>CM055124.1:159599292-160199292 GCA_029206835.1 Rana muscosa | reverse complement strand
CCGGTTTATCAGGCAGGAGCATTTGAAACACTTTAGAAACTGCAGGGAATAGCTCTGTGATGGACTCAGGAATGCCACGAAGTCTAATATTGTTCCTGCGATTTCGATTGTCCAAATCTTCTATGTGTGCCTGCATATAGGAGAAGCTATCAGCCAGCGTCTCATAATCCCTTCTAAGGTCATTGTGTGCCAGGGAAAGTTCGTCATGTTTAGTCTCTAAAATGTCTGTGCGGCCCCCAATATTAGCAATCTCCTGTGATAAGGCACTGGTGGATTTATGTAGCTCATGTTGGAATTTATCTGCCAACTTATCATATATAGCAGAGAGGCTTGCATCAAGATCAGCCTTAGACAGAGAGGAGTTGTACTCACCGTCTTTAGCAGGCTGGAGATGCTTCTGTGTAGAGCTGTGTGAAGCAGCCCTCGCGCCGGCACCATTTTGGGACATCTTCACAGTGTGTCCTTCCAGGCCTAGAAGGTAGTTCGTGAGGGAGTAGTTATAGCGGCGTTTGCCCTTGTTTTTGTGCGGAATCATGCACCGCAATGTTTCCCAGGGGTGCTGGAGAGTTCTCGTGTGGTGATGGGCGAAATTAGCCCCGGGAATCGAGCCTGGCAGAGCCGGTCAGACGGAGCACTCAGCAAGCACGTCTGTACCGCATCGCGCCGCGCATGCGCCCCCATTTTCTACTTTTTGTTATAAGAAAAATGCAATAAACTCAACTTTAGTCATACATTTAGGCCAAAATGTATTTAGCCACATGTCTTTGGTAAAAAAAAATGTCAATAAGCGTATATTTATTGGTTTGCGCAAAAGTTATAGCGTCTACAAACTAGTTTATGACTGCCATTCTCATTTCTTGCGCTGCTAAAATGGCAGGGCAGAACAACCCCATGACTCCATTTTGGAAAGTAGTCTATGGAGTATTTTATGTTTTGCCACAAGTAAATGACAAACTTTTATTTTTTTGCACAAAGTTGTCACTAAATGATATATTGCTCAAACATGCCATGGGCATATGTGAAATTACACCCCAAAATACATTCTTCTTCTTCTCCTCAGTACGGGGATACCACATGTGTGAGACAGGACCCCAAAAACCAAGCACCGCCTTCTAAGGGCATACATTTTTGATTTCAGTTCGAAGGCCATAAAATGCCAAGATAGCACAAATGCCCCCCCCCCCCCCCCAATGACCCCATTTTGGAAAGTAAAGGCCCTACAGATTAAAATGGTGGGTGTTGCATTTTTTTTCACACAGTATTTGCGCAGGGATTTTTCAAACACATTTTTTGAGGTAAAAACACTTTTTTAAATTTTAATGCACTAAAACACACTATATTGTCCAAATGTTTCATGAAATAAAAAATATGATCTTAGGCCGAGTACATGGATACCAAACACAACATGCTTTAAAGTTGCGCACAAACATGCAGTGGCGACAAACTATATACATTTTTAAAAGCCTTTACAGGTTACCACTTTAGATTTACAGAGGAGGTCTACTGCTAAAATTACTGCCCTCAATCTGACCTTTGCGGTGAAACCTCACATGCATGGTGTTTACATATGATGCCAGACCGACGCTTGTGTTCGCCTTTGCGCATGAGCACTGGGGGACAGGGGTGCTCTTTTTTTTTAATTATTATTATTTATTTTGCTTTATTATTTTATTTTTAAACTGTTCCTTTTATTTTTATTTTTTTTAATAATTTTTATTGTTATCTCAGGGAATGTAAATATCCCCTATGATAGCAATAGATAGTGACAGGTACTCTTTTTTGAAAAAATTGGGGTCTATTAGACCCTAGATCTCTCCTCTGCCCTCAAAGCATCTGACCACACCAAGATCAGTGTGATAAAATGCTTTCCCAATTTTCCAATGGCGCTGTTTATATCCGGCAAAAGTCATGAAATGCTCGTAGCTTCCGGTTTCTTAGGCCATAGAGATGATTGGAGCCATTCTAGTCTCTGATCAGCTCTATGGTCAGATGGCGGAATGACCGGCTGCATTCTCGGGTTCCCTGTTGGGACAGGAGAGCCTGAGAAAACCATGGAAGATGGTGGGAGGGGGGGACGTTCCCTCCCACTGCTTGTAATAGCAGTCTAGAGGCTAATAAGCCGCTAGCATTGCTTTTATATGAAAGTCGACGGCTGGCTGAAAAGAATCATTCCAAGATAATACCTAAACCTGCAGGCATCATTTTGGTATACCCACTCAAAGTCCAGCAACATACTAGTACGTTGGTGGTCCTTGTTGGGCATACATTGTAATGTTCTTTTTTTCATGCAGCCTGTTGGCTGAATGAAAAAAGGAGATTGATCGGTGGGTATGCCCACCATTAGAATACCGCCCTTCATCCACCCACTTCTAATGATGGGCATACATGCACCATTTTTTTTAACTGTGGTCGTGAAATCACCTCCTACAGCGCTGGAGTCGCTGATTTACATATCGTGCGAGCAAACGCTGTTGCTGTCAAGATGGATAAATCAGTGCTGCAGCTGCATTGCGTACCTGCTAAGCAAATGATAATTAACAAGAAAACAAAGTAGCATTACAGTATTACAGTAAGACATACCTGCAAAGCAAATGCAATAAAACATAGTAAAAATAAAACATTTTTTAACGCAGTCTGTGCCTTAAATATATATATGCCGAAGTATGAGGGCAATCCGCCCCTAATGTTAGGAGCAAATCGCTTCTCCACCCCTGCCCCCATGCTTCGGCATATATGCTGGTTTTTTTTTAACTGTGGTGGTGAAATCACCTCCTACAGCACTGTAGTCACGGCTTTACGTATCGTGGGAGCAAACGCTGTTGCTGTCTGAATAAATAAACCTGCTGCAGCTGAATGGCGTACCTTCTAAGCAAATGATGGTTAAGCATAAAACAAAGTAACATTACAGTATAACAGTAAGACGTAACATACCTGCAAAGCAAATACAATAAAACAGTAAAAATAAAACATTACAGTTCTAAATAGAGAACAATAGATATAGAACAATTGTGAGAGAACAATAGCGTGGACAATAGAGAACGAACATAAGAGAGAGAACAATAGAGAGAGAGAAGACAAATAAAGCCACAACTATTTTTGGCTTTTTTATTTTAAAAATTTTTTGTGTGTGTGTTTTTTTTTGTGCACTTTTATAAAAACGGAAAAACTGCAAATGTTCCAGATTAGGGTCTCTCAAAATGTGATGGCTATCTCATCTTTTGAGACCCTGTGTTAGTGTGCCTAGGACTGTGCAGTGCTGTACCCTACGCTAATACTCCACTAGTGTGTGGTAGCGTTTGAAACAGTCACCGATGCAGAGACCAGGTTGGTCAGGACAGGAGGGACAATAAAAGCGGGTGTCACACCTAAAGCCGCGTTTTCTGCAGACACGACATCTTCTTTGGGGTGTTCTTTGGGTAGGGGTACCAGGGAGGACATACGAATGAGTCTCATGCAGCTGACTCACTGGATTTGTGCTGGAAGCTGGGCCACAGCACCGTCTGGAAAACAGAAGGGCTGTGGCGATATTTTCCTGGAATTTAAGGAAGGATCCAGTTCTCAAGCTTTGTATAGCACAAAAGCATTCAGCAGAGCCAATTGAAATAAATATACAGACAGTTTTTTATATCAGCGTCTGGCCTTACGGGAAATTAGGTACGGCGCCAACAACTGGTCGTTGAGGTCCACCCCTCCCACGTTAAGTTTGTATTCGTGGACACAGAGGGGTTTCTCCACAACACCAGTCGCCGTAGGAATTTGGATTGTCATATCTGCATGAAGGGAGGACAGAACGAAAACATTCTGTGAATCCCTCCACTTCACTGTTAACAAATTATTACACTTCAAGCAGGCTCTCTCCCCCCGTCTAAGTCAGGAAGTGGTTTACGAGGGTCCCAATTTTGTAGAGCCGATCAAATCCAGGGTCACCCGAGGACGACAGAGTTCATTATCATTGAAGTGCATGAACCGCAAGATCTGCTTGTATCGTGTCCTGGTCATGGAGGCAGAGAACACGGGCATATGGTGAATTGGGTCAGTGCACCAATATGACCGCAACTCATTCTTTTTAATTATGCCCATGAGGAGGGATAGGCCCAGGAAGGTCTTAAATTAGGAAACCGTAATAGGTTTCCAATCTCTGGCAAGGATCAACTGGGGATTAGCGGCGAAGAATTGACCAGCATACAAACTGCTTTGGTCCACAATAGATCTATAGCGATCTTCTGTGGAAAACAGTGAATAAAACGCAAGTGACGTAAAATCAACTGTTTCCACCTGAATTCTGGGTTGGCCAGTGAATGGGGGAAGTATGCAGAAGTGGTGGGTTCCTGTAACGACAGGGGTTAACGTCGTTTAGGATATTCCATTCTCGAACACACGCCAGCTACCAGACACTCCAACCAGCCAAATAAGACCCCATACAAATATTTCTCCCCGCACAAACGAGACAACGCTCTGTGTTGAAGTTCCAAAAACAGGGAATTAATCTTTATTACAAGCACATGGTAACACACTTCCCTTCAAAACACTTCCCTCCCATCCTTGGGGAACAGGGCGGGTTAAATTGTCCAATGACAATGGTGATACAGGTCAGGTGTGTTCAAACTTCTCCTTCAGTAAACAGTCTTAGCAGGAGGGGTTGCTGGAGTGATTCCCCCCCCTTCCTCACAGCAAGACACTTAAACATCCCATAACAGGCAGCCAGACGGTCTACCAAGCTCCAATCCACATCACCACAAACAACAATGAAAAGGTCTTTGGAAGCTAGTCTGGATTTAATCTACATTACACAGGCAGCCAGGTGGTTAAAGTTGAACACATCAGCTTCTCTCAATTAACCTGTTGAGCTCAGAATCAAACAACCAGTAAATAGTCCTTTACAGATATCCTGGGAAATATCGTGGATTAATATTACAGACCCATTTCAAAGCAATCCAAGACATATTCTCAATGTCCATTATTTTCTGGCTCATACTTTCTAAGAACTTCTGGGTTCCTGTTTACACTTACACAGGCCGGGCAAGCATTTCATTCGCCAGGACCGATCACCTTGGCCTGGAGACTGATCGGTTCTGAAGCGAATCCAATCGTCGCCGCCCCTAGGCAGTGGCGCGCCCGACGTACAGCTACGACGCTTCGCCCAGCCGGACCAACCTGCGGCGACTGGTTCGGAACTGGTTAAAATTGTTTTACTTTTTTTGTTCTTTCCTTTGAATTCTTTCTGTGAAGATCTTCAATCACCAGTAGCGTTGGCTACAGGCTGGATACTCTAGATCCATTATTCAGCCCAGCTTGGCCAACAAGCGCATGCTCACCCCTAGCTATGTGCAGGTTCAGCTGTGACATTCCCATCCAGATCTGGGGTGGCCAATGAGTTAAACAACTTGCAGGGACGCATGTGGCACCTGGCATCCATGTCACAGTGTCCGACAGCCCCACACTTCGGTGGGAGGTGGTCTGTCTCGAGTGTGTTACCCACTATGGTACTCGAGATTGGTAAGCACCAACAAACACACTTGCCCCCATGTCCATCAAGGATGCGTATTAACATGTTCCGATCGGTGCCTGGTACCAGCGCTTATTGGGTGCTGCAGTAGGGAATGCTGATTGCCAATTTATGGCTCTCTACTTTGGTCTAGCCTCCATCTCCCTTGTTTTTCCCAAGGAGCTGGCTCTGGTCCTGGCATTACTGAGACAACGGGAAATTGGCATGATAGGCTATCTGGACAACTTCCTCCTTCAGGTGGAGTCTCATTCTTCACTGATGGACAACATGGTGATCACCATTTGCACTCTTTGGGAGTTTGGCTGGATTCTGAACTTCATGAAGTCCACTCTGACTCCGACCAGGTGACTGGAATACTTGAGCCTGCTTCTGGATTTGGCATGAGCCAAGTTGTTTCTTCCACCAGACAAGCTTCAGGACCTCCAAACAGCTGTTTTGGCTGCTGCTGTCCCACAGGTGTTCTCTTTTGTGGTTCTGCAGGTAAGTTCTGGATTTTATGGTGTCCACCTTTGAGGCAGTACCTTATATGCAGTTCCAAATGAGGGTTCTGCAACAGAAAATTCTATTCAAATAGGACTAGTCTCCTCTGTCCTGGAGCTACGTTTGATCCGACTGGATTCAGCTCACTGGATGGAGTATTTTCAGGGGTGGCTGGTCAGGAACCAGCCTGAGTATTTCACAGCGGTGGCCTGAATGATGAGACAGTGTAGATACTGTCAGCAAGCAGCCATTTTGGGGGTAGGGAGTCCATGTGGGACCATGTTACATCACACATCCTAAATATGACTGTAACATGTATTGGTCTTAATGGTGGAACCAGCCTTTAAACTATTTTTTCAGTGACAATGTAAAATTTTGTTCAGATTGTCTGTTTAACAAGCCTGCATGTAAATCCATTTGTACGTCCTTGCTTTTCTGCAAGATTTCGCTTCTAAAATAAAGATAAGAATGATGGCATTGTTGATAGTGCATCTCTACTTCTTTGGTTACCCCTTTGAGTGACTACATGCAGGGGAGGACTGAAAGCTTTATGTCAGGGGTGCAAACACAACCACCTGACCCTCTTTTATGGTAGGGATAGTTTTCCAGTTGTTAAGTTTACCACACAAAATATGTATTGCGGTTATCAGTGGCGATGGTAAAGCGGGTGTTGTCTTAAAGAACATGGTTTATTGCAGCACGCTTCTGCACATATATGCTAAGAAAGGGGGATTGTAAGGAAGGAGCTGTAAATGAGGAATAACTTTATAAGATGAACAAGGTGACTACTGCTCTGTGAAAATGATATAGACACATACTAATGTAGCACCCTGCTCCTATTGGGTAGGCGCTAGTGTAATTTTAGTTGTCTGAGTTATAGTTCAACTCAGACTAATTGTACCAAATTATGGGTCTCTGTTCCAGTTCAGCTGAGTTGCACATTTTCCACCTTCCTCTGGGTGTCGTTGTCACCACGGGTCAAGGTTGGAACTGCAGCTGACTGGATGTATTGGTTACCTCTTGCCCAGAAGCTGCTCAGTGGGATTGGTCACCCCGCTGTGCATTCTGGGAGAGGGTACTTAAGGGGCAGACATCGTTTTGTCGGGGTCTTCCGATCCTGACCTGACGGCTCTACTGGCCTCAGGGATGTGTTTGCAGTTTTCTGCCTCGGGGCCTGCTGGCCCCCGAGGCTCCGTTACTGAGAGTAGGCCCAGGAGTTGCTGGGGCCTACTGATCCAGAGATGGTCTTGTGTCGCCTTGCCTGCGGGAAGGGACAGAGAAATTGAGGACTCAATTGGAGAACGCATCCAGATCAAATCTACCTCACAGTGCTGCCAGCCTGGCTGAAAGATCCTGGCACTGTGTGTTATGTTTCAGAACTTTACCAAGCGTGTGAAGAAACAAGTCTGTGGCAGAGACTTTTGAACGAGCTCGCACCGGCTGCTAGGTCAGTGAGAGAGGCCTATCCGGTGGATGCTACATCCAGTGTGGAAGTTATTGGTCCTCTGGATTAAGGAAAGTACCCGTGATCCTCAAAACCTAAGGTACCTAAATCTCCCCTAACCCTCCATCCCTCTGTCTGAAGTTCTTGAAATAAACCCTTGAAAAAAAGAGACTAAAGCCTCGTACACATGATCGAGTTTCTTGGCAAGAACCAGCAAGAAACTTGCTGGCAGAGCTTTCTTGCCGAGTAAATCGGCCGTGTGTACGCGGCTATCATGTTTCTCGTCAAGAAATCCGACAAGAATCTCAACGAGAAAAATAGAGAACCTGCTTTCTATTTTCTCGTCGAGATTCTTGTCAGCATGTTTCTCGACGAGAAAAGTGAGTGTGTGTACACTTACCTGTCCTCCGGGAAGCCCGCGCATGCTCGAAATGACTTTGACGCATGCGCGGTAGCTTCCTAGGCATAGGTAGGGTGTAGCAAGATGGCGGCGACGGCATCGAATGTGATGAGCGCACGCTCGTCGTAGTCGATTACGTCACCGCGTTTGCTCCATTCAAAGAACCGCGGGTTATTTGAAAGGAGCGTGTGTACACTCGGCCGGGACAAGTTTCTTGTCCAAGAATCTCGTCAAGAAAAACAACGTATTTTTTCTTGACGAGATACTCGGCCGTGTGTACGAGGCCTAAGTGTTTGGTGCAGACATTTATTAACAACTCTTCAAGGAAGATCCCTAGACGGACGTGGTGAACAGCAAGGTAACGGAAGGCCGTAATCTTAAACCAGCGGCCCCTACGGGGGTATTGCTACACTAAAATACCAAATAAAAAACCCAACCATCAGTTCAATTGCTTCTCATCATTTAACGACTTCAACATATTTAACAGTTTTGTTTTTTTCCAGAATTGACTTCCTTTACGGCTCTCTGCATTGGGAAATATAACATTTCAGAGGCACAAAGGATGTCAGTGATGGCAGACATCCCTCTGCCAGCTGCTAGATCTCTGGCCTGATGGACAGCCAACTTTCTTGGTCGGCCAAGCACGAAGTTTAGACCTTCTCATGATCACAATACTGGCCAGAGTACATAATATTTAACCCTTAACTGTTATACAGTGCCTTGAAAAAGTACTCATACCCCTTGAAATTTTCCACATTTTGTCATGTTACAACCAAAAACTTAAATGTATTTTATTGGTATTTTATGTGATAGACCAACACAAAGTGCCACATAATTGTGAAGTAGAAGGAAAATGATAAATGGTTTTCAATTTTTTTTACAGATAAATATGTGAAAAGTGTGGCATGCATTTGTATTCAGCCCCCTGAGTCAATACTTTGTAGAACCCCCTTTTGCTGCAATCACAGCTGCAAGTCTTTTCGAGGATGTCTCTACCAGCTTTGCACATCTAGAGAGTGACATTTTCGCCCATTCTTCTTTGCAAAATAGCTCAGGCGCTGTCAGATTGCACTGATGGATTGAACAGTGCTCCGTGAGATGTTCAAAGATTTGGATTTTTTTTTATAACCTAACCCTGCTTTAAACTTCTGTACAACTTTATCCCTGACCTGTCTGGTGTGTTCCTTGGCCTTCATAATGCTGTTTGTTCACTAAGGTTCTCTAACAAACCTCTGAGGGCTTCACATAACAGCTGTATTTATACTAAGATTAAATTACACAGACTTTATTTACTAATTAGGTGACTTCTGAAGGCAATTGGTTCCACTAGATTTTAGTTAGGGATATCAGAGTAAAGGGGGCTGAATACAAATGCACGCCACCCTTTTCACATATTTATCTGTAAAAAAAAATTAAAACCATTTATCATTTTCCTTCTACTTCACAATTATGTGCCACTTTGTGTTGGTCTATCACATAAAATTCCAATAAAATACATTTATGTTTTAAGTTGTAACATGGCAAAATGTGGAAAATTTAATGGGGTATAAGTACTTTTTCAGGGCACTGTATTTGGGGTAGTCAGACAACATTAAAGGTAATGTATAGTAGTTTTGTGTAGATTTTTTATTTAATATGGTCAAAAATAAAAAATCTGTTTACTTTAAACCTGGCTTAAGACTCAATACCCCACTAAGAGCCCATTCACACAGGGGCGGCACGACTTGTGCCGCGACTGTGCTTGGCGATCTCAAGACGACTTCAAAGCAGACTTCAATACAGAAGTCATTTTGGAAGTCAATGAAAGTCGCCTTGAAGTCGTCTTGAAGTAGTACAGGAACCTTTTTCTAAGTCGGAGCGACTTCAGTCGCTCCGCTTAGAACGGTTCCATTCTACAGAATGGGACGCGACTCGTCAGGCGGCTGAGACGCCTGACGAGTCGCCCCTGTGTGAATGGGGTCTAAACGCTCATTTACTAAAATAGCAAAAGTAAACTATATATTGTATATCCAATGAAAATCCTGAAACACAACACAACAAATAAAAAAGAAAGGATTTATTTATACAGAAAATATAAAATGCAAAAAAATTAAATAAAAAAGGGGTTAAAAATCTTTGGCCAAGATATGACTTTAAAAGAAAACAACCAACCCTGTCTCAAAAAAACATGCCATGACTGTATAATGTCCACTCAATTGGGGTTAAAAAAACATGAAACATTGATGATAACTTTACTTTCTGTGGACTTTCAATACCTCCAGCATCAACTAGGGTAGAATTGATTTCTCGTGAGAATCAAGATTTATACTGGTAGCTGAGTATACAGTGCATATTGCACCAAGTAGCAATCCTGTGCTCAATGGGATTAGTAGTCTTCATGTTTGGTAGCAGCTTTAAAACATTTTTGCACATATACAATATCTGATATTTTGAAGAGGGCTGAGCCTGTATGTAACTTATTTTCAATAGTGGGAACTACTGCATGCTGCCCTAGTATTTAATATGCAGAAGGGCCATCGAGCACAGAATAGCTACTTGGTACAATATGCACTATATACTCAGTTCCCAGTATACACATTGATACTCAGTGGAGAGTCTACCTTAGGCATACCTCCCAACATTTTTAGATAGGAATGAGGGACACCTACTAGAAAACATATGTAGGCATAGGACACGTCCCCTGCCACACCCCTTAAAGGAGAATTAAGCCCAAAAAGTATATTAAATCCACAAGGGCTTTTTTTTTTACCACTACTATTCCTTTATATTGGCTTTTAAAATTTACAAATGCAGCTATTTAGAATTTGGATGAGGGGTTTAGCACTGTGAAACACTTTTTGAAAGATAAAAAGTGCATTTTATACGCAACTACAGTCAGGTCCATAAATATTGGGACATCGACACAATTCTAATCTTTTTGGCTCTATACACCACCACAATGGATTTGAAATGAAACAAACAAGATGTACTTCAACTGCAGACTTTCAGCTTTAATTTGAGGGTATTTACATCAAAATCAGGTGAACAGTGTAGGAATTACAGCAGTTTGTATATGTGCCTCCCACTTTTTAAGGGACCAAAAGTAATGGGACAATTGGCTGCTCAGCTGTTCCATGGCCAGGGGTGTGTTATTCCCTCATTATCCCATTTACAAGGAGCAGATAAAAGGTCCAGAGTTCATTTCAAGTGTGCTATTTGCATTTGGAATCTGTTGCTGTCAACTCTCAATATGGGATCCAAAGAGCTGTCACTATCAGTGAAGCAAGCCATCATTAGGCTGAAAAAACAAAACAAACTGTCAGGGTCACCTGTGGCCAGGTGACAGATGCACACCGTAGGGGGACAGGAGTGCACCGCGAGGTAGTGAACCCTATGGCTGGCTTCTGTGGATAGGAAACTGGGTGGTTGTGGAAAGCGGGACCAGAGGAGCACAACCGGGATCCCAACGGAAGCGAGAGCCAAGATTCCCCAGGGCGCGGAGTCTAAGACCCAGCTGGTCTTCTCCAGGGCCTCTAGTGGTGAGGATGTTACGCTGCAGGCTGGGACCAGGTCGCGGCCCCTGGAGTTTCCTAGCTCACGCCCCGTAGGATAAGGGGAAGCAGCAGCACACGATAGAGAGAACCGAATAACAAGCCGAAGGTCAGGGGCCACAAGCAGACAAGGATAACGAAGAACGAGCCGAAGGTCAAGGGTCACGAGCAGACAGGGATGGTCGGGGACAAGCCAATAACGTAACAGAGAGACAGACGTAGCACACGGCAGGCAGGAACCCAAACACACAATGCCTAACAAACACGTTGATCAGCAAAGCAGGCTTGCAGTGCACAGGTTAATATAGTGTTCAGTGATAGGGCCTGGGGTGGAGTCAGGCTGGGAGGAGATTATAAAGGAAGCCAGGTGAAGGAGGTCTGGTCTCTAGATGAACACATGAGGAGGAAGGTAAGATGGCAGACAGACATTAATGCATATCCATGACAGTACCCTCCCTCTTACGAGGCCTCCCCCTTCCCCGCCTGGGCCCAGGTTTAGAGGGAAACTTCAGATGAAACTCCTTTAACAGACGAGGTGCAAAGACCTCAGATGCAGTGATCCAAGACCTCTCCTCAGGACCAAACCCTTTCCAATGAACGAGGTACTGAAGAACGCCTTTACAGAGTCGGGAGTCCAGAATTTGACTGATCTCGTACTCCTGATTATCCTCAGAGACAGGCGCCACGGTAGGAAGAGGACGAGAGAATTTATTGAGGACTAAAGGCTTTAGAAGAGCAACATGAAAGGAGTTAGTGATTTTAAGGCTCTTAGGAATCTGGAGTTTGAAACAAACCGGATTCAGTTTAGCAGTTACCGTGTATGGACCGATGAATCGTGGAGCAAACTTCAGAGAAGGAACTCGGAGCTTGATGTTCCTGGTAGAGAGCCAGACTTTGTCCCCTGGCTGAAGAGAAGGCGGTTTACGCCTGCGGCGGTCGGCAAAGCCTTTGAATTTTTCAGCAGCTGCCCGGAGGGAATCATGAACGTGACCCCAAACGGAATTGAGAGACTCCTGAACCGAAGCCAAAGCTGGAATGTCTAGAGAACAGATCATAGGAAGAGGAAGTTGAGGGTGTTTTCCATAAACTGTGAAAAAGGGTGTCTTCTGCGAACTGGTATTCACATGATTGTTATGGGAGAATTCTGCCCACGGGAGTAGAGAGGACCAATCGTCATGGTGAGAAGACACAAAGGTGCGAAGAAAGACCTCTAACTCCTGATTAACCCTCTCAGTCTGTCCATTGGATTGGGGATGGTAAGAAGAAGAAAAATCCAAGACAATATTGAGGGATTTGCAAAAGGCTCTCCAAAAACGAGACGTGAATTGGACTCCCCTGTCGGAAACAATATGAGAAGGGACCCCATGTAGGCGGAGAATTTCTCGAATGAAAATGGGAACCAAGGCAGGGGCAGAAGGAAGACCAGGAAGAGGAACAAAATGAGCCATCTTGGAGAATCGATCGATTACCACCCAAATTACTGTATTATTCTCAGACAGTGGGAGATCGGTGATAAAATCCATGGCAATATGGGCCCAGGGTTCCTTAGGAATAGGCAAGGGCATGAGGAGACCAGCAGGAGCTTGTGTGGAGGATTTGGACTGAGCACAGACATGACAAGCTTTAACGTAGTCTTTGACGTCTGAGCGGAGATTAGGCCACCAGTAGTGACGACTGATGAGTAGGAAGGATCGGAGGAATCCAGAATGCCCTGCCACCTTGGAATCATGTCCCCAACGAAGGATCTTAGCTCTTAGCTCAGTGGGGACAAAGGTCTTACCAGGCGGAATTTTAGACTTCAGGGTGGTAGAGTGGGCAACAATGCATGAGGTGGGAATGATCGGCTCAGGTTCAGGGGCGGACTCCTCGTCCAAAGTGTCAAATGACCTAGAGAGCGCATCAGCCCGACCGTTGCAGGAACCAGGTTTGTAGGTAATCGTGAAATTAAAACGGGCAAAGAAGAGACTCCACCTGGCCTGTCTAGGATTCAGACGTTTAGCATTCTGTAGATACTGTAAATTCTTGTGATCGGTAAAGATCGTTATGGAGTGAGGGGAACCCTCCAAGAGATGACGCCACTCCTCTAACGCCAATTTAATTGCGAGAAGTTCCCGATCACCGATGGCATAATTCCTCTCTGCCTGAGAAAATTTTTTGGAGAAGAACGCACATGGTTGGCGTCTCTTCTCAAAGATTTGAAGAAGCACAGCTCCCACCCCCATTGAGGAAGCGTCCACTTCAATAAAAAATGCATTCCCAGGATTTGGTCTCCTCAAGAGGGGGCCAGAAACAAAGGCCTGTTTCAGGTTGTGAAATGCAGAGACAGCTTCGGGAGGCCAGTCTCTGGCATTCACACCCTTCTTGGTCAAAGCGATAATAGGCGCGGCAATGGAAGAGTAATTCCTTATGAACTGCCTATAATAATTAGTGAAGCCAAGAAAGCGCTGTGTGGCCTTGAGGCTAGCAGGAAGAGGCCAGTTGGTGATAGCCAAGACCTTCCCAGGGTCCATACGAAGCCCCGAACATGAGACAAAGCACCCCAAAAACAGGACCTCAGAACATTCAAAGGAACATTTCTCCAGCTTGGCATAGAGATTGTTCTCTCTAAGACGTTGAAGTACAGTGCGGACATGGTTTCTGTGGACGAGCAGATTTTCAGAAAAGATCAGAATGTCATCCAGATAGATGACAACAAACTGGTACAGCAGATCTCTGAAGATTTCATTGACAAAGTTTTGAAACACGGCTGGAGCATTACACAGACCAAAAGGCATCACCAGATATTCGTAATGCCCGTCTCTATTGTTAAATGCAGTCTTCCATTCGTCACCCTCCCGTATTCGAATGAGATTGTACGCGCCTCTGAGATCCAACTTGGTGAAAATGGAGGCACCCTTCAACCTATCGAATAGCTCAGATATTAAGGGTAAGGGGTATCGATTTTTAATAGTAACCGCATTTAAACCCCGATAATCGATGCAGGGTCTTAAGGTACCATCCTTTTTGGCAACAAAAAAGAACCCTGCCCCTGCAGGCGATGAGGATTTCCGGATGAACCCTCTCTCCAGATTCTCTGCTACATACTCCGACATGGCCTGGGTCTCTGGGATGGACAGAGGGTAGGTACGACCCCTGGGTAGAGTTGCTCCGGGGACAAGATCAATAGCACAGTCAAAAGACCTGTGGGGAGGAAGCACCTCAGCTGATTTTTTACAGAACACATCCCGGTAATCGCTGTATGCGGCGGGAAGATCAGAAGAAACAGAAGTGGCAGCAACCGGAAGGCTCTCCTTGGGGGTCACCTTGAGAAGACACGACGAGAAACATGAGGAACCCCAGGCCAGGATCTGCCCAGAGACCCAGTCCACATGTGGAGAGTGGAGCTGTAGCCAAGGGAGGCCCAATACAACTGGGGTAGAGGCCTTGGGTAGAATAAGAAAGGATATCCACTCCTGGTGGAGAATCCCTACCGACATCCTAATGGGTAGCGTCTGGAAGCGAATAGGGCCCCCTGGGAGAACAGTGCCATCAATTGCCGAGACTACCAATGGGGTAGTGAGAGGTGAAAGGGTAAGCTTCATAGAAGAAGCAGTTCTCCAATCCATGAAATTGCCGGCAGCCCCGGAATCCAGGTATGCAAGGGTTGACTGAGGAGAAGTGCCTACATGAAGGGACACCGGCAAGAGCAGGCGAGAAGGTGATGTTTCTGGGTCCAATACTCCACCTTCCAAATGTATTAGACCCGAGCGTTTCCCGGACGAAGCGAGCAGGAGTCACGAAAATGACCCCTGCCCCCACAATAGAGGCACAAGCCCAGAGTTCTGCGCCTAGCACGTTCTTCGGGGGTTAGTCTGGTCCGGCCCAGCTGCATAGGTTCTTCAGCAGGTAGAGGATGCTCCACGGGATGAAGGGAGGGGAGCTCAGACTGGCTAGGACCCAGAGAGTGCTGGCGTCTTTTTTCTAAGGACCTCTCTTGAAAACGAATGTCGATCTGGTTGCATAATGAAATTACATCGTCCAGACCGACGGGAATGCTCTTCCCGCTAATTCGTCTTTCACTCGGTCAGAGAGGCCATGTAAAAAGGTAGCGACCAGGGCCTCATTATTCCAGCTCAATTCAGCTGTGTGGATACGGAACTGAAGAGCATATTGCCCCACTGAACTAGATTCTTGGCGAAGACGTAAGACAGCACTAGCCGCTGAAGAAGCCCGAGCCGGCTCTTCGAAGATATTACGAAAGAGCTTCAAGAATTCGGACAGACTGGAAACCACCGGATCGTTCCTCTCCCACAGGGGGGCAGCCCAGGCCAAAGCTTCACCGGAGAGGAGGGAAATGATATAGGCTACCTTAGCCCGGTCAGATAGGAAGCTTTGAGGCTGAAGCTCAAAATGAATAGTGCATTGGCTGAGAAACCCCCTGCAGGCCTTGGAGTCCCCAGAGAAACGGAACGGAGCTGGCAATCTTAGTGAGTGTGAGGCTGCGACTGGTGCGATAGGTACAGCCGCTGGTTGTACTTGGGGTTGCGGATTCGGGGTTCCCAAGGAGACCTGAAGCTGCTCGAATCGAGAAGCCAGATCCTGGAGGAATCGCATCACCTGGGTCTGATTTGATTCCTGGGTCTCAAGTCTGCGAACTATGCCCTGCAATGGATCATCCGCGGGAAGCGGGATGTCAGCCGGGTTCATGGCTGATCAAACTGTCAGGGTCACCTGTGGCCAGGTGACAGATGCACACCGTAGGGGGACAGGAGTGCACCGCGAGGTAGTGAACCCTATGGCTGGCTTCTGTGGATAGGAAACTGGGTGGTTGTGGAAAGCGGGACCAGAGGAGCACAACCGGGATCCCAACGGAAGCGAGAGCCAAGATTCCCCAGGGCGCGGAGTCTAAGACCCAGCTGGTCTTCTCCAGGGCCTCTAGTGGTGAGGATGTTACGCTGCAGGCTGGGACCAGGTCGCGGCCCCTGGAGTTTCCTAGCTCACGCCCCGTAGGATAAGGGGAAGCAGCAGCACACGATAGAGAGAACCGAATAACAAGCCGAAGGTCAGGGGCCACAAGCAGACAAGGATAACGAAGAACGAGCCGAAGGTCAAGGGTCACGAGCAGACAGGGATGGTCGGGGACAAGCCAATAACGTAACAGAGAGACAGACGTAGCACACGGCAGGCAGGAACCCAAACACACAATGCCTAACAAACACGTTGATCAGCAAAGCAGGCTTGCAGTGCACAGGTTAATATAGTGTTCAGTGATAGGGCCTGGGGTGGAGTCAGGCTGGGAGGAGATTATAAAGGAAGCCAGGTGAAGGAGGTCTGGTCTCTAGATGAACACATGAGGAGGAAGGTAAGATGGCAGACAGACATTAATGCATATCCATGACACAAACCCATCAGAGAGATAGCAAAAACATTAGGTGTGGCCAAATCAACATTTGGAACATCCTTAAAAAGAAAGAACGCACCGGTGAGCTCAGCAACACCAAAAGACCCAGAAGACAACGGAAAACAACTGTGGTGGATGAGCAAAGAATTATTTCCCTGGTGAAGAAAACACCCTTGTCAGGGTCACCTGTGGCCAGGTGACAGATGCACACCGTAGGGGGTCAGGAGTGCACCGCGAGGTAGTGAACCCTATGGCTGGCTTCTGCGGGTAGGAAACTGGGTGGTTGTGGAAAGCGGGACCAGAGGAGCACAACTGAGATCCTAACGGAAGCTAGAGCCAAGATTCCCCAGGGCGCGGAGTCTAAGACCCAGCTGGTCTTCTCCAGGGCCTCCAGTGGTGAGGATGTTGCGCTGCAGGCTGGGACCAGGTCGCGGCCCCTGGAGTTTCCTAGCTCACGCCCCGTAGGATAAGGGGAAAAGAGGGGAAGCAGCAGCACAAGATAAGGGAGAACCGAATAACAAGCCGAAGGTCAGGGGCCACAAGCAGACAAGGATAACGAAAGAACGAGCCGAAGGTCAAGGGTCACGAGCAGACAGGAATAGTCGGGGACAAGCCAATAACGTAACAGAGAGACAGACGTAGCACACGGCAGGCAGGAACCCAAACACACAATGCCTAACAAACACGTTGATCAGCAAGGCAGGCTTGCAGTGCACAGGTTAATATAGTGTTCTGTGATAGGGCCTGGGGTGGAGTCAGGCTGGGAGGAGATTATAAAGGAAGCCAGGTGAAGGAGGTCTGGTCTCTAGATGAACACATGAGGAGGAAGGTAAGATGGCAGACAGACATTAATGCATATCCATGACAGTACCCTCCCTCTTACGAGGCCTCCCCCTCCCCCACCTGGGCCCAGGTTTAGAGGGAAACTTCAGATGAAACTCCTTTAACAGACGAGGTGCAAAGACCTCAGATGCAGTGATCCAAGACCTCTCCTCAGGACCAAACCCTTTCCAATGAACGAGGTACTGAAGAACGCCTTTACAGAGTCGGGAGTCCAGAATTTGACTGATCTCGTACTCCTGATTATCCTCAGAGACAGGCGCCACGGTAGGGAGAGGACGAGAGAATTTGTTGAGGACTAAAGGCTTTAGAAGAGCAACATGAAAGGAGTTAGTGATTTTAAGGCTCTTAGGAATCTGGAGTTTGAAACAAACCGGATTCAGTTTAGCAGTTACCGTGTATGGACCGATGAATCGTGGAGCAAACTTCAGAGAAGGAACTCTGAGCTTGATGTTCCTGGTAGAGAGCCAGACTTTGTCCCCTGGCTGAAGAGAAGGCGGTTTACGCCTGCGGCGGTCGGCAAAGCCTTTGAATTTTTCAGCAGCTGCCCGGAGGGAATCATGAACGTGACCCCAAACGGAATTGAGAGACTCCTGAACCGAAGCCAAAGCTGGAATGTCAGGAGAACAGATCATGGGAAGAGGAAGTTGAGGGTGTTTTCCATAAACTGTGAAAAAGGGTGTCTTCTGCAAACTGGTATTCACATGATTGTTATGGGAGAATTCTGCCCACGGGAGTAGAGAGGACCAATCGTCATGGTGAGAAGACACAAAGGTGCGAAGAAAGACCTCTAACTCCTGATTAACCCTCTCAGTCTGTCCATTGGATTGGGGATGGTAAGAAGAAGAAAAATCCAAGACAATGTTGAGGGATTTGCAAAAGGCTCTCCAAAAACGAGACGTGAATTGGACTCCCCTGTCGGAAACAATATGAGAAGGGACCCCATGTAGGCGGAGAATTTCTCGAATGAAAATGGGAACCAAGGCAGGGGCAGAAGGAAGACCAGGAAGAGGAACAAAATGAGCCATCTTGGAGAATCGATCGATTACCACCCAAATGACTGTATTATTCTCAGACAGTGGGAGATCGGTGATAAAATCCATGGCAATATGGGCCCAGGGTTCCTTAGGAATGGGCAAGGGCATGAGGAGACCAGCAGGAGCTTGTGTGGAGGATTTGGACTGAGCACAGACATGACAAGCTTTAACGTAGTCTTTGACGTCTGAGCGGAGATTAGGCCACCAGTAGTGACGACTGATGAGTAGGAAGGATCGGAGGAATCCAGAATGCCCTGCCACCTTGGAATCATGTCCCCAACGAAGGATCTTAGCTCTTAGCTCAGTGGGGACAAAGGTCTTACCAGGCGGAATTTTTGACTTCAGGGTGGTAGAGTGGGCAACAATGCATGAGGTTGGAATGATCGGCTCAGGTTCAGGGGCGGACTCCTCGTCCAAAGTGTCAAATGACCTAGAGAGCGCATCAGCCCGACCGTTGCAGGAACCAGGTTTGTAGGTAATCGTGAAATTAAAACGGGCAAAGAAGAGACTCCACCTGGCCTGTCTAGGATTCAGACGTTTAGCATTCTGTAGATACTGTAAATTCTTGTGATCGGTAAAGATCGTTATGGAGTGAGGGGAACCCTCCAAGAGATGACGCCACTCCTCTAACGCCAATTTAATAGCGAGAAGTTCCCGATCACCGATGGCATAATTCCTCTCTGCCTGAGAATTTTTTTTGGAGAAGAACGCACATGGTTGGCGTCTCTTCTCAAAGATTTGAAGAAGCACAGCTCCCACCCCCATTGAGGAAGCGTCCACTTCAATAAAAAATGCATTCCCAGGATTTGGTCTCCTCAAGAGGGGGCCAGAAACAAAGGCCTGTTTCAGGTTGTGGAATGCAGAGACAGCTTCGGGAGGCCAGTCTCTGGCATTCACACCCTTCTTGGTCAAAGCGATAATAGGCGCGGCAATGGAAGAGTAATTCCTTATGAACTGCCTATAATAATTAGTGAAGCCAAGAAAGCGCTGTGTGGCCTTGAGGCTAGCAGGAAGAGGCCAGTTGGTGATAGCCAAGACCTTCCCAGGGTCCATACGAAGACCCGAACATGAGACGAAGCACCCCAAAAACAGGACCTCAGAACATTCAAAGGAACATTTCTCCAGCTTGGCATAGAGATTGTTCTCTCTAAGACGTTGAAGTACAGTGCGGACATGGTTTCTGTGGACGAGCAGATTTTCCGAAAAGATCAGAATGTCATCCAGATAGATGACAACAAACTGGTACAGCAGATCTCTGAAAATTTCATTGACAAAGTTTTGAAACACGGCTGGAGCATTACACAGACCAAAAGGCATCACCAGATATTCGTAATGCCCGTCTCTAGTGTTGAATGCAGTCTTCCATTCGTCACCCTCCCGTATCCGAATGAGATTGTACGCGCCTCTGAGATCCAACTTGGTGAAAATGGAGGCACCCTTCAACCTATCCAATAGCTCAGATATTAAGGGTAAGGGGTATCGATTTTTAATAGTAGCCGCATTTAAACCCCGATAATCGATGCAGGGTCTTAAGGTACCATCCTTTTTGGCAACAAAAAAGAACCCTGCCCCTGCAGGCGATGAGGATTTCCGGATGAAACCTCTCTCCAGATTCTCTGCGACATACTCCGACATGGCCTGGGTCTCTGGGATGGACAGAGGGTAGGTACGACCCCTGGGTAGAGTTGCTCCGGGGACAAGATCAATAGCACAGTCAAAAGACCTGTGGGGAGGAAGCACCTCAGCTGATTTCTTACAGAACACATCCCGTTAATTGCTGTATGCAGCAGGAAGATCAGAAGAAACAGAAGTGGCAGCAACCGGAAGACTCTCCTTGGGGGTCACCTTGAGAAGACACGACGAGAAACATGAGGAACCCCAGGCCAGGATCTGCCCAGAGACCCAGTCCACATGTGGAGAGTGGAGCTGTAGCCAAGGGAGGCCCAATACAACTGGGGTAGAGGCCTTGGGTAGAATAAGAAAGGATATCCACTCCTGGTGGAGAATCCCTACCGACATCCTAATGGGTAGCGTCTGGAAGCGAATAGGGCCCCCTGGGAGAACAGTGCCATCAATTGCCGAGACTACCAATGGGGTAGTGAGAGGTGAAAGGGTAAGCTTCATAGAAGAAGCAGTTCTCCAATCCATAAAATTGCCGGCAGCCCCGGAATCCAGGTATGCAAGGGTTGACTGAGGAGAAGTGCCTACATGAAGGAACACCGGCAAGAGCAGGCGAGAAGGTGATGTTTCTGGGTCCAATACTCCACCTTCCAAATGTATTAGACCCGAGCGTTTCCCGGACGAAGCGAGCAGGAGTCACGAAAATGACCCTTGCCCCCACAATAGAGGCACAAGCCCAGAGTTCTGCGCCTAGCACGTTCTTCGGGGGTTAGTCTGGTCCGGCCCAGCTGCATGGGTTCTTCAGCAGGTAGAGGATGCTCCACGGAATGAAGGGAGGGGAGCTCAGACTGGCTAGGACCCAGAGAGTGCTGGCGTCTTTTTTCTAAAGACCTCTCTTGAAAACGAATGTCGATCTGGTTGCATAATGAAATTACATCGTCCAGACCGACGGGAATGGCTCTTCCCGCTAATTCGTCTTTCACTCGGTCAGAGAGGCCATGTAAAAAGGTAGCGACCAGGGCCTCATTATTCCAGCTCAATTCAGCTGTGTGGATACGGAACTGAAGAGCATATTGCCCCACTGAACTAGATTCTTGGCGAAGACGTAAGACAGCACTAGCCGCTGAAGAAGCCCGAGCCGGCTCTTCGAAGATATTACGAAAGAGCTTCAAAAAATCGGACAGACTGGAAACCACCGGATCGTTCCTCTCCCACAGGGGGGCAGCCCAGGCCAAAGCTTCACCGGAGAGAAGGGAAATGACATAGGCTACCCTAGCCCGGTCAGACAGGAAGCTTTGAGGCTGAAGCTCAAAATGAATTGTGCATTGGCTGAGAAACCCCCTGCAGGCCTTGGAGTCCCCAGAGAAACGGGACGGAGCTGGCAATCTTAGTGAGTGTGAGGCTGCGACTGGTGCGATAGGTACAGCCGCTGGTTGTACTTGGGGTTGCGGACTCGGGGTTCCCAAGGAGACCTGAAGCTGCTCGAATCGAGAAGCCAGATCCTGGAGGAATCGCATCACCTGAGACTGATTTGATTCCTGGGCTTCGAGTCTGCGAACTATGCCCTGCAATGGATCATCCGCGGGAAGCGGGATGTCAGCCGGGTTCATGGCTGATCAAACTGTCAGGGTCACCTGTGGCCAGGTGACAGATGCACACCGTAGGGGGTCAGGAGTGCACCACGAGGTAGTGAACCCTATGGCTGGCTTCTGCGGGTAGGAAACTGGGTGGTTGTGGAAAGCGGGACCAGAGGAGCACAACCGAGATCCTAACGGAAGCTAGAGCCAAGATTCCCCAGGGCGCGGAGTCTAAGACCCAGCTGGTCTTCTCCAGGGCCTCCAGTGGTGAGGATGTTGCGCTGCAGGCTGGGACCAGGTCGCGGCCCCTGGAGTTTCCTAGCTCACGCCCCGTAGGATAAGGGGAAAAGAGGGGAAGCAGCAGCACAAGATAAGGGAGAACCGAATAACAAGCCGAAGGTCAGGGGCCACAAGCAGACAAGGATAACGAAAGAACGAGCCGAAGGTCAAGGGTCACAAGCAGACAGGAATAGTCGGGGACAAGCCAATAACGTAACAGAGAGACAGACGTAGCACACGGCAGGCAGGAACCCAAACACACAATGCCTAACAAACACGTTGATCAGCAAAGCAGGCTTGCAGTGCACAGGTTAATATAGTGTTCAGTGATAGGGCCTGGGGTGGAGTCAGGCTGGGAGGAGATTATAAAGGAAGCCAGGTGAAGGAGGTCTGGTCTCTAGATGAACACATGAGGAGGAAGGTAAGATGGCAGACAGACATTAATGCATATCATACTGGGTTGCTTTACTAGCACCCCATGTGGGGACAGGATGTGTGGTTGTCATCTGGCATGCGCGTAGCATGGCTTAACTGGGGCATATTTATGTACCTATTTACTACCTAATTAAGTCTAGGCCATCCCCTAGCTAACACATTTCTAGCCTGAGTATGTACGCATATGTGGTATGGTGACTATATGGATAGGCGTTATGCTTACATAGACATACCCATGGTCTTAAATAATTTCAAGAATAAGAACATTTTTTTATATATTTTTTATATTTTTTTATTTTTTATATTTTCCACTACAACATTTTATTTTGTAATTCTTAACTTCTTTGGATCCACACTATATATATTACCTATTGCATAGAAGTTGGGCTGCTCAGCATATCCACCATCGAAGTTGGTACACCCACATGTGGATTTCTTTACAAGCTTTACAAGACAGTAGCTGGGTTTGTACTATACAGATAGTGTAGTATACATTATCACCAGAGAGGGCGCACAATTCTAACCTGAGTTAGACTTAATGACAGACTATGGTGAGTGAATTGTAGGGCGGTATATGTGCGCTCATTGTAGATACAATTCAGTTATATAATTCACCCATATGTTATAGCTCATTTTCTCTTTATAATTTACATCTAGATATGAATACCAAATATAGTATAGCCATCTGATCGCAGAGGCTGGATGTATATTTAAATTAGAGGGGATGAATTTTACACTTTTACAAGGTAATAGCTGGGTTTATACAGTGCAATCAGTGTAGTGATGTATTTTCACCATAGAGGGCGCATGCATCTGCCTAGGCGAAATACATAGATAGAAAACATATGGAGTGATTTATGGAGTGCTGTAAACATGTTAAAGTGTGGATAGCAATGCAACAATTTTAAACCTGTCATATTTTATAATTTATATCTCACAGTCCCTCTATAATATTATAACTTTGTAGTTGGAAGAGCGTCACGGTAGACAGTATGACCCGGGGGAACACACATCAAATTGCTCCTGTGGAGATGCCTCCCCTCGTTGTAGCATGACCAGCCCATTGGCCGGTGATGAACCGTTATACTAAGGCCTGATTTAGCAGCCCTGAAGGAGTGGGTGGGCTTAGAGTGACGCTCTCCCTTCTTAAGCGTGGAGATAGCGTAGCGTGGTACCGCCTCTAGACGAAGTCCTATGACGAAACGCGTAAGGCGGAGCTACGTCATACGCATACCACGCTGATCCGGAAGTACTGCTGGAACGCATTTGGAACGCATGCAGCGCTACCAGCTGGTACTGACCAAATTGAGGACTGCTGTGCTGTTCGTTTTTGTTTGTTCCTTTGGCGTGTAGCTTGTCTATTGCAGACTTTGCTGCATTGTATGTTTTTAAATATATTTTTTTAATAAAGCCGGAAGTTTTTTTCATCTGCACTATGGAAGCCTCTCTCTCTTTTTGTCTGCACCTATGAGGTAATTGGGAATCCTCCCTTCCATGGAACTTCACAAATTATAGGAAGAACTAGCCCAGCTGATATCTCCCCTGTGGACGTGTGATCCGGATATCCCTTTGAGCTGTTTACCCCTGTAGGGGTTAAAGGATCTGGTGAGTGGGGACACATGTGGGGGACACTGACATCTAAATGAAGAGCAGAACGTTTACTTTTGAATTTTATGAAGAAGACTGTTTTTTACTGTCTGTGTGCATACTAATTTTGGACTGTGTTGCTATCTGGCAGAGATAGGTATCTGCAGCTGCAGATTGGAGCTTCTATCTGGAGCTAACGTGCACTTATCACACTTGGATCATATCAATGTGTATAGATGTATTGCACTAAACTGTGGTCTTAATGATACAGTCTTGTATTTTTTGTATACTAACATATAATTAGTTTAACACTACACTTTGTTTCTGGGTGTCTCTATGTTCACCGTGGTGTATCTGATGGTGATGTTGGTTTCATGCATCTAGTGTCAACACCACTGTTGAAAGGTGGACTGATTATAATTGTTCACTTTTTGTAGTATATATATATATTTATTTACAATTTACTTTTGAGCATTTAGCAATCACTTAGGATTACTGACCCTTTCATTAGGGTTAGGGAGCAGCGCCATACCCCAATTAAATATACTTCCATATCCATGACAACCCTTCACAACAGTTGGCCAGATCAAGAACACTCTCCAGGAGGTAGGTGTATGTGTGTCAAAGTCAACAATCAAGAGAAGACTTCACCAGAGTGAATACAGAGGGTTCACCACAAGATGTAAACCATCGGTGAGCCTCAAAAACAGGAAGGCCAGATTAGAGTTTGCCAAACAACATCTAAAAAAGCCTTCACAGTTCTGGAACAACATCCTAGGGACAGATGAGACCAAGATCAACTTGTACCAGAGTGATGGGAAGAGAAGAGTATGGAGAAGTAAAGGAACTGCTCATGATCCAAAGCATACCACCTCATCATTGAAGCATGGTGGTGGTAGTGTCATGGCGTGGGCATGTATGGCTGCCAATGGAGCTGGTTCTCTTGTATTTACTGATGATGTGACTGCTGACAAAAGCAGCAGGATGAATTCTGAAGTGTTTCAGGCAATATTATCTGCTCATATTCAGCCAAATGCTTCAGAACTCATTAGACGGCGCTTCACAGTGCAGATGGACAATGACCCGAAGCATACTGCGAAAGCAACCAAGGAGTTTTTTAAGGGAAAGAAGTGGAATGTTATGCAATGGCCCAGTCAATCACCTGACCTGAATCCGATTGAGCATGCATTTCACTTGCTGAAGACAAAACTGAAGGGAAAATGCCCCAAGAACAAGCAGGAACTGAAGACAGTTGCAGTAGAGGCCTGGCAGAGCATCACCAGGGATGAAACCCAGCGTCTGGTGATGTCTATGCGTTCCAGACTTCAGGCTGTAATTGACTGCAAAGGATTTGCAACCAAGTATTAAAAAGTGAAAGTTTGATTTATGATAGTTAATCTGTCCCATTACTTTTGGTCCCTTAAAAAGTGGGAGGCACATATACAAACTGTTGTAATTCCTACACCGTTCACCTGATTTGGATGTAAATACCCTCAAATTAAAACTGAACGTCTGCAGTTAAAGTACATCTTGTTAATTTCATTTCAAATCCATTGTGGTGGTGTATAGAGCCAAAAAGATTAGAATTGTGTCGAATACCCAATATTTATGGACCTGACTGTATATGGATCAGACCAAAATGAGGGACAAATGAGGGGGAAAGCGGGACAGAGGGACATTGCTCAAAATCAGGGACAGTTGGGAACTATGCTTTAGGTGTTGCTGGAGTTATTGAAAGTCCACAGGAAGTAACATTTTCATCATTTCTGGTTTTATTCCAGTTGGGCGGACAATATACAGTCATGGCAGGGGGGGATGTTTACTTTTAATGTCATACTTTGGCCAAAGATTTAACCATGTGTGTTTTTTGCTATTTATATTTTCTGTGTACATAAATAATTTCTTTGGTTTATTATGTTGTGTTTCAGGATTACCATTGGATATACTGTACAATATACAGTTTACTTTTGCTATATTGGTATATGAAAGTTGGTGGATATTAAGTCTTAAGCCAGGTTTTTATTAAATAGATTTCTTATTTAAGGAGGCCTGCCCCCTGTCAATCCAAGTTGGGCATTGGTCAGGGCTCCTTGGAACACCCCAGGTAGCTTTTTTATTAATAAACATTTTTATATGCGGTAAGGCACTAGGTCGGTGCGCCCTCCTTTCTTTCTTTTTCTCTTTAGCCATATGAACACCCATTGTTCTGAGGAGGGCTGCAAGACTTTAGACCTTACCTTAAGACTGGACTAAACTACCCGTGTCTAGCGAAACACCAGAGCGCAGAAGATTTTTGTTCTGTAAACACTAGAAGATTCCAGAAAGAAGTAGGAGGTAGTAGAAGTAGGAGTGATGCCACCTATGGGTCACCCAGAACTACCTGCTTAAATTTACCTATCCTCTCTAGCAAATTACTAGAGGGTGCTACAATAATATAATATAAATATAAAATACAATTCTAAATATATATTTTTCGTCAGGTATAAAAAAACAGTTGCATAATAATATGTTGTTTTCTTATTTCCAGACAGTTTTGCGCTCCAATTTTACATTTTCAGGTTTCTCCTTAACTTAAGGTGACCAGATTTTTAAAATGAAATCCGGGGACATATTTTTTTTTTTACTAGTAATGGCGGCAATCAGCGACTCTCTGCCCATCGCCGCCGCCCGCCTCACAGCCTGTCAAGTCTTACTCTCCGGGCCCCGGCTACTACTGGGTGGGGAGCGGAGGAAGATCACTCCGCCAGGGAAGGCAAGGAGATAAGCCGGCAGGCGGCTGGCCGGGACTTGAGCCAAGGCAGAAAAACATGCGAGTGGAGCTAAATGGGTATGCACCTCAAACTGAAGAAATATTCCCTCCGCTCCGACCAGCACATGATCATCAGAAAGGGGCACAGATAATGGAAAAAATACACCCCCCTAAGCTAGTAGGAGCGACGGTGTGTAATGCCGATTTTTTTTTTTTTATTCCAGGGACAAAACCGGGGACAGATTTGGTCTGGGGACAGTGTCCTCAATCCGGGGACTGTCCCCTGAAACCGGGGATGTCTGGTCACTTCTGTTTCCTGTTGTTTACAGAGTTTACTAACTCAAGCTGTAGTTTTTTCTCAATCTCAATCAGACAGCCGGCCAGAAAAGAGACAACGACTGCTGTGTTCTCTGTACATGGGCCTTATTTATTACTATTAACCAATAATCACAGTGTTACTAGAAACCACAGCCCACATTTTCTGTCCCATTCATAAAATACAGGTCATTGTGTAGGGTTTACTGTGTTTCACAGAGTTGTGCTTTACATTGCAGACAGAACTCAGTAATTGGAGGAGTGGCCAGTCACATGACATTGGCAGGTCATGTGAATTGACTCTCCTCCCTTTGGCACTTTTTTTTTCAGTGGTGCTCAGCCTGCTTTGGGGTGCTAAAGCAACCAGAGCACAATATACACTTGTATGGCTGTGTTATAACAGGGGCTCATATCAAAGCGGGGGGCTTTGGGAAGCCTTTAAAATATAACTATGGCCTCTCATCAGGGCTGGACTGGGACAAAAATTTGGCCCTGGACTTCATCCAGACCGGCCCACTTTATTTTTCCAAACACACACAAAAACAGTATATAAACTATACGCAATTGTGCAAAAAAAAATAAGTAAAAACATTCCATACAGATGGCCATACACATTACTACTACAACCACTAATACAACAACATCCCCTACTAAATACATTGGCTTCATACAACTTTTTAATCAGCCTTCTGATCTCGTGTGATAATTCTGACCATTACCCTAGCTTTAATGGAAAAATAAAAAGACAAGTCATTGCTGGGAGCAAGACCATAGCAGCAATCTTGCAGTATGATAAAACGTATCTTCATTTTATTGCAATCATCTACAAGGGATCTATAGGGCAGTTATAGGGGCCCTGCATGCAACCTAATTAGCCTGCTTTCTACCTTCCATGTAAAAGACCCGATGGAGAAATAATTCATAATGGACATCCAGCATCTCACACTGGCAGTCCTATCTCATCAATGCAGATGCACTAGGAAAATCGATCCCCATAGTGTAGCTTACTATGTGTAACCGGGTGACCCAGGTACATTACACTTTCATCTTCTGTGTTCACAGGGACAGGCAGAATGTGGTGGGGGCTGGGGATGCTCTGGGATTTCACAAGTCCTCTTCCTCTGGGACACAGTGCTATTTAAGTAGAAGCTTACCTAAGCAAACCTATTATTATAAGGACACCATTGACTACCCATATGAACGCTGCATACAATGTAGGCATCACTGCAAGGGATAAGGCAGATGGCATTAAGATGAAAAGCTGCAGATCAGTGGACAATGCAAGTAAATGGGTTAAAGCCCAAGCTGGTGTGACAGATAGAGAAGTGTAGGGGGGGGCAGAGGATGGCATTAGGAAGGCCACTGAATGATTCCCCATACACTCCCCGTCGCACACTGACTGTTCTGCTGTCTGAAGGAACTTGTATGAAGTTGTTGGTTCCTCCTCGGCGGCACTGGCTCCTCTTGCTTGCAGCAGCTCTCTACGGCTCCTGCCACTCCCACCATGCTAATCCCCTCCCGCCTCCTCTCCGGCCGTGAGTAACGTCATGCTGCTGGGATGGGGCTGTACACTTAGGAGGAGGGAAGTGTCGTGGCCGCGATTATGCTAATCCCCTCCCGCCTCCACTCCGGCCGTGAGTGACGTCACGCCGCTGGAACAGGGCTGTACACTTAGGAGGAGGGAAGTGTCGTGGCCGCGATGAAGGCTATTGGCTGACGCCGCCGGGTGCAGGAGTATAAGTATTAGCGTAAATGTGACAGATCAGAGAGACGAGTGAGTGACACAGTGACAGCCGGCCCACTGACCAATCGGCCCACCGGGAAACTCCCGGTAGTCCCGATGGCCAGTCCATCCCTGACTCTCATTAAAAAAATATATAAGTGCTTCTGCATTTATTATTTTCTTTTACTACCTCTGCAAAGTCCCACAAATACCCATAGAGCCTGCCAGTGAGGTCCACCTAATGCAGCTTCCTGTGGTGTTGTGGTAACAATCCTGCCCTGTTTCTAAACTCAGAACATTGTTGCTTTTCCCGTGTAGGTTGCTCCTGCTTGCATAACTGTACGATAAAAAAATAAATTACAAAGGGCATGACTTGTAGATTGTCACTGCTGATTCACAGGCATGTAGCTTGTCAGTTCACACCTGAACACACCTTGTCCAGCTCATTGTTCCCTGGATTTACAGAACTACCTCTGTTGCTTAAATTCTCCCACTGTGAACTGCAGTGTCTGCGAGGGGGAGCGTGTGAGACTCAAATGGTGGTTATAAAACCTGGATTATGGTACTTGTTTAGACTGTCATAGTAGAGCATTTAGTTGTACTTTAAAATACAAATTATGTATGTATATGCACTAAATCATATACAAATCATGATTGGTTTAAAGTCTTATGAAGTTTAAAAAACTTAAATTCATTTGACCCAAAAGTGTTAAGGTTTGCCTTTAAACAACTTCATTATGAAGAATGTTATTCCCTAGTGAATAGTGTCAGTACTGGGTTAATCTCTTGACCTTATTGATTTCTCTGTTGTAAGAAAATTTGTTTATGTGGATTAGAAAATGCAATATATTTTGGCACTGCTAGAAGAGGTGGAAGATATTATGTTGACTAAGCCTGGGACAGATCCTGGCACACATTGACAGTGTAAGCTTCAGTAACTTTATTACCACCTCTCATTTCTTCCTCATTTCATCCATCTAGTAACCAGGCTATGCTTTTACTGTTAGGCTCCCTGCTGAGGGGTCAAGGAAAAAGACAAGAAGAGATATGCAAGGACTTAAACACACTACAGCTGACAGATTAGCCTGCCCTCTACACAAAAACACCGCCGTGATGTATTTTGAAGTGCGAAAACAGCTGTTCACCTTCATGCTTTTAGCATGCAATCATGTTCTGTAAAAGTTATATATGGATGACTATTTAGCAAATTTATGAGTGAAGGATAGAACAAAATGCTATATGAGGTTATGTCAATAACAAAATGAAAACTGAGGCTTCAGCGGAATGTAATGTGTCACAACGGACAAGGTTAGCTATAATACCTGACTGTGTCGCACAATGTGAGGATAAAGTGTTCCCAAACTAATCTTAATGGTAAAAACTGCTGATGTTTTCCAGGAGACTGAGGTCTGTTTTAATCTTGGTCGCAGATTTTATATGTTACGGTTATTTGCGATTTGTGTACAGGGACATACGCTGTCATGAACGCAGTCTAACAATAAATTTATCTTATTTGCTCCCTTTTGTTCTGTTAAATTTAACATTAAAGGAGTTGTAAAGGAAGAAGGTTTTTTGTCTTAATGCATTCTATGCATTAAGATTAAAAACCTTCTGTATGTAGCAGCCACCCCAGCACCCCCCTAATTACTTACCTGAGCCCTATCTCTCTCCAGCCATGTCCATGAATGTCTAAGCCATCCAGGACACTCCTCCTGATTGGCTGAGACACAGCAGCGGCGCCATTGGCTTCCGTGGCTGTCAATCATAGTCAGTCAGCCAATCAGGGGAGAGAGGGGGCGGGGCCGGGTTGGGGCTCCACGTCTGAATGGACACCTGGAGCTGTAACGTGGCTCTAGTGCCCCCATAGAAAGCTGCTGACTGTGGGGGCACTCGATAGGAGGGAGGGGCCAGGAGCAGCAAAGAGGGACCCGAGAAGAAGCGGATCCGGGCTGCTCTGTGCAAAACCAACTGCACAGAGGAGGTAAGTATAACTTGTTTGTTATTTTAGAAAAATAAAGAAAACGAGCCTTTACAATCACTTTACATAGATATTGGGCAGATGTTCTACAGACTATCTCTCTAGTTGCACAAGTTATTCCTTCAGGACCAGTGGTGTGTTTACTCGGGGCAATAGACCCTCAAAGCCTACCAATTAGGGGTATGTATTATGGTCTCTAGACTCTTGTACTTGGATAAAAAACTTATTGCAAGGTACTGGCTATCATTCAATCCCCCCCCGACTGGAAAACAATGGGTAGAGTATGTGAATTTTGTGCTACTGGGTGGTGAGCAGCTTTTGCTATCCATATCAAAATTAGACATGTGTGGTTCAATTCGTTCTGAATTAAAATTCAGACGAATTTTCGTTATTTGGAAACTCGGATGTACCCGAATTTCAGAATTAGAATAGTACCGAATTTAAACGAATCCGAAATAACAAAGTTCGGACGAAATTTGAATTCGGAACGTTTTTCAACTTGTTTTTGAATACTTTTTTAAATTCGAAAACTTTTCGAATTCGAATCGTTTTCCAGTTTTCAAAGAGAATGAAATAGAATAGAAAATAAAGGAATAGTATAGAAAATAAAAATATTTTTTTTTCTATTCTATTTTATTCTTTTTGGAAATTGGAAAACGATTTGAACGTTCGAAAACTATTCTAAATTGATTCAAAATCTTTTTGAATCGATTCAAAACTAAACTAATCCCGAAAACGAATTAAACTAATGAAACAAATTTCAACTTTTTTGTTCTGCACATGTCTAATCAAAATGTCCATCTCCAATTTCTACTGATCTGGCAGGGTTGGCTGAATGTGGCGGTACTGGCACCTCTTCAACTAATTATGGACAGGCAAGAGTGATAAAGATGCACCGATACCGATACTAGTATCGGTATCTGTGCCGATACCGAGTATTTGCCCGAGTACTTGTACTGGGGAAAATGCTCCCGATGCCTAATCCGATACCTTTGCATTAAGGTGACAGCCGTGCTCCCTCCTGGAAGTTAGTGGGCGGAGAGGAGAGCGAGTCCTGGCAGCAGTGGAAAGCAAGTCTTGGCAGCAGCGGAAGGTAAGCTGGCTGGGGCAGGGGTGTGGGTCGCAGCTGCATGTGCCGCCCATCAGAATCGATGATCCAGGATGGCAGAATCTTTAACGGAAGTGACGGCCCGTATCTGTGCCAGAGATTTAAGACTGCAATGCTCATCTTGGTACACCCTGCACTCGACCTCAGTAAGCCTGCAGTCACAAGATGCCAGCGGACATCTTGTTACACCCAGCCCATATAGTTCACTAGGGTACTGGGTATAACAAGATGTCCGCTGCTGCCTTCTGACTAGGCTTACTGAGGCTGAGTGCACGGTGTACCAAGATGGGCATCGCAGGCTCTTGTATACTCTTTATCTTTATACATAATACATTTCATGCCAGGCTGCCAGCAATTGACAATGCAATCAGTGCTGCATTTCAGTGCCACTGCCTGCCCATCAGTTCCACCTATCATTGCCCATAAGTGCCGCCCATCAGTGCCAGCCATAACTGCCACCTATCAGTGCCAGCCATCATTGCCCATCAGACATGTGACACTTATCAGTGCCCACCAGTCAGTGCCACATATCAGTGCCCATAAGTGCCACCTATCAGTGCCAGCCATCACTACTGCATATCAGTGCCCATTCATAATTATATAGAAGATATCGTTAGTCTGTATTGTGCTTTGATAACTGTCACCTGACATTAACCACTTCTGCCCCAGAAGATTTTACCCCCTTAATGACCAGAGCATTTTTTGCGATACGGCACTGCGTCGCTTTAACTGACAATTTCGCGGTCGTGCGATGCTGTACCCAAATAAAATTGACATCCTTTTTTTCCTACAAATAGAGCTTTCTTTTGGTGGTATTATATCACCTTTGCGGTTTTTATTTTTTGCGCTATAAACAAAAAAAGACCGTCAATTTTGGAAAAAAAGCAATATTTTTTACTTTTTACTATAATAAATATCCCCCAAAAAAATATTAAAAAAATAATAATTCTTCCTCAGTTTAGGCCAATATGTATTCTTCTTTATATGTTTGGTAAAAAAAATCCCAATGAGTGTATATTTATTGGTTTGCACAAAATAATCTCAGAAATAGTTAGCAAGTTTTGCAAATCGTATGACAGGTAAAACAGATGCTATATATGTAATTTAGTGTATAAAGCTGTTTGCTTAGAGGCTATCTTCTCCAGCTTTTTACCTACCTTCTGCCCAAATACACTTACTCAAGTACCAGGTGCACATCAGTTCCTCTGATAGTGACAACATTGGACCATACCTGCACAAGCCACAGCCACTGGTAGTCTCCACCAGGAGTGCATGTAACAGAGTGACAACACAGGAGGACAATTGGTACTCAGTTGTAAGTCCATGAATATATCATTTGATGGAAGCTACAAATGTATAGAGATTGAAAATAACTTTTGAAATGGCAATAACATATTACAGTTTCTTTGAGATTTTGGGGATTGGCTTTAGCCTCTTTCATATCCATGACATTTCCCGACAGAATAATTGTCCACATCCTGAAAATGAATCATGAAGGCAAATTCCCCCTTTACAGATGGTAGGAGGATTTGAACAGTACACAGTGACCACAGGAACAACATTTACAATCCTCCCTCACAGCATGGGAAGTGAGGTGAGTAATACACTCCAAACCATCCCACAGGCTTAGCAGAATCATCCTTTACCATCAAAAAAGTTTATAGCTTATTCACAATTTCCAGGCAACAAGACACAAACTACATTTAAAACCTGGACTTTAAAGAGGCACTGTCACCTTGACCATGCAGTTTTTTTAGAGCCCCCACCCTCCATATACTCACCTTAACAGTGTGCCCTCGCTTTCATCCTCAACAGTTACTAAACATGGTTGTTGGCAGGTTCAGTCTATTTGCACCACTGTAGTTGGTGCTCAACCGCAGTGGCATTGCAGTTAGAAGGAAAGTCAAACGGAATATACTTCCTCTATGGTCTCCTGAGTTACTGGGGAAACTGTTCAATTGGATGTTGCCACCCCATGTGACTCTGGCAGCCATCTTAGGTCAGGCAGAGCCTATTTAAGGCCATGGCTCCCAGGTTTGGCACGCATGTCACATGTGGCACGCATGTCACCCATCAGACAGGGACAGTGATAAGTGTCAGGGAGAGGTTTCAGACAAGTAGGGAAAGGATAGGGGCATATGCCATCCTTCCTGGTCACCTCCCCATTTGGAAACGGACCAGCCAGGCCACATTCCATCCCTCAAGACAGACGCTGTCGGCACATCTGAGACCTGTTCTGCTACACACCGCTGTTGCATAATGTGAATGTTCCCGGGTGGACACCTTCCCACCAAGCTTGTTGTGCATTGCTGAACTTTAGCATTAATGCAAGCTCTATTCTCTGCAACTGGACTCTGAGTGGTTACTGCCACCACACCAAACTGCACCTTCCCACATGGTACTTCTGGAAATGGGGGACATGTGACCTTCTCCCCTGTGACAGTTCTTGGCTTTAGCAGCCAGGCATTTTTAACACGACCAGAGAAGTAATGTCATTGGTCCCCTGGGTTGGGGACACCAGCTATTTTATTCCCTGCAAAGAAGGAGCAAGGAACCGGGGAGCACTGGTGTGGTAAGTATAGGGCGGTGTGTGTGTGTGTATGGGGGTGGCATAGCAACAGCGCCCTGAATTCACTGTGTAATGGTGCAGAGATTCGTGCTGAAATTTTCACATTAGTGCCAGTCTTTGCATCATGGATGGGCACCCAGCCCAGAGAAGAGAGAAAGAGGACTCTGTGGCATGTTATGGCAGGTCCATAAACTACAGAAACTACAGAATGGAAGGTGTAAAAAACGTAGCATAAAATACAGCCTAAGGCTTCTTAAGGGGCAAAGACTGAAGTATTCCATCAGGCCAGGGCTGGCAGTCTGGAATAAGCCAAAAGACATAGTGCAATGTGACAATATTAGTGGATAAGACTAGGGCGTTATGAACTCAACAGCAGTGCCCACCTGTAAACAAGGTAATAAAGGTTCACTTTAGGATAAAACATATGTACCATCCCTGTCACAGAGGAATGTGAGCCAGATGTTCAAGTCAGCCAAGGAAAAAAATTCAACCTGGCACAATATTGTTCTTACCCTGAAGACCAGGCTCATGGACATAGCCAAACCTTTCTTGTACAATGCAATTCTTTCATAAACTGCTCTGAGCTATAGAAAAAAGGAGACCATTTATGTACCGTATATTTTACATTTGGCAGATACTGAATGGAGCACCTTGTTAATGTACACATCACAATGGAATAAATACACACCTGAACTAATAATGGAAAAATGGTTTATTAAAGATATGAAAGCACCTGGCAGATCTGAAAAAGGAAAGAAAAATAACATTGGAGCAATTTAGCTGAAACTCAGCTCAGTGTTTTGTTAGGATGAACCTTGGATAATTGAGTGCTGCATTAAATGTTTAGATACAATTTCTGAAATTGTCCATAAATCTTTCCGCCAGCAAAAGTAGGCTCCATCGGACTTTTGCTGTCGGGATTTCCGCCAGCAAAAGATTAAGAGCAGGTTCTCAATTTTTCAGACGGAAAAAATTCCAATCGCCTATTGCAATTCCGACGCGCAAAATTCCGACGCATGTTCGGAAACAATTCAGCGCATGCTCGGAAGCATTGAACTTAATTTTCTCGGCTCGTCGTAGTGTTGTACGTCACTGTGTTCTTGACGGTCGAAAGTTCAGAGAACTTTTGTGTGACCGTGTGTATGCAAACCAAGCTTGAGCGGAATTCGGTCGGAAAAACCATCCAAGGTTTTTCCGACGGAAAATCCGCTCGTGTGTACGTGGCATTAGAGGTGTACTTTAAAAGTACACTGACCTTGTCATTGAAACCAGATTGGCAAAAACCAAGAAACTCATCCCCACACTCCCAAGCCACCATTAGTTTATTTTTTGGTAAAAACAAAAAAATCTCCTTAGAACAGAAGCAAATGCATCTAAACCCAAAAACAAATATATTGCACCTTACCAGTCCTTAGATGTGATGGCTGCATTCGTTTTCTCGTATTTTTTTTTTTTTTCTGTTTATATTCACCTGGTAATTATGCAATTATGCCAGTAATACAATTTGTGTCCTAGGGCAGTGGTTCTCAACTCCTGTCCTCAGGACCCACTAACAGGCCAGATTTTAAGTATTACCTTGGTGAGATGCAGACTAGAATACTGCAATCCCTGAGCAACAAATTATATCACCTGTGATGCATTTCAGTTATCTTGCAAACCTGGCCTGTTGGTGGGCCCTGAGGACTGGAGTTGAGAACCACTGTCCTAGGGTGACAATGTGTACTCAACCTACCATATCTATAGAGGAGAAGTTTGGTTGCCTTAGGACAGACAAGTGTTTTAGGACAAAAGAACTCTCCCCCCTCTTCTCTTTTCCATAACAGGAGGGAGGTGCTCTGTAGATGGAAACTGTCAGGCCAAAGGCAAAGCTCATAGGGCATTTTGCAGCTCAAAAGATTACTGGTAGGATCAACAGGTAACTTTTTCACTTATCAAACAGATATAAAAAAACACTTTTAATGGTATATATAACAGACCAAAGTGAACCATATAAGATGAGGGCGGTTTCACACTCCCGAGCTGCAGTTTGGGGGAAACACAGGTGCAGTGCAGGGTATCTAATCACTGGAGGACCTCAATTACGAGGAACAACTAAGCACTACATTTATTCTCTCTGGAGAAACGACGCTTGAGACGAGATATGATAGCAATATACAAATACCTCAATGGTGATTCTGGCATAGGGACTAAACTGTTCAGTCTCAGGGTGTGTAAGAAAACACAGGGCCACTCATGAAACTGGTGGAGAAGCCGTTTAACCTTAAACTGCGTAGGGGATTTTTCACTGGATATGGAATTCACTTCCACAATCGGTGGTGTCAGTAGGAAGTATTGATAGTTAAAAAAACAAACTTGAAAACAGTAAATGATTATGAACACGCACACCTACGCGGGTTGAACTGGATGGACCTGTGTCTTTATTCAACCTTATCAATAGAGTTGGGTGAACGGTTCTGCCCGAGCATGAGTTCGGGCCAAACATTGGCTGTTCGCCCGTTAGACGAACACCCAAATTATCATGACATTTGACCGTTTGCTCGGTCCACCAAATTACCACAATGCACTGCGCCGCCGCACAGTGCATTGGAAGCCCTGATTGGCGGAAGCAATGAAAGCTTTGACTAATCAGGGTACAGAGCACTGATTGGTAATGATGACTCATTGCTCTTAGTCCCACCCCACACTATAAAAATATTCTCCCATAGCGGGCATTTGCAGTGTAATATTGGCATGGAGAGAGATAGAGCAGGGCTCTGTTCAGTGCTGCTAGTGCATTAGTGTGCTATAGTGTGCTATTGTGGTCCTATTGTCAGTGTAGTATATCAGTTTAGTGTGAATCTAGTGATAGTTCAGTATGAGTGTAGTGTGACCATTCATTTTTATTTTAGTGACAGTTTTTGTGAGTGTAGTGTGACCATGCATGTTTAACGAAGTATAAACCCATGCAATACTGCACGTTTAACGCAGTATAAATCAGTGTGTTACTGTACATTTAACGCAGTATATATCAATGTGTTACTGTATGTTTAACGCAGTATATATCAGTGGGTTTCTGTATGTTTAACGCAGTATATATTAGTGTGTTACTGCACATTTAATGCAGTATATATTAGTATATATTAGTGCGTTACTGCACGTTTAACACAGCATATAAATTAATACAGCATATATCAGTGCGTTACTGTACAATTAACGCAGTATATATCAGTGTATTACTGCACGTTTAACGCAGTATATATCAGTGTGTTACTGCACATTTAACGCAGTACATATCAGTGCATTACTGCACGTTTAATGCAGTATAAATCAGTGCATTACTGCACGTTTAACGCAGTATATATCAGTGCGTTACTGCTTTTTTAACGCAGTATATATCAGTGCGTTAGTGCACGTTTACCGCAGTATATTGCAGTGCCTCAGTGCAGTTTTACTGCAGTATATTATAGTGTGTCAGTGGAGTGTGTCTGTGTAGTGAGTGCTCAAGTTAGGCCACTTTCACACTGAGGCGCTTGAAAAACTGCCAGTAAAACACTGAGCGCTTTTCAAGCGCTTTCAATTCATTTCAATGGAGAGGGACGTTTTTTCAGCGCACTGCCCCAGTGTGAAAGCATTCATTGATTTTAATGGAAATACGTTTTCAGGCACTTTTTTTTGCGTGAAAGCGCCTGAAAAGCGCCTCAGTGTGAAAGTGGTCTGAAAGTGCACCAAACACCACTTTCCATTGATTAAAGTGCATCTACGTACACATTTTCACATCTTTATTATATTTTGTTAACAGGCACCCCACCCCACCATCATGTCTGGGGGCCAACAAGTAGAGGCAGACATTCCCATGGCACTGTGAGGGGGCCAGTAGCATATGTGTCCACAGGCAAAGGTAGACATGGTCCATCCTCAGGCAGGGCATCATTTCCTCTGTTTAGTTATGTTGCCTGTGCCATCCAGCCACAGCATGCAGAGGAGGTGATGGACTGGCTTACTAAAGCATCATCATCGTCCTCATCCTCCGTCACCCAAGCAGAGACTAGTGCGCAATCCACTTCAGCTGCCAGAGTGGCTTATTCTGCCTCCTTGTTCACAGCTACTCCTGCCATAGCCCCAGCATCAGGCATGGAGGATTCAACAGAGTAATTTGAACACAGCGTCAGCCACTTGCTCCTTGGCGATGCATAGCCATTACAGATCTTGGTTCTGAGGTCAATGAAGATAGAAACATTAGCCTACATAGAGGGGAGAACACTGGTAAACAACAAATTGGCATTCGTGTTCCCCCAGCTGCAGTGTATTGCCAAGTTGTCTCCAGTGATAATTAGGATGGAGGGGATGATGATGATTGTCATGGATATGCACTAATGTCTGTCTGCCATCTTACCTTTCCTCCTCCTGTGTTCATCTTAGAGGCCAGACCCTTTCACCTGGCTTCCTTTATAATCTCCTCCCAGCCTGACTCCACCCCAGGGCCTATCACAGAACACTATATTAACCTGTGCACTGCAAGCCTGCTTTGCTGATCAACGTGTTTGTTTAAGCATTGTGTGTTTGGGTTCCTGCCTGCCGTGTGCTACGTCTGTCTCTCTGTTACGATATTGTCTTGTTCCTGACTATCCCTGTCTGCTTGTGACCCTTGACCTTCGGCTTGTCCTTCGTTTATCCTTGTCTGCTTATGACCCTGACCTTGGCCTTTCCCCTCACTATTCTTGTATCCTGTGCTGCTGCTTCCCATCTTTCCTCCTTACCCTACGAGGCGTGAGCTAGGAGACTCTAGGGGTCGTGACCTGGACCTAGCTGCAGCATAACATCCTCACGACTAGAAGCTCTGGTGAAGACCTGCTGGGTCTTAGACTCCGTGCCCTGGGAAATCTTGGCTCTAGCTTCCTGTGGATCCCGGTTGTGCTCCTCTGGTCCCGCTTTCCACAACCACCCAGTATCCTATCCGCAGCAGTCAGCCATATGGTTCACTACCTCGTGGTGCACTCCTGACCCCCTATGGTGTGCATCTGTCATCTGGCCACAGGTGACCTGACAATGATGATGTGGTCACTGATGCGACTTGGGTGCCGGATAGAGCAGAGGAAGAAAGTGAGGGTGAGGCACAACCTTAAAGAGGCAGCCATCATGGAAGAGTAGAGGGCAGTCACCCTATTCCACCAGATTGTGGAGCTGTTATCTCCTGGCTCACTTCCCACAGCTCAGCTGTTTGGGCCTTTTTTAGCACATGTGCAACCAATCGAACTGTTGCAATTTGCAAACTTTGCCTGAAGCACATCAAGCATGGCAAAAACACCAGCCATTTGGGTACCACATGCTCGATAAAGCATTTAACCTCCCACCACTCAATCCGTTGGCAAGAGCACATGAAAGCCACACAAAAGGGACGCAATCCTGCTCTTCCTTACTCCTCACCTTTTCGGTCTACCCCCGTTATACCTCATGACCTCTCAGCAGCCTTCATTGACAGGGATGATGGTATAGCGCAGAGTATTAAAGGGCCTTGCAGCATGTCTGCCAGTAGCACACCACCAGCTGGCTATAGACTAAAGCAGGCAAATTTCTCTGCCCCATCTGCTTCAGCAAAAAAACAAAACAAATTGTCATGGATATGCAGTAGTGTTTGTCTGTCAGCTTACCTTCCTTCCCATGTGTTCATCTTAGAGGCCTGAGCCCTTTCACCTGGCTTCCTTTATAATCTCCTCCCAGCCAGACTCCACCCAGACCCTATCACAGAACACTATATTAACCTGTGCACTGCAAGCCTGCTTTGCTGATCAACGTGTTTGTTAGGCATTGTGTGTTTGGGTTCCTGCCTGCCGTGTGCTACGTCTGTCTCTCTGTTACCGATATTGGCTTGTTCCCGACTATCCCTGTCTGCTCGTGACCCTTGACCTTCGGCTCGTTCTTCGTTATCCTTGTCTGCTTGTGGCCCCTGACCTTCAGCTTGTTATTCGGTTCTCTCTTATCGTGTGCTGCTGCTTCCCCTCTTTTCCCCTTATCCTACGGGGCGTGAGCTAGGAAACTCCAGGGGCCGCGACCTGGTCCCAGCCTGCAGCTAACATCCTCACCACTAGAGGCCCTGGAGAAGACCAGCTGGGTCTTAGACTCCGCGCCCTGGGGAATCTTGGCTCTAGCTTCCGTTTGGATCCCGGTTGTGCTCCTCTGGTCCCGCTTTCCACAACCACCCAGTTTCCTATCCGCAGAAGCCAGCCATAGGGTTCACTACCTCGCGGTGCACTCCTGTCCCCCTACGGTGTGCATCTGTCACCTGGCCACAGGTGACCCTGACAGTTTGATCAGCCATGAACCCGGCTGACATCCCGTTACCCGTGGATGATCCATTGCAGGGCATAGTTTGCAGACTTGAAACCCAGGAATCGAATCAGACTCAGGTGATGCGATTCCTCCAGGATCTGGCTTCTCGCTTCGAGCAGCTTCAGGCCTCCTTGGGAACCCTGAATCCGCAACCTCAAATACAATCAGCGGCTGCACCTATTGCACCAGTCGCAGCCACACACTCGCTACAACTGCCAGCTCCGTCCCGTTTCTCTGGGGACTCCAAGGCTTGCAGGGGGTTCCTTAGCCAATGCACGATTCATTTTGAGCTCCAGCCCCAAAACTTCCTGTCTGATCGGGCTAAGGTAGCCTATATAATTTCCCTCCTCTCCGGTGAAGCTTTAGCCTGGGCAGCCCCTCTGTGGGAACTGAATGATCCAGTGGTTTCTAGCCTGTCTGGCTTCTTGAAACTTTTTAGGAATATCTTTGAAGAACCGGCTCGTGTCTCTTCAGCGGCCAGCGCCCTTCTACGTCTCCGCCAAGAGTCTGCTTCAGTGGGACAGTATGCCCTTCATTTCCGCATACTGTCGGCTGAGTTGAGCTGGAACAATGAGGCCTTAGTCGCAACCTTTTTGCATGGCCTGTCTGATAGAGTGAAGGATGAATTAGCAGGAAGAACCATCCCCACTGATCTGGCCGGCATTATCTCCTTGTGTAACAAGATCGATATTCGCTTTCAGGAGAGGACCTTAGAAAAGCAACGCCAGCACTCCTTGGTTCTTAGTCAGCCTGAGCTCCCCTCTCTTCGACCCGTAGAGCATCTCCTACCAGCTGAGGAACCCATGCAGCTGGGTCGGACCAGGCTATCCCCCGAGGAACGTGCTGGGCGCAGAACTCTTGGTCTGTGTCTTTACTGTGGGGGCAAAGGTCATTTTCGTGACACTTGCTCTCTTTGTCCAGAAAAACGTTCGGGTCCACTTCATCTGGAAAGTGGAGTATTGGACCCAGAAATATCACCTTCCCCTTCTCGTCTTCTGCTTTCTGTGTTCCTTCATGTTGGTGCTTCTTCTCATTCGGTCTCAGCATATCTGGATTCCGGAGCCGCTGGTAATTTCATGGACTGGGAAATCGCATCGTCCATGAGACTTACTCTTTTGCCCCTCACCACGCCATTGGTGGTCTTGGCGATTGATGGTACTGTTCTCCCAGGGGGACCTATCCGCTTCCAGACCCTCCCTGTTAAGATGTCGGTAGGGACACTCCACCAGGAGTGGATATCCTTCCTTATCTTACCCAAGGCCTCAACGCCTATAATTTTGGGTCTCCCATGGTTACAGCTCCATTCTCCTCATGTGGACTGGACTACTGGACAGATCCTGGCTTGGGGTCCCTCCTGTTCCTCGTCCTGCCTACCCAAGGTTGCCCCCTGTGAATCTGAGCCGGTCATTCATTCCAGGTTGCATAACCATTTACATTTCTCTGTCCCTAACCACCCTTGGACGCACAGCCAGGCTAGCTTGTCTACAAGTCCTGCAGTCGCTACGTCTTGCGATGCAATTCAGGTAGTCGCTACACCTGACTCAGCTATTCACTCTGCCTCTGTACTAGTTATGCCAGTCCAGCCCATGCCCAGTGAGCCTCCTACTTTTTCTTGTTCGGGACATTCTGCTTGTCCTTCAGCTATTCAGCTTGACTCCGGCGACATGTCACCTTCTAACCAACCTGACTTCAGGGTTCCACTGACATCTGCCCAGTCTGATGGTCCTGTGCAAGATGACCAGTTCCCCTTTAAGGGTCTAGGGGACCCTCCTCAGATTCCTGTTGATCCTCTCATGCCCTTGCTTATTCCTAGAGAGCCTTTGGTCCTCAATAGATCTTCTTGTCATCTCCCTACCTCATTTTCAGTCTCTGAGGATAATCTTAAGTACGAGGTTAGACAAGTTCTGGATTCTCGGCTCTGCAGAGGCATTCTTCAGTACCTTGTGCATTGGAGAGGTTTTGGTCCTGAGGAGGCGTCTTGGATCGCTGCATCTGATGTCGCTGCACCTCATCTGTTGAGAAGGTTTCATCAGAGATTTCCCTTTAAGCCTGGGTCCAGGCGGGGGAGGGCCCATAAGAGGGAGGGTACTGTCATGGATATGCAGTAGTGTTTGTCTGTCAGCTTACCTTCCTTCCCATGTGTTCATCTTAGAGGCCTGAGCCCTTTCACCTGGCTTCCTTTATAATCTCCTCCCAGCCAGACTCCACCCCAGGCCCTATCACAGAACACTATATTAACCTGTGCACTGCAAGCCTGCTTTGCTGATCAACGTGTTTGTTAGGCATTGTGTGTTTGGGTTCCTGCCTGCCGTGTGCTACGTCTGTCTCTCTGTTACCGATATTGGCTTGTTCCCGACTATCCCTGTCTGCTCGTGACCCTTGACCTTCGGCTCGTTCTTCGTTATCCTTGTCTGCTTGTGGCCCCTGACCTTCAGCTTGTTATTCGGTTCTCTCTTATCGTGTGCTGCTGCTTCCCCTCTTTTCCCCTTATCCTACGGGGCGTGAGCTAGGAAACTCCAGGGGCCGCGACCTGGTCCCAGCCTGCAGCTAACATCCTCACCACTAGAGGCCCTGGAGAAGACCAGCTGGGTCTTAGACTCCGCGCCCTGGGGAATCTTGGCTCTAGCTTCCGTTTGGATCCCGGTTGTGCTCCTCTGGTCCCGCTTTCCACAACCACCCAGTTTCCTATCCGCAGAAGCCAGCCATAGGGTTCACTACCTCGCGGTGCACTCCTGTCCCCCTACGGTGTGCATCTGTCACCTGGCCACAGGTGACCCTGACACAAATACAGTCTCTTTCACCCACATGCCCAGCATCTAAATTCAAGCTTGTCAAAGCTGCTGGCTTTACAACACCTGCCTTTCCGTCTGGTGGATTCTGTCCCTGCCCCCTTCCCTGAATTTGCAGAATGTCCTATATACCACAATGGCAGGTTCCCAGACGCGTTTTTTTCACGTAAGGCTATTCCAGCTCTCTACCATCACGTGGTAAGCAATGTTGTGGTATCGTTGGGCAAGGCTGTCAGCCACAAGGTTCACGTTACTGCTGACACGTGGTCCAGCAAGCATGATCATGGACGATATATTTCGTTCACAGTACACTGGGTAATTCTGCTTGCAACTCAGAAGGATGCAGGACAGGGCTCAGTGCTGCAGCTTGTTGTGCCACCACATCTCTATACAGCTAGTGGTGATGATGCAAGATTTGTCAGCTCCACCCCCTCCTCCTCCATGCCCACCGCTGCTGAATTGTCTCATGAACCACAAGTACCCGTAAACTCTCAAGGAGCTATTCAATGAGTCAGGCTGAAAGGTGCCATGCAGTGCTTCAGCTCGTCTGTCTAGGGCACAGGAGCGACACTGGAGCAGAGATTCTGGCAGCTCTGCAGGGGCAGGCCCAGAGGTGGTTCATGCCATGCCAGCTGGAGCCGGGAATGGTGGTGTTCGATAATGGCACAAATCTCCTGTCCACCCCTAGACAGGGAAAGTTGACATATGTGGCATGCCTGGCACATGTCCTCAATTTGGCGGTGCAGCATTTTTTAAATAGGTATTCAGGGTTGGAAGATCTGCTGAAGCAAGCCAGAAGAGTCTGTAGCCATTTCAGGCGGTCATACACAGCCAGTGCTTGATTGTTGGAAATTCAGCAGGAATTCCCCCTGCCCGTAAACCACCTGATTTGTAACATGCCCACCAGGTGGAACTCAACTTTGGCAATGCTGCAGTGGCTGCACATGCAGCAGAGGGCCGTCAACCAGTACCTGTGTGAGTATGGCACAATGACAGGCTCCGGACGGCTTAACTTTTTTTTCCAATGGCTGCGGATATAGGATGCAGGCACTGTACTGTCACTATTTGAGGAGGCCACAAGGATAGTGAGCCATGACAGTGCATGCATTAGTGACACAAGCCCTGTTGTGTTCCTGCTGGAGCAGACTCTGCGTGGCATTATGGACAGGGCACTCGAGGCAGAGCAGCAGAAGGAATAGGAGGACTTCCTTTCCTCTCAAGGCCCACTTTATGCAGACACCATTCTTCCTACGCCACACAACACACAAGAGGAGAGGGAGGAGGAGGATTCTGACCGCTTTGGAGGCATTAAAGCAGAGCAAGACATATGTCAACCTCTTTACAGTTGGTTTTCCATCCTTAAAACACTTGGGAGTAGTATGTGGCTGGGAGGAGGCAGTTCCAGATACTGTTATCCTCAGTGACCCCAAGGAGTCTGCTTCTCATGCCTCTACAAACTTGCAGTGCATGGGCTCCCTCATTCTTCAAAGCCTGTGAAAGGACCAGAGAATATGTGGCAGCAAGGAAATGGATCACTATTGCTTGGCAACCCTCCTTGACCACCGTTACAAGGGGAAAGTCTCGGAACTCATCCCATCCCCACAGAGGGAGCAGAAGATAAAATCTCTTGAGGACACCTTTAAGAGGAGTTTATGTAATGCCTTTCTTGACTCTGGTAGGTTACAGTCTGGTGGAAAACATAGTTTTGAGGCTTCTGTTGGTCAAGAGAGGAGAGGTGGAGAAGGGGGCTGCCTCAGTGATGCATTTCAAAAATGTTTTAGTCCTCGGCACCCAGGGCTGCCAGCTTCCACATCCCATCGGCAGTGTCTTCATCATATGGTGGGAGATTACCTAATGGTGAAAACAGATATGGAGAGCTTTTCAGTTGACAAACCATTGGGTTACTGGGTCATGAGAATAGACCACTGGCCAGAACTTGCCCAGTATGCAAAAGAGCTGCTGGCCTGCCCTGCATCCAGCGTGCTTTACAAACGGGAATTCAGTGCTGCCGGAGGTTTTGTGACAGATAAGAGTGCGCATCTGTCCACAGACTCCATGGACCGGCTGACATTTATCAAAATTAATCAGTCCTGGATAAGCAGCAGCTATCAAGCCCCTGATGCTTTCTGGATCTTGAATCTCTGAAAGACTGTCTAGGCTGCCTAGCTTTGTGGGTGTTGATTTTATCTGGAAGAAATTTTTTGGTGTAGGTTTCATGGGAACAATTAACACCCAAGGACCTGTTTGACAGGTGCATATCATTGCGATTTTTGACAGCAAGGCCAATTCTTGATTTCATCAAGAGTACCTCTATAGGGTTACTGTGTGAAGGCACCACTGACACCCAAAGACCAATTTTACCACACCTGTTTGACAGGTGCATATCATATACATTTTTGACAGCAAGGCCAATTCTTGCTTTCATCAAGAGTACCTTTTTAGGGTTACAGTGTGAAGGCACCAACGACACCCAAAGACAAATTTTTCTGCAATCGTTACTGCTATCCAAAGTCTGTGAAAGAGACATCAGAATTTATCCCAAAAATCTCTAATCTTGTTCCGAGTGCACTAAATTGTGGCCTCATCATACAGACTGGCTCCCTAAGCCGTTGTTTATAAATAAAGAAAGCTTGAATGGAAAATGTCATATATTTGGCTTTATAAATGTCATTATTGCTGCAGCAGGCTCTATACACGGTACAGATGTGCCACATTACAGGCAGACCAAGGGGACCCCCCCAGGCACTATATTTAAATACATCTGTCATTTTTATTGTTATTTCTAATTTTGATGGTTTAACTTTAACCACTTAAGCCTCGGACCATTAGGCAGGTTAAAGACCAGGCCACTTTTTGCGATTCGGCACTGCGTCGCTTTAACTGACAATTGCGCGGTCGTGCGACGTGGCTCCCGAACAAAATTGACGTCCTTTTTTTCCCACAAATACTGATTTCTTTTGGTGGCATTTGATCACTGCGGTTTTTATTTTTTGCGCTATAAACAAATATAGAGCGACAAATTTGTTTAGTCCGATACGTATTCTTCTACATATTTTTGGTAAAAAAAATCGCAATAGGCGTTTATTGATTGGTTTGCGCAAAAGTTATAGCTTCTATGAAATAGGGGACTGTTTTATGGCATTTTTTCTAAAAAAATTTTTTTTTACTAGTTATGGCAGCGATCAGCGATTTTTATCGTGACTGCGACATTATGGCGGACACTTTTGACACCATTTTGGGGCCATTGTCATTTTTACAGTGATCAGTGCTATAAAAATTTACTGATTACTGTAAAAATGACACTGGCAGTGAAGGGGCTAACCTGTAGGGGGCGCTGAAGGGGTTACGTGTGTCCTAGGGAGTGTTTATAACTGTTAGGGGGCGAGGCTTGGCGTGACATATCATTGATTGTTGTTCCCGATGACAGGGAACAGACGATCACTGACAGTGTCACTGAGAAGAATGGGGAAAGGTTTGTTTACACTTAGAAAATAAAAGAAAATACCGCGCTACCTAGACAGTGAATGAACACAATGAATATGATGCAAACTTAATGAAATCCTAACCATGAACAATTCTTGAAAGTGAGAGTAAATATAAATAGCTGCAGCTTATAATGTGAGATAGCACACTGTAAACATGAAAAAGAAAAAGTAAAAATGAAGCTGCGCTGTACTTATTGTGAAAACAACCAGTGCATGTGACCCAGTGAATATATAAATGAACTAACATAAACCCTGGTGGTGTACCATGCAATGATAATATGACATGAAATAAATATCACATAATCAAATATAACTGAATAACATAAATGAAAAAAAGCAAGGGAGAGTCCTCAGCATTAATATGCCATGGTGGAGAATATCAGCAGAAATATCCGATTGACCTCGACATTTGAGCCATAAACCAATAGTAGAGAAAAGCCTGGACAATCCCCCGATAGCAGGTGATGAAAGGGTGAGCCTGTGTGATTCCAACAACAGCACACGTGCACCTCCACCAAGTGAATTGCCTGATTACCGGATTATGAACTAATATGAGCCTGTCAACCAGCAATATCTTTCTCAACAGCAGGATGGAAATAGGGAGACCAGACTGGATAGCGGGACCTCGCCGCACATTCCCCAGAAACCATTCAACCGTAAAAAGTTTTTTGCATGGAGATCCGTGTGTGTCTCAATCTTGGCCCAAGAGAGAAGAAGGCGGGAATCACTCCACCAATCTCAACTCTTGACAGCATTTTTTCGGCCGCTAGTGGGCGCTCTTAACTCCTGCTAGCGGCCGAAAAAGAGTTAAAAGCGTGCACAAAGCGCCGCTGCCAAAGCGCTTTGCAGGCCCTTCAGCAGCACTGGCCACTGATTTCAATGGCAGGGGCATTGCAGGAGCGGTGTATTGACCGCTCCTACAATGCCCCAAAGATGCAGCTTGCAGGACACTTTTTCCAATCCTGCAAGCACACCGCTCCAGTGTGAAAGCACATGGGCTTTCACACTGGGGTGACAGGGGAGGCGTTTTTTAGGCGCTTTACAGGCGCTATTTTTAGCCCTTTAGCATCTGAAAAATGCCTCAGTGTGAAAGTAGCTTTATTTTCCTCGTAGAATTATGTAGCTATAGTTCTTCTGAAAGGCCTCACATAGCCTTCTTTATAGCAGATGTGTAGTCTACAGAGTAAAACGTCTCAGTGACACCCAGACACATTGGCTTGTGTTTGTCTTAAGCAAAACATTATTTTCCTAAAGCCCCGTACACACGGTCGGACTTTTGCCCAACAAACTTCGTTTTGAGCAAGTTGGACCAACAATCCGACCGTGTGTACGCTCCATCGGACAAACTTTTTTCGTTTGGTTTTGGATTTCATCGGACAAAAGTTGGGTCTGCAAACGGACAAACTTTTGCCCAACAAAAGTCCGATGGAGCAAAGTCCGACCGCGTATACAGATAACCATAGGACTTTAGTCCGATGGACAAAACAGCTAATGTAAAAATCAACCAACAATAGCAGAAGTTGACCAAAGGGTGGCAGTAAAGATCAGAAAAGAGCAGAAAAAAACACGTGATGTTGTAAGAAGTTTTAAGAAAGTTTGCAGAAAAGTCCGAGCGTGTGTATGCTATGGGTGTTCCCAACCAACTCCGTTCGGACAAAAAACCACGGAAAAGTCCGATGGAAGTCCGACCATGTGTACGAGGCTTTATTCTACAAAAGAGCAAATGCCATTACCATACATTGATTGGTATGCATGCTCTGCATGTACTGTTACTAATTGCAATTTTTCATTCACCATAGCACAGTTCCCTGGAATGCTCAGGATAATTTACAGACATATCCAGGGCCGTCTTATGAATACATTTCTTCTTTGTACACATCAGCAGATTTACCTATATTGCAAAAGGAAATGCAGGCTGACCTTCTCTGTCCTAATTCTGCAACGCAGCAACCTACCAGTCAGGAATTACAGGGCAACTGGACCTTTTTCTGATTTTAGCAAGCTTGATATTGTACAGAAGAAAAGTAAGTTTAATAACTTGAATTTTATTGATACCTAAATTTGGGTATGAGAATAAGGATCTTATTACATTATGTAAGATAGCTCATAGGTGTGAAAGATTAAAGTAGTTGTAAAGGCTCAAGGTTTTTTAACTTCATGCAACATCTTCCATGTGCAGCAGCCCCCCCCCCCCCTTCAAAACTTACCTGAGCCCCATCTTGATCCAGCGATGTGCACGAGAACCCCAGCTCTCCCGGGTCTCTCTCTCCTTATTGGCTGAGACAGCAGCAGCAGCCATTGCCTCCCACAACTGTCAATCACAGTGAGCCAACGAGGAGTGAGCAGGGCCAAGCCGCTCCATGTGTGAATGGACACACAGAGCAGCGACTCAGGAGCCAGCCTGCTTGGGTTCCCCCATAGCATGCTGCTTGCTATGGGGGCACTAGGCAGGAGGGAGCGACCATGAACACTAGAGGGGGACCTGAGAAGAGGAGGATTGGGGCTGCTCTGTGTAAAACCACTGCACAGAACAGGTAAGTATAACATGTTTGTTATTGTTAACCAAAAAAAAATCTGCCTTTAATATCAGTTTAAAGCAGAACTCCAGTCAAAAATTGAACCCTACCTTCAAAGTTCTTTCAAACTATATCTTGAGAATATAACCTCCCACCTACACATATTTTCCATTTTCACCAATCACTGGTTACTGAATAATTGCAACAACTCGATCTCAGTCATATACTCACCTCGTCTTTCCTTGTCTATCAAAAACTTAGAAGGCTCCAATGTATCTATATGGACAAAGACTTCCCCACTAAAAACCTTGTGGACAAACTTTTATTAGGCTTTCAAACAACCTCCTCAGCCATCCTCAGTGAAACATGGAGAGAAACTAAAATATTGAATAGGGCATATTTTATCTACTCCTTCTCCAAGTGTCCTGGCTCTGGACAAACCTCTTCCCAATGCCCCAAGTGTGAGCAACTCAACCCCTTTTTGACACACTGCCTCTGGTCCTGCCTACCTATATCACGCTTCTGGAACCAAGTCAAAATATGTTGTATGTAAGGTCGGTCAGGTGAATTCTACAACTACATGAGCCCATTCTTTCTGCTATTTGGCATTGATGACCAATCTGTGAACTTTTCACCAAAACCCCAACTTGCTAACTCAAAGTGGATGCATGGTTGCCTGCTCACCGCTAGGTGATCCATTACAGTACTGAAAAAGTCTTCTCTTGTTCCCACTATCACTGGATGTTCATTATATCTATGCAAACCATCAGATCCTAATAGCTTGTACATGCATACTGTAAAATCTACCAGGTGCTAAAGGGTGCTAAAGAGGTGTGACCACATGTGAACAGTAAAAAAACTGGATGAACCCTCTGCACACTGCACACCTGGTAGATTATATGCATGTACAAACTTTTGGGATCTGAGCACAGGTATATCTTGTTTCTGTTGTATTGCAGGCCAGTGGCCAGACCTAAACCTTGTAGCTCTCCCCCATTTTGTGTCTGTTGGCCTCATGTTGGCAATGCCATTGTGTCCACAGTAGCATTTGCAGTGGCATAACAGAGTAGGACTGTCTAAAGAGGGATTACTTTGACGCATTTGGCCAGCTTGAACATGTTTTACAATATGTGTATACTACATATGCCTAATTTTTTTTTTTCAAAGTTTGCTAGAAAGGACATATAGCAGTGTGCAGAGGGTTCACCTAGTATTTTTTTTGATGCAGAACTTAATCTTTCTTTGGCATCCTCTCATTTCTTGCCTAATTTATGGAACTACATGAGAAACACGAGTGGGAAAAGGCTCTTCACCCTTTTTAACACTCCCCTTTTGACAAACACATTGTCACTTCTCGCCAGTTTCAGCATTAGACATTTTAGGGCAACATTTCTCAGTGTCTTCAATAGTTAATCGTCTTAATTGTGTTATAGGTGTGCTTATATATTATGAGGTTCTTTGTTTTCCCTCCCCCTCTCTTATCTGAATACTTCAAAGTCAGCTCCCCACTTCCCCAATGCCTTCTTTCTTTAGGCCCCAACAGGAACAAACAATTAATGTTTAATATTTGAGATTACTATCTATATGATATGTCTATGGGCCTACACATACGATGTATTGAGACCTTGGCCAGATCTCTTTTCCTTTGAATACAGTAAGTGTTTATGGATAGAGTTGAGTGGACACCTGGATGTTCGTGTTCGACGGGTTCGGCCGAACTTTGCAAAAAAGTTCGAGTTCGGGACCCGAACTTGACCCCAAAACCGAACCCCATTGAAGTCAATGGGGACCCGAACTTTTGAGGACTAAAATGGCTCTAAAAAAGTAATGGAAAGGGCTAGAGGGCTGCAAATGGCAGAAAAATGTTGTTAAGAGCATGGCAAGTGATTTGCAAACAAATTTGGATAGGGAAATAATTTAAAATAACATAAAATACATAAAAATAAAAAATAATAATCTTGACCTAGGAGGACGAGGTCCATATGGAGTAGGAGATTGAGGTGGCGGTGGATGTGGTGGTGTAGGTGGAAGCAGCGGTGGAGGAGGAAGAGGTAGCCAACACAGTTTTTTTTTTTATTTTTTTAATTAGGGTACACCCCAAAAGAGTGAGGAAGATCAAAAATACAACAATGGCTGGGTAAGGCCGGTATACATGTCTATTCTGCACAAGGTATGGACAAGTCCTGTGGGATCCATGCCTGGTTCATTTTAATGAACGTGAGCTTGTCCACATTGGCTCTGGACAGGCGGCTGCGCTTGTCTGTGATAACGCCCCCTGCCGTGCTAAATACACATTCAGATAATACACTGGCTGCAGGGCAGGCCAGCACCTCCAATGCGTAAAGGGCAAGCTCAGGCCATGTGCCCAATTTGGAGACCCAGAAGTTGAAGGGGGCAGACCCATCATTCAGTCTGTGTAGGCGTGTGCACACATACTGCTCCACCTTCTTGGTGAAATGCTGCCTCCTGCTAAGACATTCCATATCAGCTGGTGGTGCTGGTTTTTGTGGCGTGCTGACAAAGCTTTTCCACATTTTGGCCATGCTAACCCTGCCTTCTGAGGTGCTGGCGGTGCCCCGGCTGCATTGGCGACCTCTTCCTCCTGCTCCATCTCACATGTACATATATGCAGCAAACGCTGCAAAAAATTCTTTTTTGCCCTAAATGGGTGTTTTTAGAATAGAACAACAGTACCTAAAGGGTGTATCTCATACATACAGATACAGACTAGGCCACAATGTAAGATTTTTCACCTAAATGTGTTTTTTTGAATAGCAGAATAGAAGAACAGTATCTAAAGTGTGTATCTCACACGTACAGATATGCAGGAAAAACTGCAAAATATTTTTTTTTGCCCTAAATGGGTGTTTTTTGAATAGCAGAATAGAGCAACAGTATCTAAAGGGTGTATCTCACAGTAACATATGCAGTGCTGGCGCACTAAGCTTGCATAAAATGCCCACCGATGCCAACCTAACTAACAGATGGATAAAAGTTATCTTTTCTCTGGCACTGGGCTCAGGGCAGGATAAAAAGATTGTGCACTGCACCCACACAACAAAATCAAGGTAGATCGCTGAGTAATTTGATTTCTGAATAAGGACTCCTATCTAATTCTCTCCCTTAAAGCAGCAGCAGCAGCAACCTTTCCCTACACTATCTAAAGCAGAGTGACATGCTGTGCTATGTGCCTCTAGCTTATATAGAGGCTGGGTCACATGCTGCACTGGCCAATCACAGCCATGCCATTAGTAGGCATGGCTGTGATGACTTCTATGGGCACATGAGTTAAACGAATGTTGATTGGCTGCCCTGCAGCACGTCATTACATTGCCGAACACCGAACCTGAACCCGAACATACAGTAAATTGTTCGGGTCCGGGTACCAAAAACCCAAAAGTCTGGTACGAACCCGAACTTTATAGTTGGGGTTCGCTCAACCCTATTTATGGATAAAAACTTTGCAATAAAATATAATTACGGTAACCACCTGAGCACCATATATAGGGAAATGTACACAGCTATAGACACTATACTGTAATGGAGCTGATCAGCGACCTATAGTGTGACTGTGATAGTGTGGTGGACAATCTGGTGCTAACTGACACTGGTTGGGAGGGTCACTAAATGACTTACACTGATGTCGCTACCAGGTGTGCAGTGTGCAGAGGCACTGATGTTGGACGAGAAGGCCTGGCTCGCAGTCTCCACTCTAATTCATCCCAAAGGTGTTCTACAGTCATGGCTGAAATTGTTGGCACCCCAGAAATTTTTCCAGAAAATCAAGTATTTCTCACAGAAAAGTATTGCAGTAACACATGTTTTGCTATACACATGTTTATTCCCATTGTGTGTATTGGAACAAAACAAAAAAAGGGAGGAAAAAAAGCAAATTGGACATAATGTCACACAAAACTCCAAAAATGGGCTGGTCAAAATTCTTGGCACCCTTAACTTAATATTTTGTTTCACATCCTTTGGAAAAAATAACTGAAATCAGTCGCTTCCTATAACCATCAATAAGCTTCTTACACATCTCACCCGGAATTTTGGACCACTCTTATTTTGCAAACTGCTCCAGGTCTCTCTTTTCCCAACAGCAATTTTAAGACCTCACCACAGGTGTTCCATGGGATTTAGATCTGGACGCATTGCTGGCCAGTGGCCACTTTAGAACTCTCCAGCGCTTTGTTACCATCCATTTCTGGGTGCTTTTTGGCGTATGTTTGGGGTCATTGTCCTGCTGGAAGACCCAAGATCTTGGACGCAAACCCAGCTTTCTGACACTGGGCTCTACAGTGCGACCCAAAAATCCTTTGGTAATCCTCAGATTTCATGATGCCTTGCACACATTTAAGGCACCCATTGCCAGAGGCAGCAAAACAACCCCAAAACTTCAATGAACCTCCACCATATTTCACTGTAGGTACTGTGTTCTTTTCTTTGTAGGCCTTGTTCCGTTTTCGGTAAACAGTAGAATGATGTGCTTTACCAAAAAGCTCTATCTTGGTCTCATCTGTCCACAAGACGTTTTCCCAGAAGGATTTTGGCTTACTCAAGTACATTTTGGCAAACTGTAGTCTTGCTTTTTTATGTCTCTGTGTCAGCAGTGGGGTCCTCCAGGGTCTCTTGCCATAGCGTTTCATTTCATTTAAATGTTGACGGATAGTTTGCGCCGACACTGATGTTCCCTGAGCCTGCAGGACAGCTTGAACTTCTTTGGAACTTGTTTGGGGCTGCTTATCCACCATCCGGACTATCCTGCGTTGCAACCCTTCATCAATTTTTCTCTTCCGTCCACGCCCAGAGATTAGCTACAGTGCCATGGGTTGCAAACTTCTTGATAATGTTGCGCACTGTGGACAAAGGCAAATCTAGATCTCTGGAGATGGACTTGTAACCTTGAGATTGTTGATATTTTTCCACAATTTTGGTTCTCAAGTCCTCAGACAGTTCTCTTCTCCTCTTTGTGTTGTCCATGCTTAGTGTGGCACACACAGACACACAATGCAAAGACTAAGTGAACTTCTCTCCTTTTTATCTGCTTTCAGGAGTGATTTTTATATTGCCCACACCTGTTACTTGCCCCAGGTGAGTTTAAAGGAGCATCACATGCTTGAAACAATCTTATTTATCCACAATTTTGAAAGGGTGTCAAGAATTTTGACCAGCCTATTTTTTGAGTTTTGTGTGACATTATGTCCAATTTGCTTTTTTTCTTCCCTTTTTTTGTTTTGTTCCAATACACACAAAGGGAATAAACATGTGTATAGCAAAAAATGTGTTACTGCAATACTTTTCTGTGAGAAATACTTGATTTTATGGAAAAATTTCTGGGGTGCCAACAATTTCGGCCATGACTGTATTAGGTTGAGGTCAGGACTCTGTGCAGGCCAGTCAAGTTCCTCCACCCCAAACTCACTCATCCATGTCTTTATGGACCTTGCTTTGTGCACTGGTCCAAATCATTTAGTTGAGTGGGGGTATGGTTTGAGGTTGCTTTTCAGGGGTTGGGCATGGCCTCTTAGTTCCAGTGAAGGGAACATACCAAGACATTTTGGACGATTTCATGCTCCCAACATTGTGGGAACAGTTTGGGGGTGGCCCCTTCCTGCTCCAAAATGACTGCTCACTAGTGCACAAACAAGCTCCATGACCTCAACCCGATAGAACACCTTTGGGATGAATTAGAGTGGAGACTGCGAGCCAGGCCTTCTCGTCCAACATCATTGCCTGACCTCAGAAATGCGCTTCTGGAAGAATGGTTAAACATTCCCATAGACACAATCCTAAACCTTGTGGACAGCCTTCCCAGAAGAGTTGAAGCTGTTATAGCTGCAAAGGGAGGGCCAACTTAATATTGAACCCTAAGGACTAAGACTGGGATTCCATTAAAGTTCATGTGTGTGTAAAGGCAAGTGTCCTAAAACTTTTGGTAATATAGTGTGTATGTATATATATATATATATATATATATTTATACACACACATACACACAGTATCTCACAAAAGTGAGTACACCCCTCACATTTTTGTAAATATTTTATTATATCTTTCCATGTGACAACACTGAAGAAATGACTTTGCTACAATGTAAAGTAGTGAGTGTACAGTTTGTATAACAGTGTAAGTTTGCTGTCCCCTCCAAATAACTGAACACACAGCCATTAATGTCCAAACCGCTGGCAACAAAAGTGAGTACACCCCTAAGTGAAAATGTCAAAATTGGGCCCAAAGTGTCAATATTTTGTGTGGCCACCATTATTTTCGAAGCGCTGCCATAAACCTCTTAAGCCGTGTACACACGATCGGTTTTACCAATGAAAACAGTCCGATGGATTTTTTTCATCGGACAAACCGATCGTGTATGGGACCCATCGGTCTTTTTTCCATCAGTGTTTAAAAATAGAACATGTTTTAAATTTTTCCGATGGATAAAAACCGATAGCAAATTCTGATCGTCTATGGGCAAGTCCATGGGTTAAAAAACCCACGCATGCTCAGAATCAAGTCGACGCATGCTCAGAAGCATTGAACTTCATTTTTCTCGGCTCATCGGAGTGTTTTACGTCACGGCGTTTAGAACGGTCGGTTTTTTGACTGATGGTGTGTAGACAAGACTGATGGAAGTCAGCTTCATCGGATTTCCGATGGAAGAATCCATCGGTTTAAAAACCATAGAAAATCCGATCGTGTGTACGAGGCTTTAGGCATGGAGTTCACCAGAGCTTCACAAGTTGCCACTGGAGCCCTCTTCCTCTCCTCCATGAGGATATCACGGAGCTGGTGGATGTTGGAGACCTTGTGCTCCTCCACTTTCTGTTTGAGGATGTCCCACAGATGCTCAATAGGGTTTAGGTCTGGAGACATGCTTGGCCAGTCCATCAACTTTACCCTCAGCTTCTTTAGCAAGGCAGTGGTCGTCTTGGAGGTGTGTTTGGGGTCGGTATCATGTTGGAATACTGCCCTGCGGCCCAGTCTCCGAAGGGAAGGGGATCATGCTCTGCTCAGTAGGTTTCCTTCTGGGACGACAGCCATGCAGACCAATTTGATGCAGTGTGCACCCGTATGGTCTGAGCACTGGCAGGCTGACCCCCCACCCCTTCAACCTCTGCAGCAATGCTGGCAGCACTCATACGTCTATTTCCCAAAGACAACCTCTGGATTTGACGCCGACACGTGCACACAACGTCTTTGGTCGACTATGGTGAGGCCTGTTCTGAGTGGAACCTGTCCTGTATGAACTTTGCCACCATGTTGCAGCTCAGTTTCAGGGTCTTGGCAAACTTCCTAAAGTGTAATTTCTTCAGTGTTGTCACATGAAAAGATATAATAAAATTTTTACAAAAAATGTGAGGGGTGTACTCACTTTTGCAAGATACTGTAAATATATATATATGGTCTTTAAAAAGTTTCCACACTTTTTTATATTTAATAGAGTTAAAAAAAGTCTGGAAACTTTTTGAGGAACCCTTGTGTGTGTGTGTGTGTGTGTGTGTGTGTGTGTGTATATATATATATATATATATATATATATATATATATATATATATATGTATATTAGGGTTGCACCTATACCAATACTGTACTCTGTGCTCCCCGGGTCCTTCTCTGGGTCCCCCTCTGTGCTAACCGTGTCCTACTCCAGGGCCCAATCCGTTTTGTCCTCGGGTCCCCCTCTGTGTCATCCTCCGGGCTCCCCTGTGCCCACCCGGGCTCTCTGTGTGCTGCTCCAGGTCCCGAACCATTTTGTCCTCCGGGTCCCCCTCTGTGTCCTCCCCATCTCTCCATGTGCTCCTCCAGTCCCCCTCTGTCCTACTCCAGTCCCCCCATGTCCCGGATCTTTCAGAATGGAGAGCGGAGAAAGAAGCTGGTAAATCTGTCAGGACTCCTTCCTTTTCTGAATGGACAGAGTCACTGACTCTATCCATTTATAACAGAGCATTGTAAACTGTGCTTACAATGTTTCAGTTTATGAATAGCGAGGAGCCACTGTTTCCTGTCCATTCATTTTCAGTGCAGCTGAGGCTGCAGAGAAAGGGACTGGGGAATCTGTGTCCTTAGTCCCTTCCCCTGTCTCAAAGGGGAGATATCAGGGGTCTGTTTAGATCCCTGATATCTCACCAAAGCTCCCCCCCCCCCAACAGACCTGGAAAAAATAATAATAATAATAATAAAAAATGTAATAAATATTTCAAAGTTAAATCGTAAAAAAAAATAAAAATAAACACTGACACCATCCACTCACCCCCCCCCCCCAAAAAAAAGAAAGCATTGTAAAAAATAAAATAACAAAAAGTATAAATTTTTTTAAAATAATATTTTTTTTTTTAAAAATAACATTGTAAAAAAAATGAAATTTTTTGTTTAAAACAAAAACTGTCACATGTGCTACTGTCACATGACATTTAAAAAAAGTATGGGTAATCGGTATCGGCGAGTACTTGAAAAAAGTATCGGTACTTGTACTCGGTCTTAAAAAAGTGGCATTGGTACAACCCTGAAATATATATATATATATATATATATATATATATATATATACACATATATACACACACCCAAATGTTTTGCCTTGTATTTCTATTTTAAACTGAATGAGTTGTTTTACAAGGTGAGGGTTCACATATCCTTTAAGTAAATTAAACAATTTATAACAAGATTTGTGCTGTAGTATCTTTTTAAAGTTAATAAACATGATTTAAACAGAAGATCTGTGCCAATAGTCATAATCCCTTTTCTAGTGAGGGCCATTGTGCTCACCAGTCAACTTAACTGTTTGAAAAAATAGACTGAATAACTCATCAGTAGAGTATAAAATGGGAATAAAACAGAGCAGTGTGCAATGTAGTCTGAAGGTAAACTACAAAGAAGAAACAGTTATAACATAAAGAGCAGCTGAGAGAAGGGTATATTATTAGTGAGCAGAATGGAAGACTTGGAAAAGAGGTTTGACATACCAATATTAGCAGGGTGCATGGAATGTTAACATATGAGAATTCACATACAAGCCACAAAAAGAAAGAGTAAAACCTGACAGATGATTCCAGTAATGTTTCACAGTGGCTTATTTGGTCCATGGACAGACACTCTGGAAGAGCAAGTGATTTACTTGGAAAGAAGAAAAAAACTTTATAACACCCAATCCCAACCAATAATATTAAAATGGATTGACTGGTCTTCCTTACTAGCGGGCTGAAGAGATCAGTCTTGGTGCCAACCGAACTTCCTAGGAAGGTTTTTTTTTTTCCAGAAGTGACCCAGAGAAAATGAACAGCGTGTTCTTTTTACCTTTTACTTTAGCCGATAGGGTCCGTCTAAGCAATCCAAGCTTGACCCAGAATATAATTTGTGATTGAACATTTTTACCACCCCATTTGCACACACCTTTTTTGTACATCAGTCAGGTGAGTCACTATTGTTTTGAAATATTACCATTGGATTCAAAGACACATCTAATTTGGGGCAACAGTTTTTTAGTTGAATTAATTTTTTATTGTATTTACATATATCTAAAGCACCTTTATATGTCTAAGGTAGTTTACATTATCACCTAGATCTTTGAAGATCTGGTGTAAGTTGTTAATACACTTATCAGCACCAGTTACTCAATTGCACTGTTAAAACTTGAACCAATGCTTTTATTTATATATATATATATATATATATATATATATATATATATATATATATATATATATATATATATCAATTTTTTTTTTTAATGTATTACATTTTTTGGGAAAATACATTTTCTGAAAATATTAAACTTTTGTACCATTGCCATTTTATTTTCTCCCAAATTGAACTTGATTTTTGAAAAAAGAGCTGCTGTAGGTAAAGTGGATAATGGCTCATTTTTCTATAAATTATGCTTGGCTGCGTATTGTATTTTTTATTGGCCCTTGTCACATTTTATGATATGTAATACAGCCGGCATCCGTAAAAGGAAAGATACTTGGCTACTCTGCAGGCAAAAGGGGAATATAAACTGTAGTAAATTATATGATGAACATGTTGGTTTTAAAAAAAAAAAAAAAAAGTATAAAGATTGATGTCAACCATCTGCAGTATAGTGTAATCTCTTACAAACTTTTTATTCAAAAGAAAAACAGGTACTATCAAAGACAGTACATTACTGGATGCAATAATATTTAGTTAAGTAATACAAATAAAAAAAGTTTTTTATTTGAAGTGTACGTAGGAGATTATTTTGGAGGTTTAATTTGCAGACTATGTTGGTCCCTAAAAAAAGGAATTTGTATATTATTATGTATTAGAATATTAAAGATGGAAGGTTCCTGTAATGTATTATTTTCTTAAATATAACGGTAATAATAATAATATGTCTGCATTGCTAAATGTAGAATATGATAAGTGAATACAGTTTTGGACCTAATGATGCCATGCTGCTGTCATTTGAGATAAATGGTTGAACAATATTACTGTTAAATTGTAAAAAATAATGTCACTTTGATAGGTGTCAGTACATGACTCCCATCTTAATGGCTGGCCCTCAGGACCCCTGCATCGATCCCTGTATACAAAGGCCCATGCACTGATTTTTGAAAAGATGAAGCAGCTGTCAGCCACGTACTGAAAGGTCCGGTCACTGTCATGTACAGTAGTATATGGGATGGAAAGGCATGCCAATATCTTTGGGAGACTCTAGAAGCATTTTGGTGGGCCTTCCAGTAAAATGGGAGGTACTGTATGTGGTGAGATTTATGGCTGCTCTTAGGAAATACCGTTATTTTTACTAGGTGTTAGTTTAACTTTAAGCTGAATTATTCACTTTAAAACTATATCAAATACATGTCAGAACATATACTGTATACTGAATGTAATATGTTTTTAATAATTTAGCACAGAAATAAATAATCTTTTGACATACGCAAATGAAAACATAAAATATGTTTTTGTTCCATGGTCAAAAGGCATCATTTTTTATGCAAATTTATAAATGTTTAAAGACTAGCATATATATCCTATACAACTATATATTTTTTTTTTTAAGCTAGTTGTCAATGTATTTTTATTATGGAACATGAACACCAACAAAAATAAGTTTTAGTTTAGGAGACCCTGACATTAGACCACATTTATTTAAACAACAACATTTACACACTATTATGTGAATATTAAAAGTATTTTTTTTTTATCGGAAAGCTTTTATTGAGAGTTTCCAGAATACAAATACTGTCTTACACGGCTTCAAGTACAAAAGGTATAGATAGATCGTTGAAATGATAACATATAGCATTAGTATTACATTTGAAGGCTAAATAAAATCAACGTTAACCAATTACTGTGTAGTGTAATGACAGCACAATGCACCCAACCTAGTTTTCCCTAAGAGGGACACCAATAGGCATTTATAAGGGTCTACTCTTTACTAGATGTAGTACACAAGGAGCACAAGCCTGGAGTATATAGCCAACATTTAAAGTATTTTAGACACATAGGCATGCGCACAGGGTGTGCCAGTGTGCCTGGGCACACCCTAATCACTCCATGTGCCACACATTCCCCAAATTTTAAACAATTATAAAAAAAATAAACAAATTAAATTGTAAAAAAGAATGCAAAATAAAATAATAAAAAAACTACCGACACCATTCACTACCCTACTGACACCAATTTCTACCCTAATGACACCGTCCACTGCTCTAATGACACCGTCAGTATATATACACATACACATTAACGTGTTTGAGCTTTGGGGTGCACACCCTAATGCAATGGGCTGTGCACACCTATGTTTAGACATGTAATTGACATGTAAAAGTCTCCCTTGTGTAGATGTCTAAAAGCCCAGGAATGCTGCTGGCTGCCACCATCTTGGATCAGGGGTTAGTAGCCCCAGCAGACTTATAGCGGTCACTCAAGTGACCTATTCACTCCTCCCTCTGCAGCTACATAAATTGTAATGAAGATAAGTAAAGGGAAGTGCAGAGCACTAGGCCAGGACAGAGTATTTAGACACTCCCAGAAGAGGAGAGGGTTATGACATTCAAGGAGGGAAAGAGCAGTGCTATAGAATTGACTTTTCCTGCAGCAGTCAAATTTTGTAGCAAGTTCAAAGCCACATTGCAAGTGCAGAAAACATCATCTTTAATGGATAGAAAAAACACTGCAAGCAAGCATTTAAAATACTTGATTTTTCTGTGCCTTTAATTGCAAATTTTAAGTTGGTGACAGGGTCTCTTTACACATTCTTCCTGTCTGACTGTTTGGAATGGTAACACGATCATTGTGAATATCAGATCTTCTCTATTTTTACTACAGTATATCCGGCACCTGCAGGAGTCTTATATATTCAAGATAATACAAGACCATGGAATTGTTAGATCAGATTTACCCGGATTACCATTTTAGAAACATGTCCAGCAATAATACAAACCAAGAAACTTTCTTAGATATATCTAACAATGATTTGATCGGAACATCAGTAATTGGCATCTTGCTGTCCTTAATGTGTGTTGCTGGTGTGGTTGGCAACTTTTATACTCTAGTGGTAATTTGTATCTCGGTGACAACATTCACATCGATGTACATCCACATACTAAATTTGGCTTTGGCTGATTTGTTATATCTTTCAACCATCCCATTTATTGTCCACAACAGCTTTGTAAAGGACTGGTACTTTGGAGAGGTTGGCTGTAGGGTTCTGTTGAGCCTGGACCTTCTGACCATGCATGCCAGCATTTTCATCTTAACAGTAATGAGCACTGAGAGATATATTGCAGTGAGTAAACCTTTTAATACTGTTCGAGGGTCAAAGAGATACCGCAAAAGCCTGGCCTTTGCAATCTGGGTATTGTCCTTCCTTTTGACATTACCCATGATGCTGATGATACATCTAGAAGAAAGGATTCTTGACAATGGTACAGTCCGGAAATTATGTACCCCCACGTGGAGCGATGAACAATATAAGATATATCTTACAGTGCTGTTCACTACAAGCATCCTTGCTCCTGGGGTAATTATTGGCTATTTATATACCAAACTGGCAAGAGCTTATTGGATATCTCAAACCAAAAGCCTTCTAAATAAGGAGCTGCCAAGATCTCCAAAGCAAAAAGTGATTCTGATGATCTTCATTATTGTGCTTGCTTTTTGGGCTTGCTTTCTCCCATTCTGGATATGGCAGCTAGTACCTCTCTACAGCAACGAGGAGCTGAGGTTATCTGTTCAAACTGAGATCTATGTGAATAGTCTGGTGACTTGTCTAACCTACGGCAACAGCTGCATCAATCCCTTTCTGTACACTTTACTAAGCAGAAATTACAAGGAATATCTTCGCAATAGGCAAAGGGGAGGACTCGGATCCCTGAGCCTTAAGGGAGGAACAGGCTATCCGGACAATCCTGCCAAAAGATCCTTGTCTGGAGGAAGCAACCAGGGTACAGAGACTGTTACATTAAGCAATGCAAAGCTGGCAGTAAAAACACAACATTCAGTTTGAACAGGAGGTAAGTTTTTTCAATATATTTTGTAATATACTGTAGACAATTACCCCTAAGGATGTATCTTTATCTCTACCACATCTAAATGTCTCAATTCTTTCCAAGTAATCTTTTGAGCTTTTAAAATTTTTAATTATACAGGATTTATATAGCGCCAACAGTTTGCGCAGCGCTTAACAAAATGAAGGCAGACATTACAGTTACATTACAATCTGGTACAAGAGGAATCAGAGGGCCCTGCTCATTAGAGCTTACAATCTAAAAGGGAAGGTCAAGTGATACAAAAGGTAAAAGCTGTTGGGGATGAGCTGATGGAGGAAGTAAAACAGTGTATTAGTTAGAAGCAGAATAGGCTTCTTTAAAGAGAAGGGTTTTCAGGAATCGTCTAAAGATGGATAGATTAGGGGACTGTCGGATAGATTGGGGTAGGGAGTTCCAAAGGATGGGAGAAGCTCTGGAGAAATCCTGGAGGTGAGCATGGGAGGAGGTGACATGGGAACTAGAGAGCAGGAGGTCTTGGGATGACCGAAGAGAGTGGCTTGGTTGGTATTTTGGGACTAGGTTAGTGATTTAGGTGGGGACAGAGTTATGGATGGCTTTGTAAATTATTTTTAGTACTTTGAAATTTATTTGTTGGGTGAGTGGAAGCCAGTGGAGGAATTGGCAGAGAGGGGTGGAGGACACTGAATGGTTGGTAAGGTGGATGAGTCCTGCAGCAGCATTCATTATGGACTGAAGGGGGGATATTCTATGTAAAGGTAATTCAATGAGGAGGGAGTTGTAGTATTTGAGGCAAGAGATAACCAGGGAGTGAATTTGAAGCTTGGTGGTGTCATTAGTTAAAAAGGGGCGTATTCTAGAAATGTTGCGGAGGCTAAGGCGGCATGATTTGGACAGGGTAAATATAACAAAATATAAAATATGTAAATATAACAATTCCACTTTGTTTTGTATAAAATGTTATATTTGCTAAACTTTCAATCTAGTAAAACAAATTTAATTTTCAAAAGTAGGTAACTTATTTAATCTGTCAAAAGTACCTCTGGAAGTACAGGCTCTGTATGTTGATGGCCTCTATTTTAGATTATACCAGAGCTTGCCAGCCACCCTATATTACAAGGTCACTTACTGAATATGCTTGACAGAAAGTTGCAAGGTCTAAGAGTGCACTTACACTGGATGTTTTAACTGTGCCTGGGCATGGGTCACCCCCTTGGTCCGGTTTGTTTGTGTGGCATGAGTGCTCCAAACATTGCCTGGGTTGACTTGTGGTTCAGTACAGTTCTCTTTAGTGTGAGTGCTTACTTTGCCTGAGCACAGAACTCTCCACAGATCACTGAGCACAGAAGCAGGGATCACTGTGGTCTGGTTGGCAGAGGTGATGATGAAAGTGTGCCCGGGAATATTTGCTTATAGCACAGTGTGGGTGCAGGTCAATGGTATAGTGTGTGGAGGGCAGTCAAACTCAGGCATGGTTCAGTTCTACCATGTCCATTGTGAGTGCACCCTAAGAGGAGAGGGTTTACCATATTTTGCAGTTTGCATGAAACAGGTCAATATGTGAGGTAAGACAAAATAATCTCTAAGGCCCCTTCCACATGGGGCTGGCTCCATTGAAGTCTGCTGATGCCCTCTGAGCAGGTGGACGGCTGGTCCGCATCCGCTCCACTTATGCAGAGCGGACACAGTCCACTCTCCTCTATGGGCAGTCAAATGTAAATGGACCGCCTGTCTCTTTACACCCAACTGCCATCTTATCTGATCCACCAGACAGATGGGAAAGGGATTGGATGTCAGCTGGTGTCAACAGACTCATGTCCATTGACACCTGCCACTCCATAGAGGAGACTGGAGTGTCTAATTGATCTGCTGGTGTGAAAGGGGCCTAATGCCGCGTACACGCGGTCGGAATTTCTGACAACAAATGTTCGATTTGAGCTTGTTGTCGGAAAATCCGACCGTGTGTATGCTGCATCGGACATTTGCTGTCGGAATTTCCGACAACAAAAATTTGAGAGCTGGTTCTCAAATTTTCCGACAACAAAAGTTGTTGTTGGAAATTCTGACTGTGTGAACACAATTCAACGCACAAAAATTATACGCAAGCTCGGAATCAATTCGACGCATACTTGGAATCATTGAACTTAATTTTTCTCGGCTCGTCGTAGTGTTGTACCTCACCGCGTTCTTGACGTTCGCAATTTCCGACAATATTTGTGTGACCGTGTGTATGCAAGACAAGTTTGAGCGAACATCCGTCGGAAAAAAATCCACGGTTTTGTTGTCGGAATGTCCGATCGTCTGTACACGGCATAACTGTTATGACTGTTTAGAATATAGGGAAATACATTTATTTATTATATTATTAACCTGATCACGGCTATTCTAGAATAACATTAATGTTGCTGAGATGCACTGGGCGGTTGAGATATTCCTAATTTTTCTATTGGTGGGCTGATTGTTCTTCTGAACAGGGCCGTATACCATAAGTCATTCATGACCTAGTGCTTATGGAAGAAGAATGAGAGCAGCAGCATCAAATAAAAACATGCCATGTACGTTTCATTGTAATAAATCCTGTTGTAGAAAGAGCTACCGAGAAGATCTGGCAGACTCTCTATAACACAAATACCCTGTAGCCATCTCCGTTCTCCGCAGTCTCCTCATGGGGGAAGGCCGAGTTCAACAGTATCTCTGCCTATAAAGCAAGCAGCATGCTGTCTCTAGTGTTTTCACTTTCTTCACAACAGTACTCATGCATCAGCGCTGATGACAAAAGGAATAAAGTCTCTCCATCAATCACCTGTGCCTGGGGTAGTGGGCTTGGAACAAGTTCTCCTTTTCATTTTGGTAAAACATTTTTTTCGTTCATCTATGCTTTGTGAAACTCCAAGAAAACAGCTATACATGATTAAAATACATATTTTTACTGTTTTACCTACCAAATTATTTGTAATTCTGGCCAGCCCTTCATGGCGATACACACACCCCTGCTAGTCAATACGTACACACTGCTACCTCCTGGTTTAGCATAGGGATCTGCGTCCAGAGGTTTATGTTCACTTCAGAATTGCTTCTCTCCCCATAAAAGTCAAGGAAGTGTAGAAGCTGCTTGAAGTAAATTGATGCAGCTTAAAAGAAAAATTAATGCAGGTCAGAAGAAGGTCAACTGCATCTCAAGTGCACCTTTCAATGACCTGTGGATGATCCCAGAGGCATTACAAAGGTGTTCTATGCGGTTGAGGTCAGGACTCTGGGCAGGCTTGTCAAGTTCCTACACCCCGAACTCACTCATCCATGTCTTTATGGATCTTGCTTTGTGCACTGGTCCAAATCATTTGGTGGAGGGGAGATTATGGTGTGGGGTTGTTTTTCAGGGGTTGGACTTGGCCCCTTAGTTTCAGTGAAGGGAATTCTTAAGGCATCAGTATACCAAGACATTTTGCACAATTTCATGCTCCCAACTTTGTGGAAACAGTTTGGGGATGCCCCCTTCCTTTTACAACAAGACTATGCACCAGTGCACAAAGCAAGGTCCATAAAGACATGGATGAGCGAGTTTGAGGTGAAGGAACAGGACTGGCCTGCACAGAGTCCGGATATCAACCTTAAAACATCTAACCTCACAAATGCACTTCTGGAAGAATGGTCAAACAATCCCATAGACACTCCTAAACCTTATGGACAGCCTTCCCAGAAGAGTTGAAGCTGTTATAGCTGCAAAGAGTGTGCCAACTCAATATTGAACCCTACGGACTAAAGCCCCGTACACACGGTCGGACTTTTGCCCAACAAACTTAGTTTTGAGCAAGTTGGGCGAACAATCCGACCGTGTGTACGCTCCATCGGACAAACTTTTTTCGTTTGGTTTTGGATTTCATCGGACAAAAGTTGGGTCTGCAAACGGACAAACTTTTGCCCAACAAAATCCTGATGGAGCAAAGTCCGACCGTGTGTACAGAAAACCATCGGACTTTAGTCCGATGGACAAAACAACTAATGTTAAAATCAACCAACAATAGCAGAAGTTGACCAAAGGGTGGCGGTAAAGAGCAGAAAAGAGCAGAAAAAAAACGCGATGTTGTAAGAAGTTTTAAGAAAGTTTGCAGAAAAGTCTGAGCGTGTGTATACTATGGGTGTTCCCAACCAACTCCGTTCGGACAAAAAACCACGGAAAAGTCCGATGGAAGTCCGACCGTGTGTACGAGGCTTAAAGGGGTTGTAAAGGTTTGTTTTTTATTTTCTAAATAGGTTCCTTTAAGCTAGTGCATTGTTGGTTCACTTACCTTTTCCTTTGATTTACCTTCTAAATGTTTTTTTTCTTTGTCTGAATTTCTCACTTCCTGTTTCTCTTCACTAAACTTCACACCATCATCCGAGTGGTGCGGAGTCAGCCAGAACAGCTTACTGAACAGCTTACTGAGGAGAAACAGGAAGTGATAAATTCAGACAAAGAAAAGAAAGAAAAAAAATATTTAGAAGGGAAATCTCAGGAAAAGGTAAGTGAAGCAACAATGCACTAGCTTAAAGGAACCTATTTAGAAAATAAAAAACAAACCTTTACAACCCCTTTAAGACTGGGATGCGAGTTCATGTGTGTGTAAAAGCAGGCATCCCAATACTTTTGGCAATATATATACAGTGGGGCAAAAAAGTATTTATTTTTTTAACAAGAAGAGGGCAACAAAGTATTTAGTCAGCCACCAATTGTGCAAGTTCTCCCACTTAAAAAGATAAGAGAGGCCTGAAATTGTCATCATAGGTATACCTCAACTATGAGATACAAAATGTGGAAAGAAATTCAGACAATCACATTGTCTGACTTGGAAAGAATTTATTTGCAAATTATGGAGGAAAATAAGTATTTGGTCACCTACAAACAAGCAAGATTTCTGGCTCTCACAGACCTGTATCTTCTTCTTTAAGAGTCTCCTCTGTCCTCCACTCATTACCTGTATTAATGGCACCTGTTTGAACTTGTTATCAGTATAAAAGACACCTGTCCACAACCTCAGTCACACTCCAAACTCCACTGTGGTGAAGACCAAAGAGCTGTCGAAGGACACCAGAAACAAAATTGTAGACCTGCACCAGGCTGGGAAGACTGAATCTGCAATAGGCAAGCAGCTTGGTGTGAAGAAATCAACAGGGGAACGATAATTAGAAAATGGAAGACATACAAGACCACTGATAATCTCCCTCGATCTGGGGCTCCACACAAGATCTCACCCCGTGGGGTCAAAATTATCACAAGAACGGTGAGCAAAAATCCCAGAACCACAGGGGGAGACCTAGTGAATGACCTGCAAAGAGCTGGGACCAACGTAACAAAGGCTACCATCAGTAACGCACTACGCCACCAGGAACTCAGATTCTGCAGTGCCAGACGTGTCCCCCTGCTTAAGCCAGTACATGTCCGGGCCCGTCTGAGGTTTGCTAGAGAGCATTTGGATGATCCAGAAGAGGATTGGGAGAATGTCAAATGGTCAGATGAAACCAAAGTAGAACTGTTTGGTAGAAGCACAACTCGTCGTGTTTGGAGGAGAGAGAATGCTGAGTTGCAACCAAAGAACACCATACCTACTGTGAAGCATGGGGTTGGCAACATCATGCTTTGGGGCTGTTTCTCTGCAAAGGGAACAGGAAGACTGATCCGTGTACATGAAAAAATTAATGGGGCCATGTATCGTGAGATTTGATCGTGAGAGTGCAAACCTCCTCCCATCAGCAAGGGCATTGAAGATGAAACGTGGCTGGGTCTTTCAGCATGACAATGATCCCAAACACACCGCCCGGGCAATGAAGGAGTGGCTTCGTAAGAAGCATTTCAAGGTCCTGGAGTGGCCTAGCCAGTCTCCAGATCTCAACCCCATAGAAAACCTTTGGAGGGAGTTGAAAGTCCGTGTTGCCCAGCGACAGCCCCAAACCATCACTGCTCTAGAGGAGATCTGCATGGAGGAATGGGTCAACATACCAACAACAGTGTGTGACAACCTTGTGAAGACTTACAGAAAACATTTGACCTCTGTCATTGCCAACAAAGGATATATCACAAAGTATTGAGATGAACTTTTTATATTGACCAAATACTTATTTTCCACCATAATTTGCAAATAAATTCTTTCCAAATCAGGCAATGTGATTGTCTGGATTTGTTTCCACATCTTATCTCTCATAGTTGAGGTATACCTATGATGACAAATACAGGCCTCTCTCATCTTTTTAAGTGGGAGAACTTGCACAATTGGTGGCCGACTAAATACTTTTTTGCCCCACTATATAAAGACCGGGCTGTAAAAAGATATTGCAGTCTATAGTTACATAAAGGGGAGCCAATAGTTAAAGTGATGCTAAATACACGCAGTTTAATTGACCTTATCCCTTCTATTTCTGTATGTGGATGATGGCACTGTAATTATTTTAATTTAAAAAAATCTAGGTACCTATTCTCCTATTCGATATACAGCTGTCACATGACCCAGCTCTTTCCCAGCCTGTCTGTAGGGAAACAGTGGCAGGAGGAGCTTCTAGTCCTCTGGTCCAAAAAAATAACAGTTTTTGGAATACAGAGTAAAAATAATGAATATCAATAAACAGTTTTAATTCATTATACAAATATATATTTGAAATGAAATATTTCTTATTTTTTTGTCAATACCATGAAGTAGGCAGATTTCTGTCAGTCACAGGCTGTGCGGCACCCCTCCAGGCTATGTCTTAGAATAAGAGGGAGGTGAAGCCTCCATCAATGTACATGTTATATCCCATCCCCATTGTGTTTAGCTGTTTAGTGGACATGGAGGAGGGAGGGAATGGGCTGTCTTTTACCACTGTGTATACACCCACGTGTGACTCTATAGTGGCATGGACTGCTCCGATGTGATAGGGAGGAAATGCTCAGCATAGAAACTCACTGAAAACTGAGCATGTGCAGAGCTGCCAACACTGCTCTGCAAAATCCTCAACTGCAGTGGAGACATGGGCAGGAGGGGGAGATAGAGAACAGCAGGATCACCCAGGTTTTTTACAGAATACAGAAAACAAATCTTATAGTGACTGAGTGAGTATGAATGTAATACAACATTTATTGATAACTTTTAATGATGTGGGGTGACACCTTATGCCTTGTACACGTGATCGGATTTTCCGTCGGGATAAACTCTGATGGATTTTTCTGGCGGAATTCCGTTCAAGCTGTCTTGCATACACACTGTCACGCCAAATTCCAACCATCAAGAACGTGGTGACGCACAACACTACGATGAGCCGAGAAAAATGAAGTTCAATGCTTCCGAGCATGCGTCGACTTGATTCTGAGCATGCGTGGTTCCCTACAGACGAACGGAATTTCCGATATAAATTTTTTCCGTCGGAAACATGTTCTCTTTCTAAATTCCGACGGAAAAAGTCAGATGGCGGGCACACACACGGTCGGAATATCCGATGAAAAAATTCCGTCTGACCTTTTCCATCGGAAATTCCGATCATGTGTACAAGGCATTAAACGACTGCCCACAGTATAATATAGGGGTTATGGCAGCAGCTAGTTGCCATAACCCCGGAATCATTTTTTACTGTGGGTGATTTGGCATCTGATACGGGACCACTTTTAGAGCCGGTCGCTTCCGGGGTTTACCGGAGCCATCAGTAAACCCAGGAACAATCCGATCCATTGGATGGATAGGCAGGAAGTTGAGTGAGGGAAAGATGGCCCCCACTCGGCTCTATGCCCTAGGAGGACCGGAGCGACCTCCGATGTCACTTCCGGTTCTCGGGCCTAAAGATATTTTTATTTTATTTTTTTCAAGTCAAAGTGTCAAAAAAAATGTTTTGTTTTTTTCTTTTGCTTTTTAAGGTAAATGAGAGATCTGAGGTCTTTTTGACCCCAGATCTCTCAATAAAGAGGACCTGTCATGCTTATTTCTATTACAAGAGTGTGAGGGGGTTAGCTCGGCAGCGGGTGTGTGTGACCCCCGGGATGGGCTCCCCACACAAAAACAGGCCCAGCAAACGGAGGTTGTGGTTTTCAAAATCAAAAAGGTGCGGTTTATTTTCTATTTACAGTGACAAAACACAGCAAAGCAAAAGAAACATAAATAAAATAAATCCTGGTCAACTTGACCTCTGACTAAACATACAGGTTTCCTAACTAACAACTGGGATCAGCCTAGTGCTGTCCTAGTCCCTAAGTCCCTGGTTTTAAATGTCCAAGCAAATAGCCACACAGGCTTTGTCTCACCGCACAGGGGTTCACTCTCCCTAGACAGTCCACACAGGTCTGGTTCCAGGCATGAGCTAACATCTAATGAAGCTGGGAGTTCTTATAGAGGCCTAAATGAGCTGACAAGCTTCAGCTGGTCTCATCAACTCCCTGTCTGCACGACGCCCAGCCCTCTCCCTAGAGGTATGAGTCATCCATGAGCCCACTAGCCTTAGCTGGGCTTATACAACTCTCCACCTAGTTGTATAAGTCAGCGTAAAGCCTGAATCTGGGCGAAATATATCTACCCCCCTGGATGCAACCAGGTGACTTTACCTTCCTGCTGTCACATACCCCCCCCTCTTGTTTTAACCTCGGGGTTGGAACACCAGCAATCAGGCATTCATGTACTCGAGACAAAGCATCCACATTCCCCATTTGAACGCCAGGGCGATGCTTTACTGTGAAGTTGAATTCCTGGAGGGCCAGGAACCACCTATTCACTCTTCTATTTGTTTCCTTGTTTTGAGCCATCCACTTTAACGGAGCGTGATCCGTAACCATGTCAAAGTGCCTACCTAGCAGGTAGTACCGAAGGGAATCTAGAGCCCACTTCACCGTTAAACACTCCTTTTCAACGGTGGCGTAATTTACCTCATGGGACTTCAACTTCCTGCTGAGGTAAATGACTGGGTGCTCTTCCCCGTTCCAGACCTGGGACAATACTGCTCCTAACCCCACATCTGACGCATCACTTTGTACGACAAAGTCTTTAGAGAAGTCGGGTGAGTACAACACTGGCTGGCTACATAAGGCTTGTTTCAAGAATTGGAATGCTGCCTCAGCCTCGGGGGTCCATTTAATCATGACCGACCCTTTCCCCTTCGTTAGGTTGGTTAGGGGCACAGCCTTAGAAGCAAAGTGGGGAATGAATCGCCGATAATACCCAGCGATTCCCAGAAAGGCTCGTACCTGCTTCTTGCTGTTGGGACGTGGCCAACTCTGGATGGCCTCGACTTTGTTGAGTTGGGGTTTTATTACTCCCCTCCCAATGGTGTACCCAAGATATTTGGCCTCCTCCTGCCCAATGGTACACTTCTTGGGGTTAGCCGTAAACCCCGCTTCCCGAACAGAGTCCAGGACTGCTTGCACTTTTGGCAGATGTGAGGCCCAATCTGTGCTATGGACAATTACGTCATCCAGGTAAGCCGCAGCATACTTCCGATGGGGCCTCAGCATCTGGTCAATTTTCCGCTGGAATGTGGCCGGCGCATTCTGTAACCCGAACGGCATTCTTTTATATTGGAACGCCCCGTCTGGGGTTACAAATGCGGTTTTCTCTTTGGCCAATTTGGCCAGGGGGATTTGCCAATACCCTTTTGTGAGGTCAAGAGTCGTCATGTATCGGGCTGTTCCCAGCCGGTCGATCAACTCATCTATACGTGGCATGGGGTAGGTGTCAAATTTTGTAACTTTGTTCAACTGACGAAAATCGTTACAAAATCGCCAGCTCCCATCCGGTTTAGGCACCAACACAATGGGACTAGACCAATCACTTTGGGACTCCTCTATCACCCCTAAGTTCAGCATTTTCTGTACTTCCTCCCGTATTGCCTCCCGTCGGGCCTCTGGGATCCGATAGGGTTTTAACTTCACCCTTTCACCGGGCGGGGTAATGATGTCATGCTCTACCCCAAATGTTTGTCCCGGCAGCTCAGAGAATACCTCCTTGTTGCGAAGCACAAACTCCTTAACCTCCTGTTGTTGGGGTTGTGACAAGGTGGCTGCTATTCCAACCTCAGGAATGACGCAACCAGTTTGAGCTGGTGACCAAGTGTCTGCGACTAGGGACTCTCTATCCCTCCAGGATTTCAACAGATTAACGTGATAGATCTGTTCGGGCTTTCGCCTTCCTGGTTGTCTGACCTTGTAATTCACTTCGCTCACTTTTTCCATTATCTCGTAGGGGCCTTGCCATTTGGCAAGGAATTTACTTTCAACCGTAGGGACAAGTACCAGTATCCTATCCCCCGGGGAAAAGGTACGGGTCTTGGCTCCACGGTTGTACACTCTCTGCTGTGCTAACTGCGCTTGGGCCAAATGTTCCTTCACGATGGGCATTACCTGTGCAATTCGGTCTTGCATCAGGGCGACATGCTCAATCACACTCCTGTGGGGAGAACTCTCACTTTCCCAAGTTTCCTTGGCAATATCCAACAGCCCTCTTGGGTGTCTCCCATACAGTAACTCAAAGGGGGAGAATCCCGTAGAGGATTGGGGCACCTCCCTAATAGCAAACATCAGATAAGGAAGTAGACAGTCCCAATCCTTTCCATCTCTATCCACCACTTTCTTCAACATTTGTTTTAGGGTTTTGTTGAATCTTTCAACCAGCCCATCGGTCTGGGGGTGATACACAGATGTACGTAATTGCGTCACTTTGAACAATTTACACAGCTCCTTCATAACCCGGGACATAAAGGGTGTACCTTGGTCCGTAAGCAGTTCTTTACAAATACCCACCCGGCTAAACACAAGAGATAGCTCTTTGGCTATGGTTTTGGCCGAGGTATTTCGGAGAGGGATCGCTTCTGGATAACGGGTGGCATAGTCCATTATAACTAATATGTACTGGTGCCCCCTAGCGGACTTGATTATAGGACCTACCAAATCCATGGCGATCCTCTCAAACGGGACCTCAATGATGGGTAGAGGGACCAGCGGGCTACGGAAATGTGGCATCGGGGCCGACCTCTGACACACAGGGCAGGAGGAACAATAATTTTCTATGTCCTTCATCACCCCCGGCCAATAGAATCTCTGTAATACCCTCTCTCGGGTTTTCTCTGTCCCCAGATGACCTCCAAGAATGTGCCCATGGGCCAACTCCAACACCAACTTCCTGTAAGGTTTGGGCACCACAAGCTGCTCAACGGTTTCTTCTGCCCTTTTTGCCACCCGATACAGTAGGTCCTTCTCTACGCTGAAGTATGGGTAAGTGCAGGTATTATCTGGGTTCACTAACTCGCCATCTATTTTCACTACGTTTTTCCGTGCCTTTATTAGGGCGGGGTCTTTCAACTGTTCTGTGGCAAAGTTTTCCCTGTGAACCTCAAGATCAGAAAACTCCACAGACGGTAGGTTTTCGTCTGAGGAGGTGGGCTCCTCTCCAGTTTCTTGAGTCTCCCCTGCCAATACTGTTAAGGGAAATTCCGGAGAGTCCTCACCACTCTCAGGGGAGTTCTGGCTATCACATTCCTGGTACATAGGGGCACCAGTGGGGGGCTCAGGATCATCCCACAGTTCCCAGAACTTCGGAAAATCCCTTCCCACAATGGCGTCATGCGGTAACTGAGATACTAAGCCCACTGGATGAGAGAGGGTACCTTTGGGGGTCTCGAAACACACTGTAGTCACTGGATACTCTCGGGTGTCCCCATGCACACAAATAACAGCTACCTTGCTATTCCCAAAGACCTCTGTTTTAACTAACTCAGCCTTTATCAGGGTCACAAGGCTACCTGAATCCAGCAATACCACAACATTTCTACCATTAACACACATTTTGCATAAATGTTTCTCAGTTCCTCGAATGGCAGTGCATGCGACTATCGCACACAGCGACTGACGTCTGCCCGTCAGAAAGTCACACTGCATGGGTTCCTCCACAACCGGGCAATTGGCTGCAATATGTCCCGCTTGCCGGCAGCGGTAGCAAACGATCCTTCTTGCCGCCTCTTGAGCCGCTGATTTCCCAGGCTGTTCTCGCCAAACTTGGGGTAGAGCTCCCACCCTCTCACTCTCTCCACCCTCACCCCTTGGAATCCTCTTATCCGCCCCTGGGGATGGTCTGGTCTTAGGGTGGAAAGTCCGAGTGTCTCTGGAAGAGGCCGTCAGGTTCTCTGTAGCCAAGTATTTCTCCACACGATCCACAAGACCATCGGCCGTCTCTGGGTCTCCATGGCTTACCCACTTTTGGATGGCAGTAGGAAGAGCTCTCAAAAACCGATCCATTACAACACGTTCCACAATCTTTGGTGCGGACAAAGTCTCTGGCTGTAGCCACTTTCTGCTCAGGTGAATGAGATCATACATTTGAGACCTGGGGGGTTTTCCAAGCTGGAAAGTCCAGTTATGCACACGCTGAGCCCGGACAGCCTGGGTGACACCCAGCCTTGCCAAAATTTCAGCTTTTAGCACCACATAGTCTTTTGCTTGGTTAGGCTCTAGGTCATAGTAAGCTTTCTGCGATTCACCAGTTAACAGAGGAGCCACCAGTCCAGCCCACTGCTCCTCAGGCCACTTTTCTCTTTCAGCAGTCTTTTCAAATGTGGTCAAAAATACCTCTGGATCATCCTCTCCAGTCATTTTTGTCAATAAACGACTCACCCCAAAGGACGCGGTATTAGTGGGACGGCTTTCCTCACTGGTCTGCGGACGTTGCTGCATTACTGCTTCCATTTGTTGTAGTCTCTGCTCTTGCTTCTGTAACAGGTCTATGAAGCGGGCCTCAGATTGCTGCTGGGCTTGTTGCTGAGCTTCCAGACTCTGTTGGTGAGCTTGCTGCTGGGCTGCAAGGCTCTGTTGATGAGCTTGCTGCTGGGCTGCAAGGCTCCTTTGCAAACCTGCATTTGTCTGCTGTTGATTGGCATTTGCTAGAGCCAGCTGCTTCAGTATCTCCTCCATGCTGGCTTAAAAAAAACTGCCCGCATTCTCCACCAACTGTGAGGGGGTTAGCTCGGCAGCGGGTGTGTGTGACCCCCGGGATGGGCTCCCCACACAAAAACAGGCCCAGCAAACGGAGGTTGTGGTTTTCAAAATCAAAAAGGTGCGGTTTATTTTCTATTTACAGTGACAAAACACAGCAAAGCAAAAGAAACATAAATAAAATAAATCCTGGTCAACTTGACCTCTGACTAAACATACAGGTTTCCTAACTAACAACTGGGATCAGCCTAGTGCTGTCCTAGTCCCTAAGTCCCTGGTTTTAAATGTCCAAGCAAATAGCCACACAGGCTTTGTCTCACCGCACAGGGGTTCACTCTCCCTAGACAGTCCACACAGGTCTGGTTCCAGGCATGAGCTAACATCTAATGAAGCTGGGAGTTCTTATAGAGGCCTAAATGAGCTGACAAGCTTCAGCTGGTCTCATCAACTCCCTGTCTGCACGACGCCCAGCCCTCTCCCTAGAGGTATGAGTCATCCATGAGCCCACTAGCCTTAGCTGGGCTTATACAACTCTCCACCTAGTTGTATAAGTCAGCGTAAAGCCTGAATCTGGGCGAAATATATCTACCCCCCTGGATGCAACCAGGTGACTTTACCTTCCTGCTGTCACAAAGAGATATTTACATTCCTTGTAATAGGAATAAAAGTGATAAAAAACCTAAAACTAAAAGGGACTGTAAAGAAAAAGTAAATAAAAAACAAAAAAGATAAGTGTCCAATCCCTCCGTGTTTACGCGCAGAAGCGAACACATATGTAAGTCGCGCCCACATATGTAAACAGTGTGTGTTCAAACCCCACATGTGAGGTATCGTAAAGATCATTAGAGCGAGAGCAGTAATTCTAGTACAAGACCTCCTCTGTAACTCTAAACAGGTAACCTGTAATAATTTTTAAAGCGTCGCCTATGGAGATTTTTAACCACTTGCTTACTGGGCACTTAAATCCCGCCCCCTCCTGCCCAGACCAATTTTCAGCTTTCAGCGCTGACGCATTTTGAATGACAATTGCGCGATCATACAACGCTGTACCCAAATGAAATTTTTATCATTTTTTTCCCACAAATAGAGCTTTCTTTTGGTGGGATTTGATCACCTCTGCGGTTTTAATTTTTTGCGCTATAAACAAAAAAAACTGCCAATTTTGAAAAAAAAACACAATCTTTTTTACTTTTTGCTATAATAAATATCCCACATTTTCTTTTTCTTTTTCTTTTCTTTTAGTGTAATCCGATACGTATTCTTCTTCTACATATTTTTTGGTAAAAAAAAAAATCGCAATAAGCGTTTATTGATTGGTTTGCGCAAAAGTTATAACGCCTACAAAATAGGGGATAGATTTATGACATTTTTTTTTTCCACTCGTAATATCGGTGATCTGCGTTTTTTGTCAGGACTGCGATATTGCGGCGGACACATCAGACACTTTTGACACTATTTTGGGACCATTCACATTTATACAGCGAACAGTGCTATAAAAATGCACTGATTACTGTATAAATATGACTAGCAGTGAAGGGGTTAACCACTAGGGGGCGGGAAGGGGTTAAATGTGTTCTCATGAGGGATTTTTACTGTGGGGGGAGGGGACTGACTGGGGGAGGTGACCGATGGTTGTCCCTATGTACAAGGGACACACCATCAGTTTACACACAGAGATCCACGTCCCTGGCTCTGTGGATGCCGATCGCGAGTACCTGGCGGACATCGCGACCGCCAGGCACGCACATCGGCACCCGCGTGACACAGCAGGCACAGCTCTTCTGCGATGTATAATGTAAACAAAAAGTTACGGAAAAGGCCTGGTCAGCAAGATTTTTAAATGCCTTACAAAGTGTTTCCCATTTGAAGGATGTTTGCCCTTTTTTTATATCTGGTATGTCTATAAATGATTAGGCAATATTGTATTGTTCTTGAGCTGGTCAGTAATATTTATTTCTTCCTACTTTTAGGTACGGCGAGCCTACTACTGACTGAGCCTCTGGAATTCATCAGAAAATCTTCTACAGTAAATCTTTCACACGAGGAAGTCAAGCAGTCTTTGTATAACCAACCAGCAGGGACAAAGAACACCTCAAGATCAACATAAAAGTGACTGTCTAACAAAATATATTAAAGCGGAACTTTACCTTATAATAAAACATTTGCGAGCAGGCAGGCTTTTATTGCAGAGGAGACGTGCTATGTTTCTTCTGCAATAAAACCTTCTTACCTCTCAATATTCCTAAAAATATACACTGAGCCGTGTCCACTCTCAGCAGGCCTTGGTTTCAGGATGAAATAAAGCATAGGTAAAGGAAAAACTTTTTTTTTTTGTTTTGGATAAAATCAAGCTTTTATTACTGCCTGTGTCCCCACAGGAGATATTCAATCCATGTATTTGTACTGGTGACCACAGTTACTGAAACTGAAAGTGATGGGAAATCCAAAATTAAAGGCTTTTCCCCAGAAAAGGGATATGCCGCGTACACACGATCGATTTTCTCGACGGTGAAAACACTGTCGAGAAAATCGACGGGAAAAATGAGGAACGGCTTGTTTCCCTACACACGGCCGTTTTTCCCGTCATTTTTTCTCTTGGTCGAGAAAAACGACCGTGTGTAGGCTCCCCGGCAGTGTTTCCCTATGGGAAAACTGCCGCGGAAAAAAATGCCGTGAATCACGAGGAGAAAAATTAGAGCATGTTCTAATTTTTCTCGTCGTGATTAATGCAGTTTTTCTCGTCGGGAAAAATGACCAAAAGCCCACACACGGGCGTTTTTCTCGTCAAAGAGAAAAAATTTAATTTTTCCAGACGAGAAAAATGGTCGTGTGTATGCGGCAATAGAGGTAATATCTCCATTGTAGACATCTGATTTTATAGATAACTGTCTAAGGAGGGGAATTCCACTGATTCTGGGAGATTGTCTTTTACTTCCTGTTGTGTCTCCGACACAGGAAGTAAGGGAAATTCCCCCCCCCCCCCAACAGTACGCAAATAGCACCAAAAAAAAAAAAGGGCAGGGTTTTAAACCCATGCCTGTTCTATCCAACACTTAAGAAAAAATGTGGCTATACATATACTTTAACCACTTCAGCCCTGGAAGGTTTTACCCATTTCCTAAATACTGTAGGCAATTTGCGACCGGCACTGCATCGCTTTAACTGACAATTGCGCGGTCATGCGACATTGTACACAAACAAATAGAGCTTTCTTTTGGTGGTATTTGATCACCTCTGCAGCTTTTATTTTTTGCGCTATAAGCAAAAAAAAAAACAATTTTGATTTTTTTTTTTTATATTTTTTACTTTTTGCTATAATATATACCCTTAAAAAATAAAAAAATGTCTTCATCAGTTTAGGCCAATATGTATTCTTCTTCATATTTTTGGAAAAATAAGCGTATATTGATTGGTTTGTGCAAAAGTTATAGTGTCTACAAAATAGGGGATATATTTATTCCTTTTTTTTTACTAGTAATGGCGGTGATCAGCGATTTTTAGCTGGACTGCGACATTGCAGCGGACAGATCGGACACTTTTGACACTTTTTTGGGACCATTGACATTTATACAGCGATCAGTGCTATAAAAATGCACTGATTACTGTATAAATGTCACTGGCAGGGAAAGGGTCAACACTAGGCGTACTCAAGGGGTTAAATGTGTTCCCTGGGAGGCGTTTCTAACTGTGGGGGTGGGACTGACTGGAGGAGGAGAGAGATCGCTGTTCCTGATCACTAGGAGCAGCTGATCTCTCTCTCCTCCCTGACAGTTTCCCATTCTGGCTCTCTGTGGAACGATCGTGGGTGGCCAGCAGATATTGCGGCCATCGGCCATGTGCATCAACTCCTGCATCATGCCTCTCACACCTCTTAAAGCGGCCAACGTACACCTACGGGGGCTTGCGCAGTCGTGCAATCTGTCGCCGTATAACAATGGCAACTGGTCAGCAACAGGTTAACCGCTTCCTGCCCGGCTGTCATTCTGCTATAGGCGGGGCGGGAAGTGGTGGTTCAGTTATCCTGACTGGGCGTCATATGATGTCCAGCAGGATAACAGCTGCCGCACGCCCGTTAGGGCACACATCGTGGTGATCGGTGGTGCGGCGTGTCAGTCTGACACACCGCTACACCGATCTCGGTAAAGAGTGTCTCTGACAGAGGCTCTTTACCATGTGATCAACCGTGTCCAATCACGGCTGATCATGATGTAAACAGGAAGAGCCGTTGATCGCCTTTTTCTCACTCGCAGGGCCCTATCGCAAAAAATGGCCTGGTCAGAAAGTGGGTAAATCCTTTTGAGGCTGAAGTGGTTAAAGTAATGATATAGTTACTTGCAAAGTGAACAGCCTATTTGCCTTTAGTAAACCAACCCAATTATGTTTAGCACTGCTGGAGAGATGAACTGATCTGGGTTCTGGAACATGGTTGTGCTGTGTGCAGATAGAACAAGGTGCCAACCTTAAAGGGGTTGTAAAGGTTTGTTTTTTATTTTCTTAATAGGTTCCTTTAGGCTAGTGCATTGTTGGTTCACTTACCTTTTCCTTAGATTTCCCTTCTAAATCTTTTTTTTCTTTGTTTTCTTTGTCTGAATTTCTCACTTCCTGTTCCTCCTCAGTAAGCTGTTCTGGCTGACTCAACACCACTCGGATGACGGTGTGAAGTTTAGTGAGGAGAAACAGGAAGTGAGAAATTCAGACAAAGAAAAAAAACATTTAGAAGGGAAATTGAAGGAAAAGGTAAGTGAACCAACAATACACTAGGTTAAAGAAACCTATTTAAAAATTAAAAAACTAACCTTTACAACCCCTTTAATATTGCAATATTTAGATGACATGAGTAGTGATCGGAATTATTAGATTCAAGTTTTTAAAGGATATATTTTTAATCATTGCAACTGTCCTAGTTTTATCTATAAGCTTCACAACACATTTAAAAGGTCCATTTTTCATACAACCATAATTCCAAAAAAGCTGAAACTCTGAGTTAAATCGTCATAAAAACAGAATGCATTGATTTTCAAATCTCATAAACCCATATTTTTTTCACAATAGAAAAAAGAAAACATATCAAATGTTTAAATTGGGAAAATACCCTTTGAAGAATAAAAAAAGGTCATTTTGAAATTGATGGCAGCAACACATCTCAATAAAGTTGGGACAGGGCTATGTTTAGCACAGTGTAACATCCCCTCTTCTTTCAACAACGTTCTGTAAAAATCTGGAAACTGAGGAGATCAGTTGCTGAAGTTTTGGCAGAGGAATGTTGTCCCATTCTTGCCTTATTTAGGATTCAAACTGCTCAACAGACCCGGGTCTACTTTGTTGTATTTTATGTTTCAAGATGCGCCAAATATTTTCAATTGGTGAAAGGTCTGGACTGCAAGAAGGCCAGTTAAGCACCCAGACTCTTCTACTATGAAGCCATGCTGTTGTCATAGATGCAGTAAACAGTTTAGCATTGTCCTGCTGAAATAGGCAAGGATTTTCCTGAACAAGACGTCGTCTGGATGGGACCATATGCTTTCCAGATGGACAAGCTTACCAGATGAACAAGCTGCCTAATCCATATGAACCAATGCACCCCATACCATCAGAGGTGCAGGCTTTTGAACTGAGCACTGATAACAAGCTGAAAGGCTCCACAGTTATCAAAAAGAATGTCAAATTGTGATTTGTTTGACCACAGAACAGTTTTCCACTTTGCAACAGACTATTTCAAATGAGCTTTGGCCAAGAGAAGACAGCAGCAGTTCAGGATCATGTTCAGATATTTTTGCATTTTTGGATGGCACGGTGAACTGTGTTCACAGACAGTGATCTTTGAAAGTATTCTTAAACCTATCCAGTGATGTCCATCACCGAACCATGCCTGTTTTTAATGCAGTGCGTCTGAGGATCCAAAGATCATGGGCATCCAGTATTGTGTTTCAGCCTTGACCCTTGCACACAGAGATTTCTCCAAACTCTCTAGATCTTTTGATGTTATTATGTATTACAGATGATGGTTTATGTAAAGTCTTTGCAATCTTACGTTGAGGAGCATTATTCACACTTTTAAGGCACAGCTTTTCACAGATTGGTGGACCGCTGCCTATCTTTACTTTTGAGACACTCTGACTCTAAAGCCTCGTACACATGACCGGTTTTCTCGGCAAGAAAACTGCTGAGAGAGCTTTTTGCAGAGAAAACCGTTCGTGTGTATGGTGTGAAGGACTAGCATCAAGTGTAGAGCTTGAAGGACACCGCCACTCGCTGGTTCTTCTTTTTAGGGGTTGTTTGCCCATTTTTATTAAAAGAAGTTCAAAACAAAATGAAAGGTTTCCCTCGCAGGGGTTTCAGTACTCCTTTTCAACAACAAAATGACATTCAGCCTCCTGGCTTATACATACAGCAGTGCTGCTCAGGCCTTCCACTTCAGGCTCTTGTCTGTCTCCTATAGACTATTCCATCTGCAACACCATCCATTTGGATAACAGCCCCTTGCTGCTCTGACCCTCAGACCTGGGTCTCTGGCTTCCACTGTGCACACAAGCACTCTCTGACTTCTCCAGTGCACACTTGCACTCTATGGCTTCCCAGTGCACACCTGCACTCGTCGGGAGGGTGGGGCCCAGAATGCTGGTCCTGATTCTACTATCAGGCCCACACACACCTGAACAATCAGTGTGCAGTTGAGTCTCAAAACCCGGATCCAGGACTGGGGATTTCATCCCACCCGGATCTCTAAGAAATCCCCAAGCTCCGGGTCCCAAAGTGGATTTTAGTAAATCATGAGGAAACTGAAAAGCCAGTTTCCTCCCAAACAAGCAAATACCCTGGAGCCCCTCAACCTGCCTGGTTGAGAATCCTGTATTTATACACTGGTGGGGTACCACACTACCACAATGGTCTCTAGGCAGGAAAACTGCCGGGAATCTCAATGAGAAAAATAGAGAACCTGCTCTCTATTTTTCTCGTCAGGATTCTCGGCAGAGTGTTTCCTGCCGAGAAACCAGGTCACCTGTATGCTTACCTGTTCAGGGAAACCCACGCATGCTCGATGAGACTTCGACGCATGCGCGGTAGCGCACAAGGGTAGTGTAGGGTGTAGCAAGATGGTGGCGACGGCATCGAATGTGACGAGCACCGGCTCATCGTAGTCGATGACGTCACCGCGTTCTTGCCATTCAAAAGAACGGCGGTTCTTTTAAATGGCGCATGTGTACACAGAGCTTGGCAAGACAAGCTTGCCAGGAATCCCGTCGAGAAAACCAACGTTTTTTTTCCAAAGGGATTCCTGCCCGTGTGTACAAGGCTTAAGATGCCTTTTCTGTACCCAATCATGCTTCTGACCTGTTGCCAACTAATATAATTTGTTTGCTAAATGTTCCTTTAGCCTTTCTTTATTTGTATCACTTACTTTGTCAGCTTTTTGGTGCCCTGTTTCCACTTTTTGAGACATGTTGCTGCTATCAATTTCAAAATGACCTTATTTTTTCTTAAAATGGTACATTTTCTCAGTTTAAACATTTGAAATATTTTCTCTTTTCTATTGTGAATAAAATAAGGGTTTATGAGATTTGCAAATCATTGCATTGTTTTTGTGTAGATTTTACACAGCGTGCCACCTTTGATGAATCGGGGCTGTAAAAAGTACTACTAAAACAGTACATTTTGTTTTTAAATGTGTGTGAACCTTGGGAATCATTTGAAAAAAAAAATTGGCATGGTAAAAACAGGGAAAGGTCATTAAATTGGAAAAGGATGCAAAAGGAGTTTTAACCACTTGCCGACCAGGTGTCTCTCCTGCCTACGATCACATGCCTAGTACATAATCCTGCACTTCTGGGGCTGGGGCCCGCACACGCGCCATTGGCGACCCGCTCGCCCTGTGATTGGACATAGCGGGAGCCAATCAGCGGGTCCAGAGGACTCAATGTCCGCCGGGACCTGCTGATCGTTCGGGTCACAAGCAGAACGGCAGTCTACCTATGTAAACACAGCAGACTGCCATTCTGCCAGTAGGGAAGGTATTGTTCCTGTGTTTCTGCAAAGTGGGAACATGGATCTCTGCCTTCACCTAGTAAAAGCACCTCCCACACAATAACCAAGCACAGGTTAGGCACACAGTTAACCCCTTGATATCCCATCGTTTTTAGATGCTATAACTTTTGCGCAACACAATCTTTTGGAATTTTTTTTAACAAAAATATGTAGCAGAATACATATTAGCCTAAATTTATAAAGACATTTAATTTTTATATTTTTTCATTGCATATGTTTTATAGCAGAATTTAAAAAATATAGTTCTTTTTTCAAAATTGTCGTTCTTTTTGTTTATAGTGCAAAAAATAAAAACCGCAGAGGTGATCAAATACCACCAAAAGAAAGCTCTATTTGTGGGAAAAAAAGGAGATAAATTTAATCTGGGCACAGCATAGCATGACCGCGCAATTGTCAGTTAAAATAACGCACTGCCGCATTGCAAAAATGGCCCGGTCATGAAGAGGGGGGGGTAAACCTTCTGGAGCTGAAGTGGTTAAGACTTTGGACTTCATTCATAAAAACCCACAAAAGGTACATGCATATACAAATAAATCTAGAAACCAAAAAAAAAACCATCACCATTATTGCTTTAGCTGTGACTACTTGCCACTAGGGATGAGCTCGAACATCGGCTGTTCGCGCGTTCGGCGAACAACGAACGATTTGGGCCGTTCGCGCCAAATTCGAGTGACGCGAACGGCCCACAATACACTGCGCCATCGCAGTGTAATCCCGGCGCTGTGATTGGCCAAGCATGCACTGTGACCCTGCATGCTTGGCCAATCACAGCGCCGGCAGTGAGGAGAGCAATGATTGGCCACAGGCAGGATGCCTGTGGCCAATTATAGCTGAGGGGGTTTAGTACACGCCCCACACTATAAAAGGCCGCCAGCGCGGCGGCCTTGTGTAGTGTGTTCCGGAGCAGGGAAAGTGAAGGATAGGCAGGGACAGTGTCAAATCTTGTCAAATCTATTCTTTGCTAAACCTTGTGTGCAGGGACAGAGAAAGATAGGCAGGGAGAGTGCCAGTGTCATATTCTTTGCTAAACCTTGTGTGTAGGGAGAGAGAAGGATAGGCAGGGAGAGTGTCAGTGTCATATACTTTGATAAACCTTGTGTGCAGGGAGAGAGAAGGATAGGCAGGGGACAGTGTCAGTGTCATTGTTGCTAAGTCTCCTGCACATTATACACCTGAAGTTAGCCCGTATTGCTGCTTTTTCCTGGTGTGTTACACCAAGAGGATTTTGCGGCACTTACAGCGGGCGGAGTGTACCTCCTGACCATATTACACCTTAACTTAGCCTGTATTGCTGCTTTTTCCTGGTGTGTTACACCAACAGGATTTTGCGGCACTTACAACGGGCGGAGTGTACCTCCTGACCATATTACACCTTAACTTAGCCTGTATTGCTGCTTTTTCCTGGTGTGTTACACCAACAGGATTTTGCGGCACTTACAGCGGGCGGAGTGTACCTCCTGACCATATTACACCTTAACTTAGCCTGTATTGCTGCTTTTTCCTGGTGTGTTACACCAACAGGATTTTGCGGCACTTACAGCGGGCGGAGTGTACCTCCTGACCATATTACACCTTAACTTAGCCTGTATTGCTGCTTTTTCCTGGTGTGTTACACCAACAGGATTTTGCGGCACTTACAGCGGGCGGAGTGTACCTCCTGACCATATTACACCTTAACTTAGCCTGTATTGCTGCTTTTTCCTGGTGTGTTACACCAACAGGATTTTGCGGCACTTACAGTGGGCGGAGTGTGCCTCCTGACCAAATTACACCTTAACTTAGCCTGTATTGCTGTTTTTTCCTGGTGTGTTACACCAACAGGATTTTGCGGCACTTACAGCGGGCGGAGTGTGCCTCCTGACCATATTACACCTTAACTTAGCCTGTATTGCTGCTTTTTCCTGGTGTGTTACACCAACAGGATTTTGCGGCACTTACAGCGGGCGGAGTGTGCCTCCTGACCATATTACACCTCAACTTAGCCTGTATTGCTGCTTTTTCCTGGTGTGTTACACCAACAGGATTTTGCGGCACTTACAGCAGGCGGAGTGTGCCTCCTGACCATATTACACCTTAACTTAGCCTGTATTGCTGCTTTTTCCTGGTGTGTTACACCAACAGGATTTTGCGGCACTTACAGTGGGCGGAGTGTGCCTCCTGACCATATTACACCTTAACTTAGCCTGTATTGCTGCTTTTTCCTGGTGTGTTACACCAACAGGATTTTGCGGCACTTACAGCGGGCGGAGTGTGCCTCCTGACCATATTACACCTTAACTTAGCCTGTATTGCTGCTTTTCCCATTTCCCTGCAGGCCATTAGAATGTCTGGAAGGCAAACAAGGAGAGGCAGAATGTCAGGAGCCAAAAAAAGAGGGCAAGCAGGCTCTGTGTCTAGAGACAACAGTGCTGGTCGTGGACGCGGTGCATCGCCATCAGCACGTGGCCATGGGACACGCTTGTCCTTCTTTTCGGCAGCTGGACGTGTTGAGCCGCATCATGCCGAAGACTTGGTAGAGTGGATGACCAAGCCCTCCTCATCCTCTCTCACCCAGGCTCAGGGTACTGGCAAAGCAGCTGCCAAAGCGTCCTCTTCCCTGGTATCAATGTCATCATCAGTCACTCCTTCCCTAGACCAACCATGTCCTCCTGAGGAGTCCCCCGAACTGTTTGAGCACAGTGTTGGGTACATGCTCCAGGAGGATGCCCAGCGTTTCGAAGGGTCTGATGATGATACCCAGCTAGAGGAAGGCAGTAGCGTGAGAGCAGAGAGAGGGGATGCTCAAGAAGGACACCAATCTGGCAGTCATGTTCCAGCAGCTGCAGCATACTGCCAGATTGGCTCCAGTGATGAGGAGGGAGGGGATGATGAGGTCACTGACTCCACGTGGGTGCCTAATAGGAGAGAGGAGGAGGAGGAGGATGAGGAGGAGGCACATCTCCAACGAGGCAGGATGCCCTCAGGGGGCCACCGTAAGGGCAGCACACCGACGGAATCACACCGCAGAGCTCCGCCTGTATAGGGCGCTGCCTCTGCCCGTTATTCAAAAAGTTCTTTGGTGTGGGCCTTTTTTGAGTCGAGTGCATCAGATCGCACAGCTGCTGTTTGCAACATATGTCTCAAGCGTATATCGCGTGGCCAAAACGTTCACCGGCTTGGGCACCACATGCTTGACCAGACATATGTTGACCTGCCATGCAGCTCGTTGGCAAGCCTACCTTAAAGACCCACACCAAAGAACAAAGCTGACCTCTTCTTGCACCGCATCAGCTGGGATCTCCAACCCCACTATACCTTCAGTCCTCTCTGAAACCTGCTCTGAGAGGAATGAAGGTGTAGAATTAGGTGTGTCACAGCCAAGTACTTGCGGGCACTCTGCTAGCAATACACCAATGTCCGATTCTAGCAGGCAAATTTCCCTGCCCCAGCTGCTGGACCGTCGAAAGAAGTTCACTCCCAGCCATCCACATGCCCAGCGGTTGAATGCTAGCTTGGCTAAATTGCTAGCGCTTCAACTGCTGCCTTTTCAGTTGGTAGACTCGGCCCCCTTCCGTGAGTTTGTGCAATGTGCGGTTCCCCAGTGGCAGGTTCCCAAACGCCACTTTTTCTCACGGAAGGCGATTCCGGCTCTCTACCGGCATGTGGAAGGCAATGTCTTGGCCTCGCTGGACAGGGCGGTCAACGGTAAGGTACATATTACCGCTGACTCATGGTCCAGCAGGCATGGACAGGGACGTTACCTTTCTTTCACGGCCCATTGGGTCACTCTTTTGGCAGCTGGGAAGGATGCAGGACAAGGTGCAGTAGTGTTGGAGGTTGTTCCACCGCCACGCCTCCAAAATGCTACTACTGGTTGTGACACACCTCTGTCCTCCACCCCCTCCTCTTCTTCTTCCTCTGTGGCCTCTTCCTGTGCTTTGTCCTCGGAACCAGCGGTGCTCCGTAGGCGTTCAAGGGGCTACGCAAGTACGCAGGCAAAAAGATGCCATGCCGTGCTTGCGCTGGTGTGTTTGGGGGACAGGAGCCACACTGGGGCAGAGGTTCTGTCTGCTCTGCAGGGGCAGGCCGAGAGGTGGTTGACGCCACGCCAGCTTAAGCCAGGAATGGTAGTTTGCGACAATGGCACCAACCTCCTCTCCGCTCTCCGACAGGGACAACTGACCCATGTGCCCTGTGTGGCTCACGTCCTTAACCTGGTGGTGCAGCGGTTCTTGGGCAGGTACCCGGGCTTACAGGATGTCCTGAGGCAGGCCAGGAAAGTCTGTGTGCATTTCCGCAGATCTTATAATGCCAGTGCTCGCCTGGCTGAGCTGCAAAAGGAGTTGAACCTGCCCAAGAACCGCCTTATATGTGACATGCCCACCAGGTGGAACTCAACATTGGTCATGCTGCAGCGGCTGCACATGCAGCAGAGGGCCATCAATGAGTACCTGTGCAACTACGGCACCAGGACAGGGTCAGGGGAGCTCAGGTTTTTTTCACCACGCCAGTGGGGCATGATCAGGGATGCATACACTGTCCTGGCACCATTTGAGGAGGCCACGAGGATGGTGAGCAGTGACAGTGCATGCATCAGTGACACTGTACCTGTTGTCCACCTGTTGGAACATACGCTGCGTGGAATAATGGACAGGGCACTTGAGGCAGAACAGAGGCAGGAAGAGGAGGACTTCCTTGCCTCTCAAGGCCCCCTTTACCCAGACAGTGTTACTTCTGTCCCACCCATCGCACAGGAAGAAGAGGAGGAGGAGGAGGAGGAGGAGGATTGTGTCAGCATGGAGGTGGAGCCTGGCACTCAGCATCATCAGCAGCAGTCTTTTAGGGATGATTTACAGTCCCAAGAAACCAGTGGACTTGTACGTGGCTGGGAGAAGGTGGCTGTGGATCATGTCGTCCTTAGTGACCCAGAGGACTCCGGACTGAATGCCTCAGCTAACCTACGCTGCATGGCCTCCCTGATCCTGCAAAGTCTGCGGAAGGATCCTCGTATTCTTCGGATCAAGGAGAGGGACCATTACTGGCTGGCCAGTCTCCTTGATCCACGGTACAAGGGTAAGGTTGCGGACCTTATCTTACCGTCGCAGAGGGAGCAGAGGATGAGACAACTCCGGGAGGCCTTGCAGAAAGGTCTGTGCAACGCGTTCCCAGAGACTGGGAGGTTACAAACTCCTGGTCCTGGACAACGAGTTGCTGAGGCTTCGGTCAGTCAAAGAAGGAGCGGTGGGGAAGGTAGCTGTCTGACCGAAGCGTTCAGACAATTCTTTAGTCCGCAGCCCCAAGGTATGATCGGTTCCAGCAACTATCGCCAGCGTCTGATATACATGGTGCAGGAATACCTAGGGGCAAGGTCAGACTTGGACACCTTCCCCACCGAAAATCCTCTGGCTTACTGGGTCTTGAGGATGGATCACTGGCCAGAGCTTGCACAGTATGCAATTGAGCTACTGGCCTGTCCTGCATCCAGCGTTCTTTCAGAACGCACATTCAGTGCTGCTGGAGGATTTGTCACGGATCACAGGGTGCGCCTGTCCACCGACTCTGTTGATCGACTGACCTTCATAAAGATGAACCAGTCTTGGATCACCACCAGCTACCAAACACCTGAAGCTGATATAACAGACTAATTTATTTTCAAATGTCACATCCCTTCAAGACTGATGCTGATGCTGAGAGACTGTCCTGTTATGTTGACTGACTATCCTCCTCCTCCTCAATGATCCGATTGACGATGATAGCTTGGAAGAACATTTTTGTTTCTGGGTGCCGCCATTAGTGGCTAAGGCCCAATTTTTCAGCCCCTGTTTAACAGGGGTGTGTTATTACAATTTTTTATGCAATGCTTTGCAGCAGGGCTCATTCCTGCACTCCAACTAGAGTATCTGGGAGTGGTTGCAGTGTCGTGGCACCAGCACCAGTGGCTAAGGCCCAATTTTTCAGCCCCTGTTTAACAGGGGCGTGTAATTACAATTTTTGATGCAATACTTTGCAACAGGGCTCATTGCTGTGCTCCAAGTACAGTATCTGTGAGGGGTTGCAGTGTTGTGGCACCAGTGCCTAAGGCCCAATTTTTCTGCCCCTGTTTAACAGGGGCATGTAATTACAATTCTTGATCTAATAATTCACAGCAGGGCCCATTCCTGCGCCCACCAAGACTAACTGTGAGGCCTTACAGTGTTGTGTCAACACCACCACCACCACCAAAGGCCCAATTTTTCAGCCCCTGTTCAACAGGGGCATGCAATTACAATTCTTGATCTAATAATTCACAGCAGGGCCCATTCATGCGCCCACCAAGAGTAACTGTGAGGGCTCACAGTGTTGTGGCAACACCAACATGTAAGGGGCAAATTTCAGCTGAGTATATACGGCAGGCCCCTACTTTCAAACATCCAACTTACAAACGACTCCTCCTTGCAAACGGAAGGATACAACAGGAAGTGAGAGGAAATCTACCCCTAGGAAGGCAAATTCTCTCCTGTAAGAGTTAATATGGGAAAAAAAGTGTCTCCTCTCCACTGATTCTTTATCACCAATTCTTGTTTCAATAAAAACCCCAAATTTTCAAAAAACATTTGTCATTAGGACGGAAAGTGAGGTGAACTGTTCTGAACAGGTGCACACTGCACAGACAGCAAAACAAATGTTACAGGGGTGATAACCCTTCCCTATGTTTTCCAAAAAGCTTAAAAATAGATTTTTTGCCTGGAGCTACACTTAAACAATGTACCTGTTCAAAATTACAAACAAATTCTACATAAGAACAAACCTACAGTCCCTGTCTTGTATGCACCGCCTGTATATGGCTGTTCAGAGTATATAGGGCCTTTTTTATTTTGTGTACGGGGTTCCCCTTAATATCCATACAAGACCCAAAGGGGCTGGTAATGGGCTGGGGTAGGGGGGGGGGGGTGTGATGGGGTAGCTATGCCATTTTTCTTAAAGATTTTCATCCAAATTACCGGGACCAGACATTACATTAAAGCCGCAAGCAGTTTTAAATGGCTTTTTTTCCTTTAGAAATGTAATTTTGTGCAGGGACAGTTCTAAACACGGGAAACACGTGGCACTTCACAGGCATAGTTTAGACACCCCCCAGGTACGATATTTAAAGGAATATTTGACTTTTTTTTTTCACTTTATGCATCATTAAAATGACTGCTCCAGAAAAACGTCCGTTTTTAAAACTTCTTTTTGCATTGATACATGTCCCCTGGTGCAGAACCCGGGTTCCCAAACCCTTTTTAGGACAATAACATGCATAATAGTCGTTATAATTAGCACTTTAGATTTCGAACGTTCGCATCCATTGTATTTAATAGGCTTCTAAAGTTCGTGCGAACTTTCGGTCCGTTCGCGGGTTCTGGTGCGAACCGAACCCGGGGGTGTTCGGCTCATCACTACTTGCCACCCAAAGATCAATGCAATTCTCAGACAAGTGCCTAGAAACCTGAACATGACATCTGTGTATATGTGGGCAGCTCTCTAGTTGATAACATCTGTGCTCCTAAGTCTGTCATAAGAAAAAAGACTGAACAGGAATATGTGAGGCTACTACAGGGGAAACTGCTGCTTTTACAAAGGCAAAACACACAACAGCCTTTCTCAAGTCACTGAAGACTACCTAGACTTTCAATAGGACTTAAAAGATGATTTTATGTGGATAATAAAGGACAATGAGACACTTTATATTTGAAGAAAACATAAGCACTGTTCTATAAGGGTCCTTGCACAGAATACTGACGTAAGTTCCTGGCCAAACAAATGTGAGTATGGTTTACATAGTGTGTGCATAAATGTGCGCAGAGCAGTAAAAAAAAAAAAATCCCAAATACTTACAAAATGTGGCTTTTTTGGGGCCCATGTGCAAGAACCCTAAGTAATATAGAGCTCTCAAGTATATAGTTCTCAAGTGAAATTATTGGAAGGACTAGATACACCAATACCCATTTACACCTTTCGGACTGCCATGGCTATGATAAAGTACATGTAGTCTAAAATGTGTAAACTTTTTTTTTGTTTTTCCTTTTGTTATTATTATTTATTTTATTTTTTTACAAGAAGAATTGTTATTGTTATTTAATTGAAATACATGCTAATTGCTGCTGAGGTGTAATTGGTGGGTATATTTTCCAAGGTGGTATCCCATTTAAAGGTACAATGTAGAGTAGTTTACTATAAATACTATCACAGTTATTTCTAGTGTAAGTGTTGGCTCCCTTTTGTAAACTTTCTTTATTGTGCGCATTAGTGGGAATTTAATGTTTAGCTAAATAAACAATATACCGGTAAGTCATTTCATAAGAACCATAGACATTTATTGGTGGCATTCTTTATTAAAATGCATCCCCTATTCTTTGGCAGTGGTGTAAGATAACTATCCAGTGCTGGATTTTATAAGAGGGGGGAAAGGGAAAATTGCCCCAGGCCCTTCTGCTACAGGGGCCCAGGACTTATTTTATTTTAAAAAAAAATGTAATAATTATAAAATTAGTTTTATCATTACAAAACTTAACAGTGTGGGTGTCAGCATACAAAGCAATTAAAGTGGTTGTAAACCCTTACAGACCACTTTTACCTACAGGTAAGCCTAGATTAAGGCTTACCTGTAGGTGCAACAAATATCTCCTAAACCTACACGGTTTAGGAGACATTTGCAAAAGACATGCAATGATGTCTACAGCGCCGGAGCCGCGATACACGGAAGTCACTCTGGGAGAGATGGCGGCAATGGAGGAGGCGAACGAGGACCGCTGCGGGGGCTTCGATATCGGGTAAGTACCGTATTTATCGGCGTATAACACGCACCCTAACTTTAAGAGGGAAGTTTCAGGAAAAAAACTTTCCACAGCCCCCTGCGTATAACACGCAGGCACAGTTTACCCTCTATTTTCAGGGTAAAAAAGTGAGTGTTATACGCCAATGAATACAGTACTTCATAATGAGCTAGTATGCTATGCATACTAGCTCATTATGCTTTTGTCTTGCAGGGAGTATTTTTTTTTTTTTTTTTTATCAAGGCTTTACTTCCTCTTTAAGCCTGACTTCAGGAGGCAAAGAAGGTAAAGAGGTCTTCTGGCAGATGTTTTTCACTTCAACTTCTCATAATATTATCCTAATCTATTTGAGATGTTTGTTTTAACGTGACTGCGTAGCAGAATTTATTCCCCGGTTTATGAAAGACAAGTGGGTGGGACAAGGGAAAAGTTTGAAAAATGTTGGAAAGTGGCAGGAAACAGCCCCGAACCCCGTCGTGTGGGAGTGAAGTTAATGATCGGAAGTGAAAAACATGAGAGAGAAGCTCACTCGCCCCCGTTAGACCCTGACTGGGTCAAGGGGTGAATCTGATACCACGCTCCCGAATAGAGTAAAACTTTGTTGCAAGTTTTACTCCAAATTACGAGATTGGTCAAAGCCGGGACAGGCGTAGGGTTTATCATTCATTTCAGTTCACTTTTTTATGTGTCATATAATTTAATTTCTATGTTGAGGGCCCCCCCAAACTTGAAGTGCCCAGGCCCCCCAAGGTCTAAATCCAGCATTGTAATCATCCCCCAAGTGGGATTACAGAGCGCAAATTAAGTACCTTCCTGCAAAGCAGGACACCAAGCTCCTTTGGGGAATTCTTTTTGAAAAGATTTTTATATGAAATACAAAATGACACCAGCAATCCAGCTATACTTGGGTTCGGGGAGAAGTACTGTACACTCAATGTTCCTACAGTTATTGACATTGGCAAAGATTTTGGGGTAGGTGGCAGGAGTGTAGTTTTCTTGTTTTTGCCTATTTAATGGGACAGGCAGTTGATATTTGCATAAAAATAAATTTATGCTATGCAAAGACTAATGCCGCGTACACATGATCGGATTTTCCGTCGGAAAAACCTTGGATGGTTTTTCCAACGAAATTCCGCTCAAACTTGGCTTGTATACACATGGTCACACAAAAGTTCTCTGAACTTTCGATCGTCAAGAACGCGGTGACGTACAACACTACGACGAGCCGAGAAAATTAAGTTCAATGTTTCCGAGCATGCGTCGAATTGTTTCCGAGCATGCTTCGGAATTTTGCGCTTCGGAATTGCTACAGACGATTGGAATTTCCGATCGGAATTTTTTCCGTCTGAAAAATAGAGAACCTGCTCTCAATCTCTTGCTGGCGGAAATTTTGACAGTAAAAGTCAGACCAAAAGCTCACATCGGACTTTTTCTGGCGGAATTTTCGACCGTGTGTACGCGGCTTCAGACCCATTTCACACTGGGGCCCTGGCTGCGTTAGCACTAAAGTAAAGAAGGGACTGGGTGAAAGCACCCATTGTAATAAATGGAAGGCAGTTTTACGGTGCTATTTCTAACGCTAAAACGCCTGAAAACTGCCTCAGTGTGAAAGGGGTCTAATACACGTATGAATTTAATGAAGGAGTGTTAGTTCTTTATGAATAATAACATTTATAAACAGGCCCCTTTCACAATTGCGCGCCTTGTCCTGCGACTTGGGACTGCAAAGTCGAATGACAAGTTATACCCTATGATTTCCAATAAAAGTACCATTCATATCTGTGCGACTTCAAAGTGGTCCCTGAACTACTTTGGTCCGACTTTGATGCGACTTGAGGTCCATAGACCTCAAGATTACACAGGCATTGCTTCAAGTCGCCTAGAAGTCACACGACTTTCAGGTCGTACAAGTGTGAAAGTGGCCTAAGTGTAGATTGTGTCTTTCACAATATATCAGAGGTGGTACCATCAGGCTAGCTGCATACCTAATAAAACCAGCTAGCTTATCCAATTGAATTAGAGGTTGAGGCTGGGTTCGCACTGTGTGTGGACACGGGGCTCATGGCAGGGGTTCGGTGCGTCTCTGTTCTCCGTTTCAGGGACAAATCAGGCCCAAATTTTTGCCTGAATTTGGACCTGAAACAGAGCTAAAGACGCACAGGACCCTTCTGCAATGCGTTTCGCGTTCGCCTCGGAGATGTGTGAACCGGCTCCATTGACAGCCGGTCACACTCTACTGCGGGGAAACCCACATCCAAATTGCATCAGTGTGAACCCAGCCTTCGACCACACAGAACAATAAATGTAAATGATGAAGTAATAACCCACAAAGCTGGTACCCATTTCTGTTTATCCAACAAGCTGCAATCGTATTTTGGCTCCTGCTTTACCTGGTTCTGTTCAGGCAGTCTTACTTATTTATAGATTTCCCTGACAAAGCTTACAGCAGAAGGGTGTAAATGGATGTTGTATTTTTTAATCAATTCATTAGAAAAGTCTTAAAAAGGTGTGTTCTCTGTTTGTAAGGTTGAAGAATAAAGCCCAAGTATTCTACTCCAAAAGATCGAAATGGATGGCGAAAAGAGCACCGTTAGGTTTTGATAGTCCAAAATAAATGCATTAGTCACAAGAATCTATATCCACTTGCTGACTGCAATACCTAAATATATGTTGCGGCTTGCAAATGGCTGTCAGCCATAACCCCAGTATTTTATTTATTTTCAGCTGGCGATTGACTTTCTCATGAAAGCGGTCTAGTGGCTAATTAGCTGCTGGATCGCTTTCAGAAGCAGTGGGAGAGGTTGTCTTTCCCCTTCCATCGCTCGCTGTGTTTCTAAAGCCTTATACACACGATCGGACTTCAAACAAACTTTTCCGTGGATTTTTGTCCGAAGTAAGTTGGCCGGGAACGCCCATAGCATACACACAACAGGACTTTTTCAGCCAACAAACATGAACGTAGTGACATAATTGACGTACTACGTGGTTTTTATGCTCTTTACCGCCACCCTTTGGTCAACTTCTGCTATTGTTGGTTGATTTTAACATTGGTTCTGAGCATGCGCATTTGTAATTCGGACTAAAGTCCGATGGATTTCTGTACACACGGCAGGACTTTGCACCGTAGGACTTTTGTTGCCGATTTTTTTGAAAACCTGCTCATTTTGAAGTCTGTTGTCAAAAAGTCAGATCGTGTGTATGGGGCTTAAGGCTTACCATTTTTACTGGTGTGCCCGGGAAGTGATCCGATGGTTCGTGCGGCTAGCCATAGAGGTAGAGAGAGACCAGATCATCTCTGATCACCTCTATGATCTTGGAGGACCGGACTGATGTCATGACTTCACTTCCAGTCTAGGGTGGAAGTAAACATTTTTTTTTCTTTTAGCAAAAGATCACTTTTTTTTTTGGATCTTTTGCTTTTAAAAGTTAGAGGAGAGATTTAGGGTCTGATAGACCCCAGATCTCTCCATAAAGAGGATCTGTCATCCCTTATTTCTATTACAAGGGATTTTTATATTCCTTTTAAAATAAATAAAAGTGATTAAAAAAATTAAAGAGACAGTGTAAACATAAGTGAATAAATAAGAAAAAAATAAATATGAAAGCGCCCCCTGTCCCTCCGTGCTTGTGAAGCAAAATCAAAGGTATTGGCGAAAAAGGTAGCACAAGAGCAATAATTCTAACACAAGACATCCTCTGGAGCGTCTCCTATGGAAATTATTTTGTATTGTAGTTTCTCGCCATTCCACGAGCGTGCACAATTTTAAAGCATAACATGTTAGGTATCTATTTACTCGGCGTAACATCATCTTTTATATTTTATCAAAACATTGGATTATATATTGTGTTTTTTTGCATTAGAATTCATTAAAGTGCATTTTTTCCCCAAAAATTGCGTTTGAAAAAACGTTGCACAAATACTGTCTGACATAAAAAATTGCATCGATCGCCGTTTTATTCTCTAGGGTCTCTGATAAAAAAATATATATAATGTTTGGGGGTACTAAGTAATTTTCTAGCAAAAAATACATATTTTTACCTGTAAACAAAAAGTGCCAGAAAATGCTTGGTCGGCAAGTGGATATAAATGATGTTTTGGGGGTTTAACCACTTCAATACCCAGCCATAGTAATATGACGTCCACAGATGGGATCTCCCATCCTGGGTGGAGGTCATATGACGTCCTGGGTTTGAAGGGGGATATCTGAATGATGCCTGCAGCTAGAGGCATCATTCAGATATCCTTTTGTTCTGCCGGCGATTCTGTGCACCATAAGAATGATCATAGTGGCGGTTCCGCCGCTTGATCGTTCTCGATAGACGGCGGGAGGGGACATCGCCCCCCTCCCGCCGCCATCTGGTGCTTCTTTGGGCTCTCCCGTGCCATCGGGGACCCGGAGAGAATCGTCCGGCGCCAGTGGTGGGTCACGTGACGAGCATAGAGATGACTGGTGACCAGATGGTCACCAGTCATCTCTATGACCGTCGGAGGCCCGGGCGCGATGTGATGACGTCACGCCCGGGTCCTCAGATGTAAACAAAGCCGCTATTGCGGCTAGTAAACATGAGATCAGTAAAAAAAAAAAAAATCACGATCTCATGTTTTCCAGCCTGGAGGAGAGATGTGGGGTCTTATTGACCCCGCATCTCTCAATAAAGAGGACACACATTCCTATTACAAGGGATGTTTACATTCCTTGTAATAGGAATAAAAGTGATAAAAAAAAAAAGTAAAATAAGTGTAAAAAAATAAATAAATAAGTAAAAAAATTTAAAAAAAATTAAAACGCCCCTGTCCCCGGTAGCTCGCCATCAGAAGCGAATGCACACGTAAGTCCCGCCCACATATGTAAACGCCGTTCAAACCACATATGTGAGGTATCGCTGCGTGCGTTAGAGCGCGTGCAACAATTCTATCATTAGATCTCCTCTGTAACTCTAACCTGGTAACATGTAAAAAAAAATAAAGCGTCGCCTATGGAGATTAAGTACCGAAGTTTGGCGCCATTCCATGTGTGCGCAATTTTAAAGCGTGACATGTTAGGTATCTATTTACTCGGTGTAACATCATCTTTCATATTTTCTCCATAAATTGGGCTAACTTTACTGTTTTGTTATTTTTTAATTCATGAAACCATTTTTTTTCCCCAAAAAATTATTGCGCAAATACCGTGCAAGAAAAAAAGTTGCAATGACTGTCATTTTATTCCCTAGGGCGTCTGCTAAAAAAACATATATAATGTTTGGGGGTTCTGAGTAATTTTCTAGCAAAAGAATGATGATTTGTACATGTAGGAGAGAAGTGCTAGAATATGCCCGGTTAAGGAAGTGGTATAAAAACCCCGTATTGAAGTGGTTAACAAGCCCCCTTTATCAGGGATTGAAACTTTTGGACTGGAATAAATCTGGAGGAATTCCTGGAGAATTTTTCTAACTGAGAGATCCCAATAACTGTTTAACAGCTTTTGGACCACCCACCGAGCATTTACTGTGGTAGGGAGGCCTGGCTGCCCCAACCGAACCTGTATGTTGCCGCTTCATCCGGGTCTGGGGCGCACGCACGCCCCCGGCGACCTGCTCCTGCTGTGATTGGGCAAAGCAGGAGCCAATCAGCGTGTCCGGCAGACACGATGTTCGCTGGCACCCGGTGATCTCTCCAGAGAAAGGCAGAACGGCATTCGGCCTATGTAAACAAGGCAGACCGCCGTTCTGTCAGATGAGAAGAGAGAGATTGTGTGTTTCTGCTAAGCAGGAACACAAATCTCTCTTTCTCTAGTCAAAGCACCCCCCACACCTTATGTTAACCCCTTACCTGCCAGTGTCAGTAGTACAGTAACAGTGCATTTATTTTTTTAGCACTGATCACTGTATTGGTGTCACTGAGTGTCAGATTTGTCTGTCGCAATCCTGCTAAAAATTGCTGATCGCCGCCATTACTAGTAAAAATAAAAATGCCATAAATATATCCCATCGTTTGTAGACGCAATAACTTTTGCGCAAACCAATATACAATTATTGGGATTTATTTTTACCAAAACATGTAGCAGAATACATATTGAGTTAAGTTGATGAAGAAATTTAATTTTTTACTTTTTTTTAATGAATATGTTTTATAGCAAAAAGTAAAAAAAAAAAATTTTTTTTCCACAATTGTCTGTCTTTTTTTGTTTAAAGCGCAAAAAAATAAAAACTGCAGAGGTGATCAAATACCACCAAACGAAAGATCTATTTGTGGGAAAAAAATGACATCAGTTATTTTGTGGTACAGCGTCGTACGACCGCGCAATTGTCCGTTAAAGCGAGGCATTGCAGTATTGCAAAAATTGGCCTGGTCAGGAAGATGGTGAAACCTTCCGGTGCTTAAGTGGTTAAGCAGGCTGTGTCTAATAAATTTATTCTGGACTATAAGAACCCCGTGGCACTCTCTTATCTATCTATTTAAAGGCATTACCCAGGGGACCAGTTGTTGCCGCCTATATTTACTTACAAACTTTGCTTAGAGCTAGACAAACCTTGAATGCTATGTGCTCTTTTAGATGCTTCAGGTATAAGTAAAGAATCGTTCGATTTCTGACCTCCGGGAGGCCTCCACACAGTTCCGCCATATTGAGTAAGGGAAATGTTGCCCACACCGATCGGTGATTACCGAAACATCATGTGAGGCCAGAATGGCCCCCCCCACAACGGTTCGCCACCGATCAGTGGGAATCCTTCAACTACACTCGCACTCATGCTGACTGCAATGAAAAATATCTTAAAATATCTAACGAGATTTTAAATGGATAAAGGAAAATGAACAACAGAATGAAAAAATTAAAAAATTAAATAATTGGCACATGAATAATGACACATACCCCATAATAAGGCAATCACAGTTATGTAAGGGTCACCCATGGGATATTATAAACGTAAACCAAATCTTAAAGGCTGTGTCAAAGATTAATGCTAATTCCATGACTCCACCTCCTTCAGGTTACTAGATATCCTGCCAATCACATCTCTCTCGAAGATGCAAACAACAATATCAAAAGACTCCCATCTATAAGATGTGGAGTCATTGGTTTACTATAATGTAAGTAAAAATTATGGACTAAATAAACATCACCTCCACTTCTGGCCTATTACTAAAGGGCAAAGGATCGCGAAGGTCCTGATAATTGACATGAAAGAACATGCAAGTGTACCACAAAAGGTGGACACGATGTTCTTATGCTCACCCCGTTTAGATGGCCAAAAATTGGGGGCTGTTATAAATGGACCAAATTCACAGTGAGTGGTGGAACCAGCAGAAGTCTGCCTGGAAATCAGAACCAGTTCACACATTTAGACACAGCATCACCCATTATCAATAAACGCATTAACGTCTGTGTCAATATTCAAGCCATGAGGGCTGTAACACCGAACCCGGTATATCTTGCCACCTCAAACTCCTCGGTACCATATTCAACCTGATGTAAGTTTCAAGGAAGGCCACATCCCATTGGGTGTGGACCTCAGATATAGTTAGATTTTTCAATCTGACAAAAAGACCACTCAGGTCTCCATCCTTGTCGCTATACATCTGGAATACTCCATCAGTGTTCACCACTTTGGAAGCTCTATACTCAAAAACATCCATGTCACTTATTAATTATTATTAAAATAATAAATAAAATTGGAAATAAAACTAAAAATTAAATCCGTGATATGAGAAAATATGCACTCACTGATGTGCGATTAACACTATGAAATATACACACGAGTGTGCCAATACCACTATGAAGTGTGTCTAACTGCTGCTGTATGGAAATATCAAATAATAGCAATGTGTAAGGAAAAATACTGCGCAAATCAGAATGTGAATAAATATAAATAACACCACTAATGATATAAAAGTGGCCGCTGCTGCAACTAAAAAATGTGGATATGCACAATTATAGATATGGTAAATAGGTAACAGTTGCGCTGCGTAATATGGGCACTATCCTGACACCTATTAGTTAACTATTGTTAGTGACACGATTGATAATGCCCACATCCTATATAAAAAAAATTATGTGATAACAATATAACCTGGTGACCTATGATAGTAACCATATGACACTCAAATAACAATGTCAATTAATATAACATGTAATTCATCCTACAAAGTGTCCAAAAAAATTGAATAAACAAACAAATGTTCAAGTTTCAAAAGTTGTTTTTCATAAAGGCACTGTTGAGAAGTTCCTCCAGGTGAAAAATAGTGACTTCACACTCAAAAACACCCAAGAAAAGTGTGTGACACTTGTAAAGAATAGAGTCCTCCACCTTCAATATCAAATCTCCTTACCGACTAGTATGGATCCCTAATAAAAGAGATCACACCCGCCTGTGGCTGTTTCCCCCGCCAAGGGTCTCTAAATACCAGATCAGTAATCGATATCTTCCTCCACAGTCAGGCTCCTCAATACCGTTCCCGGATATAAGATCCCAAAAGAAATGTAAAGGCCACCATGGTGAAGTACGTAAAGGCAGTTTTAAAAAATTAAAAAAAATTGCACTTACAAATAAGTGATGATAAAATGCGTAAAATTCGTTTGTAAGCCGGCCGGCTTCACTATCCGCCCGTCCTTCCGGGATAGCGTTTGTTGTTTGTCGGTGACGTCAGCACGCCGCTCCTCCCTACGCCGTTTCGTCAGAGATGACGTCTTCCAGGGGCACGAGCGCGTGTTGACTCACCGCTTCTTATCATACACGGAACGTTAGACACGCCCGATTCTGACCTCCGGGAGGCCTCCACACAGTTCCGCCATATTGAGTAGGGGAAATGTTGCCCACACCGATCGGTGATTACCGAAATATCATGTGAGGCCAGAATGCCCCCCCCACAACGGTTCGCCACCGATCAGTGGGAATCCTTCAACTACACTCGCACTCATGCTGACTGCAATGAAAAATATCTTAAATTTTTACCTCCTAAACCCCAGGTGATCTTTAGGGGAGCACCATCCCTTCGTGATAAGGTGGCTCCCAATGTGGTGGACCCTCCCACAAAAGGAGTTTCCTTTTTTCAAAAAGGATTGTCGGGGTATTATCAATGTCGGAGATGCCAAGTGTGCACTCTTAATAAGAGTAAACAGAAGAAAACTGAGATGTTCCATTCTACCAGTACATCAAAAGAACACTCTATTGAGCCATTTATCACATGCAGCTCAACTGGCATTGTTTATTTGTTACAATGTCCGTGCGGGCTCCAGTATATTGGCAGAACTAAGAGATCAATGCAGGTGAGGTTGGGTGAACACATCACTAATATTAGGTCAGGTTTTCCAAATCATTCAGTTTCTAAACATTATGACATTTATCATAAACGCAACCCTGAGGGTACATTATTTCTGGGGATAGATAAGTTTGAACCTCATTGGAGGGGTATCTCCTTGGTCAGGGAACTATCCAAGCTAGAGATGGCCTGGATATACCGGGTTCGGTGTTACAGCCCTCATGGCTTGAATATTGACACAGACGTTAATGCGTTTATTGATAATGGGTGATGCTGTGTCTAAATGTGTGAACTGGTTCTGATTTCCGGGCAGACTTCTGCTGGTTCCACCACTCACTGTGAATTTGGTCCATTTATAACAGCCCCCAATTTTTGGCCATCTAAACGGGGTGAGCATAAGAACATCGTGTCCACCTTTTGTGGTACACTTGCATGTTCTTTCATGTCAATTATCAGGACCTTCGCGATCCTTTGCCCTTTAGTAATAGGCCAGAAGTGGAGGTGATGTTTATTTAGTCCATAATTTTTACTTACATTATAGTAAACCAATGACTCCACATCTTATAGATGGGAGTCTTTTGATATTGTTGTTTGCATCTTCGAGAGAGATGTGATTGGCAGGATATCTAGTAACCTGAAGGAGGTGTAGTCATGGAATTAGCATTAATCTTTGACACAGCCTTTAAGATTTGGTTTACGTTTATAATATCCCATGGGTGACCCTTACATAACTGTGATTGCCTTATTATGGGGTATGTGTCATTATTCATGTGCCAATTATTTAATTTTTTAATTTTTTCATTCTGTTGTTCATTTTCCTTTATCCATTTAAAATCTCGTTAGATATTTTAACCACTTGCTTACTGGGCACATAACCCCCTTCCTGCCCAGGCGAAATTTCAGCTTTCGGCACTGCGTCGCTTTGAATGACAATTGCGCGGTCGTGCGACGTGGCTCCCAAACAAAATTGATGTCCTTTTTTCCCCACAAATAGAGCTTTCTTTTGGTGGTATTTGATCACCTCTGCGGTTTTTATTTTTTGCGCTATAAACAAAAAAAGAGTGACGATTTTGAAAAAAAAACACAATATTTATTACTTTTTGCTATAATAAATATCCCAATTTTTTTTAAAAAAAGTTTTTTTCTCTCAGTTTAGGCCGATACGTATTCTTCTACATATTTTTTGTCAAAAAAAAAATCGCAATAAGCGTTTATTGATTGGTTTGCGCAAAAGTTATAGCGTCTACAAAATAGGGGATAGTTTTATAGCATTTTTATTAATATTTTTTTTTTTTACTAGTAATGGCGGCGATCAGCAATTTTTATCGTGACTGTGACATTATGGCGGACACATCGGACACTTTTGACACTTTTTTAGGACCATTGTCATTTATACAGCGAACAGTGCTATAAAAATGCACTGATTACTGTATAAATGTGACTGGCAGGGAAGGGGTTAACACTAGGGGGCGGGGAAGGGGTTAACTATGTTCCCTATTTGTGATTCTTACTGTGGGGGGAGGGGACTGACTGGGGGAGGAGACCGATCTGTGTCCCTATGTACAAGGGACACAGCATCGGTCTCCTCTCTCCCTGACAGGACATGGATCTCTGTGTTTACACACAGAGATCCACGTCCTGCTTCTGTAACTGCCGATCGAATGTACCTGGCGGACATCGCGGCCGCCAGGCACGCTCCTCGGCATCACGTGATGCGCGCCGCACAGCTGTTCCCCGCCGCGCGCCCTCGGCGGCGCCCGGCGGGATGTAAACAGAGAAGGACGTCCTGGGGACGTCCTCTCGGCACTTGAGAGCCGCGCTGCAGCCGTCTTTCGGCTATAGCGCGGGTCTCAAGTGGTTAAGATATTTTTCATTGCAGTCAGCATGAGTGCGAGTGTAGTTGAAGGATTCCCACTGATCGGTGGCGAACCGTTGTGGGGGGGCCATTCTGGCCTCACATGATGTTTCGGTAATCACCGATCGGTGTGGGCAACATTTCCCCTACTCAATATGGCGGAACTGTGTGGAGGCCTCCCGGAGGTCAGAATCGGGCGTGTCTAACGTTCCGTGTATGATAAGAAGCGGTGAGTCAGCACGCCGCTCGTGCCCCTGGAAGACGTCATCTCTGACGAAACGGCGTAGGGAGGAGCGGCGTGCTGACGTCACCGACAAACAACAAACGCTATCCCGGAAGGACGGGCGGATAGTGAAGCCGGCCGGCTTACAAACAAATTTTACGCATTTTATCATCACTTATTTGTAAGTGCAATTTTTTTTAATTTATTAAAACTGCCTTTAAGTACTTTACCATGGTGGCCTTTACATTTCTTTTGGGATCTTATATCCGGGAACGGTATTGAGGAGCCTGACTGTGGAGGAAGATATCGATTACTGATCTGGTATTTAGAGACCCTTGGCGGGGGAAACAGCCACGGGGGGTGTGATCTCTTTTATTAGGGATCCATACTAGTCGGTAAGGAGATTTGATATTGAAGGTGGAGGACTCTATTCTTTACAAGTGTCACACACTTTTCTTGGGTGTTTTTGAGTGTGAAGTCACTATTTTTCACCTGGAGGAACTTCTCAACAGTGCCTTTATGAAAAACAACTTTTGAAACTTGAACATTTGTTTATTCAATTTTTTTGGACACTTTGTAGGATGAATTACATGTTATATTAATTTACATTGTTATTTGAGTGTCATATGGTTACTATCATAGGTCACCAGGTTATATTGTTATCACATAATTTTTTTTATATAGGATGTGGGCAATATCAAGCGTGTCACTAACAATAGTTAACTAATAGGTGTCAGGATAGTGCCCATATTACGCAGCGCAACTGTTACCTATTTACCATATGTATAATTGTGCATATCCACATTTTTTAGTTGCGGCAGCGGCCACTTTTATATCATTAGTGGTGTTATTTATATTTATTCACATTCTGATTTGCGCAGTATTTTTCCTTACACATAAGTAAAGAATCAGTGCATGCTGGAGTACAGATCCAACATAGCAAACAATTGATTCTTTGGGGATTACGAACACATTGTGACCAGGAATACTAAACACGAGAATCCTGAAACGAAAGGGGGTGCCAAGAGACTTCAATGTTCATAGACTATTGTAGCCTTCTTTTTTTGGGGGGGGGGGGGTGTATGAGAAATCACCCTCTTCAAAACAGGATAGTGCGCTAAACCTGTAGGTAAATAAGAAAACCAGAACCTTTGGGGTGGGTTTAATTATAAATTGAGCAGTGCCTCCACCCAGGACCCAGAGGGGATTCCCTTCCTTGGAAAATTATAAGTAATCTAATCAGTAATTAAGTAATTGGGAGCAGAGGAACTACTGCAACCAGCATATAACATTAACCATAAGTATATAGATGCATGTCAGTATGGAAATAATACAATCTTTATATAATAAACTATTAATAATAGTACATCCATCCAATGTAAATCAGGTATTATTGTAAAGGCCCCAACAAGAGTCTTGGTAGAATTGTGCACATATACCAGGGCATATACAGTTATTGGTAAAGATACCCTCAGGTGAATGTTGCAGCAAAATTCAGCTGTGGTGGTTTCTGAGAATGATCACAATGCGGCATCTGTCTGTGTCGGAGCCCTGAAGACAAGATCAGCGTTAAAGGGAGATCCTCCAACCTTTGTCCTACCAGCCTGGAACGCAGATTCCCACCAGCCAAAACCATGGTATGTCACTGAAACTCAGAGTCAGCCAATCTACTCTGCATCCTAATTCCTAGTAGCTTCTAAGCTGTCATACGACCTGACCTCTAACTATCAAGTGGTTGTTGAATGCCTAACCTGGCTCTACTCTATGCTTGTCATTAAACACTGAGCTAGATTAACTAAAATAACAGGAGCTGCATATAAACTCTATTGCAAAAGGCAAGTTTTCACTTACTAATATACTGAAAGGTGACCACTACATACAGTAGCACAGACCTAACAATCTGGCACTTTGCATGTGAGATAACAATAAGACAGAGATATATCTATCACAAGGACTGAGATACACACTCAAGGAGCCATGGGCAGCTGCTACTAAATATATCAAACGTTTTCTTTGTAAAGGACAGCTTTTTGAATGATTTTTTTCCCCGCTGGATGTCAGATGTATCAGTGCCAGACATATGCATTTATTACAAATGCTTTGTGTTTTGTGTTCAATTGAAAAGCCGGGGGGGGGGGGGGTTACCACCTGGTGTAGCATTGGTTGTAACTGCAAACAGGACCATCAGAATAGAGAGCAACACCCTTTTCCTGCCATTCATTGCCTTACACTATCTTTGCTCCAGTGTCCTCCACATTGTTTGACTACCAGACTCTGTGATATCAGGATTACAGTTACAAGAGTAACTTGGTAAACTATACCAGAAGAGCAAGACATGAGTCATGACATTAATTCAGGCAATGATGTGCCTTTGCCAAGACAGGGGCAAGTTAGGCACTGCAAAGAATTCTGAAGAAGCCTACTGTTTTTGCCCCTGCTTAAAGATGAAGCTGTGTCCAAAAAGGAAAGCAGAGAATAAAGGACCAATGAACAGCATTATTTATGGTCCCCCTGCAGATAATGTTTCCCACATTACTGACCTACCATGCCTTATTGTGCACTGGATCTCTTGGTAGAAGCAGGGTTTTGCTTCCTCATGTCAGAGCCTCCAGCGAGGAAAACCGTTATATCACTAAATCTAATTCTAAATATCCTGATACTAGCAGTCAGAGGCAGCAGTAGCTTGGATCTCACACTGCAGATATACAGCTATAAAGCTGTAAGCACTGGATTGCCTAGGCACACCCACATACCAAGTGCATTGTTATTTTTTTCTTTAGGAATTCAAGACACAGTCTACTATGTTAATCATTTGATTGATACAGCTATGAAGTTGTATGTTTGTACCCTAATAAAATGGTAATGTGCATTTGCTAGAATCACTGCATATAGCCAAAAGATTGAAAGAAAACCAACAATACCGACGTAAGACTTAATGGTCTATTTCAAATGTTAAAACAAAGGAAGGTAAAGATTGCTTGAATTTTAGTACAATAAAATAAAAGCATAATAGATAAAAATGTATACATAACCAGGACAAGAACAACTGTTTAGGATGATGTTTTAATAAAAGTCATATATCGTTTCCTTCAATATATAAATTTGGCTCCTAACTTTGCCAGGAGGACATCTAGACAAGTATCAATTTTTCTTGCCATTTACTGTGTTTCCTCTTTATAAACATGGAAAGCAAAGTCAAATTAAAGAATAAAAACCAAAAGATAAAAAAACATCCGCCATCTCCATTAAACCATTTTAAAAAATAAATTTAGCAAATTCCATTGACAGAAAAATATGACAAATTTTTCAGAATTAACATGAGTGTCATGCAGGAACATCTTTATACACATGATTGTGTCTGAAAAGACCTGTCAACTTAGCAAAACATATGTGCAGTATTTTTCCTAAAGAATATTGAAATTGCGTTCTATTGTTGTGTTACGCTTTGGATATCATGCCATAAAAAGTCCCAAGCACGTATTTTGTAATTATAAAAATTGCAGCGTGTGAGAATAATGGTGCATTCCAGTTAGAAGCATCTTTGACATAAAGAATCTAAATATCAATATTGCTATACAGAAGGAGTTACATGCTGAAAGGAGCCATCCTTAAGAGCAAGCTATTTTAGAATAAAACAGATCCCCCCTGCACCCAAATAGTGGTATTTTTCATAATTTAAAACACTAACTTAGTAGAGTGATTTATATATTTTATTTGGCCTTACAATCTATTTGGGAGTTTTAGTGCAGTTTTTATTAAATCAACTATCCTGATTACATACCGTATGCATCTGACCAAAATCTTTGCCCATATCTACAGTTAACTGCAATGAAGAATATTAGAGTAAATTGCAATGATAAGTTCTGCGGACATCTGTATCTTTTTTAATGAAAATGCCGATATATAGGCTAGCTCCTATGGTCCATATAGATGGGTGGCTGTCACATACAACTGTTTCCCAATTCGATCTATGGCATTTTAACTGACCAGGCGAATGACAGTTTGCATATTGAATAAACAGACAAATAAATATACTAATAGCCCTAAATATGGTTGGAAAGTGCGTGTCAAGGTGGGCATATTATCTCTCAATGACTGACATACTACATTCAAAGAATAAAGAGCTTTCTATGCAGAACTACCACTTAGGGCAAATGAAAGCCATATTGTCTCTTTTATTAATAGGAGGGTCTTATCATTTATTCTGGTTTGTAAATGTAGGCTTAACTATTTAACATGATTTGTCATTTTAAAAAATGGTGTCCTGGGTATTAGATCATAATTCTAGCTATGTAGCATGTTAACACCCATTTTACCATTCCAGCTGCCAAAATACACTGTTCATATTCTTTTTTTTTTTTGAAAAGCCCATGGCGTGTGAAACACACCCAAAAACTCCACCCGGTGCCAAAAAAAGTGCACACACATAAAGAGTGACACAAAACTTGCAACGGGTGTTACACTAGTCCTCCACGAGGAAGGACCTTACCCTGATCCCCCGGGGCGTTAGGCTCCTGACGGGGACTGAGGTACATCACGTGGTCCGACTGGCCGAAACCAGACGGACCCCTTTCTCTGGAGGGTCTGTTCATATTCTATTCAAGTCACAGGTGGGATTGTGCTTTTAGAATAAATACATCCAGACAATTAGCCAGATAGTATAAAGGTACACATGCCATTGGTTTATGTTACAGAGACCCAATATAATAGAACAAGGAACAGAGGCTGTAACAATTTAATTGTTATTACAAAGAAAGGCCTCCAAAACGTAAAAGCATTATAATACCCTCCTACCCTCCCTCGACGAAGTGCCTATGGCCTTGAAACTTGGCTTTGTAGACTATTAATACAGTCTTAACACTGTAACTGGTAAATTAGTCATATTTAAATGAATCCCCACCGACTTTCCGTGACATACTGTCATGTAAGGAAGTGTGGTGTTTAAAGACTGGAGTATGTTGGTGTTTATCACTTTATGTAAGTGGTATAGTAATAAATAAACTAAAAAAGAATTAAAAATTTTGAATGTGTTGTAGATTACCCCCTAACAGAGTTCCCTTTTAGGAATATTAGTATTCCCCACAGAGCTATGTGACCTCAGTAAATGCACTAGGCCTCCAGCCTCGGGCATTTATATGACCTCTACTAAACTCTATGGCAAAGTTGCAGTAGTGGGTACATGATTCCATATATCCATGATACAGTTGTTTTGTTAATGCACAAACATGCAGATTTTTTATTTTATTTACATAATGGTCCTGAAATTAAATTTGACAGTGAAGCATTACCACAACATCACACAATGGGCTTACTTACACAATAGTACATAGATGTCCTGTCGGAATTGCATTACAACTCTCAATAGTCAAAATAATGCAATCCCAGATTGTCTGTTGAGATGCTGTCTTTTTTCATAGCCTCAGTGAATGAATGACTATTTAAAATCTAGAAATCTCTGGCTCACTTCCGCTTTAGTTATAGCTCCAAATATAGACCGTTTGTAGATATGAATTACCAATGGAAAATTATACCTATCCACACAACCACAAAAAGAAGAGTGAAAGTGGACAGCATTTAACAGAGTTGTAATGGGGATTTGTTAAATCTACAATGACAATAAGAGCATAAAAGGCCTTGATGAGTTCCTATGCACATATGCCAATTGTGCAATATCATATGACATTATTCCTTATATAATTATTCTCACACTCTGCCATTATTTGAGTTCATCCCAGATAAAGTGCTTTGTGAAACTCATGGCTAAGATACGAAGACGAAGGATTAAGTTCACCCATATGGAGTGTTCAGTCACTCTCAAAAGTCATGTGTTGACAGTAGCAGTCTTAGTGTTCTGTTGAGTCATTCCATCTGTTTCTGTTGAAGACTTGTCATTAGGTTTAGGAGAAGAGTTGAAAGCTCAATCCGTTACTATATGTTTAAGTGGCATCACTCATGCTGAGCAGGCTGTTGATGATTGGTTGATGGTTCCCCACTGGGTGCCTCTCCCTCTTCATCAGAAACACCTTCGAGATGGTACACTGTACGTATTGTACGAGTAGTGAATGGAAGAGGTGCCCTCCTGCAACAGAAAGAGTAAATAAAGTAAAACTGTGGCTTTGTTAAAGAAAAAAGTCTACTATATAATGCATACTATATATTTCAAAATCCTACATGCTTCTTTAGATACCAACAACCATCTTCTTGTGTACTGACGGCATTTCTAAAAAAAGGGAGATTGTTAATCAGAGTAGCAAACCAACTGCATATCCTTTTTCCTGGCCAATGATTATTTTGCCTACTATAGAAGAAGAGGGGATGTCTCATGGAGATTTATGAGCAGATTCAATAGAAATTAATTACAGACAAATAAATTAGTATCTAGGTTGATGATCTTCCCTCGTAATAGTGAGTTTCCCACATGGTCATGGGGGAGAGTGGAATTATGACTGAAGAATTCTTGTAAAAATTACTCTAATCAATGCAAACCATCGATTCTCTAATTCTTCTCTCAGATTTAGGTACAGCAGTGTTTTTTTTCAATTTTATTTCCATTGTGATGTCACTTGCAGCATTCACCTTTTCCCACAGTACAATGGCGTGTGGGAGGGACCAGCGGAAGGCCCTACATATCATATATCTTATGTAAGCACTCTCTCAAGCTGCAGCTTCCAACAGCACTGTGCCTAGGCTAGCTACCATGAGCATATTGCTCGTTCTTGTAACAGTTCTCTGGGTGCCCATAGGGTTTCTAAATAGGCTTTTGTCACTGCACAGGCTCTGTCTTGCTGAATGAGGGGCAGAGCCAGGTGGAGACTGGAGCCTATGTATGCAAAAACCTCCAAATAAAAAGCCAGCGATGCTTAAAAAAAAGAAAAATTTACACAAGATCATGGTAACAAGCGGTCATAATGTTCATATGTACTTTTGGCGGCAATAATAACTGGTCAGCTTTACCGGACACTGCACTTCTATTGAAATGGAAGCCAATTTATTTTAACAGATGACATATTTTGTGATTGGACACTTGATACAACAAATACTATTCAAAATATTGTTAATGTTTTTGCTTGAAAATCAGCTTTAAAGTGGATCTTCACCCATAAATCGAATGCCTCCTGTCCACCCCTCTCCTCCGCACTGCTACATGTATAGCAGGCTTTTTTTTTTTAAACCTAGGGTTTGGTCCCGCCTCCAATACATGCATTTGTCTAGGCACAGTACCGAGCAGTGGCAGGTCATGGGAGGATCTCAGTGGGCCAATGCTGGATGGGTGAGTATCTGAAACATGCAGATACTACCTCCCGGTAAGTGGGGGTAAGAAGAAAAAAAATGGGGGGGGTGTATGTGGAGATCCGCTTTAATGAGTGATTATTACATTCTGATGGGAAGGCAAAAATGTAATATCCAGTACCACTGTCTGAATCCACTGTCTGAATTTAGGCTGGCTATAGATGAATTAGAAATTCGGCCAGTTCAGCAGGCACCAGATGAATTTTGATCCATCTATAGCAATTCCCGTTAGAGAAAGGTCAATCTAATGATCGATATCTCTCATATCTCTCGATCGGTACTGTTGGTAAACTGAGTATACAAGCAACGTTTTTTTCATCCAGCCGGAGGAGTGGATAAAGGAATTCTCCTTGCAGTGCTACTATATTCTACTCCTAAGCTGTCAGAATACACTGATCAGTGCTGCAGCAAATTGTCTGCAGTCTCTGATCCAATGAAGGTTTTCCAGCAGTCCTGTTCGACAGAGATTATCTACTGATCAACTTCTTTCGAACAGGGAGGGCCACACACCCTGCGGAACTGGCTGAATTTCAATCCATATGTACCCAGCCTAGATTTTCATTTGTTCAGTGCGCTCGGCTGCAGCGTCAATGTATTCTGATAGAGGAGGCTTCCCTCTAGGAGAATAAAATAGCGCAGCGTGGAGGATTCTTCCATTCATTTTAAATTTGTTAATGGACCACTGGCTGTAAAAAATAAAAGATCTATGACCAGCTTTAGTGAGCAGTAATTCTCTAGCCATACAGATTGAAACATTGTCTGAAAAAGGTCTGTAGATGCTTTTCTAAGTGTATCCAGGAAAATAATGATTATTATCTAGAATAAGAAAAGGATCATTTTGTATTAGCAAGCCCCCCCCCCCCCCCCGCATTAGTTTACACTGCAACAAGAATTGAAACTACATAAATCTATTCATCTCTAATATAATTGTTTCTGAGCTTTAAAAGGCAGAATAAGGTCCACTAAAGTGTCTACTAGACAGCTGAGCATACAATGAAAATCTCCTCCGGCTGAGTATACCTGCACAGAACACAAGCTGCTTCTTTTTTGTGTTCATAGACTGCACTTGACTTTTGCTAGCAAAGAAAACATTTACAAATGTTTGAAATGAAGCCTTTAAGGATAAGAAATTTGACTCTCTCATTTGTTTCCTCTTTCAAATTAAATTTCACTGATGTTTTCACTATAATTCAGACACCTTTTAAATTCCTGGGAATGAAAATGGAGCGACACCCCAGGCAATAGTAAGATTCAAGAACTAGAAATGATTGCACTACAAAACAGAAATTTGTGTGGGAAAAGTTATAAGATAAAAATGAAGCAGCCTTAAGCTCACTGTTAAAGCTTGCATTACCATTAGATAAGACGGTCCTAAAGCCCAACTTTTTTCGACAAGGCTATGCCCCATTATTAGCAGTGTAGCACCCCTATCCTAGGCTGTCTTAATTTAGTTTTTGGCTATGCTGTACCCACCTCAGCAGCAATTTATTTTCCATGTCTGGTCAGGTCTCCCTAAGCCTGGTGGTTGATTGCTCCTGCCTGAGGAGGGTTAGTCACTGGGTTATGAATGTTCATCTTCCTCAACCAATCCCTGAGAAGAAGGCCCAGAAGATGTGGATGGAGAGAAGATAAATGTTTGGGAGGGTCGGTTCAGATCTCTCTCTCCTAGGGCCTTTGTCTCTGGGAGGCAACAAATGTTACTGAAGAGATGTTGCTCTCAGGCCTCAGGATGTGCTTGACTGAAGGCCTGAAGGAGCCTGGATTAAAGAGAATTTGCTGGAGGACACTACCTTAGGAAGCTGGGCTAGAAAAGAACCCTTTTCACTCAAGAATGTCGCAGGGAAGCTGGTTGGGGAGTTGTCTCTGGATATTGTGAGTAGGACCTTGTCCAAACTTTCTAAACAAGGGGCCAGTTTACTTGCTTTGTGCACTGGTCCAAATCATTTGGTGGAAGGGGGATTATGATTTGGGGTTGTTTTTCAGGGGTTGGGGTTGGCACCTTAGTTCCAGTGAAGGGAACTCTTAAGGTGTCAGCAAACCAAGACATTTCTCACAATTTCATGCTCCCAACTTTGTGGAAACAGTTTGGGGATGGCCCTTCCTGTTAAAAAAAGAGTACTCGCCAGTGCACAAAGCAAAGTTCATAAAGACATGGATGAGCGAATTTGGGGTGGAGGAACTTGACTGGCCTACACAGAGTCTTGACCTCAACCTGAAAATCTTTGGGATGAATTAGTGCGGCCTTCTTGTCCACATCCGTGCCTGAGCTCACAAATACGCTTCTGGAAGAATTGTCAAACATTCCCATAGACACACTCCTAAACCTTGTGGACAGCCATCCCAGAAGAGTTGAAGCTGTTATGGCTGCAAAGGTTGGGCCAACTCAATATTGAACCCTATGGACTAAGACTGGGATGCCATTAAAGTTCATGTGTGTGTAAAGGCAGACTTCACAATGCTTTTGGTAATATAGTGTGTGTGTATATATATATATATATATATATATATATATATACACATATACATATACATATACACACACACACACACACAGATGTTTAGAGTGTAGCCAGCTTTTTAGGGAAATTTGCTCTTAACCTGGCTCAAACTAAATAGACACAACATTTAACAGATCTGACCATTGCATGAAAATATATACAATAAAAATGTGGTATTCCTGCCAGACATCAGGAGTATGCAGGGAAACATAGAAATTATCACAAAATGACTTCAAACAGCATACATGCAGAAATGTGATTATCATGAAGGCAGATTGTCTATCCTACTGTACAACACTAAAGTATATAGTAATTGGATGAGACAGCTGTCTGCAGCCTCAAAGACTGTCATCTGTAGACTAATAATCCATTTCGTAAAATGACCAGTACCAGACTTTAAATAAGACTCGGCACGCTGACATACTTTTTTTGCACATGACCCAAGTCTGCTAGGCTCAACAGATCAGCTATGAATCCCTGTTGACACAGTACTTGGGACCAAGTATACAATTTTGCTATTTTTTAACAGGGCAGGTTAAAGGGCATTTCTATGAAAAATGTAATTCTTCTACATGATTTAGCACCCTTCATGTATTTTCATGTACGGTACATTCTACCACCCACAGCCTCCTAACATACAAGGTACATGCTGCTATGCTACAGCTGTTTGAAGCGCTTGGAAACTACACTTCAACCATCATAATAACATGATTCCATGATGAATCTTTCTATTTTATGCTGGTGCCGCAATATGAGACAAAAGCAGCAAAAGACAAGACAGCTTTTCTTTGAAACTGAAGATTTGGGACTAAAGCGAACCAAGAGGAGTTCCAAACAGAAGGGATTTGCTGCTATTCTGAAATCTCTTTACATTTTAGCAGCCAACCTGAGCTAATTCCAGTCCACATACAATCCTACATCTAACTTCCCTTCTGGCAAACCTTATAATTTCCAGGCTAAAAAATGATATCATATTATATCTCACTGTACTGCGACTCCAGCCAAAATTTTTTTCTTAATTTTTAATAGAATAGGTCAGAAGTTCTGTACAGGTTTTTTTTATATTTGTTGCTGTCTGAGTTCTCATTGAGGAGATCTAATGCCCCCCCCCCCCGTGACACTAAGACAGGAGTATCCAAACTTTCTGAACAAAGGGACAGTTTACTGGCCTTAAGGCTATAGAGGGACCAGACTGGGGCCAGGGGGATTAGAAAACAGTGCAGTGTCTGTGAGAGCAAACAGTGCCCCATCATTGGTTTAGGTGGAAGGAATAGTTGTTGGTATCAATGGACGGAATGGTGCCCCATTGTTGGTATTCAAGGTAGGAATGGTGCCCCATTGTTTGTGTCTGTGGGAGGAATCGTTCCCCTATCATTGGTATCCGCGGGAGGAATGGTATCCCATCATTGGTATCTGTGGGAAGAATGGTGCCCTATCATTGGTGTCTGTGGGAGGAATGGTGCCCCATCATTGGTATCTGTGGGAGGAATGGTGCCCTATCATTGGTGTCAGTGGGAGGAATGGTATCCCATCATTGGTATCTGTGGGAGGAATGGTGCCCTATCATTGGTGTCAGTGGATGGAATGATGCCTCAAGGGCCAGATAAAGGTAAGCTAAGGGCCACATTCGGCCCGCATGCCATAGTTCTGGAGACCACTGCACTAAGACAAGAAATGAGGGAGTGTGAATATCACCAGGAACAGGGGGACAATAAAACCTGACAGATTTCTAATCCTCCCTATTCTTAACCACTTAAGGACCGCCCCATGCAGACATACTGCGGCAGGGCGGCCCTCCTGCGCGAAATCAGATACCTGTACGTGATTTTGTGCACAGGGTCTGGGGCGCACGCTGTTTGTCGACCCGCTCCCGCTGTGATTGGACATATAGCACAGTGGGGTAGCAGTGTCTACTTCAGTGATTTCCATCTTCCAAGGGCATCAGCCAGGTATGGTATATACACAGTTAAATTGATTCAAGCTGGATGTAAAAACATGCCATACCTGGAATTCTTCTTTAAGTAAAGGGCATTTGTTTTGATCTCTTCCTCATTAAATATTTCCAGTACTTCCTGTATTTGTGACATGCAGCTACCTGCACCGGATGCAAAGGTAAAGCTCTCCAACAGGAAAACAGTCAGCAATAAGAATCTTTATTCAAAACGAATAAAAAATGCTTTGGCTGGAGTTGGACTTTAACAAACCCATGGCGCACAGATCACTGGTAAACAAATGTCTACTAGAACCAGGGACAACCTGTGTTTTATTAGCACCATATGTGAATGTAAATCCCAAAGTACAAATAGATAACTTAAGTAAACTGTTAAGCGCACCATGCACATCAAGAGGTGGATAGTGATAACTCAGCAGGGTTAAGCACAGAGAGCTCTGTGTGTACAGCTAGTCCTGCCCAGCAGGGGGTCCAGCTACTGCTGTCCATAGACATACCATCTTTGAACATTAGACAGGGACTCCTTTGTGCACTGAGGGTTCATAAGCAGCTGGACCATAATAAATTTTGACATGTTTTTTATTATCTTTCATAGCACACAAGGCTATGGAAAGACACAACTCTGTCAGACATAAGACAGGGGAGGGGAAAAAGCACGAGGAGACACAGCAAAAAAAAAACAAAAAAAAAACAGACACGCTGTCAAATATCTAACAGGCAAAGATTAAAAATTAAACTTAAAAAAAGAAAGTGGCAAAAGATCAGGATGTGATTTCAATCACTGCAAAGAATAAGTTATGTCTGACATCTGTAAAGTCATCAGGCCTCTCATTTAAATAACAATGTAATATGCTGATTCAAGTCGTATGTTAAAAGCGCAAGGCAATCGTTGATGTAACCGCAAAGAAATAACCTTTGTAAATAGCATTAATGACCAATTTTGCTTCAAATACAATAGCGTAATAATAAAGTGTTAGCCTTTGCCTTAGGTAGATAGGAAAACAACATACACATTCTAATTTAACAAGGCAGTGTAATAATGTGCTGTAACCCTGGTGTCACTGACAATTCTGTTTTATAGGAGAACAGTAGATGAATTTCTGCTAGGAAGTGATGAGCGTAATAATAAAAAACACCTTCTCCAATCAATGCTCTTTCAGCTCCTGGCTCTCCAAACAGAGTTCAGAACTTTATGTCAGTAGTGACATTTCAGCGACTCGCTGACTGCCATCTACACACAGTTCTAGGGAAATTTGGATTTAAGATGACAGGAATCATTTCTGCATGCCGATGGTTTTGCTGACCTTTTTTAAAGATATTTACAGCAAAACAAAAAAAAATATGTTTATATGTTGACTACCCTTCAAAAAGCATTCAAATCTCTTGCATATTACAAAAACCTGTTGCCAATGTTCCAAGCTATACTGGAGTGCCTACATTTACAGCGATATTAATAAATAATTCCAAGTGTTTACCTGTCAGACACAAGTTTAGAAAGTTAAAGTAGGGAAACAAACAGAGGAGCACAGCAAAAAAAGCAAATCTAAAAAGCATAGTTAGTGTGTCAGCCCCATGCAGCTCAATGCGCTGCAGAGGGATGTGGCGGGGTAGGTGTATGGGAACGGTAAAGCGGCTTCTAAGCAATCTATCTCTCACACAAACTCATGCATATGGACGTACTTGCGTTGCTGTCGCTCTAACTTGCTGTTGTTACAAGAGAATGAAAAGATGTAAGGAAAAAAAACAGCTAATTAAGGTTAAAGAAATTACAAGTGCAGTCTTTGAGTTCAGTGGTCCTTTTGTCAGTTGCTGAATATGATAGTTCCAATACGAACGGAAATAGAAACACTTAACAACAGCAACAAGATATAAAAATAAGGATGGCATTCACAGCCCATGCTTGACGGTTGTTTCCAACAAATACCCGTATTTTTATCATTTTGGAAGCAGTTACTTGAATGGCTAAAGCCTGTTTTTCGTTAAAACATTTTTTAGAATATATAGCACAAGGGACGGCACTTAAGCCCCGTACACACGATCGGTTTGACTGATGAAAACCGTCCGATGGACGGTTTTCATCAGACCAACCGATCGTGTATGGTACCCATCGGTCTTTTTTCCATCGGTTGTAAAAAATAGAACTTGTTTTAAAATTTTCCGATGGATAAAAAACCGATGGGAATTTCCGATCGTCTATGGGCAAGTCCATCGGTTAAAAAACCCACGCATGCTCAGAATCAAGTCGACGCATGCTCAGAAGCATTAAACTTCATTTTTCTCGGCTCATCAGAGTGTTTTAAGCCCCGTACACACGATCGGATAACCTATGTATTTTCGTCCGATGGATTTGTCCATCGGAAATCCGATGAAACTGTTTTTCATCAGTCTTGGCCACACACCATCAGTCAAAAAACCGACCGTTCCAAACGCGGTGACGTAAAACACTCCGATGAGCCGAGAAAAATGAAGTTTAATGCTTCTGAGCATGCGTCGACTTGATTCTGAGCATGCGTGGGTTTTTTAAACGATGGACTTGCCCATAGACGATCGGAAATTCCCATCGGTTTTTTATCCATCGGAAAATTTAAAACAAGTTCTATTTTTTACAACCGATGGAAAAAAGACCGATGGGTACCATACACGATCGGTTGATCTGATGAAAACCATCCATCGGACGGTTTTCATCAGTCAAACCGATCGTGTGTACGGGGCTTTACGTCACCGCGTTTGGAACGGTCGGTTTTTTGACTGATGGTGTGTGGCCAAGACTGATGAAAAACAGTTTCATCGGATTTCCGATGGACAAATCCATCGGACGAAAATTCATAGGTTATCCGATCGTGTGTACGGGGCTTGACATTCAATGCATCCTCTGACTGGCCTGTTCCCTGCCCCGTAGCGGTAATCTTTCAATGCCACAGTGCCAGTTATGACTGCTCCTTTTGCCACCTTTTTTATTCAAAGAAGCATTAGTATAGTTTTAATGAATGAAAAGCGATCTATGAATGAATGAATGAAAGGTCAGCCACTTCCATTCTGAGATCGTTCTTCATTCATGGACGCTATAGTATGGCTTCTATGAATAGAGGAGGTGGGCAGAAAAAGTGGGCATAGTTGGGACTCTTTAATGAGTGCATTTGCCAGGTTCCTTGGCTCTACTAGCCCCCCCACGCCACGGGAAGATTACAGCTGTAGGGGAGCGTGGATCGCTAATTTCTAAACTAAATTCACAGCAAGCACCACAAGGGGCACTTAAAGTGTTACTAAATCCACAACAGTAAAATCAGTCTGTATATGCAGTAAAGCATAAATAACACACAGGGGGCGCAAACGCTTAGTGCATTACCCAAGATTTATTGAAGGAAACCAAACAGCCAAATAAATCCCCACAAACAACAGATGTAATGCGCATGACATTCCCTGATGATCAATCAACGTGGCAATGGATGACTGAGCAATAGACGATGCTGGCAGGCTTAGCTCCTTCAATAAGTCTTGGGTAAGGCACTAGGCTTTTGTGCCCCCTGTGTGTTCTTTTTGCAGTTGTGAGTTGGATTCCCCAGTCTGAGGTGGGCGGCACCGCTGAAGCATTGTCCTTGAGATTGCATGGACCGTGCGTCTATCCCTGACTAGTCACTGTCCTTTTGAGAGCTGGAGAAATTGCTTGTTTTAATGCAGTAAAACATGCTTGTTCTACTCACTTTGGAACCTTTGGGGTTAATCCTCTGCATTGTGTAAAAAGACTGCTTGATCCTGTATGCACAGATCCTCCCCTCCCTGCACTGTCCCCCTGGACAAGTCCAGATAAGACCGAGCCTTTGGAGTCAGGCTGCACATGCTCAGTTTGGTGTGTATTGCTAGAGAGGTTTTTTTTTTTCTTGGGAGAGTGCATGTGATCAGCACAGGGCCAGTCAGCACTGTCCAGACAGAGGGTCCGGGGTCCTGCAGCCTCATAGGACAGCTCAGTGCAGTATGAAAACTCCTCCCACAAGCTTCACCAGGAACTGATATATACTGCTGATAAGAAAAGGTATTTAGCCATTTATATTTACTACAATAATTGCATTTCCATGTTCTGTGTACTGTGGGAAACCAGATATAGTGAATGCAGGGTCCTGGGTTTAGTAACACTTTAACACTGAATGAATGTACTGTCCCTTGTGCTGATTTAAAAAAAAACAATGTTTTAAATAAATGCAGGCTTTAACTCTAGCTAAATTGTTGTGTTATAGTGCTGGTTAGGACCTCTGTTGGGTTATGATTCCAGTCAGGCACAGCAAAAAAATAAAATAAAAGCAGAATAGTAGAGTGAGGCAATGTTAGGACCTTTGACAAGTTGTTATTGCAGTCTGCATCTAATTGGAGAAATTCTCATCACTTCTTGTCCTATGAAAGTGATCAATAGGACAGGAAAGTCTGCCCAACAGCCACCCAGACTGCAGTAAACCCAGACAGATGTTCTAAACCTTTACACAGCTGAAGTAAAAGTTTTTGTTGGAATTTCACTTACAATACAACATAATATAGTTCTGTCACTCATAACCACCAAATAATTTGTTTTCTAGAACAAATGAACAAAGAGATTATTTCAATCTGATTGACAGATTAAGAAACAGTATTTAAGGTGTTTCTTAGGTAATTACAGAAATTGCTTCTAAAGTAATACAACAGCAGATGCTTTGGTGATTTCTTAGTAAAGATATAATCTAAAAATGTGGCCCGCTGCCAACACTTGTCTCAAAAGAATCTGAAAAGAAAAAATAGTGGCCTACCTGAGCCGGCTTCGGAGTGTGTTCACCTCCCGGTTCATGGACTCTGCTGACTCCGTCACATCTTCCAGCTCTCTTTGGAGTCTACGGCGGTTGGAATTGGCTCGTGACGCCTCTTCCTCGCATTCCTCCAACTGGCGCTTCAGCTGCTTCATGCGGATGTGTGCCTTCTCGAGCTATGAAGAAGATGCATCATGTTCAATGGTCAGTTTTTCCAGTTTCCAGCTGCTGGAATACTTATTAGTGACTTATATTCTTTTGGACCTCAAATGGCAAAAGTGCTAAGCTTCAACTCCAAGGCCTACATACCTGCCTTTTTGAAAGGGTGCTACACTCTGAATGTTTAATATATATCATAGAATATGCAAAAAAGAGGAACACTCTAATGTTCAATATGGATAGGAACATTCCCAACAACTATGGCAGTTTGAACTTGCAATCACAGTTCCCAGGTAGAAGAGAAATAAAACATATTATTATACAATCTATTCATATATTTTTTCACAGTGAAAATGCAGTAGGGAAGGGGCACAGTTCCTCTAAGTTTCTATTGTTATTAATGTCTGAAAGATATATTCTCACTTCCCTATGTGATTATAGGGGGGGGAGGGGGTCAAATCACCTTTCAGTAGACTGGCTGAGGGTTTTTATCTGCTGTCTGTGTCCCTGCTGGAAATATTATCCTCACTTCCTGTGTTGTCACCAGAATAGAAAGTGACAAAGGCAGCAATGAAATCCTAAGTGTCAACCCTTTCCCAAATCACCTATGGCTCATAAAAAGAGCATGAAAAGAAGTAAAGTACTGTATATACTTGAGTATAAGCTGACCTGAATATAAGCAGAGGCACCTAATTTTACCACAAAAAAACTGGGAAAACGTATTGACTCGAGTATAAGCCTAGGGTGTCCATCTGCATGCCTCACTGTGCCTCACTGTGTCCATGCCTCACTGTCACTGTGTCCATGCCTCACTGTGCCCAATCTCCCTACCTGATCTCCGGCGCTGTGTGATTAGAATGACGTTTAACATGGGAGTCTATGGAAGGGGTGCCCGGGTTTGAAAAATCGGTGCTCCCTGGCCGTAGATCCTCTGGACGACAATCTTTGCACACTTGTAAATGAAGAGTGTGGCTATATGTGTGCAAAGATTGAGGTCCAGAGGACCTAGGGCCGGCCAGTACCGGGTTCCCAAAATCACCAGAGAAATTACCGTTTAACATTGGAGTCTATGGAAGGGGTGCCGGCTTTGAAAAATCGGTGCTCCCCGGCCGTAGGTGCCCCGGACAACAAACTTTGCACACTTGTAGCGGAAGAGTTTGGCTACATGTGTGCCAAGTTTGGGGTCCAGGGGACCTACGGCTGGCCGGGATCAGGCACACAAATTTGAAGATGGACACAGACTCGAGTATAAGCCATGGGGGGCATTTTCAGCGCAAAAAAAGTGCTGAAAAACTCGGCTTATACTCGAGTATATACGGTACATTTTCTATTCCTCATTAAAGAAGTTCTCCACTCAAAGCCATTTGTTTTTAAGCAGACCTTAACAACATAACATATTTAGCACTGCTGTTTTTCTACAAGAGCACAGTGAAGCTTCAGGATGATGATTTTGCTGGTAATACAGCTTCTTGTCCCAAGCATGTGTCACACCCACTGAAGACAATATGCTTGCAGCACACGGCACTGACACAAGAGCCAGCCATCATCCTTTATTGCACTGTAGATCACAATGATGTTACTATCACTGACTGAACTCACTTTACCGCACTGTTAAGCTCCTCCAGTCAAAACTCAACCATCAGTCCTAAAGAGAACTCTAGTAAACGTACCTGCTCTTTAAACTGGTCAGCATTTCTTCTCTCTTCCTCTACTTGTACAAGCACCTCCTTCAGCCTCTTCTCTGCACGTCGCACCAGTTTGTTGGCCATGATTCGCTCCCTGGAAGGGAGGACAGGAAAAAAGTGACAGATTCCAAAAACAAGGGCTCCCATTGCAATCCTCCTATTAAATTCTCCTACCATGGAAACATCCCAAACAGTACGAGAGTGTTGTGTACATCAGTGTCTCACTGATCCCAAACCCTTACAAGCTAAGACGGGGGAACAACATAAGAAGTACGATCAGTGCGAGTGCTTGGATCAAGGTTTGCATTCTGTTGTTATTGATTAATATTACTATTTTTTAATAAATTAAAATGGAAATATGTTGTGCTTAACCTGTGCTTGGCAAATTAACCTTCGCACCTAACGGTAAAACCAATCTTAATGCCTAAGCCCAATTTTGCTGCTTTGACATATGTTAGTAAAACCGTACATATCATCACAACTACTTTGTGCATCCAGGTGGATTATACCTTGTTTTTTTCAGGACAAATTGAGCTTTCATTTGGTAGTAAATGGTAATTGATATCTCCTGATTTCTTAATTTTTTTTATCAAAGGAAAACTGTCCAAAAATAGTAAACAATTTTTTTTTTTTTTATTTAGCTGCATATTTCTTGCTGCTACCATACCCTACCAACAAAGAACAACTTAAAATTTGTTCTGACGATCACAGCGATACCACATATGTGCATGTTATTTGTACCCGTAGTACAGCCCAGAAAGAATAGTGCGCATTTTGCTTTTTTTTTATCCTACTTAAAACACACTGACACTAATACTAATTTAAAAGAAATCCTGTCAAAAAAAATACTGGCCTTGACCTTGACCCAAACACTAACCCTGGCACTTGAACTATCCCTGGAACCAAACCTTGATCTAGGTATTTTATACATATATTTTTTGTAATTTTTTTTCATTATTATTAATTTTTATATACTTTTTGTTTCTCTCTCTGCATGGACAGAGAAAGATACAATGTATCTCTCTCTTTCATTCACAGAGAGAGAAAACACGGGGCGGGCTTCATAGTGAGTGAATAATCATTGTGATAGTAGATCAGAGGCTATCACAGCGATCAGGTGACCCGGAATCAGATGTTCCGGGTCCCGATTGTTAGAACAGGGCCAGGGCTCTCGGTGCAGCACAAAGGGAGATACACAATAATGTGGCCCCATGAAAAAAAGGCCTAGTTGGGCCGCATATTTGCATTACGTCAGCACCAAGGGGTTAATCAAGCAAATTAAATGAAGGTGGGAAAGTAAAAAAACATGACGGCAGCACTCACTTATATTCACACATAAATATCGAAAGACAACTGAAAAAATATATATAGTGTTGTGGTGTTAGGAAAACTTCTGATATAATATATAGTGTATAACAAACAGAATCAGAGTCCTATAAATGAAATATCAAAGTCCATTTAAAAGATGACAGATCCCACATGGATGGATGGATGGATGGATGGATGGCTGGATGGCTCCAGCTCTCTTCACACCTCAGCAAGCCTCAAGCCTCACTATCTCTTGAATGGCATACCCCAAAATTGGTCACTGGATTGATTGCTTTTTATATACCAGTCTCAGCAGCAAAAACACATACCAAGGAAAGAGCAAGGAAATCCCATAGTGAAGTACTGTTTAAAAAACATTTATTAATAAATCAAGTGGGTACTCACAAAACAGACAGTATAACAAGCATATCGGACAGTACCGTTGACTCTAAGGGTGGGCGTGATAACATCACCTCTAAACTAAGCGCATTATGTCCGACCGGGCGTCTTTCAAAGAGCAAGTACATACCGGTATATGAGAAGCGATCCAGTGACCACTTTGCCATTCATGAGAGTAAGGCCTGCTGAGGTGTGAGAGGAAGGGAGCTGGAGCCATCCATCCAAGTGGCATCTTTTAAATGCTGATTTAGACATCTTGAGTTGTGGGGTCTAAGGATCTAGTAAGCGGCATTATAATCACTTGGTGCTTGATGCAGAGCAGCTGCATGAAGATTTTGCACACTTTTGGTGGACTTTGGTATTTTGTTTATAGGACGTTATTATTTTTTTCTTTTGTTTGTTATACACTACATAGTGAATTAGAAGTTTTCCTGACAGCGCAACACTATTTTTTTAAGTGAAGTTATGTTAAGTTAAGAAAATATTACTTTGAGTTATTACTGACTAATTTCTGCGCTCCTTTCTGCCCCTTCAGATCTTTATATTGCGGTGATGTGCTTGTTACTGCAAAGCACAATATTGCAGCACGCATAGGTTAGTGAGTTGCACTGCCACTCATTCTGAAAGGGACCCCAATACACAAAGACAACAGGGTAACATACTAATGTAGAATGTGATACACTGCGTTGAGAAAAAAGTGTCACATTTCATTTTAAGAGCACTAGGGTGTACAATGCTCGGGCAGTAACACACTGCAAGTGATCAGGTGGCTTCCATTCCTTTTTAAATCACTAACTAAGCAAATCAGGTGTATAGACTTCACAGGTTGCATGCTTTTTCTGGGTAAGTGACTCAACAGCTCCTGTGTGTGGGTAAGCCGATCTCTACTCCGCCCCTCCCCTCCTGCTGCTATTAGTAGCTGGCAGAAAAGCTCAAGAAAGATTACTGCCAGACACTTTATTCTATCAAGCCATACAACACTGTACAACACTGTGTACATGTATGTATAAAATTATGCCTCCAAATAACTTATTTCAGTTTGTTTCTGGCCAGTCACGTGACCTCCGGCCACTCTCCTCCCCGATCTAAGTGCTACAGCGGGAGAGGCTGAGTGGACAGCACAGCAGTCACGTGAACTCCTTGGCTGATGTCAGAGGGGGATCTTGGCCCCTCCCACTGTAGCCCTTAGATTAGGGGAGGAGAGTGGCCGGAGGTCACGTGACTGGCCAGAAACAAACTGAAAAAAGGTATTTAGAGGCATATTTTATGCAAACATGTACACAGTGTAGTATAGCTTGATAGAACAGAGGGGCTGGCAGTAATCTTTCTTTGAGTTTACAATCACATAAACAGGCAGAGTAATGATCATCATTGGGTTCTATGCTGGATAATCACTGTGCATGGTGCAAAGATGTGCTCTAACTTCTAACACCCAGAGATCCAGCAGTCTAGTTTCAGTTTCAAGCTATTATTCAATGAATTTGATGGGTTCTAAAGAGTTTCCCTTTACATTCTTTTTTACACTAATTAAAGACAATTAAACAAGGACGCAGAATCAGTGACTGCATATCAAAATTTTTGGCTGTTGCCCTTTCTGAATACTTTCTGAATACTGTCTACACTCACTTTGATTCCTGTTCCATTTGTTCTTCCAGCTGAGCAATCTTGGCCTCCAGGGAAGCAATCGCAATCTTGTATTTTGACCTTACGGTGGAATCCATCTCATTTAATTTCACTTTAAGCTCCTTGTTCTGTCTTTCCATTTGCTGCCTGGCATTTTCAGCCTTCTGGGAGAAGCTCCTTTCTGCAGCCAGTTCTGTAGTGATTGTCTCCACCTGTTGGAAGCATCAGATAGCGTTATGGCCACTAAAAAGAATTCTACAGACGCCCTCTGTCGTGTGCTTAAATAAATAACAATATAAAACCTCTACTTTTAACAACACGTAATGTGCCATTGTGAATTAGGACTAAACTGCATTCAATTTTTAATCACCTATTAACATGGGATTAAACTTATGTTAAAATAAAAGCCTCTTTTGTAAAACAGTGAAATCATTATGTTGCAAATTAGGTTGCATTATGTTTCAAATTTAAAAAAAGGTTAATCTTATCATATTAAGCCACGTAAAATCACTGGTGCAGCTTAGCACTTAGGGCTCATTCACACTTCTACACTGATCACCATAAAACAAACCACAGAGGAACTGAATCTAAAAACGTACAAAATTCTCTTTATTATTCATAAAGTCTGACTAAAAGCTTAAATAGAACATATTTGCTGTCATGTATACCTTTCCTTGGTAATGTCAGCTGAAAAATTCTTCTACATTTTACATTGTCATATCAGTTTTACTTATTCGTATCATTTTAGAGCCATATCATGTATTTCATGCTAAAAGCATATCAAATGAGGTTATCATATGTAGAGTAATATCTTTCAAATCATCAAAGAGGGAAATGTTTCAGGTATTCCCCTGTGATTTTACAGTATGCAACTTCATGTTGGAATGAGAAACAGATGTAGAGATATAAACAGCTGAAGTTACATACAAATCTTAGTCATTCCTAAACAATGAGCTTAAGCTTACTGTAAAAGGTTCAAATCTCAGCCAAGATTTGAACCATGTATGGGCTGGCTGAATGTACCCAAGTTGATCGATCAATGAACTTGGGTACAAACAGCCTGCCATGTTTTACATGCAATTATCGACAGCGGCTATTATAGCCACTAGCAATAATCACTTCTCCTGGCAAGGATGGCGCCACCCCCTTTGCTAGGAGAACACAATGGGTCGGCGGGCGGGATTCCCCTGTCAACATTGTGGTTGCAAGACAGAAATCCGCTCCGTTTATTGCCGGTCTTAGCCCTACCCTGTCCCACCGCCTCACGTGTTTGCTTAGTTAGGCTGCCAATGACATTAAAAGAGGTGGCTCAGGAATTGAAAGGGTGTGGGGCCAAGTTTAATTTCCTTTTGAAAAACTGCGATGACTTCAGTTGCCTGTATAGCAAGATCCAATAATCCTTTTGACATACAGTTTTCACTGAAGGTACTTTTTATATTTAAATGTTTTTCAGAAGTTCAATTTGAATTGGTGAAACGGGTGACGGCTTTATTGTAACATATTATTCACTAAGCTTTTTTTTATTGTTTGAAAAGGAAAGTGAAGGTGCTAGCATAGTTACGGAAAGCTATTATCAGTGCCGAGTAACAGGAGATTGCAATACTGTAAAAAAAAGATTTTATATATATATATATATATATATATATATATATATATTTTTTTTTCCCATAATATGTTATTGGTAAATAAAATGAGGTTTACATTGCATTTAAACAAGGTGTCTGAAGCAATACAAAAGGTTTTACAGCAGCGATGATCAGAACTAGCAGGCAATAATAGTTGCAAAGAATTTTCAGCTTAAGTCGACAGAGTAAACAATGATTGAGACATGAGGTACGGTTATGGTTAATCTGCTAAATAACCATGCTTAACACAGTAACATTACTTCTGTCTGATGCCAAAGTATGTTTGGGTGTGTTTCGCCGATAGAGTTGGAGATTTGCTAGTTCATGCGGTAACAACCAACTTTGAGTAATTAATTCCTTCTAACAACCAAGCAGCTAAAGTTGGTTAAATATCGGTGTTTGGTGAAATAGAGCTCTGTTGGATAAAGGGATTGGTTTATGGTGTAAACCCAGGAGGAGAGGAATGGAAAGGGACGAAGGGGAGGGGAGAAAAAAAAGGGGGGGGAATGGGTCGGGTTTGGGATACTCCCCAGTCTCCACCACCATTCCTGAAGGATTGGAGTAAGGTAGATAAAGAAGCCTGGTCTGAAGATATTTGGGTGTTTGTTTAGATAATTTGAGAAGGGTCCTCCCAATTGTCTCATGTTTTGATGAGGTTAGCTTATGAAATGTAGGAGTAGAGTCATTAAGGGTTGCAATCGTCTTGGGGTGTGTGGTTCGTAGTATATTCTAGTGTTCTAGTATTCTAGTGTGAAGCATTGCAATGTTCTTTACAGATGTAATATAACCATCTTTTTTCAAAATTTGACTTTTGTGACATCAAAAAATGTAAAATAAAATAAAGAACAAAACTTATAAAAAAAATAGAAATAAACAAAAAATCAGCAGGAAAAAATTAGCTTAGCGAAGAAATAAAGAAAAAAATATTCAAGCTAATTAGGGCAATCTAATAAGGGGCAAAGAACAACTTTTATTTAAAAAAATAGGATTTTTATAACAGCTTACCTGTAAAATCCTTTTCTTGGAGTACATCACGGGACACAGAGCGGCATAGTCATTACTAATGGGTTATATAGATACCTTCAGGTGCTGGCACTGGCAACTTCCAAAACCGGAAGTACCCTCCCCTATATAAGCCCCTCCCATCCGGGAGCACCTCAGTTTTGTAGCAAAGCAATAAGTGTCCCTAAAGAGGGGTGGGAGCTCTGTGTCCCGTGATGTACTCCAAGAAAAGGATTTTACAGGTAAGCTGTTATAAAAATAGGATTTTTATAACAGCTTACCTGTAAAATCCTTTTCTTGGAGTACACCACGGGACACAGAGCTAGTCATTACATAATGGGTTAAGGGTCACCAGCGGTGATTGGACACTGGCACAACCAATGGAAGACAGTTCCCCTCCATATAACCCCTCCCATCAGGGAAGTACCTCAGTTTTGTAGCAAAGCAGTAAGGTTCCCATAAGAAGGGTGGGACCTCTGTGTCCCGTGGTGTACTCCAAGAAAAGGATTTTACAGGTAAGCTGTTATAAAAATCCTATTTTCTTTATCGTACACCACGGGACACAGAGCTAGTCATTACATAATGGGACGTCCCAGAGCAATGCTCATATGAAGGGGGGGAGACACAGATCAAAACAGGCCGCTTGCGGACCAGAAGCCCTATACTGCTGCCTGCAGCACACTTCGCCCAAAGGCGGAATCCTCATGTCCTTTCACATCTATTTGATAGAATTTGGAAAATGTATGGACTGAAGACCAAGTTGCAGCTTTACAGATCTGAGCCATCGAAGCCTGGTGGTGCACTGCCCATGAAGCACCTATCGCCCTGGTAGAGTGCGCCTTAACAGGAAAAGGAGGAGTCCTGTTCTTTAAACCATAAGCTTGAATAATTACTTGTCTAATCCACCTGGAAATGGTGGATTTTGATACCGCTTGGCCCTTCTTGGGCCCATCTGGTAAAATAAACAAAACATCTGTTTTACGTATCTGAGCGGTTGCTTGCAGATACACCTTTACCGCTCTCACTGGATCTAGAGAGTGTAATAATTTTTCCCCCGCCGTCCGCGGGTTTGGAAAAAAGGAAGGCAGAACAATGTCTTGATTCAAGTGAAAAGCCGACACCACCTTAGGCAGAAAGCCGGATGGGGTCGTAGTACGATCTTGTCCTTGTGACAAATTAGATAAGGCTCTTTACAAGAAAGAGCTGCTAGCTCTGATACTCTCCTAGCAGAAGCTATAGCAATCAGAAAGGCCAATTTCCTACTTAATATAATTAAAGGAATATGGCGAATAGGTTCAAAAGGTTGCTTTTGCAACACTGACAATACCAAATTCAAATCCCATGGACACAAGGGAGACCTGACTGGAGGATTTATCCTCAGTACCCCCTGAATGAATGTCCGAACTAGGGAGTGAGATGCCAATGGTCTCTGAAAGAAGACTGATAGAGCCGATATTTGCCCTTTGATGGTGCTAAGGGCTAATTTCATATCCACTCCTAACTGGCAAAAAGCAAGAATCCTACTTATTTCATATTTCAGAGGATTCCAACTTCTGGATTCACACCAGGAAACGTATGCTTTCCAGACTCTATGATAGATGAGTCTGGAGGCTGGCTTTCTAGCATTAATGAGCGTAGAAAGAACCAGGCCAGAGACCCCTCTCTTTTTCAAAATGTGGGTCTCAGCAGCCAGGCCGTCAAATTTAGCCTTTGTAAGGAAGGGTGGAATACTGGACCCTGTGACAACAGGTCGTGTCGAAGTGGAAGCTTCCAGGGCCTTCCTATCGCCATTTTTACGATCTCGGCATACCAAGGCCTCCTGGGCCAGTTTGGGGCCACTAGGATTACTGGTATTCCCTCCTCCTTGATCCTGCGAAGCAGTCTTTGTAGAAGAGGGATCGGAGGGAATGCATAGATCAGTGAGAACTGATTCCATGGAGTTATTAGAGCGTCTGTCCCGTAGGCTAGAGGATCTCTCGTTCTGGACACAAAGTTGTCCAATTTCTTGTTGAACCTGGAAGCTAGCAGGTCTACATCTGGGTTTCCCCATCTCAGACATATGGCCTGAAAGATCTCTGGGTGAAGAGACCACTCTCCTGGTAGCAGCTGCTGACGACTCAGGTAGTCTGCTTGCCAGTTTTCTATCCCTGGAATGAAGATTGCAGAGATGCAAGGTACATGCTCTTCTGCCCATGCCAAGATCCGGTTCACCTCTCTTTGGGCTGCCCGACTGTGGGTGCCTCCTTGGTGATTGATGTAAGCTACTGCCGTAGCATTGTCGGATTGGACCCGAACTGGGTAGCCCTGTAACCTGTATGTCCAGGTTTTGAGGGCTAGATATACCGCCCGGATCTCTAGCACATTGATGGGCAGGATCCCCTGAGTCTTGGCCCAGGTTCCCTGGGTAGAAGCCTCCTCGAATACTGCACCCCAGCCCGATAGACTGGCATCCGTAGATACCACCTTCCAGGCCACTGGGAGGAAGGACTTTCCCTTCCGTAAATTCCTGGCTTCTAGCCACCAATTGAAGCTGTGGCGTACTTGTGAGGACAGGCGCATGGGTATATCCAGAGCTTGGCTCTTCCTGTTCCAGGAGGCTAAAATATTGCCTTGAAGTAGTCTCGAATGAAACTGGGCGTAAGGGACCGCCTCGAAGGAGGCTACCATCTTTCCCAATAGTCTCATGCAAAGGCGAATAGACGGCCTCTTGTTTGCTTTGACCTTGTGGATCAGGTCTTTCAGAGACTGTATCTTTGGCTCTGGCAGGTATACCCTGTTTTGGGCTGTATCTATGATCATGCCCAGGTACACTATCCTTCTTTGGGCCTGGAGAGAGGATTTTTGTAAGTTTATAATCCATCCTAAATGCTCCAGGTATCCTACTGTAGTGTCTACAGCGTGATCCAATCCCTCCTTTGACTGATCTATTAATAGTAGATCGTCTAGATAGGCTGTTACCGCAATGCCCCGTGTTCTTAGGTTTGCTAACAGAGGAGCTAGCACCTTTGTGAATACTCTGGGCGCGGTGGCTACACCAAATGGCAGGGCCACAAATTGAAAGTGGCGATCTTCTACCGCAAACCTTAGGAATCTTTGGTGAGCGGGGAGGATTGGTATGTGTAGATATGCGTCTTTGATATCTATGGACGCAATGAATTCTCCGCCTTTTAAAGTAGCGACCACGGATCGAATCGTTTCCATTCGAAAATGGCGAACGTTCAGAAACTGGTTTAGATTTTTTAGATCCAGGATGGGTCTGACTTCTCCGTTCGGTTTTGGAATCACAAAGAGGTTTGAGTAAAAACCTGAACCTTGCTCCTTTTGGGGTACCTCTGTAACCACACCTTGAGCTATTAAGTGATTCAAACCTTTGAAGAAGGATCCTCTTTTTTGTGGATCCTTGGAGAGTCTTGAACTTCGGAATTGAGAAGATGGGATCTCTCGAAATTCCAGTCTGTACCCTGAGGATATTGTGGATACCACCCATTTGTCCTGGGTTTCTGTCCGCCATGTCGCTGAGAACTGACGAAGCCTTCCCCCCACTCGGCCGAGCGGGGGCGCCCCTTCAATGAGAGGTTTTGGGGGCTTGCTTATTAGCTCTTGAACCCCACGGCTTCTTGTTCTTCTGAGCCTGTTCTTTGGCTTTTTTGGGCGGCTGAAAAGGCCGTCGCCACTGGCTGGAGTCCGATTTCCCGGGAGCTGGGGAGAGAGTGTGTTTAAAACAAGGTCTCTTGTTTTTCTTTCTCTCGGGTAAAAGTGTCGTTTTACCACTTGATATCTTTTGGATATATCTTTCTAAATCTTCCCCAAAAAGGCGTTCGCCATGGAACGGGAAACTTGCCAACAACTTTTTGCATGGGGCTTCCGCTGACCAATGCTTAAGCCAAAGTACTCTGCGCATCTGTACCAGCTGGAGTGTAAGGCGTGATGCCTGTATGATAGAATCTCTCATGGCATCCACTGTGAAGCATAAGGCTTTAGGTAAATTCTCCCAATTTTTAGCCTGCTCTGAAGGCAGCTCCTTCAGCCCCTGCTTTACCTGTTGGCTGACGACCTGACACATACCGACTGCTGCTACTGCAGGTTGGATAATTGAGCCGGCCAAAAGGAAGGAGGATTTCAGTAAGGATTCCAACTTCTTCTCAGAAGGATCTTTAAACACTTGTACATTATCCACTGGACATGTCAGGTTTTTATTTACACAAGAAATAGCCGCATCTACCGTAGGCAGGCTCCATTTCTTTAAAAAATTTTCCTCCATAGGATAAAGAATGTTAAACTTTTTTGGAGGTGAAAAACGCTTATCTGGATGTTGCCAGTCTGCGTACAATAGATCCTCTAGTAACGGATGAACCGGGAAGGAGCATGCACCTTGCAGGGATCTTAATGATCCTAGGGAGGAGACAGGTGATTCTGTTACCTCCAAAGAGGGTAACCTAAATGCAGCTCGCACGGCTCCTGCATAGCATTGCACCTGTGACTTTAAAATCTGGGATACCGAAAAAGGCTCATCCGATATCCCTGATCCGTCTGACTCCTCATCCTCTGCTGATGTAGCCTCCTCCTCATCCTCCTCCTCCTCAGGTACTTCTGAAGGGAGGTCCAATACTGGAGGAGATCTGCTTCGCTTATTGTCCTTTTTAGAGGATTTAGCGATTAAAGTAGCAATTTTCTCCTCCAGATTATTTAGGGCAGCTGATAAAGTGTCCTCAGTGACATATGCAGGCCCAGGCTTCACTGGGGAAGCCGCCATACCTGACAGAGGTAATGGCTCATCCTGTACAGGTGCTTTTGGCAACACAGGAGAGGAAGGTACCGAGTCAGCACAGCTAGAGCCCCCTGTCTCAGGCGGCGGTGCTCTTTTATCTCTTTTTGTCCGCATTACTTCCCCTGGAAGACTTACTGTTTAGACAAAATACAAGGTACCTAAATGCATATACTACCGTGTTCAGTTTAGCAAATACATTAAGTATGCAACTTTTAACACATAACTATGCATAACATGGATGTCTTCTAGGAAGTACCCAATCCAACCACATGGAGTCTTACGTCCCTGTATAGCTGCTGTGTTTCTCTGCCAGGAACAAGAGAACTAACGAGCTTGCTTGCTGCTGCAGTGCTTTTTACACTGACAGTCTTTTAAATTTGGCGCCGTTTCTGTGCCTGCGCGCGCCACGTGCCCGCGCACGCCTCGGCCCCCCCCCCCTCCGATAAAGCGCGCTCCCGCGCGCGCGCGGCCTTTAGCGCTATGGTGGTGGCCATAGTGAGAGAGGACTCTCATCAGCCCCTGTCCCCACTTACCTGCATCTGCAGGTGTCTGTATCGGCCACCGGAAGGAGGAGCGGGGTGCTCAAGCAAGCTCAGCAGCGGAGGTGACGAGCAGTGTACTTCGCCGAAGCCGACACTGAACAGAGTGAGGTGAGTATATTCAGCTCTTTACTCCCCCCAGTGGTGGAAAAAAAGAAGACATCCACTTTTTGAAAAAGGTCCCAACCTAGTTATGGACCTTCTAATCTCACCTTATCCACGCCGCAGGTTTTTCTGCTGAAAGTTTTCAGACAGATACCAAACTTCACCCTTCACGGTGGGCTATGTGTGCCAACCTTCAGGGATATGGGTTCCTATTTAAAGGATACCTCTCCCCTGGGCCTTGTACAAGACTCTTACCAGGACTTTATAGCGAAATAGCGAAAGTGCTGGATCTTAGAGCCCAGTCCTCCGAAGAGAGACATTACAGGCGACGCCTCATGGATGAGGCCCGGATCCCATCCAGATTCAGCTCATTTGTAGGCGTCTTGGATGGATCCGAAAGCATAGCTCTTTTACCCCCAGAGGGTCTCTTTGGTAGAGCTTTCCTTTAGCACCTCCTAACGCGTCCAACACCTTTCGACACTGGCGAAAAAACTGAGGTACTTCCCTGATGGGAGGGGTTATATGGAGGGGAACTGTCTTCCATTGGTTGTGCCAGTGTCCAATCACCGCTGGTGACCCTTAACCCATTATGTAATGACTAGCTCTGTGTCCCGTGGTGTACGATAAAGAAAATCCTATTTTCTTTCTCGTACATCACGGGACACAGAGCGACATAGTCATTACTAATGGGATGTCCTAAAGCAATGCCCAACGAGGGGGGGGGATACACCATACATAAGCTGAGCGCTATCAGACATGAGGATCTTTTGCGGCCTGCAACACACTGCGCCCAAAGGCGACATCCTCCTGACTTCTAACGTCCACCTGGTAGAACCTAGTAAACGTGTGTACTGAAGACCATGTTGCGGCCTTACAGATTTGAGCCAGGGAGGCCTGGTGATGCGCTGCCAATAAAGTTCCAACTGCTCTCGTGGAGTGCGCTCTAACTTTGAACGGAGGCGGTCTCCTTCTCAAGCCATAGGCTTGTATTATGATCTGTCGAATCCACTTGGCTAAAGTAGATTTTGATGCTGCCTGACCCTTTCTGGGGCCTTCCGGCAGAATAAACAAAGTATCCGTTCTGCGAATCTGAGCAGTGGCTTTTAGATAAGCTTTAACTGCTCTTACTACATCCAAAGAATGCAATAACTTTTCCTCTACCGAAGTAGGTTTGGGGAAAAAAGAAGGAAGAACCACATCTTGGTTCAAATGAAAACTTCGATACCACCTTAGGAAGAAAGGCTGGATGAGGACGTAACACTACTCTGTCCTTATGGACAACCAGATATGGCTCCTTACAGGACAAGGCGGCTAATTCCGACACTCTTTTAGCCGAACAAATGGCTACTAGAAAAATCAATTTCCTGGTGAGAAGAACCAAAGAAATATGCTGTAATGGTTCAAATGGTTGTTTCTGTAGAACCGACAGAACCAAATTTAGATCCCATTGACATATGGGAATATTAACCGGAGGACTAATACGCATCCCTCCTTGTATAAAGGCTTTGACTAGTGAATGCGAAGCCAAGGGCCTTTGAAAAAATATTGACAAGGCCGAAATCTGACCCTTGATAGTACTCAAGGCAAGCTTCCTATCTACAGCCCATTGTAGGAAGTCCAGAATCCTACCAATTACGTATTTACGTGGATGCCATTTCTTGGCCTCACACCAGGCGATGTACGCCTTCCAGATTCTATAGTAGATCTGCCTGGATACCGGCTTCCTGGCATTGATCATGGTAGATACCACAGAATTAGAGAGCCCTCTCTTTTTTAGAATGTGGGCTTCAACAGCCAGGCCGTCAAACCTAGGGCTGGTAAGGAAGGGTGGTATATCGGTCCTTGCGAAAGCAGGTCCGGACGACGTGGGAGAGTCCAAGGACTCCCCACTGACATTTTACAATCTCCGCGTACCACGCTCTTCGGGGCCACGCTGGAGCCACCAGAATGACTGGTTTCTTTTCTACCCTGATTCTGCGGAGTAATCGAGGTAACCATTGTGGCGGTGTGAATGCATCTATCAGCTTGAACTGATCCCAAGGGAACACTAGGGCATCCGAGCCGCAAGCTAGGGGATCCCTTGTCGAGAGACAAACCTGTCCACCTTTGCGTTGAATCTGGATGCTAGAAGATCTACATCCGATGTTCCCCACCGCTGACATATTGTCCAGAAAACCTCGGGGTGAAGGGACCATTCCTCTGGGCATAATTGCTGGCGACTTAGAAAGTCCGCCTTCCAATTCTCCACTCCTGGAATGAATACCGCAGATATGGCTGGGACATATCTTTCTGCCCATTTCAGGATGTAATTTACTTCCCTCTGGGCTGCACGACTCCTGGTGCCCCCCTGATGATTGATATATGCCACTGCTGTGGCATTGTCTGATTGAATTCTGACAGGGGACCATTGGAGTTTGGATGTCCATGCTACTAGGGCATACCAGGCTGCTCGTATCTCTAAGAGATTGATGGGCAGGGCCTTTTCTGCATCCGACCATCTGCCCTGGAGAGACCATTGCTCCAGTACTGCTCCCCAGCCTATAAGGCTGGCATCTGTAGTGACCACCTTCCAAGAAATCGGACTGAAGGATTGCCCTTTTTCCAGATTCTGGGGAACCAACCACCAACGGAGGCTCTTGCGAACGGAAGGGGACAAGGACATTGTAAGTCTAGGGCCTGAACTTTGTTGTTCCAGGCTGACAGTATGGCCCCTTGCAAATTCCTTGAATGGAATTGACCGTAGGGTACTGCTTCGAATGATGCCACCATTTTTCCCAGCAGCCTCATGCACAGGCGTATGGACGGCTGTCTTTTTTGTACCCACTAAGTGGATCAAATCTTTCAAAGACAACACCTTTCCTCGAGGCAAGAATATTTTTCTCTGGCCTGAATCCAACCTTAGCCCCAAGTATTCCAGACTTTTGACTGGTTTTTAGGGCTGACTTGTCTCGGTTGATAATCCAACCGTGAGATTCCAGATACTTGATTGTCTTGTGAACGACCACGTCTAGTTTTTTCACTGAGTGGTCTATCAGCAACAAGTCATCTAGATATGCCATTATCATTACACCTTGTGTTCTTAGACTGGCCAATAAAGGGCCAGAATTTTTGTAAACACTCGTGGTGCTGTGGCCAAACCGAAGGGTAAGGCTCTGAACTGAAAATGGCGCCCTTCTACTGCAAAGCGTAGACATTTTTGGTGGACTGGAAAGATGGGAATGTGCAAATAAGCATCTTTGATGTCGATCGCGGCTAACCAATCCTCCCCTTGTAGGGCAGTGGCCACCGATCGGATCGACTCCATCGGAAAGTCCTGATATACAGGAATTTGTTTAGCCCTTTTAGAATTAATATGGGCCTCCCGTCCGCGTTTGCTTCGGGACTGTAAAGAGGTTTGAGTAAAACCCGAACCCTCATTCTTCCAGGGGAACCTCCATAATTACTCCTTGGAGCAATAGTTGTTCTAGTGCCAACAGGAGGGACTCTCTCTTCCGGGGATCCCTTGGCACGTTTGACCTCAAAAATGGGAAGGAGGAGAGTCTTTTAACTCCAAACTGTATCCCAAACATACTGCGGAGAGCACCTATCTGTTTTGATCGTGTCCCGCCAGGTCTCTTGCGAACAACTGGAGTCCTCCCCCCACCCGACTGAGTGGGGGCAACCCTTCAATGAATTTAACTTTGGGGGAGGTTTTGTACCTCCCCTGACCCAGGGTTTCTCATTACCCTGCTATTGTCCCTGTTTTTTTACCCCCGGGAATTGACCGAGGAGGCCGTCGGAACTGTTACACAGCCGATGCCCCAGGGACTGGAGAAGCAGGCCTCTTAAAGAGGGACCTCTAACTCTGTTTTTAACCGGCAAGAGCGTATTTTTACCGCTGGAAATTTTCTGGATATATTTGTCCAGGTTTTCCCTGAATAAGCGTTCACCATGAAATGGGACGCTAACCAGCCATTCTTTACAGGGAGCTTCAGCAGACCAGTTTTTGAGCCATAGAAGCCTACGCATATGTACTATAGACAGCGTAAGGCGGGAGGCCTGATGGACTGAATCCTTTATGGCGTCAACCGCAAAGCCTAAGGCTCTAGGTAGATCAGCTAGGGCAAGGCCTGCTGATCTGTCAAGTCCCTCAAGACCTGTTTCAACTGATCCTTCACTGCTTAGCAGACCTCACTGCTGGTTGTGTCACCAAGCTTGCTGTAGAAAGAAGCAGACTTTCATAAGGACTCCAATCTTTTATCTATTGGGTTTCTTGAACATTTGGACATTATCCACTGGATATGTCAGTGATTTATACATACAAGAGATGGCTGCGTCCACTGTAGGGACCTTCCATTTTTTGATGAACTTATCCTCCATGGGATAGACCACCGGAAATCTCTTGGGGGAATAAATATTTTCTCAGGACGTTCCCAATCCTGGTAAATGAGCCCTTTCAGTAAAGGGTGAAGTGGAAAAGAACAGACAGTCTGGGGGCTTCTAGCGACCCCAACGAGGATACAGTAGTGGTTGATGGTTCCGCAAGGTGCATTTTTAAATGCTGATCGGACCATGTTAGTCAGAGACTGAACCCATAATCTTTCAGCTTGAGATGCTGAGAAAAGGTTCCCCCACTGTTGATTCCTCTATAACAGAATCAACCTCATCCTGATCCCCTTCAGGCAGGTCGATCCCTGTATGGGACTGTTGCTCTGCTAACAGGCACTCTGAAGGAGGAGACGGAGATCGGGCGTGCTTTCCCTGACAGGGAGGCAGCGATCAATGTTGACAATCTCTCTCTAATCCTCCCAGAGCTGAGGAAAAAACCTCCTCTGTTTCATACACAGGAGCAGGTGAACTGTGGACAGCCACAGTACCAAGTACCCCTGCGGGGTCTCTACGGTCACTTACCTCTGAACTTCAGGGGAGACTGGTGCAGCAGAAGCATGCCCAAGATCCTCAGAGCCCGATGAGACCCCCTTCGCTTCCTGGAAGATTCAGTTCCGGAGCTTCTGGACAGCATATTCCTAAGCCTAAAGCTGAGGTATTCCAGCCGTAATACACCACTTTTACTGAGAATAGTCTAGCACAATTGCTGCTATATAACAGTTGGTGTCTACTAAAGTGCCTTTCTAGGGGATGCCTGCATCAACCGCCTCTGTGTGCCTTTATACTGTTGCTAGCTCTGTCTGTGCACTTCAATAGCCAGCTATAATGTGCTTTAAAACACGCTGGACGCCCGCACATGCGCAGTAGCGCCGCGGCGCACACCTGAGTGTCATCCACCCGCTCCTTTTCCAGATCGCCTCTATATATAGAGGCGCGTGCACGCGCGCGGGCACGTGCGCCTTCGGCGCCTTTTTTGAAAACAATAAGGAGCTAGATGGGAGCCAGGGTCCCTTTGCCACAGGGCCTGGGGATGGATGAGCGCAGCAACAGGGCAGAGGAGACAGCTTCCCAGGAGAGAACATACCAACTGCCTGGATTTGATTCTGGAAGAAAAAAATCCACATTACAAGAAAAAGAACCATAGCGGCCTCTAGTGTCTAACACAGGTACCGCGGTCTTACATTTTTTTTTTTTCTTGCCTACTATTAAAATTTTTACATTATCTCAGTAGTAACAGGCATACACAGAATATTAGCGGGAATACCGTTAGGTAACAGGCAGAAAGACAAAATAGGCTTGGGGGTCCCTCAATAGAACAAAGTTCCCGAGGGCCCCCACTTACCTTTTCCTCGCCGCAGGACTCTGTTTGGTCCACAGAAGCCCAAACTTCACCTATCACGGCAGGCATTGTAATCAAACCTTCAGGGACCGGGTTCCCAAGGATTCCACTCCCCTGGACCTGTATAGCACCCTGCACAGAAAACATCTTGGTCGTGGGTATGACCAGAGCTCTGGATCCCAGGGTCCAGCCCTCCTAAGAGAGGCATTACAGGCAAAACCTTGCTCTTCTCTTGCAAGGCCCGGGTACCGACCGTTTAGCTATGAAGCTTTTTTGGTCGGATCCGGAATAGCTTACTGAGGCCCAAAAGAACCTGTACGCAAGCTCAGTGAAAAACACATGTTACTTCTTGGCCAACACCTTAGACACTGGCAAAAAACTGAGGTGCTCCCGGATGGGAGGGGCTTATATAGGGGAGGGTACTTCCGGTTTTGGAAGTTGCCAGTGCCAGCACCTGAAGGTATCTATATAACCCATTAGTAATGACTATGTCGCTCTGTGTCCCGTGATGTACGAGAAAGAAAAGGCCTTTATTTTTATTTTTTTTACTCGTGAGATTGTTTTATTTAAATGCAGATTAAAGCACATCCTTTTGATCTGCAGATGAGTAAATAAAAAGTAACAATGTTACTTTGCATCTATCTCACATCTGAACAGTGTTTACAAACACAATGTCTGAAGGTGCTGCTGGAATACTGCTGTATATAAAGTAGTTTTCTTTAAGTTATTTAAACCATTCCCTCAAATGTAAAACTTTGTGTTGCTTCCAATATTTTGGCTTTATTTTGTTTTGCTAATATGAAAAAAAAACAAAAACACTATTCCATTTTTTCAGTTCAATTTATTATTTTTAGTATCCATCTGTTATCTATCCTAGCTTAAATAGACTGCAGCAATAATATTATGGATTACATGCTTCCAGACACATTCAATCATGAGGAAATACCAAATACAGGTATTGTATGTCGGTGCTTGTGGTTCACACGTTGTGTGTACACGTTGTTTGTACTGATACAGTAATGTATTTTTACCTGCAAGGTGTATTTCCTATATCTGTCATTAAGCAGCTCCATATTACTCTGCTCTTCATCAAGCTCCTCCTCCAGCTGAGCGATTCTTGCCTCCAGGGCCCGTTTTTCATCCAGGAGAGCAGACCTACAGTGATTAAAACAACGTTGCCCAAATTACTTTACATACAGAAACTTGTCACTGTATCTCTCATATGCCGGTAAATTATATTTATTGCAATATTGTAACTTTAGCATTACCTTTTAAAACCTTGACAAATTTCTCACCTGGTTATTCCAGAATATTTCCAAAATCATCAGGTCAAAGTTATACTATTGAACTTTAAATCGGGGCTAGCACAACATTGTAAGGTCAGCTTATTTAGTTTGGCTGACCTCCCCAATCTCAAAGTGGCACAAAAAAACACCTACAGGAGAAAATAAATAAATAGGCTTACCCTTACCTTTAACCGGCTTCTGTCTGTGGTGCTAGGCAAGAGTGACATCATCATCCTTAAGGTGAGATCTTGGGTACTGCCAAGTATTCCACATCTTGCGACAAATTGGTACTGCACTGTGCTGTACTGTCATCTTGTGAGATTAGAATTACTCAATATTCCCTATATAGGGTCTAGGGTGTGGTGGTAGATTGTGAAACAAAGGATCCTGAGAAGCTGACAAGGGGTCCCTGACAAAGCTCAGAATGCTTGATTTACTAGAACTGGAGAGTGCAAAATCTGGTGCAGCTCTGCATAGAAACCAATCAGTCTTCAGGGTTTTTGTCAAAGCTTAATTGAACAAGCTGAAGTTAGAAGCTCATTGGCTACCATGCACAGCTGCACCAGATTTTGCACTTTCCAGTTTTAGTAAATCAACCATATAGTGTCCACCGAAAAAGAGAGGGAGGCAGGACAGACCTTATAGCGTAGTAGGTTAATTCAGAAACAAGGAAATAATGCTTCCACAATTGAAGGGAGAAGGGTCAAAAGGGACTTACAACTGTATGTGGAGAAAACCTGTCTCCATGTATGGTCAGTGTGGACACTTTCTATGCCTCCTAGGTGCTCTGTGTGATTCTCAGGTGGGTGAACGAATTGGTAAGAGGAGTCAGTGTAATGCCCCATACACACGATCGGAAATTCCGACAAGAAAACCGTGGATTTTTTCTGACGGAATGTTGGCTCAAACTTGTGTTGCATACACACGGTCACACAAATGTTGTCTGAAATTCCGACCGTCAAGAATGCGGTGACATACAAGGCGTACGACGAGCCGAGATCAATGAAGTTCAATAGGCAGTTCGGCTCTTCTGCTTGATTCTGAGCATGCATGTTTTTTTGCGCGTCGGAATTGCATAGAGACGAGCGGAATTTCCGACAGGAACTTTTTCCGTCGGAAAGATAGAGAACAAGCTCTCAATCTTTTGCTGGCGGAAATTCTGACAGAAAATGTTGGATGGAGACTACACACGGTTGGAATATCCGACCAAAAGCTCACATCCAACTTTTTTTGACGGAAAATCCTATCGTGTTTAAAAAAGCCCATTGGTAGTTTGATTGGCAGAGGCACCAAAAATGGTTATTCAAAAGGATAGGTATGAGTCGTCTACTTTAATAAAACATCCCATTACTTTAATTATTCAATAATTATTATTATTATTATTATTATTGTTTTACTAAAGCATATGACTTATGCCTATCATTTTATTAACCATTTTGGGCACCTCTACCAATCAAACTACTGATAGTATTTTTCTGCTGACTCCCCAGAATTCCCCAGGATCTCATTAGAGGGATGATGGTATCACTCCTGGTACTACAAAAGCCAGAGGAAAGGAAGTTTTTACAGTAAAGTTTTCCTAATAGCTTTACTGTAGGAATCCTTGTTGCCACTGAAAAGACAATTGGAATCTCCCTTGGCAGTATTATACAACATCAAACTTTTAAAGTTGTTTCTAAGGCCCCTTTCACACTGGCATGTTTTTCAGGCGGTTTAGCGCTAATATTAGTGCCGTTATACCACCTGAAAAAATCGTGCCCTGTATTCTTCAATGTGAAAGCCCGAAGGCTTTCACACTGAAGCGGTGCGCTAGCAGGACCGCTCCAAAAGTCCTGCTAGCCACATCTTTACAGCGGTGAAGGAGCGGTGTGTTCACCACTCCTTTACCACGGCTGCCCATTGAAATCAATGGGACACCGCAGTATTAACACTTTTTCGGCCGCTAGCGGGGGTTAAATTCACCCCGCTAGTGGCCGCATACCGCGGTGATGACGGTATAGCGGCGCTGAAAATTGCGCCGCTATACCGCCACCGCACCTGCCCGCCCCAGTGTGAAAGGGGCCTAAAGGCTCAAGGTTTTTTATCTTCATGCATTCTATGCATGAAGGTAAAAAACCTTCTATATGCAACTCCCCCCCCCCCCCCCAGCCACCCCTAATACTTACCTGAGCCTGATTTTCCTCCAGCGCTGTGCACGAGAGCCTTGGCTCTCCAGGGACTCTCCCTCCTCATTGGCCATTGGCTCCCGATGCTGTCAATCACAGCCAGTGAGCAATTGAAGAGAGATCAGACTTGAACGAATGGACAAGCAGAGCAGTAGCTTGGGATTATGCCTGTTCTGGTGCCCAGATAGCAAGCTGCTTGCTCTGGGGGCTCTCGGCAGGGGGGAGGGGTCAGGAGTGCCAGCGGGGGACCCAAGAAGAGGAGGATTGGAAAACCACTGCACAGAGCAGGTAAGTATAACATGTTTATTATTTTGTTGTAAAAAAAATCCAAAGCTTTAATATCACTTTAATTTAGATGCATAGTGCAATGACTATGTGCAAAGCACAGTAGCCAATAGTAACCAGTTATCAGCTTATAGCAGTCAGTTGATAAAGATGGAAACTGATTACCTTTCATGGATTATATATTATATTTGGAAAATCAGATACGTACTTGCCACTAACACCATTCGCCAGCTCATCAGCCAGATCGTCTCTTTCTTGCTGAGCTTGTCTTTTTGCTCTTTCTGCAGCTGCCAATTCCTGTAATGTAGCAAGTGATGTTAACCTCAGTTTGGAACATTAAGCATATTCATACAAAGTTTCTATAGTCCAAATAAGATAATGAATGGGGCAAGTACAACCACTATTGTATGCATTAAGCACACACATGTTCCTTTAAACCTTTGCCGTCCACTATATCTGCATAAAAGTCCCAGATGCTCCATAGTGTTCATCATTCTTTGACAGCCACCCGCTGCACAAATTGTTCGCTGTCACTGACAGCCCATGTACCCACTGGCACCATGGTGTCAGTGGGGACCACGGGCTGTTCACCATGGTTCCTGATCATGTGTTCACTATGTCAGCTATAAAATGGTTTCACTGGTTTTAATTTTAAAAAAAATTAACTTTTAGGATGCAAAAAACTGCCACTTTCAGGCTGCGGTGTTCATCTGCAGTGTCATAGATTTAATGCTGAAATTAGGATATAGTATTTTAAAAAATCATCAAAATAAATGTAAAACCTATTAAATTTAACTTTTACATTTGTATGCATCTGTCAGCATAATTATATATTTTTTTTTAAACAGTGTATAAATAAAATCTTTATGTGCCCTTAAAATAATGTGTAATGCCTTGTACACACGATCGGAATTTCCGATGGAAAAAGTCAGACGGAATTTTTTCATCGGATATTCCGACCCTGTGTATGCCCCATCTGACTTTTTCCATCGGAAATTCCGAGGAATTCCGTCGGAGTTTAGATAGAGAACATGTTCTTTTTTTACTCCGTTGGAATTCCGTCGGAATTCCGATGTGATTTTGGCAGGTCAAAAGTCCGACCATGTGTACGGGGCATAACACTTACCGGTAGTCATAAATTCATTGTCAAGTTACCTGACGCATGCCAATACTGCTAAATGTAACCTAGGCTTTACTAACCTATAGGCACAATGGGGTTAATCTAACAAACATGATATTTTCTATGCTTGGTATAGGCCAAACAATCCTAAATGGAAGAGATGCTGTCCTATCCCTGGCCATGACAAACCTCTTGTAGCTGCAGGAGTTCGGTTTCTAAATTCTTTAGTTTCTTCTCATTTTCTCTAGACTGGATGAACATTTCCTCTCGAGATGTGCGGGTCTCTTCCACTTCCCGCCAAACTTCTTTCAGCTGGAACTGTAACACAAAATATTCTCCATCAGAAATGTGATTTCAAATATTTAATAAGTACAACATTCCAAGTTTAAAAATGGTGGCTCAAATCAATACAATACATCTACTACAAGTAAAATGAAAGACACCTTAGAACCTGTCTACCTAAATTTTTAACATTGCTTTTGCCAGTCTTACAGTGAGATATCCAATGCCATAGTCATGGACTGACAATGACTCAGCAACATCTATCATTTTATTCCTCTATGAAGAGAGTTTAATACTGGTTCTAATATAGACCTGTGAAGTCACTGGTTTCTGAGTCCATGCAGGTTTTATCCAGTGTTGAACCCTGATGAAGAGTGGTGTTGCCCCGGAAATATGTGGGCCGTTTTTATAAAAAAAAAAAATTGCATCAACAATTAAATTATTCTCTTTTATCTCCATAAAATTTACTCTTTAAAAAAAAAAAAATAGGATTTTATAACAGCTTACCTGTAAAATCCTTTTCTTGGAGTACATCACGGGACACAGAGCGACATAGTCATTACTAATGGGTTATATAGATACCTTCAGGTGCTGGCACTGGCAACTTCCAAAACCGGAAGTACCCTCCCCTATATAAGCCCCTCCCATCCGGGAGCACCTCAGTTTTGTAGCAAAGCAATAAGTGTCCCTAAAGAGGGGTGGGAGCTCTGTGTCCCGTGATGTACTCCAAGAAAAGGATTTTACAGGTAAGCTGTTATAAAAATCCTATTTTCTTTCTCGTACATCACGGGACACAGAGCGACATAGTCATTACTAATGGGATGTCCTAAAGCAATGCCCAACGAGGGGGGGGGATACACCATATATAAGCTGAGCGCTATCAGACATGAGGATCTTTTGCGGCCTGCAACACACTGCGCCCAAAGGCGACATCCTCCTGACTTCTAACGTCCACCTGGTAGAACCTAGTAAACGTGTGTACTGAAGACCATGTTGCGGCCTTACAGATTTGAGCCAGGGAGGCCTGGTGATGCACTGCCCATAAAGTTCCAACTGCTCTCGTGGAGTGCGCTCTAACTTTGAACGGAGGCGGTCTCCTTCTCAAGCCATAGGCTTGCATAATGACCTGTTGAATCCACTTGGCTAAAGTAGATTTTGACGCTGCCTGACCCTTTCTGGGGCCTTCCGGCAGAATAAACAAAGTATCCGTTCTGCGAATCTGAGCAGTGGCTTTTAGATAAGCTTTAACTGCTCTTACTACATCCAAAGAATGCAATAACTTTTCCTCTACCGAACTAGGTTTGGGGAAAAAAGAAGGAAGAACCACATCTTGGTTCAAATGAAAACCTTGATACCACCTTAGGAAGAAAGGCTGGATGAGGACGTAACACTACTCTGTCCTTATGGATAACCAGATATGGCTCTTTACAGGACATAGCTGCTAATTCCGACACTCTTTTAGCCGAACAAATGGCTACTAGAAAAATCAATTTCCTGGTGAGAAGAACCAAAGAAATATGCTGTAATGGTTCAAATGGTTGTTTCTGTAGAACCGACAGAACCAGGTTTAGATCCCATGGACATATGGGAATATTAACCGGAGGACTAATACGCATCACTTCTTATCTAAAGGTTTTGACTAGTGAATGCGAAGCCAAGGGCCTTTGAAAAAATATTGACAAGGCCGAAAACTGACCTTTGATAGTACTCAAGGCAAGCTTCCTATCTACAGCCCACTGTAGGAAGTCCCGACTCCTACCTATTACGTACTTATGTGGATGCCATTTCTTGGCCTCACACCACGCGATGTACGCCTTCCAGATTCTATAGTAGATCTGCCTGGATACCGGCTTCCTGGCATTGATCATGGTAGATACCACAGGATTAGAGAGCCCTCTCTTTTTTAGAATGTGGGCTTCAATAGCCAGGCCGTCAAACCTAGGGCTGGTAAGGAAGGGTGGTATATCGGTCCTTGCGAAAGCAGGTCCGGACGATGTGGGAGAGTCCAAGGACTCCCCACTGACATTTTTACAATCTCCGCGTACCATGCTCTTCGGGGCCACGCTGGAGCCACCAGAATCACTGGTTTCTTTTCTACCCTGATTCTGCGGAGTAATCGAGGTAACCATTGTGGCGGTGTGAATGCATATATCAGCTTGAACTGATCCCAAGGGAACACTAGGGCATCCGAGCCGCAAGCTAGGGGATCCCTTGTCCGAGAGACAAACCTGTCCACCTTTGCGTTGAATCTGGATGCTAGAAGATCTACATCCGATGTTCCCCACCGCTGACATATTGTCCAGAAAACCTCGGGGTGAAGGGACCATTCCTCTGGGCATAATTGCTGGCGACTTAGAAAGTCCGCCTTCCAATTCTCCACTCCTGGAATGAATACCGCAGATATGGCTGGGACATATCTTTCTGCCCATTTCAGGATGTAATTTACTTCCCTCTGGGCTACACGACTCCTGGTGCCCCCCTGATGATTGATATATGCCACTGCTGTGGCATTGTCTGATTGAATTCTGACAGGGGACCCTTGGAGTTTGGATGTCCATGCTACTAGGGCATACCGGCTGCTCGTATCTCTAAGAGATTGATGGGCAGGGCCTTTTCTGCATCCGACCATCTGCCCTGGAGAGACCATTGCTCCAGTACTGCTCCCCAGCCTATAAGGCTGGCATCTGTAGTGACCACCTTCCAAGAAATTGGACTGAAGGATTTCCCTTTTTCCAGATTCTGGGGAACCAACCACCAACGGAGGCTCTTGCGAACGGAAGGGGACAAGGACATTGTAAGTCTAGGGCCTGAACTTTTTTGTTCCAGGCTGACAGTATGGCCCCTTGCAAATTCCTTGAATGGAATTGACCGTAGGGTACTGCTTCGAATGATGCCACCATTTTTCCCAGCAGCCTCATGCACAGGCGTATGGACGGCTGTCTTTTTTGTACCCACTAAGTGGATCAAATCTTTCAAAGACAACACCTTTCCTCGAGGCAAGAATATTTTTCTCTGGTCTGAATCCAACCTTAGCCCCAAGTATTCCAGACTTTTGACTGGTTTTTAGGGCTGACTTGTCTCGGTTGATAATCCAACCGTGAGATTCCAGATACTTGATTGTCTTGTGAACGACCACGTCTAGTTTTTTTCACTGAGTGGTCTATCAGCAACAAGTCCTCTAGATATGCCATTATCATTACACCTTGTGTTCTTAGATTGGCCAATAAAGGGCCAGAATTTTTGTAAACACTCGTGGTGCTGTGGCCAGACCGAAAGGTAAGGCTCTGAACTGAAAATGGCGCCCTTCTACTGCAAAGCGTAGAAATTTTTGGTGGACTGGAAAGATGGGAATGTGCAAATAAGCATCTTTGATGTCGATTGCGGCTAACCAATCCTCCCCTTGTAGGGCAGTGGCCATCGATCGGATCAACTCCATCGGAAAGTCCTGATATACAGGAATTTGTTTAGCCCTTTTAGAATTAATATGGGCCTCCCGTCCGCGTTTGCTTCGGGACTGTAAAGAGGTTTGAGTAAAACCCGAACCCTCATTCTTCCAGGGGAACCTCCATAATTACTCCTTGGAGCAATAGTTGTTCTAGTGCCAACAGGAGGGACTCTCTCTTCCGGGGATCCCTTGGCACGTTTGACCTCAAAAATGGGAAGGAGGAGAGTCTTTCTTTATCGTACACCACGGGACACAGAGCTAGTCATTACATAATGGGTTAAGGGTCACCAGCGGTGATTGGACACTGGCACAACCAATGGAAGACAGTTCCCCTCCATATAACCCCTCCCATCAGGGAAGTACCTCAGTTTTTTCGCCAGTGTCGAAAGGTGTTGGACGCGTTAGGAGGTGCTAAAGGAAAGCTCTACCAAAGAGACCCTCTGGGGGTAAAAGAGCTATGCTTTCGGATCCATCCAAGACGCCTACAAATGAGCTGAATCTGGATGGGATCCGGGCCTCATCCATGAGGCGTCGCCTGTAATGTCTCTCTTCGGAGGACTGGGCTCTAAGATCCAGCACTTTCGCTATTTCGCTATAAAGTCCTGGTAAGAGTCTTGTACAAGGCCCAGGGGAGAGGTATCCTTTAAATAGGAACCCATATCCCTGAAGGTTAGCACACATAGCCCACCGTGAAGGGTGAAGTTTGGTATCTGTCTGAAATCTTTCAGCAGAAAAACCTGCGGCGTGGATAAGGTGAGATTAGAAGGTCCATAACTAGGTTGGGACCTTTTTCAAAAAATGGATGTCTTCTTTTTTTCCACCACTGGGGGGAGTAAAGAGCTGAATATATTCACCTCACTCTGTTCAGTGTCGGCTTCGGCGAAGTACACTGCTCGTCACCTCCGCTGCTGAGCTTGCTGGGGCACCCCGATCCTCCTTTCGGTGGCCGACCAGACACCTGCAGATGCAGGTAAGTGGGAACAAGGGCTGATGAGAGTCCTCTCTCACTATGGCCACCGCCATAGCGCTAAGGGCCGCGCGCGCGCGGGAGCGCGCTTTATCGGAGGGGGGGGGCGAAGGCGTGCGCGGGCACGTGGCGCGCGCAGGCACAGAAACGGCGCCAAATTTAAAAGACTGTCAGTGTGAGAAGCACTGCAGCAGCAAGCAAGCTCGTTAGTTCTCTTGTTCCTGGCAGAGAAACACAGCAGCTATACAGGGACGTAAGACTCCATGTGGTTGGATTGGGTACTTCCTAGAAGACATCCATGTTATGCATAGTTATGTGTTAAAAGTTGCATACTTAATGTATTTGCTAAACTGAACACGGTAGTATATGCATTTAGGTACCTTGTATTTTGTCTAAACAGTAAGCCTTCCAGGGGAAGTAATACGGACAAAAACAGATAAGAAAGCACCACCGCCTGAGAGGAGGCTCTAACTGTGCTGACTCGGTACCTTTCTCTCCTGTGTTGCTAAATGCACCTGTTCAGGATGAGCCATTACCTCTGTCAGGTATGGCGGCTTCCTCAGTGAAGCCTGGGCCTGTATATGTCACTGAGGACACTTTATCAGCTGCCCTAAATAATCTGGAAGAAAAAATTGCTACCTTAATCGCTAAGTCCTCTAAAAAGGGACAATAAGCGAAGCAGGTCTCTTCCAGTATTGGACCTCCCTTCAGAAGTACCTGAGGGAGGAGGATGAGGAGGAGGAGGCTACATCAGCAGAGGATGAGGAGCCAGATTTTAAGGTCACAGGTACAATGCTATAGCAGTGCATTTAAGTTAACCTCTGCGGAGGTAACGGAATTACCTGTCTCCTCCCTAGGGTCATTAAGATCCCTGCAAGGTGCATGCTCCTTCCCGGTTCATCCGTTACTAGAGGATCTAATATACGCAAACTGGCAACATCCAGATAAGCGTTTCTCACCTCCAAAAAGGTTTAACATTCTTTATCCTATGGGGGAAATTTTTTTAAAGAAATGGAGCCTGCCTGCGGTAGTTGCGGCTATTTCTTGTGTAAATAAAAACCTGACATGTCCGGTGGATAATGTACAAGGGTTTAAAAGATCCTTCTGAGAGGAAGTTGAAATCCTCCTTCCTTTTGGCCGGCTCAATTACCCAACCTGCAGTAGCAGCAGTCGGTATGTGTCAGGTCATCAGCCAACAGGTAAAGCAGGGGCTGAAGGAACTGCCTTCAGAGCAGGCTAGAAATTGGGAAAATTTGCCTAAAGCCTTATGCTTCACAGTGGATGCCATGAGAGATTCTATCATACAGGCATCACGCCTTACACTCCAGCTGGTACAGATGCGCAGAGTACTTTGGCTTAAGCATTGGTCAGCGGAAACCCCATGCAAAAAGCTGTTGGCAAGTTCCCGTTCCATGGCGAACGCCTATTTGGGGAAGATTTAGAAAAATATATACAGAAGATATCAAGTGGTAAAACGACTTTTACCTGAGAGAAAGAAAAACAAGAGATCTTGTTTTAAACGCTCTCTCTCCCCAGCTCCCGGGAAATCTGACTCCAACCAGTGGCGGCGGCCTGTTTTAGCCACCCACAAAAGCCAAGGGGCAAGCTCAGAAGAACAAGAAGCCGTGGGGTGCAAGAGCTAATAAGCAAGCCCCCAAAGCCTCTCAGTGAAGGGGCGCCCCCGCTCGGCCGAGTGGGAGGAAGGCTTTGTCAGTTCTGAGCGACTTGGTGGTCAGAAATCCAGGACAATTGGGTAGTATCCACAATATCCTCAGGGTACAAACTGGAATTTCGAGAGATCCCACCTTCTCAATTCCGAGGTTCAAGACTCTCCAAGGATCCACAAAAAAGAGAATCCTTCTTCAAAGGTTTGAATCACTTAATGGCTCAAGGGGTAGTTACAGACGTACCCCAAAAAGAGCGAGGTTCAGGTTTTTACTCAAACCTCTTTGTGATTCCAAAGCCAAATGGAGATGTCAGACCCATCCTGGATCTAAAATCCCTAAATCGGTTCCTGAACGATCGCCATTTTCGAATGGAAACGATCCGATCCGTGGCCGCCACTTTAAAGGGCGGAAAATTCATGGCGCCCATAGATATCAAGGACGCACATTTACACATACCCATCCTCCCCGCTCACCAAAGATTCCTAAGGTTTGCGGTAGAAGATCGCCACTTTTAATTTGTGGCTCTGCCGTTTGGTGTAGCCACCGCGCCCATAGTATTCACAAAGGTGCTAGCTCCTCTGTTAGCAAACCTAAGAACACGGGGCATTGCGGTAACAGCCTATCTGGACGATCTACTAGTAATAGATCAGTCAAAGGAGGGATTGGGTCACGCTGTACACACTACAGTAGGATACCTGGAGCATTTAGGATGGATTATAAATTTACAAAAATCCTCTCTCCAGGCCCAAAGAAGGATAGTGTACCTGGGCATGATCATAGATACAGCCCAAAACGGGGTATACCTGCCAGAACCGAAGATACAGTCTCTGAAAGACCTGATCCACAAGGTCAAAGCAAACAAGAGGCCGTCTATTCGCCTTTGCATGAGACTATTGGGAAAGATGGTAGCCTCCTTCGAGGCGGTCCCTTACGCCCAGTTTCATTCGAGACTACTTCAAGGCAATATTTTAGCTTCCTGGAACAGGAAGAGCCAAGCTCTGGATATACCCATGCGCCTGTCCTCACAAGTACGCCACAGCTTCGATTGGTGGCTAGAAGCCAGGAATTTACGGAAGGGAAAGTCCTTCCTCCCAGTGGCCTGGAAGGTGGTATCTAGGGATGCCAGCCTATCGGGCTGGGGTGCAGTATTCGAGGAGGCTTCTACCCAGGGAACCTGGGCCAAGACTCAGGGGATCCTGCCCATCAATGTGCTAGAGATCCGGGCGGTATATCTAGCCCTCAAAACCTGGACATACAGGTTACAGGGCTACCCAGTTCGGGTTCAATCCGACAATGCTACTGCAGTAGCTTACATCAATCACCAAGGAGGCACCCGCAGTCGGGCAGCCCAAAGAGAGGTGAACCGGATCCTGGCATGGGCAGAAGAGCATGTACCTTGCCTTTCTGCAATCTTCATTCCAGGGATAGAAAATTGGCAAGCAGACTACCTGAGTCGTCAGCAGCTGCTACCAGGAGAGTGGTCTCTTCACCCCGAGATCTTTCAGGCCATATGTCTGAGATGGGGAAACCCAGATGTAGACCTGCTAGCTGCCAGGTTCAACAAGAAATTGGACAACTTTGTGTCCAGAACGAGAGATCCTCTAGCCTACGGGACAGACGCTCTAATAATACAGACGCTCTAATAACTCCATGGAATCAGTTCTCACTGATCTATGCATTCCCTCCGATCCCTCTTCTACAAAGACTGTTTCGCAGGATCAAGGAGGAGGGAATACCAGTAATCCTAGTGGCCCCAAACTGGCCCAGGAGGCCTTGGTACGCCGAGATTGTAAAAATGGCGATAGGAAGGCCCTGGAAGTTTCCACTTCGACACGACCTGCTGTCACAGGGTCCAGTATTCCACCCTTCCTTACAAAGGCTAAAGTTGACGGCCTGGCTGCTGAGACCCACATTTTTAAAAAGAGAGGGGTCTCTGGTCCGGCTCTTTCTACGCTCATTAATGCTAGAAAGCCAGCCTCCAGACTCATCTATCAGAGAGTCTGGAGAGCATACGTTTCCTGGTGTGAATCCAGATGTTGGAATCCTCAGAAGTATGAAATAAGTAGGATTCTTGCTTTTTGCCAGTTAGGAGTGGATATGAATTTAGCCCTTAGCACCATCAAAGGGCAAATATCGGCTCTATCAGTCTTCTTTCAGAGACCATTGGCATCTCACTCCCTAGTTCGGACATTCATTAAGGGGGTACTGAGGATAAATCCTCCAGTTAGGACTCCCTTGTGTCCATGGGATTTGAATTTGGTATTGTCAGTGTTGCAAAAGCAACCTTTTGAACCTATTCGCCATATTCCTTTAATTATATTGAGTAGGAAGTTGGCCTTTCTGATTGCTATAGCTTCTGCTAGGAGAGTATCAGAGCTAGCAGCTCTTTCTTGTAAAGAGCCTTATCTAATTTGTCACAAGGACAAAATCGTACTACGACCCCATCCGGCTTTTCTACCTAAGGTGGTGTCGGCTTTTCACTTGAATCAAGACATTGTTCTGCCTTCCTTTTTTCCAAACCCGCGGACGGCGGGGGAAAAATTATTACACTCTCTAGATCTACTGAGAGCGGTAAAGGTGTATCTGCAAGCAACCGCTCAGATACGTAAAACAGATGTTTTGTTTATTTTACCAGATGGGCCCAAGAAGGGCCAAGCGGTATCAAAATCCACCATTTCCAGGTGGATTAGACAAGTAATTATTCAAGCTTATGGTTTAAAGAACAGGACTCCTCCTTTTCCTGTTAAGGCGCACTCTACCAGGGCGATAGGTGCTTCATGGGCAGTGCACCACCAGGCTTCGATGGCTCAGATCTGTAAAGCGGCAACTTGGTCTTCAGTCCATACATTTTCCAAATTCTATCAAATAGATGTGAAAGGACATGAGGATTCCGCCTTTGGGCGAAGTGTGCTGCAGGCAGCAGTATAGGGCTTCTGGTCCGCAAGCGGCCTGTTTTGATCTGTGTCTCCCCCCCTTCATATGAGCATTGCTCTGGGACGTCCCATTATGTAATGACTAGCTCTGTGTCCCGTGGTGTACGATAAAGAAAATAGGATTTTTATAACAGCTTACCTGTAAAATCCTTTTCTTGGAGTACACCACGGGACACAGAGGTCCCCCCCTTCTTATGGGAACCTTACTGCTTTGCTACAAAACTGAGGTACTTCCCTGATGGGAGGGGTTATATGGAGGGGAACTGTCTTCCATTGGTTGTGCCAGTGTCCAATCACCGCTGGTGACCCTTAACCCATTATGTAATGACTAGCTCTGTGTCCCGTGGTGTACTCCAAGAAAAGGATTTTACAGGTAAGCTGTTATAAAAATCCTATTTTTAACTCCAAACTGTATCCCAAACATACTGCGGAGAGCACCTATCTGTTTTGATCGTGTCCCGCCAGGTCTCTTGCGAACAACTGGAGTCCTCCCCCCACCCGACTGAGTGGGGGCAACCCTTTAATGAATTTAACTTTGGGGGAGGTTTTGTACCTCCCCTGACCCAGGGTTTCTCATTACCCTGCTATTGTCCCTGTTTTTTACCCCCGGGAATTGACCGAGGAGGCCGTCGGAACTGTTACACAGCCGATGCCCCAGGGACTGGAGAAGCAGGCCTCTTAAAGAGGGACCTCTAACTCTGTTTTTAACCGGCAAGAGCGTATTTTTACCGCTGGAAATTTTCTGGATATATTTGTCCAGGTTTTCCCTGAATAAGCGTTCACCATGAAATGGGACGCTAACCAGCCATTCTTTACAGGGAGCTTCAGCAGACCAGTTTTTGAGCCATAGAAGCCTACGCATATGTACTATAGACAGCGTAAGGCGGGAGGCCTGATGGACTGAATCCTTTATGGCGTCAACCGCAAAACCTAAGGCTCTAGGTAGATCAGCTAGGGCAAGGCCTGCTGATCTGTCAAGTCCCTCAAGACCTGTTTCAACTGATCCTTCACTGCTTAGCAGACCTCACTGCTGGTTGTGTCACCAAGCTTGCTGTAGAAAGAAGCAGACTTTCATAAGGACTCCAATCTTATCTATTGGGTTCTTGAACATTTGGACATTATCCACTGGACATGTCAGTGATTTATACATACAAGAGATGGCTGCGTCCACTGTAGGGACCTTCCATTTTTTGATGAACTTATCCTCCATGGGATAGACCACCGGAAATCTCTTGGGGGAATAAATATTTTCTCAGGACGTTCCCAATCCTGGTAAATGAGCCCTTTCAGTAAAGGGTGAAGTGGAAAAGAACAGACAGTCTGGGGGCTTCTAGCGACCCCAACGAGGATACAGTAGTGGTTGATGGTTCCGCAAGGTGCATTTTTAAATGCTGATCGGACCATGTTGGTCAAAGACTGAACCCATAATCTTTCAGCTTGAGATGCTGAGAAAAGGTTCCCCCACTATTGATTCCTCTATAACAGAATCAACCTCATCCTGATCCCCTTCAGGCAGGTCGATCCCTGTATGGGACTGTTGCTCTGCTAACAGGCACTCAGAAGGAGGAGACGGAGATCGGGCGTGCTTTCCCTGACAGGGAGGCAGCGATCAATGTTGACAATCTCTCTCTAATCCTCCCAGAGCTGAGGAAAAAACCTCCTCTGTTACATACACAGGAGCAGGTGAACTGAGGACAGCCACAGTACCAAGTACCCCTGCGGGGTCTCTACGGTCACTTACCTCTGAACTTCAGGGGAGACTGGTGCAGCAGAAGCATGCCCAAGATCCTCAGAGCCCGATGAGACCCCCTTCGCTTCCTGGAAGATTCAGTTCCGGAGCTTCTGGACGGCATATTCCTAAGCCTAAAGCTGAGGTATTCCAGCCGTAATACACCACTTTTACTGAGAATAGTCTAGCACAATTGCTGCTATATAACAGTTGGTGTCTACTAAAGTGCCTTTCTAGGGGATGCCTGCATCAACCGCCTCTGTGTGCCTTTATACTGTTGCTAGCTCTGTCTGTGCACTTCAATAGCCAGCTATAATGTGCTTTAAAACACGCTGGACGCCCGCACATGCGCAGTAGCGCCGCGGCGCACACCTGAGCGTCATCCACCCGCTCCGCCCCTTTTTCCAGATCGCCTCTATATATAGAGGCGCGTGCACGTGCGCCTTCGGCGCCTTTTTTGAAAACAATAAGGAGCTAGATGGGAGCCAGGGTCCCTTTGCCGCAGGGCCCGGGGATGGATGAGCGCAGCAACAGGGCAGAGGAGACAGCTTCCCAGGAGAGAACATACCAACTGCCTGGATTTGATTCTGGAAGAAAAAAATCCACATTACAAGAAAAAGAACCATAGCGGCCTCTAGTGTCTAACACAGGTACCGCGGTCTTACATTTTTTTTTTTTCTTGCCTACTATTAAAATTTTTACATTTTCTCAGTAGTACAGGCATACACAGAATATTAGCGGGAATACCTTAGGTAACAGGCAGAAAGACAAAATAGGCTTGGGGGTCCCTCAATAGAACCAAGTTCCTGAGGGCCCCCACTTACCTTTTCCTTGCCGCAGGACTCTGTTTGGTCCACAGAAGCCCAAACTTCACCTATCACGGCAGGCATTGTAATCAAACCTTCAGGGACCGGGTTCCCATGGATTCCACTCCCCTGGACCTGTATAGCACCCTGCACAGAAAACATCTTGGTCGTGGGTATGACCAGAGCTCTGGATCCCAGGGTCCAGCCCTCCTAAGAGAGGCATTACAGGCAAAACCTTGCTCTTCTCTTGCAAGGCCCGGGTACCGACCGTTTAGCTATGAAGCTTTTTTGGTCGGATCCGGAATAGCTTACTGAGGCCCAAAAGAACCTGTACGCAAGCTCAGTGAAAAAACACATGTTACTTCTTGGCCAACACCTTAGACACTGGCAAAAAACTGAGGTGCTCCCGGATGGGAGGGGCTTATATAGGGGAGGGTACTTCCGGTTTTGGAAGTTGCCAGTGCCAGCACCTGAAGGTATCTATATAACCCATTAGTAATGACTATGTCGCTCTGTGTCCCGTGATGTACGAGAAAGAAAAAAAATTATTTTCTTTTATCCAGTTTTGGTCTACCGCACCTTTCTGTATTCCTATGGTTTAAATTAATGGGATGACATTATTGTTTTTGTTGACCGTTTTCTTACTTTTGTTAAATATCCATTACTGTACTTCTTTTCAATTAGCCAATGTATGATTAAAAGTCCAGAGCCAAGCCGTGGCTGACATGAAAGGAAGAGCACAGATGGCATTTCTGGGTAATTATAAAATAATAACAAAGTAAATTAGGGACTCTTCTTCCTGGCTTGTAAATTATTGTCAGCAGGACAGTGAGGGTAAAGGTCTGCGCCGATGGGTTTTATTCACTTCAAGTAGGTTTTGCATTCCCATCCAAGTCGATGAGAATACAAAACCTACTTGAAGCAGGCCAGATGAAGGTAAGAAGGAGGTCAACTGCGGGTACAAATGCACCTGTTAATGAATTGTGAATGATTTCAGAATTGTATCAAACTGATGCCATTGACTCAAGTCGAAAGTCCGTCAACAAAGGCCCTAAATCTCTTGGAGCCCCAGATTATAGTAAAAACTGGACAGGGGTTCTACCCTTCCCACTCTATCTGGAAGTAAAGAAAAAAAAGACATTTAGCCTATACATACACTTTAAGCCTAATAAGCTAGTGGGGTGTCAGATGGCAAATTTGTGTGCCATGGTTGGAGATGCTGCAAAGTACAATACACCAAGACATTGTTGCTACAAAGCATACAAACCTGCACTATATCTTCTCTATGGTCAGAGCCATGTTTATGAAACCATCAACCAAATTAAAGTTTATCAGTATTACCTGTAGTTTTTTCAGTTGTTTAACTGCCTCTTCCCGGCCTTTGTTAGCTCCATCAATTTGATTTTCCATTTCCTGAAGGTCCATTTCCATTTTTTTCTTGCCAGCAAGAATTTGGACTTTCTGCTTTCGTTCTTCATCCAGTTCCAACTCCAGATCACGCACCTAAAATAGAATTAGAGCCTGAATTAATGACACTTTACATGATGTGATATAAACAGTGAGCATGACATTATTCTGGACTTCAATAAATAATATACCATTCTGGTAAATTAAAGTGTGCTTTTGTTCTGGGATCCCTAAAGATGGATGTTGACAATACATTACTTTACTACAAATCCATACATCTAAAGCCTCTTTAGCATTCCAACTCCTGTCTTGATCAAATAATCCTGGTGCTTCATTTACAGGTATGTACCAACAAAGTCCAGTTCAGCCAACAGACACTACCATACATTTTGTCCATCAGGGTAATCTCCTGAGGTCTTAAGGAGTTCCAGGACATCATAACCATCACCTGATCCTTGGTATGTTAGCAAGACTGGATGATGGTCAAGAAGTGTGCATCACCAATGGACTCCAGCAGCCAGGAACACATATACAGTGGTTATTATTACCTAAAATTAACAATTAAATATTATAACGTTCAAAAGTATTAATTAAAGCTCAACTCCAGCCAAAACATTTCTGTTTTAGATAAAGTAGGAAAAGACTAGAATCTCTGTCATGTTTTTATTGCTGCCTGTGTCTGTTTGGAAGAGCTATTTTAAGTTACTCTTTCGATATTGTGTGCAGAGGGGCAACAAATGATAGGAAATCTCTCCAACAGGCACAGAGACAGCAACAAACTTTTTTTATCAGTAAAGTGAGGAGAGTTAGATTCTCTGCATGTTTGTTATTGCTGAATGTACCGTCCAATCCCAGTAAGCCCTGACTTCTTTATTTTTTGCCCTGTTTTAGGCATAAAAAAAAATAAAATAGAAAATATGCCCAAGGTAGTTACAGATAGCAATAAAAAACGGAGAGTCCCATCTAAGGAGAATCATTTCCTCTGCATTGCTTAAAGTGGTTTTAAAGGCAAAAATATGTTTTACCTTAATGCGTTCTCTGCATTAATGTAAAAAAATTCCTTTTAATAGTAGCCCCCCCCCCCATAAACTCTTACCCGAGTCCATTCTCGATCTAGCAGTGTCCTGTCTGCAGCAGCTCTTCTCCCCTCTCTCATAGGCTTGGCTGTGAGCAGAGAGCAGGGGGCAGGGCCAAGCCACACTCTGTATGTCTATGGACACACAGTCTGACTCGGAAGAGAGCCTGCACGTGTGCCCCCATAGCCAATGGTTTGCTATGGGGGCAGATAGATAAGAGGAGAAGCGGACAGAGCTAGAGGAGGACCCCAGAAAAGTAGGTAAAGGGGTGCTCATGGCAATATCTTTGCACAGAGCAGGTGAATATAACATCTTCTTTTATTTTAGGTAATAAAAAATACTTTAATATCTCTTTAGACCTTATGGAGAACTTATACTGCTTTAAGAGGTCTAGTGCCCCACACCTTGACATAGGTTCTCTCTCTTACCTATGCTACCTAAAACCAAACAGTTTTGGCTGCACTTAGACTTTAAGTACTATTTGTTACAGAACTCAAATATTAAGTAACTAAGTTAACGTAGAGCCATAATAATGATTACTACTTTTAGAGGTTTTCAAATTACCTGCTTGATCAGGAGTTTCTTCTTTTCATCATTGGAATCATCACGGTTTTGGAGATCTCTGTCAAACTGAGCTTTCATTGCTTGCATGTTGACCTCCAGACGGAGTTTTCCATCTTCAATGGCTTGCAGCTCATCCTCTAGTTCTTCTATCTGAGTCTTCATGTCCTGCACTTGTTGCTCTAAAGCTCGCTTGGCACGTTCCAATTCATGGACCTACAAGAGTACATGTAAAGTGTTCATAACTACATTCATGCTACCAAGCACATATTTCCTAATTGCAAATAATAAATATTTTAGACAATTACTAAATCATTCTTACATTTTTGCCAACGTCATCCTTGGAGCTGACAATGTCATTCATCTCTGCCCGTAGCAACTTGTTTTGTCTGTCCAGTTCATCTCTTATATCAAGGGCTTCTTCTAGGGCTCGACTCAAAGACAAGACCTTTGTTTCCTTTTCACGAGCTTCTGCCTCTGTCCTATCTCGCTCATCAGCATAGCGTGCTGATATGTTCTTCTCTTCTGCTAGCATCTAGAGGAAAAATGTATCAATAGTGTTAAAAAATGTATTAGCCAACTACTATCCCAGTGATGTGATTTATATGCTCTAAATTATTTCACTGTCTTATAAATGATTCTCTAAGATTTAGAGAAAAGGAAAGGATTATTTCTTTATGGTTCGCAGAGCAACTATACATAAAATTAAAGTGGCCTGACTTAGAACATGTGTAGATCTTTTCCCTCCTGGTACCTCTGTAAATTTAAAAACAGTTTTCAAAAAAAGAATTTGAGAACAGTTTTAGATGCTTTAATTGATTACTGCACAAGTACAGGTTCAATGCTTCTGGGTATTATTGGAGCTTGCCCATTCCCTTTCTACCCCCACATTCCTATTGGTCCAGCACAATGGCAGATATCCTTACTGGCCAATAGAAATGTGAAGGTGGTGTAAGGGGGCATTTAAATACTGTCATAACAAGGAAGTGGCAGTACATTGCTGGTATAGAATTAACCCAGCCTAGGAGCGTGCAGAAAGTAATTAAAGCGGCTGCAGGTATGTGCAGGTACTTCTAGGTGCCTGCAGTTTATCTACTAGCAGCTTTATGTTTTATGAGTATGGTCATTCATTACCTGTCAGTTTTTATTATTACATTGTTTGCAGTTACCTGATCAAATTTCTTCTGTTTCTTTTCCAGGTTTGAAACAATTTGCCGTTGATGATCCAAATCAACCATGAGGTCATCCAGCTCTTGCTGCAAGCGGTTTTTAGTCTTTTCCAGCTTGTCATTGAATTGGTGCTTCTCATCGAAACGTTGGTGCATAAGCTCTAACTCCTTGGCCAGTTTCTTCTTGGCGTCTTCCAGACCCTCCACAGCCCCTCCATGATCCTCCATCTTCTTCTTCGATTCAACAAGCTAAGGATAAATTATAAATTTTATGTGACTCTGAGCAAATGGCTGGCTATGCCAACAGCTTTGCAGTATGCATCTTTAATGGAAATTATTATTTTTAAATTCACATTGTAATTTATATTACTAAAACAATCCATTGCATATCTGTAAAAATTGAAAATCCTTGCCAACCAAATGTTCCATGGCACTATAGTCAGTATTCAAATACACAATCAGATGTGGTCAATATGGCCAATCACATTGGTCAATATGGCCAGATGTGGTCAATATGGCCAATCACATTTTCTGGCTTTGTATCTGTATGTGACTATTCAGAGCTAATTTTTTTTAAATTTAAGTAACCTCAAATATTAGCCAGATAAAGTTAAAATGGCCATTCATTTTATTCTATGATTCGAAGGATATATATCCGTGACTGCTGATTAGATTGATACCTGTTGCTGGAGAACCTGAATCTGACGACTGAGCTGAGCCTTTGCAGATTCCTCTTCCTCTAAATTCTCCAACAGGTTATTTTTCTCCTCTTCCAACTGTTTTACCCTGGAGCTAAAATTTAGCTTCTGTCGGGTTTCCTCTTGTAGCAACTCCTGCAAAGTTATTTAAAATAAACAGAATCAATTAAGAGATAATAAAACATTGTGTTAAAGGTCTCATACACACGGGTGTTCTTACATCAATTCCCATGCAAGGGCCATGTTTGCCTGCACGAGATGCACATGTGTTTAATGCCTCCGTGTGCAGGCAGTCCCATTCATGTCAACTGGGGCACAGCGGCTGCACAGACAGAGTAGGTGCTCCCAATTTGACATGGGGGTGCGTGTCACTGAAGGCAGACAGTGTGAGTTTGGGGGGCACGCATCCACCTCCACACGGATGTCAAATTAGGAGCAGTGGCTGTGTCTGGGCAGCCAATGTGTCCTAATTGACATGAATGGGACTGCCTGCATGCAGATGCACAGAACACCTATGAATTTTGTGCGGGCAAAAACAGCCTTCCCACAGGCATATGCTTAAGTATGCCCATGTCAACTAGTCCTAATACAGTAACAAAAAAACATAATGAAAGCAATAAAGATGAAAAGAAAGAGTAACATACCTGAGCATCTTGCAGTTGTGACTGCACTGCTGTTAGGTCCTTGGTTAGTTTAATAGACCTGCTTTCTGTTGATCCCAGTGTACCAGATACACCATCTAGTTCAGCCTGTGGAAAGGCACATAACACAATGAGCTTCACTATTCAGTATGGTGAATGTAAAACAAATGCATTCATACACATGCACTGCCTAACACTTTAACAGTGCTTACTCAAACTAAAAACTTTTAACTGTAATGTAAAACTTATTAAAAGGGACAGGCATTCCTTCTAAGGTGCTGGAGATCCCAGAATTTACAGCCACATAGCTAACTCAGTACCCTCAATCCAACAATCATGGAGTGTGTCAAGGCAAATGTTGACTGTCCAAGAATATGATGACAGACTTTCTGGGACAAACAGAATCTGCTTTAACACAATCTATGGTGGTTGGATTCAGGTAAATAGGTTACCCATGTGGGTATACATGTTGAGGTAAGTTTCTGGCATTTATTAGAACTGAAGAAGATATCTTTTACATTACAGAACAAGTCCAGCTGAATGTGACAATACAAAGTTGTTAGCACAGAGAAGAATACAAATATATTTGAAAAATGTTGAAGTGATATAGTAATATATATTATATGGATACCAGGGTAAGTATTTGGTGGGGGAGCTTGTTCAAAAATTCTGGCACAAATTCCCTAAATAAAGTCAATGTGGAAAAATAGGTATTTCCCATGCCTCTCCAAAAGGGGAGACTATGGGAGATGGGGATTTTAGAGTGCCCAGAAACAATAAGTCAATATAGCAAAAACATCTAAATATATTTATACCATGGTGTTTGACTTCAAAGCTAATGTGTGCTTCAATTATCGATGGATGGCTTGATACTTCTGGTTTGCGCACATATTACTTGTTTCACAAGAAATGGAAGCTTGCCAACTTACACTGAAGATATAGTAAAACCTAAAGTTTAAAGCAAACTATCTGATTGCCCTTGAAAGTAAGCAATGTGGAAAGTACTGAACATAATATCAGCTGTTTCAAACTCACTTACCTGTTCCCTAATGTTCCAGCAACCAGACTAAATAAAACTGAGACTAATATGTCATTTCAGATTTTTTTTTCTTTAACCACCCCCCTGTTTGCTGCTGCATGCCAAGAACAGTGTCAGATGACTGTCCCAAAAAGGGACAGTCATGTGATACATTGACAACCTGGCCTCACTTCTTTGTGCTATGTGAGTAGCGGGATGGTGACATCCAATGAGGGAATAGCTGGCTATCTAGACTTTATGCTAAATGGTGATACTCAGAGTGAGGAAATCTGAGAAAAGAAGGGACACTTGGAAGCATCCACCAGAAAAAAGGAAAAGAGGAAAAATGGGGGAGAACATAGAACTTAGTATTTTTATGACATAATGTGCAAAAACACGATGTATGATGGAATTTTGGTGTGACCTACATCTGTCAAGGTTGCAAGTGAGTAAGCACTAATAAATGTGAAACGCGTCAGCCGTCCTAAAGGTTTTTCGTTGCTGTGATGTGTAGTGCCTGTTTTTATTTACTTTGAAAATAAAGCCACGTTGGATTGGAGTGCGGCTGTCCTAATTATCTTTGTTCTCAATTGCCTCGTGCATCACCAGCACACTCGGTTCCTGGGAGAGAGATTGCAATCAGGGTGGACCTGTTTGGAGTGGCAATATTTGTTTCTCTAAGGTTGCAAGTGACCTTTGGGTAATGGTAACCGCATCCTAGTAATAGCGCTTGTGAAGATTAAAGCTGTCTCTACACAGAGAGAGATGCAGGTCATTCTCAGTGATCAGATTAGGCCCAATCCTGTTCTGCTCAGAAATTGTCAAGATAGGAAAGGCAAGTCCGCATCAAGAAAAACCACAACAGCTTTTTTCATTTGATACTGAACTGGCTCTAGGGACAGGTATAAGCAGATTTTCTCTTCATTGCACCAGTGAGCTGAATAGTTCATATGTGGCAATGGCTTCCTTAAGCCTTGGCAAAAGAAAGGCTTATTTTAAGAATGCCATTATATATTTAACATTCAAATAATTCAATGAAGAAAAAAGCATCCAAAAGGCACTGGGACTTTGACATGAGTTCATACAAAGGACATAACATTCAGGAAGCTCAGGTTAGGCTGCTCGTAACAGACAGAGCTTGTGGGTACCCAACATAGTCCAAAAAAGAGCATGCATCAATGGAAGGAGTGCTAACCAAATGATAAAAGAGTCCAAATTCATTTATTAGTTTATACATTAAAGAAAAGCCAACGCATCTCAGGAGCCAGAAAACACTCCCCCTTATCAGGGCTTCAATTAAAATATGAAACGAATGGACTCAAAATAGAGCTTTTCCGTCTGAATTTATGTAGAGAAGCTAAATGCTGGATAAGGAGAGTTAGGCTCTATTCACACTTGTACGACTCCAAAGTTGCGCTGACTTTGGAGTGCAACTTTGGTGCACTTTTGAATGGGTGCAACTTGGATACGACTTTGGCTTTGACCAGTGATAATGGACAACCATGGCACAAATGTTGCATTGTACAACATTCAGGCACGACTTTCACTTTTGAGGGTTAACATTTAAGTCTATGGCCCTCAAGTTGCATGAAAGTTGGACCAAAGTAGTGCATGAACTGCTATGAAGTCACTGCAAATTTAAGTCGCACATATATGAATGGTTATCATTGTAAAACAAAGGGAACAACTTGTCATGCAACTCTGATGTCCAAAGTTGCATGACAAGTCGCATGACCAAAGTTGCATGACAAGACTTGCCTTCGGCTCCTTTCACACTTGTGCGATTTGAAAGTCGCGTAATTGTGCCACGACTTGAAGCAAGGCCTGTGTAAGTCAGACCAAAGTAGTGCAGGGACTACTTTGAAGTCGCTTGAAGATGCACAGATATGAATGGTACTCATTGGAAATAATGGGGTACGACTTGTCATGGGACTTTGCAGTCCCAAGTCGCAGGACAAGTTGCACAAGTGTGAAAGGGGCCTTACTAGCCATCAGCATCTGCATGAGCAATCAAGATAAAATAATAGCTGTACAAGAGGATGTGTGTGGTGGTTACTATATGAAGGAACCTATTCTAATCTATTTTAGTATAAAGTGAAGAACCTCTTTAAGGCTTAATAGGGATATAAATACTGTATATAAAGATTTGTGTAATATAACAAACAAAAAAAGATTAACCAATTTGAAAGTGTATTTATACCCTTAGAAGTAGTAGGTCACATTATTATAAGTCACATTTACCTGTACTCTATGCAGCTTTTCTGCCAGTTCAGCCTTGATCTTCTCACTTTCAGACACTCGGATCTGAAGATCAGACACCTGTCCTTCTAATTTTTTCCTCTTCTGTTCAGAATCCTGTTTCACTGCATGAAGATTCTTTACTTCTTTTACTAGGTCAGAATTCTCACTCTCTAGGGTCTGCTTCACTTTCTCTAGGTTCACTTTGAACTGCAAAGATACACAACATATAAAACGGTAACACATCTGGTGCCTAATGCACTGTAATAATACCATTTGACAAGTATACATTACTGGTTTATATTTATTAAGCCATGTTGGTCTTTTACACAAAAAATAAAGCAAATAAATATGTTTTAATATGTTTCTCTCCCTAATGTTATCTTGGTCCCTCCGACCCATAATTATAAGATTGTATACTCTCACAATGAGCATCAACAGCAGATAGCATGGTTATAAACTATGGAGACATGGTTATCCATGGTTTTCTTTTACATGTTAGATACCCACCATACAGGACCAGCAGAAAGATTCAGTACCACTTGAAGAAAAAGGTAGGGAGATGGAGTTTAGGTTACCTACTAGAGCCTGGGGATATTTAACTCTGTTCTCATTCTAGGTATAGTATATCAAAATCTGAAGGAAATGATATCACCTATTTATCTAGAAACAGGTTGAAAACCACTGGAAGAGCAAAGTCTGTGTCCCAAGGGGAAATGCATGCAAGACTCCCAAGTATGCTCCGATCATATTAAGGTTAAAATTGTGACCGAAAAGATGCAATCGAATAAATGTATATTAATTTCACAAAAACTATGCAGTAGAGGAATAATATGGTTCTCCCACATATTCCAAATCCCCTCTTCTTCCCCCTGTTTCTTTCCCTTTTTCCTATGCCCATTTCCTCCTTCCCCGCTCCACCTCCACTTTTTTGGGGGGAGGGGGATTGTGGACATATTTGAGCAAGTCCTTGCTTTTGGTCTTAGCTCTACCTAGAGGTGCCCCTCTGCTCGCCTTTGGGGAATAGTCAGTATAAACTTGTCCATATGCAGACCTCCACATGTGAATGCTGGGAGTAATGTTATGCCATAATTATACACTGGTGACAACAAAGATGAACTAAATGTTGGTTGTACGTATAATTCCATTTGTACTCTTTTTTTTTTTTCCACAGCATACTTGTGTCTCCCCCTCTCCTGAACAAGTGGGTCACAACCCATGAAACGCACCAAGACAAAAATACAGCAGCTCCTTCTATGATATCCCACCAATATTAAAACAAGTTTAAATTTAAGGTTAAATGTACACTGTATACCAAATTTATAGATTAATAGTGCGTCTTAATAGACATACTCAACTATGAATGGTGGAATACTAGACGGATTTTGCGCTGTGAGGAAGCTACATATACTGCTGTGCAGAATTACTTACAGGTGTAATATTTTAAATGTAATTTGTCTATACCACAAATGCAATGATTCTTTTATGTATCCTTTTTTGTATGAATAAGTTGTATAGTGGTTCCTTAAGCGCCATTTAAAAAGGGATTTTTATAACAGCTTACCTGTAAAATCCTTTTCTTGGAGTACATCACGGGACACAGAGCGACTTAGTCATTACTAATGGGTTATATAGATTACCTTCAGGTGTTGGCACTGGCCAATTCCAAACCGGAAGTACCCTCCCCTATATAAGCCCCTCCCATCCGGGAGCACCTCAGTTTTGTAGCCAAGCAATAAGTGTCCCAAAAAGAGGGGTGGGAGCTCTGTGTCCCGTGATGCACTCCAAGAAAATAGGATTTTTATAACAGCTTACCTGTAAAATCCTTTTCTTGGAGTACACCACGGGACACAGAGCTAGTCATTACATAATGGGTTAAGGGTCACCAGCGGTGATTGGACACTGGCACAACCAATGGAAGACAGTTCCCCTCCATATAACCCCTCCCATCAGGGAAGTACCTCAGTTTTGTAGCAAAGCAGTAAGGTTCCCATAAGAAGGGGGGGACCTCTGTGTCCCGTGGTGTACTCCAAGAAAAGGATTTTACAGGTAAGCTGTTATAAAAATCCTATTTTCTTTATCGTACACCACGGGACACAGAGCTAGTCATTACATAATGGGACGTCCCAGAGCAATGCTCATATGAAGGGGGGGAGACACAGATCAAAACAGGCCGCTTGCGGACCAGAAGCCCTATACTGCTGCCTGCAGCACACTTCGCCCAAAGGCAGAATCCTCATGTCCTTTCACATCTATTTGATAGAATTTGGAAAATGTATGGACTGAAGACCAAGTTGCAGCTTTACAGATCTGAGCCATCGAAGCCTGGTGGTGCACTGCCCATGAAGCACTTATCGCCCTGGTAGAGTGCGCCTTAACAGGAAAAGGAGGAGTCCTGTTCTTTAAACCATAAGCTTGAACAATTACTTGTCTAATCCACCTGGAAATGGTGGATTTTGATACCGCTTGGCCCTTCTTGGGCCCATCTGGTAAAATAAACAAAACATCTGTTTTACGTATCTGAGCGGTTGCTTGCAGATACACCTTTACCGCTCTCACTGGATCTAGAGAGTGTAATAATTTTCCCCCGCCGTCCGCGGGTTTGGAAAAAAGGAAGGCAGAACAATGTCTTGATTCAAGTGAAAAGCCGACACCACCTTAGGTAGAAAAGCCGGATGGGGTCGTAGTACGATTTTGTCCTTGTGACAAATTAGATAAGGCTCTTTACAAGAAAGAGCTGCTAGCTCTGATACTCTCCTAGCAGAAGCTATAGCAATCAGAAAGGCCAACTTCCTACTTAATATAATTAAAGGAATATGGCGAATAGGTTCAAAAGGTTGCTTTTGCAACACTGACAATACCAAATTCAAATCCCATGGACACAAGGGAGTCCTAACTGGAGGATTTATCCTCAGTACCCCCTTAATTAATGTCCGAACTAGGGAGTGAGATGCCAATGGTCTCTGAAAGAAGACTGATAGAGCCGATATTTGCCCTTTGATGGTGCTAAGGGCTAAATTCATATCCACTCCTAACTGGCAAAAAGCAAGAATCCTACTTATTTCATACTTCTGAGGATTCCAACATCTGGATTCACACCAGGAAACGTATGCTCTCCAGACTCTCTGATAGATGAGTCTGGAGGCTGGCTTTCTAGCATTAATGAGCGTAGAAAGAGCCGGACCAGAGACCCCTCTCTTTTTAAAAATGTGGGTCTCAGCAGCCAGGCCGTCAACTTTAGCCTTTGTAAGGAAGGGTGGAATACTGGACCCTGTGACAGCAGGTCGTGTCGAAGTGGAAACTTCCAGGGCCTTCCTATCGCCATTTTTACAATCTCGGCGTACCAAGGCCTCCTGGGCCAGTTTGGGGCCACTAGGATTACTGGTATTCCCTCCTCCTTGATCCTGCGAAGCAGTCTTTGTAGAAGAGGGATCGGAGGGAATGCATAGATCAGTGAGAACTGATTCCATGGAGTTATTAGAGCGTCTGTATTATTAGAGCGTCTGTCCCGTAGGCTAGAGGATCTCTCGTTCTGGACACAAAGTTGTCCAATTTCTTGTTGAACCTGGCAGCTAGCAGGTCTACATCTGGGTTTCCCCATCTCAGACATATGGCCTGAAAGATCTCGGGGTGAAGAGACCACTCCCTGGTAGCAGCTGCTGACGACTCAGGTAGTCTGCTTGCCAATTTTCCATCCCTGGAATGAAGATTGCAGAAAGGCAAGGTACATGCTCTTCTGCCCATGCCAGGATCCGGTTCACCTCTCTTTGGGCTGCCCGACTGCGGGTGCCTCCTTGGTGATTGATGTAAGCTACTGCAGTAGCATTGTCGGATTGAACCCGAACTGGGTAGCCCTGTAACCTGTATGTCCAGGTTTTGAGGGCTAGATATACCGCCCGGATCTCTAGCACATTGATGGGCAGGATCCCCTGAGTCTTGGCCCAGGTTCCCTGGGTAGAAGCCTCCTCGAATACTGCACCCCAGTCCGATAGGCTGGCATCCCTAGATACTACCTTCCAGGCCACTGGGAGGAAGGACTTTCCCTTCCGTAAATTCCTGGCTTCTAGCCACCAATCGAAGCTGTGGCGTACTTGTGAGGACAGGCGCATGGGTATATCCAGAGCTTGGCTCTTCCTGTTCCAGGAAGCTAAAATATTGCCTTGAAGTAGTCTCGAATGAAACTGGGCGTAAGGGACCGCCTCGAAGGAGGCTACCATCTTTCCCAATAGTCTCATGCAAAGGCGAATAGACGGCCTCTTGTTTGCTTTGACCTTGTGGATCAGGTCTTTCAGAGACTGTATCTTCGGTTCTGGCAGGTATACCCCGTTTTGGGCTGTATCTATGATCATGCCCAGGTACCCTATCCTTCTTTGGGCCTGGAGAGAGGATTTTTGTAAATTTATAATCCATCCTAAATGCTCCAGGTATCCTACTGTAGTGTGTACAGCGTGACCCAATCCGTCCTTTGACTGATCTATTACTAGTAGATCGTCCAGATAGGCTGTTACCGCAATGCCCCGTGTTCTTAGGTTTGCTAACAGAGGAGCTAGCACCTTTGTGAATACTATGGGCGCGGTGGCTACACCAAACGGCAGAGCCACAAATTGAAAGTGGCGATCTTCTACCGCAAACCTTAGGAATCTTTGGTGAGCGGGGAGGATGGGTATGTGTAAATGTGCGTCCTTGATATCTATGGGCGCCATGAATTTTCCGCCCTTTAAAGTGGCGGCCACGGATCGGATCGTTTCCATTCGAAAATGGCGATCGTTCAGGAACCGATTTAGGGATTTTAGATCCAGGATGGGTCTGACATCTCCATTTGGCTTTGGAATCACAAAGAGGTTTGAGTAAAAACCTGAACCTCGCTCTTTTTGGGGTACGTCTGTAACTACCCCTTGAGCCATTAAGTGATTCAAACCTTTGAAGAAGGATTCTCTTTTTTGTGAATCCTTGGAGAGTCTTGAACCTCGGAATTGAGAAGATGGGATCTCTCGAAATTCCAGTTTGTACCCCGAGGATATTGTGGATACTACCCAATTGTCCTGGATTTCTGACCACCAAGTTGCTCAGAACTGACAAAGCCTTCCTCCCACTCGGCCGAGCGGGGGCGCCCCTTCACTGAGAGGCTTTGGGGGCTTGCTTATTAGCTCTTGCACCCCACGGCTTCTTGTTCTTCTGAGCTTTTTTTTTTTTTTTTGCCTGTGGGCGGCTAAAACAGGCCGCCGCCACTGGTTGGAGTCAGATTTCCCGGGAGCTGGGGAGAGAGCGTTTAAAACAAGATTTCTTGTTTTTCTTTCTCTCAGGTAAAAGTCGTTTTACCACTTGATCTTCTGTATATATTTTTCTAAATCTTCCCCAAATAGGCGTTCGCCATGGAACGGGAACTTGCCAACAGCTTTTTGCATGGGGTCTCCACTGACCAATGCTTAAGCCAAAGTACTCTGCGCATCTGTACCAGCTGGAGTGTAAGGCGTGATGCCTGTATGATAGAATCTCTCATGGCATCCACTGTGAAGCATAAGGCTTTAGGCAAATTTTCCCAATTTCTAGCCTGCTCTGAAGGCAGTTCCTTCAGCCCCTGCTTTACCTGTTGGCTGATGACCTGACCCATACCGACTGCTGCTACTGCAGGTTGGGTAATTGAGCCGGCCAAAAGGAAGGAGGATTTCAACTTCCTCTCAGAAGGATCTTTTAAACCCTTGTACATTATCCACCGGACATGTCAGGTTTTTATTTACACAAGAAATAGCCGCAACTACCGCAGGCAGGCTCCATTTCTTTAAAAAAAAAAATTCCCCCATAGGATAAGGAATGTTAAACCTTTTTGGAGGTGAGAAACGCTTATCTGGATGTTGCCAGTTTGCGTATATTAGATCCTCTAGTAACGGATGAACCGGGAAGGAGCATGCACCTTGCAGGGATCTTAATGACCCTAGGGAGGAGACAGGTAATTCCGTTACCTCCGCAGAGGTTAACTTAAATGCACTGCTATAGCATTGTACCTGTGACCTTAAAATCTGGCTCCTCATCCTCTGCTGATGTAGCCTCCTCCTCCTCATCCTCCTCCCTCAGGTACTTCTGAAGGGAGGTCCAATACTGGAAGAGACCTGCTTCGCTTATTGTCCCTTTTTAGAGGACTTAGCGATTAAGGTAGCAATTTTTTCCTCCAGATTATTTAGGGCAGCTGATAAAGTGTCCTCAGTGACATATACAGGCCCAGGCTTCACTGGGGAAGCCGCCATACCTGACAGAGGTAATGGCTCATCCTGAACAGGTGCATTTAGCAACACAGGAGAGAAAGGTACCGAGTCAGCACAGTTAGAGCCTCCTCTCAGGCGGTGGTGCTTTCTTATCTCTTTTTGTCCGTATTACTTCCCCTGGAAGGCTTACTGTTTAGACAAAATACAAGGTACCTAAATGCATATACTACCGTGTTCAGTTTAGCAAATACATTAAGTATGCAACTTTTAACACATAACTATGCATAACATGGATGTCTTCTAGGAAGTACCCAATCCAACCACATGGAGTCTTACGTCCCTGTATAGCTGCTATGTTTCTCTGCCAGGAATAAGAGAACTAACGAGCTTGCTTGCTGCTGCAGTGCTTCTCACACTGACAGTCTTTTAAATTTGGCGCCGTTTCTGTGCCTGCGCGCGCCACGTGCCCGCGCACGCCTTCGCCCCCCCCTCCGATAAAGCGTGCTCCCGCGCGCGCGCGCGCGGCCCTTAGCGCTATGGCGGTGGCCATAGTGAGAGAGGACTTCACCCTTCACGGTGGGCTATGTGTGCCAACCTTCAGGGATATGGGTTCCTATTTAAAGGATACCTCTCCCCTGGGCCTTGTACAAGACTCTTACCAGGACTTTATAGCGAAATAGCGAAAGTGCTGGATCTTAGAGCCCAGTCCTCCGAAGAGAGACATTACAGGCGACGCCTCATGGATGAGGCCCGGATCCCATCCAGATTCAGCTCATTTGTAGGCGTCTTGGATGGATCCGAAAGCATAGCTCTTTTACCCCCAGAGGGTCTCTTTGGTAGAGCTTTCCTTTAGCACCTCCTAACGCGTCCAACACCTTTCGACACTGGCGAAAAAACTGAGGTACTTCCCTGATGGGAGGGGTTATATGGAGGGGAACTGTCTTCCATTGGTTGTGCCAGTGTCCAATCACCGCTGGTGACCCTTAACCCATTATGTAATGACTAGCTCTGTGTCCCGTGGTGTACGATAAAGAAAAGGATTTTACAGGTAAGCTGTTATAAAAATCCCTTTTTCTTTTTCGTACATCACGGGACACAGAGCGACTTAGTCATTACTAATGGGACGTCCCAAAGCAATGCCAAATGAGGGGAGGGATACATAAGCTGGGCGCCATCAGGCATGAGGATCTTTTGCGGCCTGCAACACACTGCGCCCAAAGGCGACATCCTCCTGACTTCTAACGTCTACCTGGTAGAACCTAGTAAACGTGTGTACTGAAGACCATGTTGCGGCCTTACATACTTGAGCCAGGGAGGCCTGGTGATGCACTGCCCATGAAGTTCCAACTGCTCTTGTGGAGTGCGCCCTAACTTTGAACGGAGGCGGTCTCTTTCTCAAGCCATAGGCTTGTATTATGACCTGTCGAGTCCACTTGGCTAAAGTGGATTTTGATGCTGCCTGACCCTTTTTAGGGCCTTCCGGCAGAATAAACAAAGTATCCGTTCTGCGAATCTGAGCAGTGGCTTTTAGATAAGCTTTAACTGCTCTTACTACATCCAAAGAATGCAATAACTTTTCCTCTACCGAACTAGGTTTGGGGAAAAAAGAAGGAAGAACCACATCTTGGTTCAAATGAAACCTCGATACCACCTTAGGAAGAAAGGCTGGATGAGGACGTAATACTACTCTGTCCTTATGGACAACCAGATATGGCTCCTTACAGGACAAGGCGGCTAATTCCGATACTCTTTTAGCCGAACAAACGGCTACTAAGAAAATCAATTTCCTGGTGAGAAGAACCAAGGAAATGTGTTGCAATGGTTCAAACGGTTGTTTCTGTAGAACTGACAGAACCAGGTTTAAGTCCCAAGGACATATGGGAATACTAACCGGAGGGCTAATACGCATCACTCCTTGTATGAAAGCTTTGACTAGTGAATGCGAAGCCAAGGGCCTTTGAAAAAATATTGACAAGGCCGAAATCTGACCCTTGATAGTACTCAAGGCAAGCTTCCTATCTACAGCCCACTGTAGGAAGTCCAAAATCCTCCCTATCACGTACTTACGTGGATGCCATTTCCTGGCCTCACACCACTTAATGTACGCTTTCCAGATCCTATAATAGATCTGCCTGGATACCGGCTTCCTGGCATTGATCATGGTAGATACCACAGAATTAGAGAGCCCTCTCTTTTTCAGAATGTGGGCTTCAATAGCCAGGCCGTCAAACCTAGGGCTGGTAAGGAAGGGTGATATATCGGTCCCTGCGACAGCAGGTCCGGACGATGTGGGAGGGTCCAAGGCCTCCTCACTGACATTTTTACAATCTCCGCGTACCATGCCCTTCGGGGCCACGCTGGAGCCACCAGAATCACTGGTTTCTTTTCTACCCTGATTCTGCGGAGTAATCGCGGTAACAATTGTGGCGGTGGGAATGCATATATCAGCTTGAACTGATCCCAAGGGAACACTAGGGCATCCGAGCCGCAAGCTAGAGGATCCCTTGTGCGAGACACAAATCTGTCCACCTTTGCGTTGAATCTGGATGCTAGCAGATCTACATCCGGTGTTCCCCACCGCTGGCATATTGCCTGGAAAACCTCGGGGTGAAGAGACCATTCCCGCGGGCATAATTGTTGGCGACTTAAAAAGTCCGCTCTCCAATTTTCCACTCCTGGGATGAAAACCGCGGATATGGCTGGGACATATTTTTCTGCGCACTCCAGGATGCAATTTGCTTCCCTCTGGGCTGCACGACTCCTGGTGCCACCCTGGTGATTGATATATGCCACTGCTGTGGCATTGTCTGATTGAATTCTGACAGGGGACCCTTGGAGTTTGGATGTCCATGCTACTAGGGCATACCGGGCTGCTCGTATCTCTAAGAGATTGATGGGCAGGGCCTTTTCTGCTTCTGACCACTTGCCCTGGAGAGACCATTGCTCCAGTACTGCCCCCCAGCCTATGAGGCTGGCATCTGTAGTGACTACCTTCCAAGAAACCGGACTGAAGGGTTTCCCTTTTTCCAGATTCTGGGGCACCAACCACCAATGGAGGCTCTTGCGAACGGAAGGGGACAGGGACATTGGTAAGTCTAAAGCCTGAACTTTTTTGTTCCAGGCTGACAGTATGGCCCTTTGCAAATTCCTTGAATGGAATTGACCGTAGGGTACCGCTTCGAATGAAGCCACCATTTTTCCCAGCAGCCTCATGCAGAGGCGTATGGATGGTTTTCTTTTTGTACCCACTAAGTGGGTCAAATCTTTTAAAGACGACACCTTCTCTGGAGGTAAGAAAATCTTTCTCTGATTTGAATCCAGCCTTAGCCCTAAGTATTCCAGACTTTTGACTGGTCTTAGAGCTGACTTGTCCCGGTTGATAATCCAACCGTGATATTCCAGATACTTGATTGTCTTGTGAATAGCTACTTCCAGCTTTTCCACTGAGTGGTCTATTAGTAGCAGGTCGTCTAGATATGCCATTATCGTTACACCCTGTGTTCTTAGATTGGCCAATAATGGGGCCAGAATTTTTGTGAACACTCGTGGTGCTGTGGCCAGACCGAAAGGTAAGGCTCTGAACTGAAAATGGCGCCCTTCTACTGCAAAGCGTAGAAATTTCTGGTGGGCCGGAAAGATGGGAATATGCAGATAAGCATCCTTTATGTCGATCGAGGCTAACCATTCCTGCCCTTGTAGGGCGGTGGCCACCGATCGGATCGACTCCATCCGAAAAGTCCTGATATTTAGGAACTTGTTTAGCCCTTTTAGATGTAATATGGGCCTCCTGTCCCCATTTGGTTTGGGGACTGTGAAAAGGTTCGAGTAAAACCCGAATCCGCTTTCTTCCAGGGGAACCTTCATGATTACACCTTGGAGCAATAGTTGTTCTAGTGCCAGAAGGAGGGATCCTCTCTTCTGGGGATCTCTTGGCACGTTTGACCTCATAAATTGGGCAGGAGGAGTGCCTTTTAACTCCAGCTTGTATCCCAGACTTACTGCGGAGAGCACCCATCTGTCTCTGATGGTGTCCCGCCAGGTCTCTGTGAACAACTGAAGTCTTCCCCCCACCCGATTGAGTGGGGGCAACGCTTCATGCCTTGGGGGGAGGTTTTGTACCTCTCTTGATCCAGGGCTTCTTGTTACCCTGTGATTGTCCCTGATTTCTGCCCCCTGAATTTGACCGCGGAGGCCGTCGGAACTACTTCACAGCCGATGTGCCCGGGACTGGAGAAGTAGGCCTCTTAAAAGAAGGACTTCTACCCTTGTTCTTAACCGGTAAGAGTGAACTTTTACCGGCAGAAATTTTCTGGATATATTTGTCCAGATCTTCTCCAAATAAGCGTTCTCCATGAAATGGGAAGCTAACCAGCAGTTTTTTACAGGGAGCTTCAGCAGACCAGTTTTTGAGCCACAGAAGCCTACGCATATGTACTATAGACAGCGTAAAGCGGGAGGCCTGTTGGATTGTATCCTTTATGGCGTCCACCGCAAAACACAAGGCTCTAGGCAGGTCAGCTAGGGCAAGAGCCTGCTGATCTGGTAAGTCCCTTAAGACTTGTTTCAACTGATCTTTCACTGCGTGGCAGACTCCAATCGCTGCTACCGCATGTTGTGTCACCATGCTTGCTGTAGAGAAAGCAGATTTTAGTAAAGACTCCAATTTTTTATCTATTGGGTCTTTGAACATTGGAACATTATCTACTGGACATGTCAGTGATTTGTTCACAGAAGAGATGGCTGCGTCCACTGTAGGGACCCTCCATTTTTTTATGAACTTATCCTTCATGGGATAGATCACCGGAAATCTCTTGGGGGGAGCAAATATTTTATCAGGATGCTCCCAATCCTGGTAAATAAGCCCCTCTAATAAAGGGTGGATTGGGAAGGAACAGACAGCCTGGGGAGCTTTTAGCGACCCCAGCGAGGAAACCGTAGTGGATGGTGGTTCCGCCAGAGGCATTTTAAATGCTGATCGGACCATGTTAGTCAGAGACTGAACCCATAATCTTTCAGCCTGAGATGCTGAGAAAGGTTCTTCCACTGTTGATTCCTCTATAACTGAATCAACCTCATCCTGATCCCCTTCAGGTAGGTCGATCTCTGTGTGGGGCTGTTCCTCCACTAACAGGCACTCTGAAGGAGGAGACGGAGATCGGACGCGCTTTTCCTGTGACAGGGAAGCAGCGATCAATGCTGTTAATCTCTCTTCCAATCCTCCCAGAGTTGAGGATAAAACCTCCTCTGTTATATATACAGGAGCAGGTGGACTGGGGACAGCCGCAGCACCAGGCATTCCTGCGGGGTTTCTACGGCTACTGACCTCTGAATTCTCAGGGGAGATTGGTGCGGTACAAGCATGCCCAATATCCTCAGAGCCCGATGGAGACCCCTTTGGCTTCCTGGAAGACCTATTTCCGGAGCGTCTGGACGACATATCCTTTAAGCACAAAGCTGAGGTATTCCCGTCGTCATACACCAATTTTTGCTGGTAATAGTCTAACACAGTTGCTGCTATATACCAGCTGGTGTCCACTAAAGTGCCTTTCTATGGGGATGCCTGCATCAACCGCCTCTGTGTGCCACTGTTTGTTGCTAGCTCTGTTTGCATCCAGCTGACACTTGTACTGTGTCTTTTAACCATGCTGGGACGCCTGCACATGCGCAGAAGCGCCGCGGCGCGCATCGAGCGTCATCCACCCGCCCCGCCCCTTTTTTTTCATAGGAGGCGCGTGCGCGCGCCCGTGCGCCATTTTCGAAATCAAACAGGGACTAGGAGCCAGGGCCCTTTTTGCCGGAGGGCCTGTGCGGTGGATGAGCGCAGCAACAGGGCAGAGGAAGTGGATTCCCACAGAGAAACTTACCAACTGCCTGGATCTTTTGACTTAAAAAAACCAAAGATCCACATGACAAGAAAAATGGACTACAGCGGCCTCTAGTGGTTTAACACAGGTACCGCGGTCCCCCTTTTTTTTTTTTTTTTTTTCTTGACTACTATTAAAATTTTACATTTTCAGTAGTTACAGGCAAACACAGATATTTAGCGGGAATACCGTTAGGTAACAGACAGAAAGACAAATTAGGCTTGGGGGTCCCCCAATAGAACCAAGTTCCTGGGGGCCCCCACTTACCTGATCCCCGCCGCAGGACTTTGTTTGGTCCACAGAAGTCCAAACTTCACCTATCACGGCAGGCATTGTAATTAAACCTTCAGGGACCGGGTTCCCAAGGATTCCACTCCCCTGGACCTGTATAGCACCCTGCACAGACAACATCTTGGTCGTGGGTATGACCAGAGCTCTGGATCCCAGGGTCCAGCCCTCCTAAGAGAGGCATTACAGGCAAAACCTTGCTCTTCTGCTGCAAGGCCCGGGTACCGACCGTTTAGCTATGAAGCTTTTTTGGTGGGATCCGGAACAGCTTACTAAGGCCCAAAAGAACCTGTACGCAAGCCCAGTGAAAACACATGTTACTCTTTGGCCAACACCTTAGACACTGGCAAAAAACTGAGGTGCTCCCGGATGGGAGGGGCTTATATAGGGGAGGGTACTTCCGGTTTGGAATTGGCCAGTGCCAACACCTGAAGGTAATCTATATAACCCATTAGTAATGACTAAGTCGCTCTGTGTCCCGTGATGTACGAAAAAGAAAGTAAATTATTCTAAATACACTTATCTATTTTCAGCATAGGACACAGTGCTCATATATGTATATCCAGTCTCACATAAATAGGACATTAGATTTCACAAATAAAATTCTAATGCCGCGTACACACGATAAACTTTTCTTGTCAGGAAAAATGAAATTTTTTCTCTTGGACGACAAAAACGTCCGTGTGTAGGCTTTCCAGCATTATTCCCGATGAGAAAAACGGCCGTGTGTAGGCTTTCCAGCATTTTTCCCGACGAGAAAAACGGCAAGAATCACGACGAGAAAAATTAGAACATGCTCTAATCGCGAATCGTAGCATTTTTTTTGCGGCAGTTTTCCCATAGGGAAACACTGCTAGGGAGCCTACACATGGTCGTTTTTCTCGAGCAAGAGAAAACCTGTCATGAAAAACGGCCGTGTGTAGGGGACCAAGCCGGTCCTCGTTTTTCCCGCCGGGTTTCACGGCAGTATTTTCACCGCCGTAAAACTCGATCGTGTGTACACGGCATTAGGCTGGATTGACACCGGTGCTGGAGAAAGAAAATGATTCAGTATCTGTGTTGTTGGAACAATGAGCCACCATGTTCCAACTACTCCCCTAGTGGAGGGTCTTGCCAGCAGGAACAATATATTGAATAGGTGGCTATGCCCAACTATGCCCTTGCCACCCCAACCGGTCCCGTTTGCAATGAGCCTTTCGGCATGGTACATAGTAGGAGTCAAAACAGTCCACAAAGCATGAATCATTTGTAAAAATGTAATGGCATGTTTCTCTAGTATATGATCAAGAATCAGACATCTGTGGTGAAAAACAGTTATTTCAAGTTTGCACACATACCCTGCGTGATTGTTCCAGTTGTTCTGAGAGATCTTCCAGTGCCTGTGTGTGTCGCTGTCTTATTTCCACAATCTGGGACTCATGGACTTTTGTCTCGTCTTCAATTGCCTTTTTAAGATCTGTCACTTCTAGTTCACGTTTTGCCCTGAACAAACCACAAAGGTTGAAAATCAACACCACTTCAAGCAAAGGCTCCAGTCGCAACGGGTACATAAACATCTGATCTATTTTTCTGGACACCCAGTACTTTGGTCCTTCCATTGTCCACCTCTTACAATACAAAAGTTATATCTACAAGCCTACAAGAGCACTGCAGCCCCCCCCCCCCCACCCCCCCTAGCAATAAAAAATTATAGGGACCAAACGGATGATTTAGCTATTGCCTGGAGTTCGTCTTCTTTAAGAACACGTAATTTAGCATTGAGTATAATACTGGGGGGTAGAGAGTTCTAATTTTTTTTGGATTCATTGGTGAATGAAGCTCTGAATTAAAAAATAAAACAACAGGTTTAAAGCCTGTTTTAATCCTCCTGGTGTACACTTCCTTGCCATTTACATGTAACTGGTAGTCCCAAGAGGTTGGGTTGTGTTGTGTTTCAGGTATTATTACTGCACAAACACAGACATTTTAATAATATCACAGGGCAATTGCCAGGATCAAACACTAAGCTCAAAGCATAATGATGATGATGATGCTGTATTTAAACCAAAAAATCTATAGGTTTGTATAGACAGAGCTGCTGTTAGAAATTATGGGGCCCCGTACAGCCTACCAGGCAGACATCCCCCCCCCCCCCCCATCAAAACAATATTTTCACAAAAAATACACTAAAATTATTATTAGCTAATACAAACCTAACAAAGAACCTGTGTGAATTAGCCCTTTTTAACTAATTTTTTTTTTACATTTTTATTTAAAAAATGTATAATTTTTTGAAAAATTATTTATTACACTGTTACATTTTTTTTTATACAGGGCAGGGAAGCCGGCAGTGCCAGGGGAGGTGGCTTGGCGCAGTGACAGGGGGGCACACAGGGGGATCAGAAGTGGGCAGACCAGGGAGGGGAATCGGTGCGGGGGAAGTGTCTCTCCCTGCAGCAGCTGAATGCCGACAGGAGGAAGAGAAACCGGCTTTCAGCTGCTGCAGAGAGCAGCACAGGTCATCTTTCTGTAATTGCCCCTCTGCCAGACCACACCGATTCCTCCTGCTGTTCGGGGCCCCTCTGTGTACCTGGGCCCCCTACAGGAGGGCTGGTGGTCCCCCCTATCAGCGGCCCTGTGTATAGATACTGTAATGATGAGAGAATTGTGCTAATGCTCACCTAAGTTCTTGCTGTGCAGCTGTGGAATCTAATGTGTCTTCAAGCTCAGACTTCAGTGCCTCCAGCTCTTCCCCAAGGTCCCGGCGCTGCTTCTCTGCCTTTGCTCTTGCAGCCTTTTCAGACTCTAAGTCTTCTTGTAATTCCGAGAGCTGGGACTGTATTTCCCGAAGCTGTTTCAGCAGATTGTTCTTCTGTGCTGCTTCCTCTTCAACTCTAAGATTAAAAAAAAAAAAAATACATATTATATACACCCAAGGGATGAGCCACCAAGGGCTTATTGCCATTCATAGGATACATGGCCACTGCCACAACAGCCACCTTTCCAAATATGGCAGGTGAATGTTGCGCTCTAACTAAATAATATGAAAAACCACAAAACTATTACTGATAGTCCTTAAAGGTGATACTAGGGAGTGAAAAAATATATATGTAATATTGAATATTTGAATTATTGATCATGAAAACCTGTGAAAGGTATACATGTGACCAATGCACCTAGATAAGTAATAATTAATAAATAATGTCCACTCATACAGGCGATGCATGAGGTAATAAACTACCAAAAAATCGTTGCATAGTAAATGTGCATATAAAGAAACAAAATGAAGCATAAATGGTCATGCTAAAAATCAGCAATATATGTTCACCTCAAAAAATTATATACAAATAATTATTTATTTGTATATAATTTTTTGAGGTGAACATATATTGCTGATTTTTTAGCGCAACCATTTATCCTTCATTTTGTTTTTTTATATGCACATTTACTACCGATTTTTTGGTAGTTTATTACGGTACCTCATGCATCGCCTGTATGAGTGGACATTATTTATTAATTATCACTTATTACTTATCTAGGTGCATTGGTCACATTTATTCCTTTCACAGGTTTTCATGATCAATATTTCAAATATTCAATATTACATATATTTTTGTTCACTCCCTAGTATCACCTTTAAGGACTATCAGTAATAGTTTTGTGGTTTTTCATATTATTTAGTTAGAGCGCAACCTTCACCTGCCATTATTGTTTTGTTTGCATCTCACATTGTGTTGCTGCTTTTTGTCTTTCCTAGCGCAGTTTTTTATATTCCACCTTTCCAAATATACCTAGCAAGAGCCGCCTGGAGCTCTTCTTCCTTCCGCGCCAGTTGCTGTTTCAGCTCCTCAATCTGTTGCTGAAGCTCTAGAATCTGATCTGATAAGTCTGATGTTTCCCCATCAAGTTTCCTTTTTAATTTCTCCATCTCTTGTCTGCCTTTTTCTTCCTTCTTGAGACGATCTAAAAGGTTATGAAAATAACATCGTAATTTGTTTTTGGATAACTGTTTAAGTAATGATATTTTGCTGTTAAAAAATTCAAATGCATAAATAAATCCCTATAGCAGTGCTTCCACTAAGGCTGGTCGTAGACGGTTAGAAATGTTGTCAGTCAGCAGGAACCGGCCGAAATTCAAACCGTGTATGGGCAGGCTGAATGTACCAAGCTGATAGATCAACCAACTTGGGTACAACCAACCTGCCGGATTCACTTGCAATTATCGCTAGCGGCTGCTATAGCTGCTAGCAATAATCACTGTCTTCTCCCAGCTGGGATGGCTTCCCCCGCCCACCCCTCCCCCCGCTAGGAGTAGACAATTGCTCGGCAGGAGGGATTCCCCCAGTCAGCATTGTCTGTGTTAATGGGGGAATCGTGCAAGTTTCTTTCCTGCAACCCATGGTAATAGAACAGAGGCTGATCCTAGAAGAGCTACAGATAATATATTAGTGTGGGGTTTAGAGTGGGTGACAACCAATGTTCACCAAATATGGAATTTCTAGACCATCATTGAAGAAAACAACTAAGAGGTAAAAAAAAAAAAAAAAAGCTTTGTCATAGACAATGAAGGATATGACCTACTGCAAAATAAGGAATAGCTTCTGTTACATGATTAATTAAAAGAAAAGTTCACCTTTGAGAACATGTACCACCTATTTTTAGGATGCAATGTGTTCCTGCTCCTGCAGTCTCTCCCCGATACCCATTCCAATTGTGACAGCGGGCTCCCTACTCCCGCTGTCCCATTTGAAAACAAAGCTCCACCCACACGGCCATATCATTCAGTTCAGCGAATGAATGAACTACAAGTACTGACAGCCTTTGCGGCTGACGGCTTGTAGTCCTTAATGAACTGCCCACGGCGCTATTGAGCACTCAAGGTAGTTCATTAATGCTTCCTCATTTAGTAACTGCCTGCCTGTATTGGAGGTATGGCAGACAGCTACACGGAAGCCTGAGGAGCCTGAGATTGCACCTGTGACCTGCCGATCACAGGTGAAATGTTTTGCAGGCTCCTTATAAAAATTAAAAATAAATGCACATTTTTTTTACCTGCAAAAAGACTTTATACATTTTTTTTTTGTTTTTTTAGAAAGGTGAACTTTTCCTTTAAATTCAATAATTTAAAGACTCTACGAGTCCTAACAGCTATTCTTGGTGTTTGAGAGATCATAAAGAAACGCGTTATTAGTTATCACTCTGACAGAAAACCTCTCAGAGCAACTTGCTCACTATACATTATAGTACCAGGCATCCTTCTTCGTTCTCAGCACTCAAACAGAGCAGAATGGAAGTTTGGGAACAATGAGTATGTACAGCTATGTTGGGCAGCAGTTAAATGTGCAATATCCAACTGAAATGTTTAAACTCTATTCATAAAATTAAATTTTCCAGAAAATGAATAATATAGAAATAATAAAGAGTATGGATCCACCTGGCTTTTAGAGAGTGCACATACAGTAATATTGCTTTCCTACCTTCCATATCTGCAATGACAGCCTCATATTTGTTGCGAAGTTTGCTCAGACTCTTTACTTTCTCCTCTTCTTCGGCCATATTACTGGTAAAATCAGAAATACGATCTTCTAACAATTTTCTCTCCTGTAACATTTACAATAGTGAAGGTGTGATTTGCATGACATGTTGCATTACACAAATATGTAACCATGTCCTCTTTAAATTTATTTTATGACAAAACTGTCTCAAAACATTGTATGCCATTGGCTAGGGCAAGACTTTAGGCCCAGTGCCATAGTAAATGCATTATTTGTATCTAAGTATACTACTTAATTCACCTTTCGTTAAGAGACAAGAATGCCTAAAACATGATGGAATTTACTGTATGTTCTAAAAGACAACCATTTACATCTATGTATGTCAAATGCATCTTTCCAATACTTACACCTTTACTCAACTCTGCAGGCAAGCCTCTAGTAATGTCTCCAACAGTTAAAATTATTCTAAAGGTAGGTCATCTTTTTATCCAAATGCATTTCCTGCATTAAAGTAATAAATGTCCCAGTAGTAGTTATACCCCCTGACCTCCCTATATACGTACCTGAGTACTATCCTGACCCGGCGCTGTGCCTGTTAGCAGCAGCGCTGGATTCTCTCTTCGCAGGACACAGAGGCAGCAGAAAGAGCCACTGGCTCCTGCTACTGTCAATCACATTCTGTGAGGAGGGATCATGGGGTGGGGCTGTGCTGTGCTGTGTGTGTCTAACTGTCTATGGATGCACACAGTCCAGCTGGGGAGCAAATGGCTTGCTATGAGGGCACACATAGAAATGGAGGAGCTGGGAGCACCAGCGGGAGACCCCAGTAGAGTAGGTTTGGGGCTGTCCAATACCACAGCATGGAGCAAGTAAGTATACAATGTTATTTTAATTAAAAAAAAATAACTCTTACAACTGCTTCAAGTACAATTTATTGTACTTCTTGTGGGAACCATACTTGAGCTGTGATTTTGGGTGTCCAATCACCTGGTCCTCTATGGATTTCAGAGAGAGTCTCATAATCCCCCCACTTCTTATAAACATGGGTATCATACCTTGCTGAGTTTAGCATTCTGGTCTTCTAACAGAAGAATATCTTCTTCCATCTTTTTAAGCTTGGCTTCAGTTGTTACTTTTTCCAGTTGCAGTTTCTGTCGGGCTGCCTCTTCTTCTTCTAATTGTTCCTCTAAATCCTGGAAAAAAGCATCCACCATGAGGTTACAAAACAAACTAAAGTTATCTGACCTTTTTAGTTTAATGCATTTCACTTATAATTAGGAATGAGCACATTGTTCAATGAGGATCGAATAGCTTACTTTATGATATCTAGAAATACTTCTGATACCACTATAGTGAATGATGCATAAAAAAAGTGAGAAACAAAAGAGCAAAAAAAAAACAAAGTGGGCACCCGTGCATATCATCAGCCCAGTGCAGAATGCCTACAGGCTGCGAATACCATCTGCTGACAAGTGTGCCCACAATCTGCTTCAGAAATACACAACACATTTTAATAGAGTTTCACCCAGACCTTCCATCCACTGCAGGGGCAGACAATTATTTCTTCTGGCTCAACCACAACAATAAGCCTTGATGAAAGGCTTAACCTAAAATGTGCTGGCCGATTACACCGTTTTTGTCTGACCTTTTATCGAATATAGATTTGTTATTCGTAGACTTTTAAACAATGCCACCCCCTCATTATTAGGTGGGAATGTGAAGAATTTTAGGGATCCAGCGCCATTTATCCATTTCTACAAGTACCCACAATGTATAGATAACTGGAAAAATAGGATTTTTATAACAGCTTACCTGTAAAATCCTTTTCTTGGAGTACATCACGGGACACAGAGCGACATAGTCATTACTAATGGGTTATATAGATACCTTCAGGTGCTGGCACTGGCAACTTCCAAAACCGGAAGTACCCTCCCCTATATAAGCCCCTCCCATCCGGGAGCACCTCAGTTTTGTAGCAAAGCAATAAGTGTCCCTAAAGAGGGGTGGGAGCTCTGTGTCCCGTGATGTACTCCAAGAAAAGGATTTTACAGGTAAGCTGTTATAAAAATCCTATTTTCTTTCTCGTACATCACGGGACACAGAGCGACATAGTCATTACTAATGGGATGTCCTAAAGCAATGCCCAACGAGGGGGGGGGGATACACCATACATAAGCTGAGCGCTATCAGACATGAGGATCTTTTGCGGCCTGCAACACACTGCGCCCAAAGGCGACATCCTCCTGACTTCTAACGTCCACCTGGTAGAACCTAGTAAACGTGTGTACTGAAGACCATGTTGCGGCCTTACAGATTTGAGCCAGGGAGGCCTGGTGATGCGCTGCCCATGAAGTTCCAACTGCTCTCGTGGAGTGCGCTCTAACTTTGAACGGAGGCGGTCTCCTTCTCAAGCCATAGGCTTGCATAATGACCTGTTGAATCCACTTGGCTAAAGTAGATTTTAACGCTGCCTGACCCTTTCTGGGGCCTTCCGGCAGAATAAACAAAGTATCCGTTCTGCGAATCTGAGCAGTGGCTTTTAGATAAGCTTTAACTGCTCTTACTACATCCAAAGAATGCAATAACTTTTCCTCTACCGAACTAGGTTTGGGGAAAAAAGAAGGAAGAACCACATCTTGGTTCAAATGAAACCTCGATACCACCTTAGGAAGAAAGGCTGGATGAGGACGTAATACTACTCTGTCCTTATGGACAACCAGATATGGCTCCCTACAGGACATAGCCGCTAATTCCGACACTCTTTTAGCCGAACAAATGGCTACTAGAAAAAACTATTTCCTGGTGAGAAGAACCAAGGAAATATGCTGTAATGGTTCAAATGGTTGTTTCTGTAGAACCGACAGAACCAGGTTTAGATCCCATGGACATATGGGAATATTAACCGGAGGACTAATACGCATCACTCCTTATCTAAAGGCTTTGACTAGTGAATGCGAAGCCAAGGGCCTTTGAAAAAATATTGACAAGGCCGAAAACTGACCTTTGATAGTACTCAAGGCAAGCTTCCTATCTACAGCCCACTGTAGGAAGTCCAGACTCCTACCTATTACGTACTTATGTGGATGCCATTTCTTGGCCTCACACCACGCGATGTACGCCTTCCAGATTCTATAGTAGATCTGCCTGGATACCGGCTTCCTGGCATTGATCATGGTAGATACCACAGGATTAGAGAGCCCTCTCTTTTTTAGAATGTGGGCTTCAATAGCCAGGCCGTCAAACCTAGGGCTGGTAAGGAAGGGTGGTATATCGGTCCTTGCGAAAGCAGGTCCGGACGACGTGGGAGAGTCCAAGGACTCCCCACTGACATTTTACAATCTCCGCGTACCACGCTCTTCGGGGCCACGCTGGAGCCACCAGAATCACTGGTTTCTTTTCTACCCTGATTCTGCGGAGTAATCGAGGTAACCATTGTGGCGGTGTGAATGCATATATCAGCTTGAACTGATCCCAAGGAAACACTAGGGCATCCGAGCCGCAAGCTAGGGGATCCCTTGTCCGAGAGACAAACCTGTCCACCTTTGCGTTGAATCTGGATGCTAGAAGATCTACATCCGATGTTCCCCACCGCTGACATATTGTCCAGAAAACCTCGGGGTGAAGGGACCATTCCTCTGGGCATAATTGCTGGCGACTTAGAAAGTCCGCCTTCCAATTCTCCACTCCTGGAATGAATACCGCAGATATGGCTGGGACATATCTTTCTGCCCATTTCAGGATGTAATTTACTTCCCTCTGGGCTGCACGACTCCTGGTGCCCCCCTGATGATTGATATATGCCACTGCTGTGGCATTGTCTGATTGAATTCTGACAGGGGACCCCTGGAGTTTGGATGTCCATGCTACTAGGGCATACCGGGCTGCTTGTATCGCTAAGAGATTGATGGGCAGGGCCTTTTCTGCATCCGACCATCTGCCCTGGAGAGACCATTGCTCCAGTACTGCTCCCCAGCCTATAAGGCTGGCATCTGTAGTGACCACCTTCCAAGAAATCGGACTGAAGGATTTCCCTTTTTCCAGATTCTGGGGAACCAACCACCAACGGAGGCTCTTGCGAACGGAAGGGGACAAGGACATTGTAAGTCTAGGGCCTGAACTTTGTTGTTCCAGGCTGACAGTATGGCCCCTTGCAAATTCCTTGAATGGAATTGACCGTAGGGTACTGCTTCGAATGATGCCACCATTTTTCCCAGCAGCCTCATGCACAGGCGTATGGACGGCTGTCTTTTTTGTACCCACTAAGTAGATCAAATCTTTCAAAGACAACACCTTTCCTCGAGGTAAGAATATTTTTCTCTGGCCTGAATCCAACCTTAGCCCCAAGTATTCCAGACTTTTGACTGGTTTTTAGGGCTGACTTGTCTCGGTTGATAATCCAACCGTGAGATTCCAGATACTTGATTGTCTTGTGAACGACCACGTCTAGTTTTTTCACTGAGTGGTCTATCAGCAACAAGTCATCTAGATATGCCATTATCATTACACCTTGTGTTCTTAGATTGGCCAATAAAGGGCCAGAATTTTTGTAAACACTCGTGGTGCTGTGGCCAAACCGAAGGGTAAGGCTCTGAACTGAAAATGGCGCCCTTCTACTGCAAAGCGTAGAAATTTTTGGTGGACTGGAAAGATGGGAATGTGCAAATAAGCATCTTTGATGTCGATCGCGGCTAACCAATCCTCCCCTTGTAGGGCAGTGGCCACCGATCGGATCGACTCCATCGGAAAGTCCTGATATACAGGAATTTGTATAGCCCTTTTAGAATTAATATGGGCCTCCCGTCCGCGTTTGCTTCGGGACTGTAAAGAGGTTTGAGTAAAACCCGAACCCTCATTCTTCCAGGGGAACCTCCATAATTACTCCTTGGAGCAATAGTTGTTCTAGAGCCAACAGGAGGGACTCTCTCTTCCGGGGATCCCTTGGCACGTTTGACCTCAAAAATGGGAAGGAGGAGAGTCTTTTAACTCCAAACTGTATCCCAAACATACTGCAGAGAGCACCTATCTGTTTTGATCGTGTCCCGCCAGGTCTCTTGCGAACAACTGGAGTCCTCCCCCCACCCGACTGAGTGGGGGCAACCCTTCAATGAATTTAACTTTGGGGGAGGTTTTGTACCTCCCCTGACCCAGGGTTTCTCATTACCCTGCTATTGTCCCTGTTTTTTACCCCCGGGAATTGACCGAGGAGGCCGTCGGAACTGTTACACAGCCGATGCCCCAGGGACTGGAGAAGCAGGCCTCTTAAAGAGGGACCTCTAACTCTGTTTTTAACTGGCAAGAGCGTATTTTTACCGCTGGAAAATTTCTGGATATATTTGTCCAGGTTTTCCCTGAATAAGCGTTCACCATGAAATGGGACGCTAACCAGCCATTCTTTACAGGGAGCTTCAGCAGACCAGTTTTTGAGCCATAGAAGCCTACGCATATGTACTATAGACAGCGTAAGGCGGGAGGCCTGATGGACTGAATCCTTTATGGCGTCAACCGCAAAGCCTAAGGCTCTAGGTAGATCAGCTAGGGCAAGGCCTGCTGATCTGTCAAGTCCCTCAAGACCTGTTTCAACTGATCCTTCACTGCTTAGCAGACCTCACTGCTGGTTGTGTCACCAAGCTTGCTGTAGAAAGAAGCAGACTTTCATAAGGACTCCAATCTTTTATCTATTGGGTTCTTGAACATTTGGACATTATCCACTGGACATGTCAGTGATTTATACATACAAGAGATGGCTGCGTCCACTGTAGGGACCTTCCATTTTTTGATGAACTTATCCTCCATGGGATAGACCACCGGAAATCTCTTGGGGGAATAAATATTTTCTCAGGACGTTCCCAATCCTGGTAAATGAGCCCTTTCAGTAAAGGGTGAAGTGGAAAAGAACAGACAGTCTGGGGGCTTCTAGCGACCCCAACGAGGATACAGTAGTGGTTGATGGTTCCGCAAGGTGCATTTTTAAATGCTGATCGGACCATGTTAGTCAGAGACTGAACCCATAATCTTTCAGCTTGAGATGCTGAGAAAAGGTTCCCCCACTGTTGATTCCTCTATAACAGAATCAACCTCATCCTGATCCCCTTCAGGCAGGTCGATCCCTGTATGGGACTGTTGCTCTGCTAACAGGCACTCTGAAGGAGGAGACGGAGATCGGGCGTGCTTTCCCTGACAGGGAGGCAGCGATCAATGTTGACAATCTCTCTTTAATCCTCCCAGAGCTGAGGAAAAAACCTCCTCTGTTACATACACAGGAGCAGGTGAACTGAGGACAGCCACAGTACCAAGTACCCCTGCGGGGTCTCTACGGTCACTTACCTCTGAACTTCAGGGGAGACTGGTGCAGCAGAAGCATGCCCAAGATCCTCAGAGCCCGATGAGACCCCCTTCGCTTCCTGGAAGATTCAGTTCCGGAGCTTCTGGACGGCATATTCCTAAGCCTAAAGCTGAGGTATTCCAGCCGTAATACAGCACTTTTACTGAGAATAGTCTAGCACAATTGCTGCTATATCACAGTTGGTGTCTACTAAAGTGCCTTTCTAGGGGATGCCTGCATCAACCGCCTCTGTGTGCCTTTATACTGTTGCTAACTCTGTCTGTGCACTTCAATAGCCAGCTATAATGTGCTTTAAAACACGCTGGACGCCCGCACATGCGCAGTAGCGCCGCGGCGCACACCTGAGCGTCATCCACCCGCTCCGCCCTTTTTCCAGATCGCCTCTATATATAGAGGCGCGTGCTCGCGCACGCGCGCGGGCACGTGCGCCTTCGGCGCCTTTTTTGAAAACAATAAGGAGCTAGATGGGAGCCAGGGTCCCTTTGCCGCAGGGCCCGGGGATGGATGAGCGCAGCAACAGGGCAGAGGAGACAGCTTCCCAGCAGAGAACATACCAACTGCCTGGATTTGATTCTGGAAGAAAAAAATCCACATTACAAGAAAAAGAACCATAGCGGCCTCTAGTGTCTTAACACAGGTACCGCGGTCTTACATTTTTTTTTTTTTCTTGCCTACTATTAAAATTTTTACATTTTCTCAGTAGTAACAGGCATACACAGAATATTAGCGGGAATACCTTAGGTAACAGGCAGAAAGACAAAATAGGCTTGGGGGTCCCTCAATAGAACCAAGTTCCCGAGGGCCCCCACTTACCTTTTCCTCGCCGCAGGACTCTGTTTGGTCCACAGAAGCCCAAACTTCACCTATCACGGCAGGCATTGTAATCAAACCTTCGGGGACCGGGTTCCCAAGGATTCCACTCCCCTGGACCTGTATAGCACCCTGCACAGAAAACATCTTGGTCGTGGGTATGACCAGAGCTCTGGATCCCAGGGTCCAGCCCTCCTAAGAGAGGCATTACAGGCAAAACCTTGCTCTTCTCTTGCAAGGCCCGGGTACCGACCGTTTAGCTATGAAGCTTTTTTGGTCGGATCCGGAATAGCTTACTGAGGCCCAAAAGAACCTGTACGCAAGCTCAGTGAAAAACACATGTTACTTCTTGGCCAACACCTTAGACACTGGCAAAAAACTGAGGTGCTCCCGGATGGGAGGGGCTTATATAGGGGAGGGTACTTCCGGTTTTGGAAGTTGCCAGTGCCAGCACCTGAAGGTATCTATATAACCCATTAGTAATGACTATGTCGCTCTGTGTCCCGTGATGTACGAGAAAGAAAGCCACACAGAGCCAGACCAAGGAAGGACATGTCAGAGGGAGCTTATAGGCTGCCCCTTGATGTTTCTTTCCAACAAAAGGTTAAAGTGGTTGTAAACCCTCCATTACAACTTGCACGTACAGGTAAGCCTAGATTAAGGCTTACCTGTAGGTACAAGAAATATCTCCTAAACCTACACGGTTTAGGAGATATTTGCCAAAAAGTTTTACAACGTTGTCTACAGCGCATGCGCGCCTTAGACAATGGTGCATTCACAGGGTTAATGCCCATTCACAAATCCGGATTTTACGTCTCCCGCGCGCATGCGCGGAGTGACGTCTTCGGCGCTCCGGCCAATCACAGCACTGTAACCTTCCGGGTATCTGTGGAGAGATGACTGCGGCTGGAGGGGGAGACGAGAACGGATTTGGGGGCTTCGATCTAAGGTAAGTAATGCATAATGAGCTAGTATGCTAGTCATACTAGCTCATTATGGCTTTGACTTGCAGGTGTTATTTAAAAAAAAAAAAAAAAAACGGGTTTTACAACCACTTTTAAGCAAAACATTTTTAATAATAATAATAATAATAATAAGTCAATACAAGGGTATAGTAGCTGGGGTCAATTCACTAAGAGATAAATACTGCATGCATTTTTGAGTTAAAATAACTAATACGGTATTTATCTCAAAACTAGTCAATTCACTTAAAAAATTTGTTATTTACAGAATGCGTAAAATATTTATGTTTTGCGATATTTTGCGCTTACATTTTGTGTTATTTTTGCAATTTATTTTTTATTTTTGCAGGCTAACACTGCACCAGAAGGAACACATAGTGTGAAGCCCTGAAAACAGTCCAGGGTGCTTTCATTCAAAAAACAATTTCCCTCTGATGAAATGTTACAATTTATTTTTATTTCTGAGCTCAGAGGAGAACATTTTCACACTGATACATTGTATACTTTTCATTTCCTGACCAGTGCAGTGTTCATTGCTATTTGGTACATTTCTAAAATACCGCCAGCAAACACCAGGTGATAAATAACATATCTGTGTGTTTTTTTTTTTGTGAATTGACTTTAATGATTTATCTCATATTTTTTTGCGGTATTTATCTCAAAATCGATATTTTACTTTGATGAATTTACTTTTATTATCTACTGTGATATTTCAAAAAAATTATTATTATTATTATTATTATTATTATTATACATGATTTATATAGCACCAACAGTTTATGCAGCGCTTTACAATGTAGAGGGGGGACAGCACAATTACAGTACATTTCAATACAGAAGGTACAGGAGGGCCCGGCTCGTAGAGCTTACATTCTAAAGGGAGGGGGTGGTGGTACAAAAGGTAATAGCTGTGAAGAATGATTTGATGGGGATGGCTCGGGGACAGTTGTTAGGTGGGTGTGGGATAGGCTTCCCTGAATAAATGGGTTTTCAGGGATAGTCTTTTGCAATGCTGTATCCAGGCCCAGGCCTAGGGCAGCACTTTGCAGGGGGCAGCACGGAAAGAGTCCCCGCCGGCTTGCACTACACTGTTAGTGCCATGCCAGTATTATGGGGTGGACTGGGCTAAGAGGCAAATTAGTTTAGCGCCCCCATAAAGCGGCCGCACTGCTTCGGTTTACGGGCGGCCGGCATTCTGCAACTGTGCGCTGCTTCTAGTTTTGACTGTCCAATCATCCTGGACCACAAACCTTCCTCACTGTGCTATATGTTTTCTGCTGCACCATTGGTATGGTTATATCTTCTTAGTCCTCTCCATAAAATTAAAAGAAATTTGTGCTTAAAGTAGAACTATAGGTGTGGCCTTGACAGAAAGGGGCGGGTCATATTTAAATTAGGGGGTGCACGAGTTTAGTCAGGCCTAGGGCAGCACAAAACCTAAATACACTACTGGTCTTTTGACCTTCATATAGCATGTGGTAACCTTTAGTGAATTGACCCCAGAGTCACTATAAAGCATGAGAATCTACAGGCACCTGCACATAGCTGCAGCAGCCCTCCTTCACCTATGCTGTGGCTGAATATCAGGACATTCTGACATGCCAGCACTTTCATGTCGTCACAGATTCCAGGGAGACAACCTATTATAGTGATGCACGTTGGAGAAGTGGGTGGGTGGGGGGATGTAAGCAGCAAGCTCCTACATTACCCAGAACTGTTTGGGAAGAGCCTGACATTCCTTCTAAAAGCTTTCTTTTTATTAAGTGACAGTTTATTTAAAATAAATCTATCATTAATTTAATATGTAGACTGCCCTAATTGGCCTCTTTTTGAAATTGCTAGTTGCCTGATAGACACGGGTAATTTGTTTTGATCCGAATAAAAATTTGTATGAATTTTTCGTTATTAGGAGATTCGGATACATGATATATTAAGGAATAGTAACGCATTTAGTTGAAATCCGTAAAGTGTTGTTTATTTGTTTTCTAACGAATTCCAACTTTTCAGTATGATTAGAATTCGAAACAATCGACCAATTCGAATTCTGTGTAAAGAAAAAGCTGGTTGTTAAGCTGCAGGCCGGGAAGCTGGCCGCCCGTGTCCTAAACAACCATGAGTCATTATCTGTCAGCGGGCTTCCCCACTGACAGATGAATGTAAAGATAAAGAATACTGGCAAGTGCCCAGCAATATAAAAAAAAAATGGGGCCACACTCCAAGTTTATACCAGGCCCTTCAGGATTCTAAGGGGAACCTCATGCTAAAATAAAAAATAAAAAATATGTAGCACACACAAACCTTTTTCTCGCCTGGCTCACTTGCGAGTCAAGGCACACCATGCTATATGCCCATACCCTCCTGTTTGAAGAGGTTAAGCGGTGTTCACAAATTTGGGTCTTTCAGCGAGTCACCCTTCCCACTGGTTCTCTCCCCCAGAGTATGGGGTCAAGTCTCTGTTTCTTCCCCCAAAGAAAACAATGTCCAGAAGTACTTTAACTCCAACAGAGAGTTTATTTTCTATTTGCTGCATAATAGATAGAGACAGGTGGGTGAAAGAAGAAACAGTGTGGCTAATAGGTCCAGGCACAACCAACAATCTCGTCGCCACTCGATCCCGAGTGGGTTTAGCTCACCCGGATAGTTCTCTCTCACAGTCCTAGCAGCCGGTGTGGAGCTCAAACAGTTCCGCCACCCTATCCCCTCCTGGGACGGGCGTTGCAAATCCTCTAACCTCTGTAGACTTCAAGAACAAGACAATGCCGATTGGGCACTCTACCGGTTAGCTTCCCCAAATAACAAATCCTTCCCTTTGACAGGTCACCAGGCCTCTGCCAAGACAGCAATTTTCTATTATTCATCTCCTCAACGGGACCGATCCTCCCCTGGCTTCCTCTTGGTCAGAGCGGGTACCCTTCCCAGGACTCCCTGGGACTCTTCTTTCGGGAACAGGCCCTAGTTGAAGGTGCTAGGCCCACTAGTAGAGTTGCAGGCCCCAGGCTAAAGGTGCCTGGGCCTGATCACGCCCACACGTACCCCCGGCCATGAGAGCCACAGGAGGTGGGGTACGTGTCTAGTCCTCCGACTCTGACGGGGACCACCCCACCGAACACCACCAGTACCCTCTCCCGGCATGCACAGCAAGTTGACCACGCCCACTGTACCACTGCCGAGAGAAGACACCCCAAGGCCTAGCAATGCCACCCCTGGCTCAACCCTGACCTGATGTGACAGCGCCACACACAGGCCGCAGGGAACCATACACCAGGCAGCATCACATAGGCAGAAGCAAAACCTACCAATGAGAATGGTCTGAGCCTGACTAATAGCTCAGACCAGCCCCTAAATTTAGGCACATAACACCCCTAAAAATAAAGACCCGCTACAATAATAAAAAAACGGCGTGTGGTCCCCCCCATACTAGACCCTTATCCGAGCATGCAGCCTGGCAGGTCAGGAAGTGAGGGGGGGGGATGAGCGAGTGCCACCCCCCTCCCGAACCCTACCAGGCTGCATTCCCTCAACATGGGGGGGTGGGTGCTTTTGGGCAGGGGGCCTCTTATGGACAACCCTGGGCTGTGGCTGTGGTTGTCGGGTCTGCAAGTGGGGGGGCTTATCGGAATCTGGAAACCCCCTTTAACAAGGGCCCCCCTATGTGAATGGGTATTGGGTACACCGTACTCATTCTCCAAAAAAGTGACGGGTGACGTGAAAGCACAGCCCTTGAATAGGTATTATTAAAATTATTGAAAAACCTATAGCCATGTATGAGAAGCCAAGGATAACAAACAAATATGAAACTTCCTCCAGCAGCATCACGTAGCAAAACAGCACTGTTTTCAGTGTGGAATATTAAAAGCCTAGATAATATCATATACTCTATATAGGGAATAGAGCAAATGATAATGCCAACACATTACCTGTACATGAGTCTGCATCTTCTTCTTCTCATTTTGCATCTGCAAGTTCCGCTCTTCCTCTTCCTCTACGCGGGACTCCAAATCATGTAATATTTCCTCTAGCTCCTGTTTCTTTGCTGCAAGTCTAGCTCTCATCTCTTCAGCCTCTGCAAACAGCTCTGTCTCTGCTTGCAACTGTTCTGCCAAAATCGACTTTTCTTCCACCAACTGGAAACAGAGAATACAAAGTTAAAGTATCTTACTATCCTACAAAATATAACTTGTAATGTGAAAATCCATGATAAGTCATAGGTCCATAAGTCATTTTCATTAGTTTCACACTGGTAGATGGAAAAAGGGAAAACATTATCTGTATTTTGTGCTCCCAATAGCCAGAAGCCTTTATTTATTCTGACTTTAAGACTAAACTTTTTTTGGATACCAAAGATGGATACCTCGGTTGTGGCAGCAGCTGCTGCCGTTACCGAGATATTGCTCTTCAAAGTAAGGACGCATATAGTCGTGTGCTGGTCCTTAAGTGGTTTAACATCGCCTGCTCTCAATGGATGGGCAGGGTGGCAATTGGTAAGTTAGCCCTGACATGAGGAAACTACCTTAATGGAGCACACATTAAAGGCTTTCTGGCTTGAAACCAACAGCTAGAAATCTGCACTTAAAGTGGATGTAAACCTGATTCATGAAATTTAAGCTGGGCACATATATCTGTATTTTTTTTTTTTTTAATCTCTCTTGAAAGCCCTATGTCCCGTAGCAGTCTCCTGCTCCGTTCCTCTGTTATCAGCCTGATAACTTTTGACAAGCTCTCCGAGACAGGAGATAGAATTGTGTGTCAGGGGAGGTTGCTATAAATAGATTAGCAGACTGCTAAACTATTCACAGGCAACCTTTGCATGTGTGGGGAGGGGGTGTGTGCCTTTCCGCCAATCAGCTGTCTCCTAGTATCTAGCAATAATCCACTCCTACAGGGGAATGAGGAAGTGAAAAATGTAACAGGACGTGCACTTTCTAAACAGTATATAAAGTTGAAGACAACAGATATACATGAAAAAAAATTATGTAGGGAGATTTTTTTCATCTCTGTGTATCATCTGAGGCTGTTCACTTCACTGGCTATATGTGACGGTTTACATCCACTTTAATTTTAAATGTATAAAATGGCTAAATATATAACTTTCATGGAAAAAAAATTAACAATCTATTTACTGCTTGGAATATAATGTTTTACAGGAAAATAAGTCAGGAGCTCAAGTCACAACAGTACCAGCTGAAGTACATGCAGACCGTGTTCTGTAGATTTAACCAAGTCTGGAGATTTGCTCAATATGTCAACACTGGCATAGTTGTAATGACCTTACCTGTTGGTATTTGCTTCCCATATCCTTTAGATCTTGTTCGGCCTTCACCTGGTTATCTTTCACCTTCTGCAGTTCCACTACCTTGGCCTGCATTACTTCATCCTGTCGGGTTACTTGTAACAAGGGCTTCACCTGGCAAAATAATAATCGTTTTTATTAGACATTTCTTTATTTGTTTAAGACATAATCTTTAAAATACATATAACACTCAGTCACACCGTTGCTCAAAATTCAATGCATATGAGAAAAGGTGCCGTTAATGTACAAGGTCAGTGTGTCATCATTAAAAAAAATGTATGCCAAAGTGTGCCTCTTCAATATTTTTGGAATATCTATTTTATTGTCTCAGTCTCACATTGTACTGCTTACATTATAGATACTGGTTAATAAAAAATAATGCAGTGTGAAAGCCTAAATAACTGCATACACTTTGAATCAATTGTTTAGGTAGGTCACAACAAGGTGGGCATCAAGTAGAACAGCAGAAGCCTGTTATTTAGAATAAATGTTGGTTGGAGGCAGTGCCGATCCTGACCTCCCTGGGGCCCTAAGCAAAATTCTGCTAAGGGGCCCTTTACGGTGGCAAAAAATGGGTGTGGTTTACGCGAAATGGTGGGCGTGGCTTACGTGGGCGTGGCTCGGAGGGGTGTGGTTAGAGTCGGAGATGAATGAGGGATGGAGGAAGAAAGAGAGAAAGAAAGAGGGAGAGATAGAAAGAAAGAGGGGTGGAGGGACAGCAGGCCCAGATCCTACACCACAATAGAAATATGTGTATTCCAGAAAGTTTAACAAATCAGCAGATAAAGATACTCCAAACACCTGGTGTTAGCGCTTCAATCATCCCGGCACCATGGTTGTTATGGTGTCAGGATGACTGAAGCGCATTATTTCTATTATTACATTGTAATATAGAATGAAATTAATCAACTCACTATAATGCAGAATCAGTGGAAGCCCCGAGTCCCTCCTTACACCAGGCATTCCCAGCGGAGTCCCCCTTACACCAGGCATTCCCAGTAGAGTTCCTCCTTATATCAGGCATTCCCAGTAGAGTCCCTCCTTACACCAGGCATTCCCAGTAGAGTCCCTCCTTACACCAGGCATTCCCAGTAGAGTCCCTCCTTACACCAGGCATTCCCAGTAGAGTCCCTACTTACACCAGGCATTCCCAGCGGAGTCCCCCTTACACCAGGCATTCCCAGCGGAGGCCCCCCTTACACCAGGCCTCCCCAGCGGAGGCCCCCCTTACACCAGGCCTCCCCAGCGGAGGCCCCCCTTACACCAGGCCTCCGCAGCGGAGGCCCCCCTTACACCAGGCATTCCCAGCGAAGGCCCCCCTTACACCAGGCATTCCCAGCGGAGTCCCGCCTTACACCAGGCCTCCCCAGCGGAGGCCCCCCTTACACCAGGCATTCTCAGCGGAGGCCCCCCTTACACCAGGCATTCCCAGCGGAGTCCCCCCTTACACCAGGCCTCCCCAGCGGAGGCCCCCCTTACACCAGGCATTCCCAGCGGAGTCCCCCCTTACACCAGGCCTCCCCAGCGGAGGCCCCCCTTACACCAGGCATTCCCAGCGGAGGCCCCCCTTACACCAGGCATTCCCAGCGGAGTCCCCCCTTACACCAGGCCTCCCCAGCGGAGGCCCCCCTTACACCAGGCATTCCCAGCGGAGTCCCCCCTTACACCAGGCATTCCCAGCGGAGTCCCCCCCTTACACCAGGCCCCCCCAGCGGAGGCCCCCTTACACCAGGCATTCCCAGCGGAGGCCCCCTTACACCAGGCATTCCCAGCGGAGGCCCCCCTTACACCAGGCCTCCCCAGCGGAGGCCCCCCTTACACCAGGCATTCCCAGCGGAGGCCCCCCTTACACCAGGCCTCCCCAGCGGAGGCCCCCCTTACACCAGGCATTCCCAGCGGAGGCCCCCCTTACACCAGGCCTCCCCAGCGGAGGCCCCCCTTACACCAGGCATTCCCAGCGGAGGCCCCCCTTACACCAGGCCTCCCCAGCGGAGGCCCCCCTTACACCAGGCATTCCCAGCGGAGGCCCCCCTTACACCAGGCATTCCCAGCGGAGTCCCCCCTTACACCAGGCATTCCCAGCGGAGTCCCCCCTTACACCAGGCCTCCCCAGCGGAGGCCCCCCTTACACCAGGCATTCCCAGCGGAGTCCCCCCTTACACCAGGCCTCCCCAGCGGAGGCCCCCCTTACACCAGGCATTCCCAGCGGAGGCCCCCCTTACACCAGGCCTCCCCAGCGGAGGCCCCCCTTACACCAGGCATTCCCAGCGGAGGCCCCCCTTACACCAGGCATTCCCAGCGGAGTCCCCCCTTACACCAGGCCTCCCCAGCGGAGGCCCCCCTTACACCAGGCATTCCCAGCGGAGTCCCCCCCCTTACACCAGGCCCCCCCAGCGGAGGCCCCCTTACACCAGGCATTCCCAGCGGAGGCCCCCTTACACCAGGCATTCCCAGCGGAGGCCCCCTTACACCAGGCATTCCCAGCGGAGGCCCCCCTTACACCAGGCCTCCCCAGCGGAGGCCCACCTTACACCAGGCATTCCCAGCGGAGGCCCCCCTTACACCAGGCCTCCCCAGCGGAGGCCCCCCTTACACCAGGCATTCCCAGCGGAGGCCCCCCTTACATCAGGCCTCCCCAGCGGAGGCCCCCCCTACACCAGGCATTCCCAGCGGAGGCCCCCCTTACAACAGGCCTCCCAGGCGGAGGCCCCCCTTACACCAGGCATTCCCAGCGGAGGCCCCCCTTACACCAGGCCTCCCCAGCGGAGGCCCCCCTTACACCAGGCCTCCCCAGCGGAGGCCCCCCTTACACCAGGCCTCCCCAGCGGAGGCCCCCTTTACACCAGGCATTCCCAGTGGAGGCCCCCCCTATACACCAGGCCTCCCCAGCGGAGGCCCCCCTTACACCAGGCATTCCCAGTGGAGGCCCCCCTTACACCAGGCATTCCCAGCGGAGGCCTTACACCAGGGTAGGCCCCCCTTACACCAGGCATTCCCAGCGGAGGCCACCGTTACACCAGGCATTCCCAGCAGAGGCCCCCCTTACGCCAGGTGTGATGCCCCAGCAGCAGAGACTCTCTCCGCCGCCATTACGCAGAGGGGACAGTGGAGGAGCCGGCCGGGTGGCTGGCAATAGGAATTAAGCTGTGGCGCCGCCGCCCACCCCCGCCCCTTCCCACATTTCACTCACACACAGACAGACATTAGCGGGGCGGGAGGTGGGCAGTGCCGCAGCTCAATTCCTATTGGCAGCCACCCTGACCCTCCTCTTGGTCTACAAGAAAATGAAAATTGTCTCCGCCCGGCCTGCGGACCTCTAGTGGCGGCGGCGGCGAAGATTCGGGGGCCCCTAGTAATTACTCGGGGCCCTATGCAGCTTGCCTAGCAAGCCTATAGGGCGGATCGGCCCTGGTTGGAGGTAATGATTTACAATATCTGTGCTGCAAAAGCAATTGGGTAACAATCCTAGGAATCCAAGCCTTCCTGCTAGATAAATTCAGCATAAGTTGTGTCAGGACGGGTAGCACTTGTTTTCCCTCACCAACAAGTAAGGAGGGAATTAAAATGAAATACATTTACCTCAATAGCACCAGATTTATCAGCAGCCTAAAAGCCATAAGAAAAATAATTTAACGTATCACAATAGTATACCTTGGTAAAGAGTCTCCACCACTGCCAATGTCTTAGCTTGAGGTATGCAGCACAGTTCCTCTGCACCACCTTCAAAGCACTCATTTGTTGCTGTTTCTTCATAAAAGCTCTATAAAAAAAAGAAGTTTAGTGTATTTATGTGGGGAAATTTAAGAATTTCATATAAATACCAAGCATTAAACACAAAAAGGGGACTATTTATAAAGAAAAAAAAATACTTTGGGAATGTCTCAGCGATCCTGCAAAAGTCACAAACCATACCCATAAAGCTTAAAGTTCACCTTTCAAAATATGTTACAACAATATTCAGGATGCAACATTTAACATGTTACGAACGGACCGGCCCCTGCTCCCCCCCCCCCGATCTGACCGATAGCGGGGATCCCTCCCCCCCACGCTGGCTTGTAGTTTTCAATGAACTACTACGGCACCGTGGAGCACTGTGGTAGTTCATTAAGTCTTCTTGTCAGATTGTATCTGCTTGTCTGTATGATGTACGGGCACACAGATACAATGACAGGTCTGCATGGCGCCAGTGATCTGCTGATGCAATGCTTTAAAGCAGTGGTCTCCAAACTGTGGCCCAGGGGCCAGATGCGCCCCATTTGCTATTTTTTATCTGGCCCCTGGGGAACTATTTCATCCACTGATACAAACAATGGGGCATTATTCCCCCCCCCCCACTGACCTCAATAAAGGGGCACAATTTCTTCTAACAACACCAACAATCGAGGACAATTCCTCCCAATGACACCAACGATAGGGCACAATTCCTCCCAATGACACCAACGAAAGAGCACAATTCCTCCCTATAACACCAACGATACGGCACAATTCCTCCCAATGACACCAATGAAAGAGCACAATTCCTTCCAATGACACCAATGAAAGAGCACAATTCCTTCCAATGACACCAATGGAAGAGCACAATTCCTCCCAATGGCACCAGCGATGGGGCATTGTTTTTTCCCCACTGACATCTGGACATTTTCTACTCCCAATGGCCATAGTCCGGCTCCCCAAAAGTCTGAAGGATGGCAAACTGGCCCTTTGTTTAGAAAGTTTGGAGACCCCTGCTTTAGAGGCTCCAGAAACAAAAATAACAAATGCAAAAATTTTGGCCTGCAGAAAAATGTGCATTATTTTATTTTTTTTAAAAGGTGCACTTATCCTTTAAAGCCTACGTTCACATTTTTCAAATTTTTTGCAGGTAAAAAAATGTCCATTTATAATTTTTTTCTAAGGAGCCGGCAGAGCATTGCACCCACGATCATCAGATTCAGTCACAGGAAAATGTAACTGAATGACACAGCCATGTGGGCGGAGCCCACACGGGCAAGCTGTTTTCAGATTTTGACAGCAGGTGCAGGGAGAAGATCCCTGGCTCACTGTCACAGGCAAACTTATTCATTAATGTGTCAAATGTCGTTTTTTTTTGTTGCTAACAGAGTAAAAAGCTGGGCACACACAGGCCAAAAATTGGATGAACACAGTCGGCAATAACCGGCCAACTTTAGGCCCGTGAGTACAGCAGTCTGGTCTTCAGAAGCCTTATGACAGGCTTCTGCCGAACGGGCATGCTGGAAAACCAGAATCCAACTGGCATCCGATCAACGCTGGCAATCAATGGCTGCAAGTGCTGATCAGTGTGTTCTGGTGGAGTGGGGAGTCCCCTGTCAGAACACAATAGTACAGCAGGGGAGATCGCCACACTAACATTGCTTGTTTTAGTAAGGCAATCTGTCAGTTTTTTTTTTTCATTCAGCCTGCTAGGTTAAATGAAAAAATAACTTCTCGTGTGTACCCCGCATAACACTATATGTAGGCTAAGAACATTTGACTAGAAGAGGAAATAATATGAAGGAGACCTTTGCACTGCGTAAAAGTGTATGGAGATTCCTCTAGGAATGAGCTGCAGGTTCTAACTGAACCTCCAGCTGCAGTGGTAAACATTTAGCAGCAGTATTAATGCCACTGCCAAATGTGACTGCTTCCTTCCTGCTCAGGGCTCCTGATTGTTGGAGAGTCGGCACCCACAGGCATCTTAACAGCCAGTGACACATAACAAGTGAATGTAAACAAAAGGAAAAGGGTAGTATAAAAAAAAAAGGACCAAATTAAATCCAGGTGGATATACCAAAGACTGTATATTGACTGAAAGGACACACAGCAACTCACTTCCTAGCAAGGTATCCTCGGGAAGCAGCTTGGAAGAGTACAATGATGTCTGTAATCTTCAGATCTCTCTCCTCTTCCAGATGAGCCAGCACTCCAGCACGGAAGAATATTTTACTCTGTCCAATGCGGAAAAGGTTGGGGTCTAGTTCCAAAGCTTTGATCTAGGATTCCAAAAAAGGGGAAGGAACAACATATATAACCATTAGAAATCAGACATTACAAAAACCATCAAGTACATCCAGGGCTTTTTTTCAGCAGGAACGCGAAGGAACGCAGTTCTGGCACCTCCAGCACTGAATGTATGTAATGGCAAGGAGTGCTGGTGTGTAGTGAGGGATCTATTGTTGCAGGGGAGGTCTAATGTTGCTGGGGAAGTCTATGGTTGCTGGGGGGCTCTTTTGTTGCTTGGGGGTCAATGGTTTCTAGGAGGAATCTACTGTTGAGAGAGCAGTCTACTGTTGCTGGCTACTGGAGGATTTATTCATGCTGGCTGCTAGGCGATCTGTTGTTGCTGGTGGGGGTCTATAGTTGCTGAAATTCATCTATTCACACCGATGGGGCTATATTGTTGCGGGGGGGTCTATTGTTGCCAAGGAAGTGTATTGTAGTTGTTGGGCGATCTATTGTTGGTTCTGGGGGGGTCTATAGTTGCTGAGATGGACTTATTATTGCTTGGGGGTCTATTGTTGCTGGGGAATCTATTGTTGCTGGCTTGATCTATTGTTGCTGGCTTGATCTATTGTTGTTGAAGGGATCTATTGTGGGTGGGAGGGGGTCTATTGTTGCTGGTTGCAGGGGATCTATATTACTACTTTTCTTGTGATCGTTAACACATTTCATACAAATTACTTAGCACCACAAATCAATACTTGGTTGTGTATTCTCTAAAAGGGGCACAACTGGAAGGCTGGTTGAGGGTGGAACTAAGGGACACTGCTCAGAGGTGGGTAGGGGGCGGAGACAAGGGGTTATTCAGAAGTTGGGAGTACATGCACCTATTCTCTGAGAAAAAAAAGCCCTAAATACATATTTTTAAACATCGTAAATACAAAAAGACTAAAATAAAATGAATGAACTATGTTGCTGTGCTGCAGATATTAAGATTCTACTCCAAAATGCCATAAAAAAGGTTTAATGAACAAGGCAGTGGTAAAAGTAGTCCAACCATTTAGAACTAATTTCTTAACTGACCTGAATACAGTAAACTGAAATCTGTCCCTATAATGACTACCCTAATATGCATGTAGCACCCTCTAGTTGTGCTAGGTGTGTACAGATAGATTTTGTTAGGGTAGGTAAATTTAAGGAGGCTTGACTAGTAGTCAAGCCTGTCTGTATGGATTCTGGGTTGGCAGGAAGCCAGGAAGGACTGGGTGACTCACAGAGGCAGCATCACTGAGACCTCCCCTCTCCTTCCAGAACATGCTAGAATCTTCTGGAAAGGAAAGAGGAGAGGAAAGGTGGAGCTGCCTGGAGTATTCTGAGGGCCCTGACCAATCCCTAACTTGGATTGGCAGGGGGCAGGCCCCCTCAAATACTCTGGGTCGGCCCAGCTGGGGAGGAGTTGTTCCAGTGGAAGATAGGATGGAGTGTTAAGCTGTTAGGGCCTTTGAGGGTACTCCCCAGTCCCCAGTCTGGGGGGGGGGGGTTGCCTTGGGCCTGGGCTCGGACAGGACAATCTTACAACCCACGGGGGTGTCCTGACCAGGAGGCACAGGAGGAGAAAGAGGACAGCAGGAGAACACTGCCAGGCAAATCTCCAGGAGTTCCACAGAGGCAGCCAAGAGGGTTGGTGAGTGTTTACACAGGACAGGGAAACACGCCTGAGAGTAGAGCTGTAGGGGGGGGGGGAGAATCGCAATCTGATTCTTTAACGATTAATCGTGCAGCTCTAGGACTGTAAAAATGCAGCCTGGGATAGGTGCAGAGCCAGTGGAGTGGACTGTGGTGGCACGGGCAGTGGAGAGAGGCAGCTGCAGCCAGGAGGGCAGGGCCTGAAGATGTGAGACTGGGATCAGTAGCCACGTGGACAGCTATCACTAGGACTACCACCATTTTGCTACATCAAAGGTGCCCACTGTCCCTGCCTGTAAAGGGCATTTACTCAGGCCTGGCTGAGCCAGTGTCAAGCCTAACCTATAGTGCTATCTGGTCTGGAACAAGCAGTAATCAAGTGATCTGCTGGAGCTGGAAGTGAAGAGGAGTATATACAGAGAGTGTCTATATTTGCAGTCCTAAGTCTGTTTGTTTTTATCAATCAAGTGGGCGTCCCATTCTTACCTTTACCCCATCCAAGTTAAGATCCCCCCAATAAAAACAAAAACAAAACAAAGTGCAAGGACTGGTTTTCTGCCTAAGGGTGATTGAGAACTGTGTACCAGACTGTACAGGGTGAGAGACGGACCACGGGGGTACCGCTACATGCATTTAAAGACAAGAGAATTAACTGTCAAGTTCTGGCACACTCCTCCTGCATCTTCCTACAGTAATAAACATTGAAAAAACAATACGTCCATGGGCAACACCAACACTTTCCTTTCCTCCAATATTACCAGTCAGTCCCTTATCGTTAAACTTTGATATATGAGCTTATGGAGGTCAAATAATAAATATCGTCATAACTAGCTAAATTAATTTATTCACAAAATAAAAATATACAAATTCTTACCATTATTGCGCACGCTTGTTTCCCATCCATAAATCCTTTCGGAATAGCATTTGGAGTCAAAATCTCATATCTAGATTTAAGAGCAGAATTTATTGTTTGTTAGTGTCACAATAACATCAGAACTGGATTCTCAGGCATCATGCACCAGGAATATGACTATATGTACTTTCAATGGGTCAGCATGGTATATGTGAACCAAGTCTTGGTAATCTTTTTGGCAGGAGATCAGATTGTGTAAATCCATTGTGGGATGCTTCTGGAATACATACAAGATCTCAATGTACTCATTTGTATGGGTGGGGACTACCATAGATTAGAGTAGAGAGTGTGCAGAGGCATCTTTACCCTGATGTATGCCCTTCATTTATAACTAGAATATTACAGGTACTAATATTTTACAAGTTCCAACAAGATTTCTTTTGTTGGGAGACCACGCTTACCTTTGCCTGAACTCCTGGAAGATGATTCTGTTTGGGAAGCCTTGTCTACAAATACGGATTCCCTCCAGAACTCCATTACAGCGCAACTGGTCAAGGACTAGATGAGGCTCCAATTTCCCAGCCTAATTAGGAGATGTGTCAATTAATACACAGCTGTACATGAGTCATTATATTATCTGTTTTTTAACTGTAACTTTGAACTCACATTCGTTTTAAGGACCCATTCATACCTGTCTGCTGCAGTGCATTAGGTTAAGGAAGCCCATTCATTTTTATTTGGCAGCCAGTGTACCAGAGCAGACAGGAATATGTACCTGCACCATTTTTTCTGACACTGCACACCACAAAGCAAGCTAGTACATTAAGGTACTAGCTTCCATTCATTTTGAATGGAACACTAACACAAGTGCACTGTAAAGTTGTGTTAGTGTTCCATTCAAAATGGACTGTGTGTAACTGCAACATGAAGGTGTGATGCCACCCTAAAAGTGGCCTACAGAAATGGTGCCAGCTCACATCTTCGATTTATCACCAGAGCGCCCAGGCAAATATTAGCCATAGCTTTCATGGTCAATTCTTGGCCCTCCTCAATGAACCTTCCTATTGACCATTGAGGTTGGGATGGGTGGAAGAAAGCAATCCATCATCTACAGAAGCTATGAAAAAAATGAAAGCCTACGTTCAATTTAAACAATAAAATAATAAAATCAGCACAAGTGACATACTGTAACTTCAGTGAAATGTGTCCCTTGTGCTGCTGTGTTCCCCTTTCGCAGAAATCTTCCAAGTCCACCCCTTCCGCCACTATTTTCCGGTGTTGAAGGAATTAATAGAACTAAGGGGCTGTGACAGGCTCTCATCAAGAGTGCCCAACTATACACACCCAAAGAATGAATGAAACAGGATCTATGAATGGAGAAGGGACAAATGACTAAAAGGTCTGCCCCTTCTGTTCATAGGTCACATTTCACTCATAGAAGCTGTAGAACGGCTTCTACACACATAAAAAAAAAACATATTCTTTGCAATTTTATATTACACCTAAAACCTAAATGAAAATACATATTACATATTGTACATTGCTGTGTAGAGTGGAAATGTCTTACTCTTTTTTCATGGTTGGGAATGATGCATCGGACAAAGTTGGGGTTGGTGTTTCTCAGTGTAGACATCAGCTTAGCCAGCGATTCTTTGTAGAGCTGCCCCACAGTGCGGAACATTCCTTTCTTTGTCTTGTATGACGAGCCAAATGTCATGTCAGACATACCAGTCATCTGGTCAAGTCCCACAATTCTATCCACTGTGGATGAAATAAATGGAAGTGAGATTCAGACATAACACACAAATCTGCTCACTAAGTGAATGCACAGCAGTAAACCTAAACTACCAATCATATCCAGCCATGACCTGACCAGGCTGCTTATCAGTGCGGGCAGAACAAGAAAAATGGCAGATTGGTGGCTATGGCTTACTGCTGTTGGTTACCTTATTGAATGAATGCGATAGTGAGTAAATATAAAACTATGGTATTGCTAGAATGCTAAAAAGTTGTGAATACAGGAATCATATAAAGTACTGTACAAAAACTGCACACGTACAAAGGCAACAAACATGAGTTTACCTAACACGTTACTTAGGAATAGTATTATGATAGCCTAAATAAAGGTCTAGATGCTTATGGGACATATACAGGGGTCTACTTACCTCTGAGCATTGACCTGAATCAGTTTTGTACTAAATTTGTATTTGAAGCACACTGATATATTGTACTTGTAAAAAATGTTTAGTGACAAATGACAGCTCATTGAAAAACCATAATTAGAATTACAGTTGGAGGACACATCTACCTGAATGTAACAAAATGGCCAATTTTTTTTTAAAATTAAATTAATTATATCTTTAAAGGCAGTTTAGTGTTTATGATGTAAATGAGTAATCAGCCGCTGCCAGATATAAACATGGATTTTGGTAAAAGCCTCTGCTAATAAATCAGCATATTTTCCTCTCTTCTTTGATTTATATCACTCAGGATGGATATATAAAGCCATATTTTTATTTTATTCGTTTTAGCTTTGAAAAGAGAAGAAAATGGTTAAAACCTCTGACAGTTTTTGTTTTTTCTGTCTGTGTTTCATCCAGGAGATGACCCTTTATTTCCTATCCAAGAAACAGAAAGAAAGCAGATCTCTCCAAACAAGGGGGTATCACCTATTAGTTGTCACCAGATCAGGTTTAATATATATATATATATATATATATATATATATATATATATATATATATATATATAGATAGATAGATAGATAGATAGATAGATGAATATCTAGATATATCTATCTATCGCTCTCTCTCTCTCTCTCTCTCTCTCTCTATATATATATATATATATGTATATATATATATATATATATATATATGTAGCGGGTATTTAAATTTAAGGGAAGCATCTGGGTGGTAGTGTAACCCAGATGCGCTGATTATTGTTTATGGAGGACTCTGGTGGTGTGAGGTTCCCTGGTGTTCGAGGGTGGCGCTGTTGCCCTGGGCCGGGGGTTGAACCCTCACTGCAAGACTGTACTCTTTTTGTCCCTTTTCGGCGGTTGTACAGCGGGGCGGGGAAGCTGCTGTGACGCTGGGGAGAGGAGATAAAGGGGCGGACGCCCTGAGTTCAGGGTTCAGAGTCGGAGGACACCGCCGCGCCCAGGCACCTTTGGCCTGGGTGCGGGCGTTCCGGAGTTCCGGGCACAGGGGCCCTTGGCCTTGCCGGAGCGGGAGATGGAGTCCATCCCAGGCACCTTTAGCCCTGGGGTGAGGTACTATTGAGGAGGCCTGGGACCCAGTACCTTCGACTGGGTTCCGCAAGGGTGGAGGAGTCCGAGGGGCCCTAAGGTGTTGGGCGCCCGAATCTGAGACGAGGAGGCCGGGGAGTGTAACCCTTCCGAACAGCCCGGTGCAGCATTTGCCGGTGACGGTGGGGCCTCCGGTAACTCTCTCGGAAGGATGTCTTCCCTCTGACTGGGGCCACAGCTTAAAGAATGTAACTCCTATTACATGTTCGTCAGAGTTGCTGGTAGAGACTCAGAAAAGGAAAGAAGTACATTCACAGCCACTGTGCGCCATAACCGTTGGTGATATCTCAATGGTTTCGTTTGATTAAGGAATTGTGCCTTGACCTACTCCCCACCTGTACTGAACTGTTCGTTGGTCACAACCTGTCTGTGCTAAGTGACGATTTATTGCTGCTAAAGAATAAATAAGAGTTGGACCTTTTCAGTGGTGTGGAACTCTGGTTAATGGGAGCAAAGGGGGGTCAGTTAGAGGAAAGACTTGACCCTGGGTTATACACACGACCCGATGGTAAAATACGTTCGGATCTTCACCTCTATCCAGAAGAGGACATGGGCCGTGGTGGATCTCATCCCTCCCCCCAGGTTTCCCCGAGACAAGACAGCAAGCCGAGAAGAAGAAGGGGTGAGAGGGGTGAGCCCGCTACATATATATATATAGAGAGAGATATAAATAGACAGATAGATATACCTGCTGCTATGATAATGGGTGTTGTATCTACCTTGTGTGCAATATCAATAAGTATGCAATAAGTCTAAACTCAATATTTGATCATTTCATATATATACAAATAATCAACAATTCACAAGTGCGGATAAAGTAATAATGAGTCATTGATAGATCCTCAAGATCTTCAATATCTTAATTAATACAATCCATAGATTCCATAAGTGCAAATAAAGTGCAAGTGCTGATGGCTCCTTCAAAAGTGTGGGATCAGGTTTGCTTATTGGAAGATTTTCCCTCACTTTCTGTTCCCAGAAAACTCAAAAAATGTTGAGTTTCCTATCACCTTCTGTACTGAAGACACAGACGACAATAGAAACCTGATAGGGGTTCTCACCCCTTACAATCTTATCCAAAGTTATGGCTTTATATACACCTAAATAAATTGTGAGCCACAGGAAATATACTATAGATGAAAGGGCTTAACATTTTAGACAAAGCAATACACTTGAAATGTAAGGCATAAGGAACCTTACTTCAACATGGTTGTCTTTGTGAATGTATTTGCCACAATTGCCCAAATATCAATGAATGATACAATTCCATTTTGAGAGCTAATCACGGCTTCTTCCATAATGGTTTTGTAGGAGACGCAGACCTCTCCTGGGTAGAATGAAAACTTCTAGACAAAGGGCACAACTCCATTTGCTTTTATCATACATACATACATACATACATACATATAAATCTTACACACTGCTAGGTAAGCTCATGGGAAAAGAAAAAGTATAAAAGTACATTTTTAAGTACTGATTTTATTTACTACAGCTTACACTGTAAATGAATAAATAAGGCCACTTACACCAACGGAGTGCATATGTGCACAGTGCTATGGCTTCTTTATATGACTGCAGAAGTAACATCTGAGACAGAAGACTGTACTATATAGCAGCTAAACTCTGAGAGAGCATGCATATGCATAAATTATACACTAGATGGTGCTAGTAAGCTGGATAGTTTGGTTGTATATTTGCAATCTATGCCTTTATTGTCAATTGGCATCTCATACCATTTGTCCTCCATATAATATATCCTTAATTCATGAAAGGCAGGCTACATTTAAAAAAAAAAAAATACATATAAAGCTCATTACCAGATGTCAAGTGTAAGACTGCATATTTGATTTTTTACATAAGATATCCACAAATCAATATTTCTGTACTGTACTGCTCTAATGAATACAATTACACTTCTGTTCTCCTTGCAAGAGAACAAATCTCCAACTCAGTAAGGTAAATGGGTGTTTGTATATAACGCTTCCAGCTTTCAAGATTGATTTTTTTCCAGCCTTTCTGAGACAAATGCAACATGTTTCATCACAAGCTTCATTATAAGGGGCAACAGAAATAATCCATTAAATCATATTAGTAGCTAGCTAAAAAATATTAAAGGGGATAAACGAAGGCTTTGTATATGTTTTATTTTTTAAGGTTAGGATTGAAAAAATACATTCTAGAACCTTTTTTTCCTAGGGAAACGTGAAATACTGCATACTGAAATATTTGCACATAAGATTATACAGCACTATCTACTTATTTAGGGCCAACATGGTGGATGTTTTAAAATGAGACCCTTGAGAATTTGGGGTAAACCTGAGACCTCCCTACCATTGTTGCTGTGCTTGCAGAAGCCTATAGTGCCCCCTGCTCTGGATAGAGGTTATAAATAGCATTCCAGTGCTCAGGAATGACAAAGCAAGCTCCCTCTGAACGCTGATGACATCATCACAATACTCTTGCTGGGAACACTTACTCCATGGGGCTAAGGTGCCTTTCTGAACTGTGCAGGGCCAGGACAAGTGGTGGGCAGAAGGGGCGGCAGGGGTACTGTGGTATCATGTGAGGTGGGGGGGCACCACAAGGAAATGGGGGGTAGATTTGTGTTGGGAGGGGGAATGTGGAGGGTGGCAGGGGATAAGAATTGTTCTAGGAGGGGAAATTAGGGGTGTGTGTTAGGAATGGTAATTTGGGGGAATTTGTTTTGGGATGGGGGAGGATGATTTGTGCCAGGAGAGGGGATTTGGGGGGTTTGTGCTAGAAGAGGTGATATGGTAGAGAGAGCGAAATTTGTGCTAGGATGGAAAATTTCTTCTTGGGGGGGGGGGGGGGGGGAGACAATTTGCGCTTGTAGGGATGATTGAAGAGTATTTGTGCAAGGAGGGGAAATTTGGGGGGAGGATTTGTGCTATGAGGGGGGTTTGTTCTAAGAGGGGGGGTTTGGAGTGGGGGGAGAGGATTTGTACTTGGAGGGGAAATTTGATGGGTAGAGGATTTGTGGTAGGGGGGAGTGATTATTTCTTTTGGGGGGGATTGCGCCAGGTGGATTTGGAGGGAGAGAGGATTAGAGGTTGGATGGGGGGGGGGGAGCAAAGATTTGTGCTGGCAGGGAGGATTTCAGCAGGGGGGCAGATTTGTACTGGCAGAAGGGAGAATTTATGCTTATGGGGTAGGCATGCAAATTAGTGCTCGATTTTTATTTATTTTTTGTGGGGGGGACCTTGTCCCGCCACTGGCACTGTGTGTAGGTTACAGGTTACACTCCTAATATGCATAGGTGGCAGATTAAACAGCTAGGCATTGCAATGTTACACTTGATATCTCAGTGAGATTAGCGATAACAATGTATTCACTTTAAAATCACCATATTTTATTGTATTTTAAGCTTTGATTATATATAGCGTGCCCTGAATAATGCTTTTTAAAGCTCAATAAAGCAGAACAAGAACAGACAAAGCTGAAGGTGAGACAGAAATGATACAAGCAAGCTGTGTGAAAACATCCATTGTAACACAGCATGCTAGGATGAAAATATTATAAAACTGACATAGAACCGAGAAACCTACTTTCACCTGGGCCTTGGGGCAGCACAGCGTAGGTGTCAAAGAAATAAACCGCCTGAATATTCTGGATATCTGAAGGAATGCAGCATGGCAGAGTAGGGAAGGGACATTGTGCGGAGTGGCAATATTTGTCATATGGTAATTTAAATGTGACCAAACCATTGACAGAAAATGACAGGTTTAATATTATTTAGTTGGCAGAACATTAAGTAATAAAAAAATAAGTTAAGTGTATAACAAAGCAAGTAATATGTCATAAAAAGTAATGTTTAATAAGTGTGAATACAATGAATTGGTGATATAGGGTTATATGCGGAAGGAAAAGCAAAGCAAGGGAGAAAGAATAGTAAAGAATAGGTTAGATAGAGAATTCAGAAGCACATTAGTTGCATGTATCTAATATAACAAATATACAGCACTGTTAAGAAAAATGACAGTGTTAATATATACCAGATTTAGATTATACCAATCATATACTGAAACAGAAAAAGACAAAGTGTAAGGGAACTGTCTCCTATCATTGATGGTGGCTCAGGGATTCAGTGTCTGCAGTGGAATATTTGCTTTGTGTCTATGGATTCAACTGAAATCCTTATTTTCTATATCTGATCGATAAAACATTTGGGTTTACATAGTTACATAGTCAGGTTGAAAAAAGACACAAGTCCATCTAGTTCAACCATAAAAAAAATAAAAATAAAAAATATTGTACAATCCCATATACCCAATTCTATACCCACAGTTGATCCAGAGGAAGGCAAAAAAAAAACAGCAGAGCATGATCCAATTTGATACAGCAGGGGAAAAAATTCTTTCCTGATCCCCCGAGAGGCAATCGGATTTTCCTTGGACCAACTTTACCTATAAATGTTAGTACCCAGTTATATTATGTACATTTAGGAAAGTATCCAGGCCTTTCTTAAAGCAATCTACTGAGCTGGCCAGAACCACCTCTGCAGGGGGTCTCTTCCACATTTTCACAGCTCTTACTGTGAAGAAACCTTTCAGTATTTGGAGATGAAATCTCTTTTCCTCTAGACATAAAGATTGCCCCCTTGTCCTTTGTGTTGACCGTGAAGTGAATAACTCAACACCAAGTTGACTATATGGACCCCTTATATATTTGTACATGTTGATCATATCCCCCCGTATTCTCCTCTTCTCAAGAGTGAATACATTCAGTTCCTCTAATCTTTCCTCATAGCTGAGCTCCTCCATGCCTCTTATCAGTTTTGTTGCCCTTCCTTTGAGTTTGGGTTAGAGTCGAATGCTGCTCAATTTCTTTTTCTAATTCATTTCCTGGGCTGAGACAGATCCCCTACTACAGCATTGGTTAAAATTGTGCCATATTATCTTTGTTTGCACAATGTACTTTATACAACACCATTGGTTTTTCTAACAATTATCCTCATATCTGTGCTGATTGATGGAAAGTCTCCCTCAAGGTTATGACAATTCAAAATGCCATGCTTGTCCATATTTTGTTTGGACCTTAAGTACACAAACTGAGTGTTGCATTTTTCGGTTGGGTCTTATCCAGTTAGTTATGATGAAAATCATAGCAAGTGATTAGAAATATTTTATTAGTTTGACAAAATTGAAAGCTAAATTCAGATTTTGTATTGATTATTGTGGGCTGCAGTAATTGTTACTTTGAAACTTGGTTATCATTTAGAAGGCAAGATGCTGACTAAAGCTTTTATAAGGTAACTGCTTAGCAATGAAATGCATAATACATTGGTGTACACATGAACATTTGGCTTTTTATTAAATCCGACCGATGTTAAATTCATTGTTATTTATTCTGAAGTAGATAAATGGTAACCAAAACTTCAAATGATTTACAATTTAAAGCGTAACTCAACTTTTGAGGAGAAAAGAAACATTCGCCTTTGTATGGTGGGGATGCCCTGAAGACATCTGTTGCACCAGACAAAACACGTGTAGGGTGAGGCCAGTGGCATATGATGTTGTACATCCACTGTTGATCCCTGATGTGGTGTGTTTTGCCAGGGTTACTCTAACTTTTGTGAGTATATCTACCTTTAATAAAACTTGGTTTTAGCATACTACTCTATGGCCTTTTGTTCTTTCTCCTACCATTACTTTGAGGTGCTGGCTTTGGATAACCGGTGAAGGACCGTGGAGGCGTTAGAGTCAGTGGTATCCTGAGTGGTGGCCCCAATCAGGTGATTTCTGCGTTGTTCATCTCTTATCAATTGAAGATCATTACTGTTTGGTAAGGGAACTGGCTGTGAGGCGGTTTGGGATTCTTACACGTGAACTTTCATCATTTTCAAAATTTCATATTTGGACTTTTAAGTATTTATCTTTGAAGTTTACTTCTTTGTTATGCATAAGTGAATTATATGTTATGGGACTGCTATTTTATCATTTAATCTGATTTGATGCACATTGTTTATTATGGTTTAATATGAGTTTACCTTTTTTTTTCACACACATTTTTGTATTGCTCACTACAGAGATATTGGTTTTGGGCACCTTTTAAAGTAATTATTTTTGTAATTCCTTTGTGTATGCAACACAGGTTGCTGCATTACCTCCATTTGCACTAAGCGCACAATTTTTTCTGTGCTTATATATTACAAAATGGCTTGTCCCCCAGTTGTATATGTTATATGATTTTTTTTGCAAGATTTTTCACATGAAAGTGGAGTTATCCTTTAAGTTTAAAGGCCAACTCCACCTTTTGCAACATGTTACACCCATATTTAGGATATAACATGTATGTTGTATTATGTTGCTAAGCAACCCCCCACCCCAGGGCGCCCTGAACTTAGCCTTTAAAGAGGTTTTCATCTTAAATGGAAACTCCCACCTACAGTTAATCCCTTCCATTTAGCTGCTTGAAGATGAAACCTGAAACTGCCACTACTTGTTCCAGTAAAATAACAGATGTGGGAGTGTTAAGCTTCTCTGAGCATGTGCTTCATTGAAAAATGAAAAAAGTTTTGAAATTTTTCAATAAAAAAACATTTTGAGATTTTTTTTGAACAGTCATCCTCTATCAAATACGCCGGTCTCTAATTAAACCTTTTAAACCCAACATATGTGCCAAGAACATCTTTGTCACTTCCCATAGCTGGTCTTGTGCACCCCAGCAAACTTCAAACCTGGCTGCACTCAGTTTTCAAATTTTAACATCTCCAAGACATGTTTACCAAAACACTCTGGGAAGTCCCCCAAGACACTCTGGGAAGTTCACCCCCATCTTGCAAAGGATCACACACACCTTAGAGATCCATGGAAAGACATACATTGGTAAATAGGATATGGGTGATTGGCTAGAGATAAATTCTCTGCATTGCAGTGTCAGGGCTCCTGGGACCACAGCACCAGCTAGGAGAAGAGTTTGGAGGCACTTTTAGGGGATGTGATATTTGAGTGAGGAGTTAAATTCATAAGGTTTGGCTGGTTACAGCATCACTTTAAATTAAGCTGTTTGTTATAGTACATACAAAAATGAAGGCTTTGTGGTTGCAGTGCAGCGCACAGTAGTTGATTATATCATTCAATTACACAAGGGAAAAGTAATACTCTGCAATCTTTGTTTTTATAAATGAATAATACAGTATGTGGACTAGAACACTATATCAATCCATACAAGATAAGTGTTTTTTAGTGACATAACTTCTCTTTCTAAACAATAGGGTATATAATGCAGGATGTCAAAACAAACTCCATGTGCTTTGCAGTAAGGTACAGTAAACTACTGACTCAAATCTACAATTCTGTCCTCAACATTTCTCCTTCACTCACCATCTTTCCAGAGCTCTCCTGTAAATTTGTCTGTGCTCTGATGAAGGAGAGTGGCCACATTATCATTCAAAGGGTCCATGTTCTTCATCAGCCATTCATCTGCTTTATAGTCCACCTGTTAAAAGCCCAGAACAATCATAAAATATGCAGACATGTACACCGTTATCACAGAGAAGACCTGTAATCTTCAGGACAATGCACACTGGAAACAACCTCAGTAAACACCCAATTTGGCCTTTGTAATGAGGACATATGCAATGAAGAAGCACAAAGCGTGCTGTAAGAATATACAATGAATGCCAAGAAATGGTATCTGTGTGTATTATGCATAAATCTAAGTGGAGATCTAATGCCCCGTACACACGGTCGTAGTATTCTCCGGCCAAAAGCACATCGGAATTCCGACGGAATCCCATCGGAGAAAAATAGAACATGTTCTATTTTAAAACTCCGATGGAATTCATTGGAATTACTCCGTTGGGGCACACACACGGTGGGAATTTCCGATGGAAAAAGTCCGTCTGACTTTTTCCATCGGAAATTCCTATCGTGTGTACAAGGCATAAGAGTGGAGTGGAAGAATTATACAAGAAAAAGTATATATATAACCAATCTAGAACTTAAATTAAACATTTACTAAAACTGGATAGTGCAAAAATTGGTGCAGCTCTGCATGGTACCCAATCAGTTTCTAACATCAGCTTGTCCAATTAAGCTTTGACAATAAAATCTGGAAGCTGATTGGTTTCTATGTGGAGCTGCAACAAATTTTGCACTCTCCAGTACACATTACCGCTGATTATTACATAATTTAAAATGTATTTAAACCCAAGAACAAAAATGTAATATATTGCAAATTATCATTGATGTTGTGACTGAATTTGTTTTATTTTATTCAGAATTTATTTTTTTTTCTGTTATTTTGCCTGCCAGTAGCACTGTCCTAGGATGACAACACTCAAGCAGTGTTGCCACCCTCCGCACTTTGGCAACAGAAGACCTGTCTCTTTTTTTCATCCCTATAACATAGGGTTGAGGTGTTATGTAATTCAGAGACTAAGTTGATAGAGCTGATAACAATGTTTAAGGATTTCAGTAATGCACAGGCAGGAAGTTACATGCTTTCTAGATTTCTGGCAGAATCAACAAGTATTTATGTGTAATTATCAAACAGATGTAACAAAACAGGTTTAATGGTATTTTTTAACAAGCCATGTCCGTGTTTGCATCTTCAGTATACCCAATATTGGGAACTGTAATGTTAGACAGCAAGGACAGCATGGTCCCTCTTTCTACCTACCCACATATATTACCCGTTTGTGCGCCTTGACCTACTTTATAAAAGGTAACAAATAAAGGCGTCAGTATGCTTTACAATACAGCCATGACAATATGACTCACCTTGCCAGCATAGTGGATTATACTCAAATCAGCCTTGTCTCGCAGTTGTCTAGGCTTCTGGAATTTAGGATGGGTGCCAAGTTCTTGGATAACCTTCTCCACAAAACTTTTATCAGTGGCTTTGGGGAACCAGCATTCTTCATCCAGCAAGGACAGGATACCTGGAGGATTTGCCTGAAAGCAAGAACAAGGACAATAATCTCAGAATGTTCTTTTATTTGTTTTCTTTTTGTTATGTGTCAATCAGTTTTACTATGTCCTTCTGTGTGGTTTTCAGGCAAACTCAACCCCTCTAAACTCAAACTATATTCTTCTTTGCACTCACTTTTCAGCTATGAATCAGCCTGTTTCTAGAATGGGGGCTGAACTGTGAACTATGCTCTAATATTGCCAGGGTGGGCTGCATGAACTAAGTACACTGTATGTTCACACCATGGTTCTGAACATTAACACTAACACAGATGTCTTCAGATCCGTTTTTGAGTGGTTGGCAATCAAGGTTGCAAAACATTGCGTAGTTCATAAATGCGAGAGCCTTATCCACTCTACTGTTTTTATCTATTGTTTGATTCCTTGCTGGGGAGAAGTTTCTTCACTTTCTGTTCTAACAGGAAGCAAAGGGAAATCTCCCCAAAAGGGACACAGTCAGTTTTGATCAGCATTTGGCTAGAAGGTTGTACTCTTGCACAGTAACTGCATGGAAATATTGGAAAACTGTGAGGAATTTTGCAGCTAATGCCGCGTACACACGACTGTTTTTCATGACGAGAAAAATTAAATTTTTTTATTTGGTCATTAAAAACAATCGTGTGTATGCTCCAGAGCATTTTTCACGACGTGAAAGATGGCCATTAAAAATTTGAAACTTGCTCTAATTTTTCTCTTCGTTTTTCACGTTGTCGTTTTTCTCGTCAAGAAAAACGGCCGTGTGTGGGCTTTAAAGACGTGAAAACAAACGCGCATGCTCAGAAGCAAGTGATGAGGTGGTAGCGCTCATTCTGGTAAAACTAGCGTTCGTAATGGAGATAGCACATTCGTCACGCTGTAATAGACTGAAGAGCACGAGGCTGAAAAGCGCAAATTGTCTCTCACCAAACTTTACTAACACGAGGATCAGCAAAAAGCAGCCCAAAGGGTGGCGCCATCCGAATGGGACTTCCCCTTTATAGTGCTGTCGTACAGTTCGTACGTCACCGCGCTTTGCGCGAGCATTTTTTTCATGATAGTGTGTAGGCAAGGCAGGCTTGAGAAGAATCACATCGAGAAAAACGTTTTTTTCAATGACATTAAAAATGGTCGTTTGTACGCGGCATAACAGTTGACAACTAAGCATCCAAAGCCTTATTTATCAAAGAAAAAAAATATACATTTCATAATATCCATATTGAGTCTTGCTTTGGAATCGTCATGCCCCCCTACATAGTCCACCTCAACTTTGTTCATGATCTTTGCCATGGTTGAAGTTATAGGATAACAGCTAATGGAATATTTTGAGTATCATCTCATCAGTTTCTTTGCTGGAAAGCAGTTTTGTCCCAATAACAAAGCAATAATAGGATTTTTATAACAGCTTACCTGTAAAATCCTTTTCTTGGAGTACATCACGGGACACAGAGCGACATAGTCATTACTAATGGGTTATATAGTTACCGTCAGGTGCTGGCACTGGCAACTTCCAAAACCGGAAGTACCCTCCCCTATATAAGCCCCTCCCATCCGGGAGCACCTCAGTTTTGTAGCAAAGCAATAAGTGTCCCCAAAGAGGGGCGGGAGCTCTGTGTCCCGTGATGTACTCCAAGAAAAGGATTTTACAGGTAAGCTGTTATAAAAATCCTATTTTCTTTCTCGTACATCACGGGACACAGAGCGACATAGTCATTACTAATGGGATGTCCTAAAGCAATGCCAAATGAGGGGGGGGATACACCATATATAAGCTGAGCGCTATCAGACATGAGGATCTTTTGCGGCCTGCAACACACTGCGCCCAAAGGCGACATCCTCCTGACTTCTAACGTCCACCTGGTAGAACCTAGTAAACGTGTGTACTGAAGACCATGTTGCGGCCTTACAGACTTGAGCCAGGGAGGCCTGGTGATGCACTGCCCATGAAGTTCCAACTGCTCTCGTGGAGTGCGCCCTAACTTTGAACGGAGGCGGTCTACTTCTCAAGCTATAGGCTTGTATTATGACCTGTCGAATCCACTTGGCTAAAGTAGATTTTGACGCTGCCTGACCCTTTCTGGGGCCTTCCGGCAGAATAAACAAAGTATCCGTTCTGCGAATCTGAGCAGTGGCTTTTAGATAAGCTTTAACTGCTCTTACTACATCCAAAGAATGCAATAACTTTTCCTCTACCGAAGTAGGCTTGGGGAAAAAAGAAGGAAGAACCACATCTTGGTTCAAATGAAAACTCGATACCACCTTAGGAAGAAAGGCTGGATGAGGACGTAACACTACTCTGTCCTTATGGATAACCAGATATGGCTCCTTACAGGACATAGCTGCTAATTCCGATACTCTTTTAGCCGAACAAATGGCTACTAGAAAAATCAATTTCCTGGTGAGAAGCACTAAGGAAATATGCTGTAATGGTTCAAATGGTTGTTTCTGTAGAACCGACAGAACCAAGTTTAGATCCCATGGACATATGGGAATATTAACCGGAGGACTAATACACATCACTCCTTGTATAAAGGCTTTGACTAGTGAATGCGAAGCCAAGGGCCTTTGAAAAAATATTGACAAGGCCGAAATCTGACCTTTGATAGTACTCAAGGCAAGCTTCCTATCTACAGCCCATTGTAGGAAGTCCAGAATTCTACCTATTACATATTTACGTGGATGCCATTTCCTGGCCTCACACCAGGCGATGTACGCCTTCCAGATTCTATAGTAGATCTGCCTGGATACCGGTTTCCTGGCATTGATCATGGTAGACACCACAGCATTAGAGAGCCCTCTCCTTTTTAGAATGTGGGCTTCAATAGCCAGGCCGTCAAACCTAGGGCTGGTAAGGAAGGGTGGTATATCGGTCCCTGCGAAAGCAGGTCCGGACGATGTGGGAGGGTCCAAGGACTCCCCACAGACATTTTTACAATCTCCGCGTACCATGCTCTTCGGGGCCACGCTGGAGCCACCAGAATCACTGGTTTCTTTTCTACCCTGATTCTGCGGAGTAATCGAGGTAACAATTGTGGCGGTGGGAATGCATATATCAGCTTGAACTGATCCCAAGGGAACACTAGGGCATCCGAGCCGCACGCTAGGGGATCCCTTGTCCAAGAGACAAACCTGTCCACTTTCGTGTTGAACCTGGATGCTAGCAGATCTACATCCGGTGTTCCCCACCGCTGACATATTGTCCGGAAAACCTCGGGATGAAGGGACCATTCCCCTGGGCATAATTGTTGGCGACTTAGAAAGTCCGCCTTCCAATTCTCCACCCCTGGAATGAATACCGCAGATATGGCTGGGACATATCTTTCTGCCCATCTCAGGATGTAATTTACTTCCCTTTGGGCTGCACGACTCCTGGGGCCCCCCTGACGATTGATATATGCCACTGCTGTGGCATTGTCTGACTGAACTCTGACAGGGGACCCTTGGAGTTTGGATGTCCATGCTACTAGGGCATACCGGGCTGCTCGTATCTCTAAGAGATTGATGGGCAGGGCCTTTTCCGCATCCGACCATCTGCCCTGGAGAGACCATTGCTCCAGTACTGCTCCCCAGCCTAAAAGGCTGGCATCTGTAGTGACCACCTTCCAAGAAATCGGACTGAAGGATTTCCCTCTTTCCAGATTCCGGGGAACCAACCACCAACGGAGGCTTCTGCGAACGGAAGGGGACAAGGACATTGGTACGTCCAGAGCCTGAACTTTTTTGTTCCAGGCTGACAGTATGGCCCTTTGCAACTTCCTTGAATAGAATTGACCGTAGGGTACTGCTTCGAATGATGCCACCATTTTTCCCAGCAGCCTCATGCACAGGCGTATGGATGGCTGTCTTTTTGAACCCACTAAGTGGATCAAATCTCTCAAAGACGACCCCTTTTCTCGAGGCAAGAAAATTTTTCTCTGGTCTGAATCCAGCCTTAGCCCCAAGTATTCCAGACTTTTGACTGGTTTTAGGGCTGACTTGTCTCGGTTGATAATCCAACCGTGATATTCCAGATACTTGATTGTCTCGTGAACAACCACTTCTAGTTTTTCCACTGAGTGGTCTATCAGCAACAAGTCGTCTAGATATGCCATTATCGTTACACCTCGTGTTCTTAGATTGGCCAATAATGGGGCCAGAATTTTTGTGAACACTCTTGGTGCTGTGGCCAGACCGAAGGGTAAGGCTCTGAACTGAAAATGGCGCCCTTCTATCGCAAAGCGTAGAAATTTTTGGTGGGCTGGAAAGATGGGGATGTACAAATAAGCATCTTTGATGTCGATCGAGGCTAACCATTCCTCCCCTTGTAGGGCAGTGGCCACCGATCGGATCGACTCCATCCGGAAAGTCCTGATATGTAGGAATTTGTTTAGCCCTTTTAGATTTAATATGGGCCTCACGTCCCCGTTTGGCTTCGGAACTGTAAAGAGGTTTGAGTAAAACCCGAACCCCCATTCTTCCAGGGGGACCTCTATAATTACTGCTTGAAGCAATAATTGTTCCAGTGCCAACAGGAGGGATCCTCTCTTCTGGGGATCCCTTGGCACGTTCGACCTTATAAAGCGGGAAGGAGGGGAGTTTTTTAACTCCAATTTGTATCCCAGATTTACTGCGGAGAGCACCCATCTGTCTCGGATCGTGTCCCGCCAGGTTTCTGTGAACAACTGAAGTCTTCCCCCCACCCGATTGGGTGGGGGCAACCCTTCATGCATTTGAATTTGGGGGAGGTTTTGTACCTCTCCTGCTCCAGGGCTTCTTGTTACCCTGCAACTGTCCCTGATTTTTACCTCCGGGATTTGACCGGGGAGGCCGTCGGAACTGTTTCACAGCCGATGTCCTAGGGACTGGAGAAGCCGGCCTCTTAAAAGAGGGACCTCTAACTCTATTTTTGACCGGCAAGAGTGTACTTTTACCGCTGGAAATTCTCTGGATATACTTGTCCAGGTCTTCCCCGAATAAGCGCTCCCCATGGAATGGGAAGCTGACCAGCAATTTTTTACAGGGAGCTTCAGCAGACCAGTTTTTGAGCCATAGAAGCCTGCGCATATGTACTACAGACAGCGTAAGGCGGGAGGCCTGATGGATTGAATCCTTTATAGCGTCCACCGCAAAGCATAAGGCTCTAGGTAGATCAGCTAGAGCAAGAGCCTGCTGATCTGGCACGTCCCTTAAGACCTGTTTCAACTGATCCTTCACTGCTTGGCAGACCCCTATAGCTGCCACTGCTGGTTGTGTCACCAATCCTGCTGTAGAAAAAGCAGATTTCAATAAGGACTCCAATTTTTTATCTATTGGGTCCTTGAACATTTGGACATTTTCCACCGGACATGTCAGTGATTTATTCACACAAGAGATGGCTGCGTCCACTGTAGGGACCTTCCATTTTCTGACGAACTTATCCTCCATAGGATAGACCACCGGAAATCTCTTGGGGGGAGTAAATATTTTGTCAGGATGCTCCCAATCCTGGTAAATGAGCCCCTCCAGTAAAGGATGGATCGGAAAAGAACAAACAGTCTGGGGAGCTTTTAGCGACCCCAACGAGGAGACAGAAGAGGAGGATGGCTCCGCAAGTGGCATTTTAAATGCTGATCGGACCATATTAGTCAGGGACTGCACCCATAACCTCTCAGCATGTGATGCTGAGAACGGCTCCTCCACTGTTGATTCCTCTACAACTGAATCAACCTCATCCTGATCCCCCTCAGGTAGGTCGTTCTCTGTATGGGACTGTTGCTCTGTTAACAGGCACTCTGAGGGAGGAGACGGAGATCGAGCGCTTTTCTCCTGTGACAGGGAAGCAGCAATTAGTGCTGACAATCTCTCTTCCAGCCCTCCCAGAGCTGAGGAAAAAACCTCCTCTGTTACATACACAGGAGCAGGTGAACTGGGGACAGCCACAGTACCAGGTACTCCTGGGGGTGCCCTACGGTCACTAACCTCTGATTCTTCAGGGGAGACTGGTGCAGCCAAAGCATGCCCAAGATCCTCAGAGCCCGATGGAGACCCCCTATTCCTCCTGGAATTTCTAGTCCCGGAGTTTTTAGACGGCATATTCCTAAGCCACAAAGCTGAGGTATTCCAGCCGAAAATACACCAGTTACTGATAATAGTCTAGCATAAATGCTGCTATAATAAACAGTTGGTGTCTACTAATGTGCCTTTCTAGGGGATGCCTGTATCAACCGCTTGCTGTATGCCTTTAAATGTTGCCAGCTCTGTCTCTGTACTTCATAGCCAGCTTACTGCAATAATGTGGCTTTTTAAAAACCTGCTGGGACGCCCGCACATGCGCAGAAGCGCTGCGGCGCGCACAGAGCGTCATCCCCCAGGCCCCGCCCCTTTTTCCGGCCACCTCTATATATAGAGGCGCGTGCACGCGCACGCGCGCGGCCACGTGCGCCTCGGCGCTAATTTTCAAACATGGAAACCAGGGACAGGAGCCAGGGCCCCCTTTGCCGCAGGCCGGGGGATAGACGAACACTGCAACATGGCAGAGGAAACAGTTTCCTGTAGGAGAACTCACCAGCTGCCTGGACTTTGCTCTCTGAGAAGAAACTAGTCCATATGACAAGAAAAACATTCCACAGCGGCCTCTAGTGGACAAACACAGGTACCGCAGTTTAATATACTAAACATATATAAAAAAAACATTCTTTTTTTTTTTTTTTTTTCTTGACCACCATTAAAAATTATTACATTTTTTTAGTAGTTACAGGCATGCACAGATATTAGCGGGAATACCGTTAGGTAACAGACAGAAAGACAAATTAGGCTTGGGGGTCCCCCAATAGAACCAAGTTCCTGGGGGCCCCCACTTACCTGTTCCCCGCCGCAGGACTTTGTTTGGTCCACAAAAGCCCAAACTTCACCTATCACGGCAGGCATTGTAATCAAACCTTCAGGGACCGGGTTCCCAAGGATTCCACTCCCCTGGACCTGTATAGCACCCTGCACAGAAAACATCTTGGTCGTGGGTATGACCAGAGCTCTGGATCCCAGGGTCCAGCTCTCCTAAGAGAAGCATTACAGGCAGAACCTTGCTCTTCTCTGCAAGGCCCGGGTACCGACCGTTTAGCTATGAAGCTTTTTTGGTCGGATCCGGAATAGCTTACTGAGGCCCAAAAGAACCTGTACGCAAGCTCAGTGAAAAACACATGTTTCTTCTTGGCCAACACCTTAGACACTGGCAAAAAACTGAGGTGCTCCCGGATGGGAGGGGCTTATATAGGGGAGGGTACTTCCGGTTTTGGAAGTTGCCAGTGCCAGCACCTGACGGTAACTATATAACCCATTAGTAATGACTATGTCGCTCTGTGTCCCGTGATGTACGAGAAAGAAAAGATTCCAGCTTCTGTACATATTAACCAAGCATGGTAAGGATGGCAACGGTGAAAGATTTACAGAGGGGCTCACCTGAGGTTGGAATGTTTGTAGGTATATCTATAAAACTGGATAACAGCAAGGGACTTTCCTTTGTTGGTGGACCTAACAACAGTTATGCAGATAGAAGTGCCAAAAAGTTGAAAATAAAATTCTTCTCACCGGTCTCTCGATGAGATCAATGCAAGGCTGCAAATCCAGGCCAAAATCAATGAAGTTCCACTCAATGCCTTCCCTCTGGTATTCCTCTTGTTCCAGAATGAACATGGTGTGATTGAAGAGCTGCTGCAGTTTCTCATTTGTGTAATTAATACAAAGCTGTTCAAATGAGTTCAGCTGCAAAAATAATAATATGTCAGAAATGAATTATTATATTATTAATATGCATATCATATTATGAAACTAAAAGCACCCAAATGTAATATTGTGTTACATTAGAAAACTAGGTGAGGCACAATGTGAAATGACATCAAGCAAAAATGCAGATTTGTATCACAGCATCCATGGTAAAGGAAAGTAGGGAATGAAAAGAACTTAAAGTGATATTAAACTCTCAGTTTATAAGCACTTGCAGCAGCTGATTTCATCACTTACAGACTATGCTGCTTCTTTATCTTTTTTAATACTTGCCTATGTTCCAGTTTAAAGTGATTCAAAAAAAAAAAATTTCTTTAAAATAACAAACATGTCATACTTAGGTTTGCACAGAGCAGCCCTGATCCTCCTCTTCTCAGGTCCCCTCTTGGTGCTCCTAGCTCCTCCCCTCATCAAGTGCCCCTATCGTGAGCTGGGGGGAGACTGCACATGGCAGGTTGTTTTTTTACCTTATGAATAGAATGCATTAGGGTAAAAAAAAACTTCTGCCTTGAGAACCCCTTTAAGCTGGTACTATGACTGCTATCCCAGGCTTCCTGTTTCAGGGTGGCTCCTTGCAAATTTGCCCAACAATTGCATACAAGCCAGTGGGTGGATCATGCCTGCCTTTTGTTACATAAAGCCACAGGTTTTCATTGTGCAACAATACAACCTTGGGCACTGTGTGGGCCAGCCGCCAGCGTCCTAACAACCACTGATGTAACTAATACGTCAGGCAACAGCACAGCATCCTTATTTAAACTCCTCCCTCTCTGTCAGTACTGGGCCACGTTAGCTTCATGGGGGAGAGAAAATGAGGGAGAAGAAATGTTGGAACACTAGTCAGTACCAGTGTGCAAAAGTGTATTTGCTTTGTAAGAATAAATCACCTCTAACGTTGAGTGTAAAACTATTCATTTTGTTTTTACATTTTAGAATGGGGTGCCTTGAGCAGAATTTCCTTGACTGAAAAAAAGGTTGAGAAACCTTGCTCTACACGGTCTGCATCAATAGAAACACATAGCCCTGTAGCCTAGGATGGCAAGCCTTTACCCTGTTCCTGTTCAGCCTCCCCCCTCCCTTTTTCCAAGCTAACAGACAGACTGGAGATTGTCCTGTTCACTGTTAACTTTTGCATGTAAAGACTGGAAGTTCAGGGAAGCAGGACTGAGAGAGCAGGAAACAGCTGGATTGAAACCTGAAATTTCTGGGGTAAGAATTATTTTATGTTCAGTGTGTTCAGCCCCCAAAAAAGAAAACACTCAGGGTTTAATACTACTTTAATGATAAACTGAGTAAAATCTGTATGTGAGCATTCAGCAGATTTTAATATATGATAAAAAAGCCGTTGTTTCTTAATCCATATGCTAGTTCTGGGACAGAACCCTGGAACTAGTGTGCAGCCCTTAAAGCGGAGCTCCGCCCTAAAGTTGAACTTCCACTCATCGGAACCCTCCCCCCCTCCGGTGTCACATTTGGCACCTTTCAGGGGGGAGGGGGGTGCAGATACCTGTCTAAGACAGGTATTTGCACCCACATCCGGGAGTCCTCTCTGTGGGTATTCTGCGGGTAGTACGTTACTTCCCGCAGAATAGCCATTGTGTTCTGGAAAAAATTGGCTCCCAGAACACAAGGGGACCAGTGAGAACGGCGCAGCGCGACTCGCGCATGCGCCATAGGGAACAGAGCAGTGAAGCCGCAAGTCTTCACTTCCTGGTTCCCTCACCGAGGATGGCGGTGGGGGCAGCAGAGTGACGAGCGATTGTTCGTCTTCTGCTGCCGACGTCGCTGGACTCCAGGACAGGTAAGTGTCCTAATATTAAAAGTCAATAGCTGCAGTATTTGTAGCTGCTGGCTTTTAATAAAAAAAATTTGGCGGAGCTCCGTTTAAGTCTGGAAATGAATGCTTCTATCGGAACCTAAAGACACAAATGGGCCATGAGCTGAGCAGGTCCTAATCTGTGGCCTCTATAGCTTGCTCTGCTTCACCTATTATAAAAACTTAAACTATGCCTTCACTCTAAATACATTCCTGCACTCTAGAGTTACACATGGAGCCAGGATGCACTCATCATTGTCTTCTGAAAAAGCCACATGGGAGAGTGGCGTAACGCGTAGAGGCAGAGGCAGGCAGCGCGTGTCACTATCGGGATGCTGTGAGATCCTGCTTGATACTTTGTTATACTACTTTGCTTGTTTTTAATTGAATAAATGTGAGTGCATTTCCTAAGTTTGGTAGGTAATTTATTATGCTTATTAACCACGATACTGCACTATTGAAAATCGTTTCCTTTATTTTGAGAGCGCTGTGAAGTTATCCTATCTGGGGAAGCTTTACCATCTGAGGAGGAAGTGAACAGAGGACCTACCATCTGGTGTATATGATTGATTTCCTTTATGCTGTGTTGGCCCATTTGTGGGTCTTGTCCTAAGGTGAGCATGTATTTCACCAGGTGACGGAGCACTATCTATGATATGGTGGAGCACTTATTGAAATTTAAAGAGCTACACGCATGTTTTTTTTTTTTTTTCATATAAAGATGCAATATTAGAGCACCTTATGTGTGGACTGTTGGGACTTTTTTTTATCTTTTTCATCATTAAGTTTAGTACAGATTTTCTGTTAATTCATCATGTATGGTAGTCACTATTTTTTGTTTATTAATTATTGATTGTCTACTATTAGGCAGCGCTATCACTCATTATATATATTTCATTGCACTGTACGTGGGAACACATTTAGTGATAGCAGCAGCCTCACATTTTAAATAAGTGGTAGAGCACAACATCTTTATTATTTTTTCTACATAATTACTTAGTTAATCTGGTTGAAAAAAAATACACAAGTCCATTCAGTTCAAGCAACAGAGAAAAAAAAAAGAAAACCAACACTCTCAACTAGAAAACCTCCATATACAATATCCAATACCCACAGCTGACCCAGAGGAAGGCAAAAAAAAAAACACTAAAGCATGATCCAATTTTCTCCATGCTCTAATGGGCGTTATGATTAAGCACTAGTGGGCGGGGTGAACTGTCAGGGGGCGTGGTCTGGGGGCGGCATTGACTGGGGCTTCCTAGGATCGGCATACGTGGGGCGGTTTCTTGCTTTAATGTTCACCTCTCACTGGATGAGTCACTTTTAATGCCAGCATCCCCATAATCCCTGTGAGCACCAGCAGGGCTTCACATCTCAGCTTGGAGAGGCACCACTAGGCACACATGGACTTGTTGATAATGCAAAAATCCATCTATCACACCTTTATGTTTACCTCAAAGATTTCAAAGCCAGCTATGTCCAGGATCCCTATGAATGATGCACCTTGTCGCTTGGTCCTATCCAGCGCTCTGTTGATGCGATGGACCAGCCAGCGGAAAAGCCTTTCATAGAGCGCTTTAGCAAGAGCCTCCACAGCAAAGTCAGCCTGTAGAGGAAAAATGCAGACATTGGTGTCAGTGTAAAGTAAACCCCTGTGTGGGGTATGTGTGGTGTAGTGATGTGAATCTAAGAAAGCTCACCTGTTCCTTAGTCTGTGCCTTCTGGACGTAATCACGCCCAACTTTAATCTTCGGCATCAAGATGGCACGTGTAAACTCTGTCACATTAAGTCCCAAAAGATGGCACAGTTTCTGTGCGGCTACAGAAAAACAGCAAACAATATAAACTACCAACCAATGGAAGTGTTGATGAATAGACAATTATAAAGAAGCTCCAGAGTTCTACTATGTTATTCCTTTGGACCCAGGTGATCACATTGTTCCTTTCATGTATACAGTAGGTGAAGGTATAACTCTTGTCTCAGGCAATGGCCAGAATGGGCAGCAAAAGATAGGCTCTATACCTCAGTCATGAAATAATTTAATAGACATAAGATAAGATAGCATGAAATACATAGAGTGTCAGGTCAGTAGGGTGGGTTTTTTTTACACTGTGCAATAACCATACATTGGGAGAATTGATCAAAAATGGTGGAGCGGTGCATAGAACCAATCAGCCTTTAGCTTCAGCCTGTTCAGTTAAAGTGGAACTAAAAACCCTCCTATTCTTTACAGTAAAAAAAAGTGCCATTGTAGCCTTTGTTTGATTTACAGTTGCCATGGCACTGCACATGTGATCAGTCATTTGATGGCTTTACAGTTCAGTCGAGAGAACAAGCAACTGTGGCAATTATCATTTATGGCATGCCTTGAATTGTAACTCTTTTGTGTTTAGAACCTCAACCTCATACCTCAAATATCCAGAATATCCCTCTAAAGTGTGAACTTGTCTCAATTAAGAGCACTAAATGTAATTTCTGTCTGCTGCTTCGTTCCGCTACTATCAGCATGAATCACTTCTGACAATTTTTCCTGACACCAAGAGAAAAATGGTGACAGGGGAGGGACCTCCAAATGATGGACAGCCTCAGCTCTGTTGCTGTGAGCTGTGTGGAGGGGGGTGTGTCAATTCCCACCAGTCAGCTGCCACAGCTCTCCTCACTGGGCTCTGCAGAGTGCAACTTCAGCTCCCTGTCTCCTTTCTTCTAAACTCTCAGACAAGCTTATAAATTTGGATGTAGAGAAAAGAAGACTGCAGACGGACAGATACAACTTATGTACAGGATTTTTTTCATTTCTGTGTATCGTCTGAAGATCCTTTCACTGGGCATATGTAAGGGTTTACAACCACTTTAAGCTTTGTAAATGAAAGATAGAAGCAGATTTGCCATCCACAGCTGCTCCAGATCCTGGCTTCTTCTGTTTTGATAAATTCTCCTCATTGTAGCTGGGGCAAATGCAGTTCCCCCAAAATAAAAAAAACATATACAATTTTATATGAAGTACAGAACATTCACACAGCAGGATTTATAAGAAAAAGATCGATGTTAGTGGGTTTGGATTCATTGTTTTGTTCAGGCAAACTCTAAAAGCATGCAGATAAGTATGACAGTTTGTATTGTTGAAATGCAATTTAATCCACTGTGACATGAATTAAAGACAATGCAGGAGGTCACAGGGGGATACCCAATACAATATCAGTAAAGAATGACACACCTGTGTTATCTGGCATGGATGCTTGGTCTGTGTTCCTCTCCTTCCGAAAGATAATATTGCCAAACTGGAGAACAGCCGATACCATCCTCAGCATAGCTAGGTGAAAGACAATAAAACACAATAATTAAAGTGGTTGTAAAGACTTTTAAAGGCTTACCTGTAGGTAAAAAAAAGTCTCCTAAACCTTTACGGTTTAGGAGATATTCCCCTTGCACTGCGCGCATGCGCACAGAGGATTCTCGGCTGAAGGCCCGGACTAGCTCATTATGCCTTTTCCTTTACAGGTGTAAAAAAAAAAAAATCAGCGGGTATACAACCGATTTAAGGGATGCTCACTATAAACGCAACGAACTGTATATACCGTATATGCTCGAGTATAAGCCGAGTTTTTCAGCACTTTTTTTTTGCTGAAAATGCCTCCCTCGGCTTATACTCGAGTCACCTTTTTGCGCCTGATCTCCCGGACTTTGGGGACCCGGGGGACCTACGGCTGGGGAGCACCGATTTTTCAAAGCCGGGCACCCCTTCCATAGACTCCCATGTTAAATGGTAATTTCTCCATTGACTTTGGGGACCCGGTACCGGCTGGTTGTAGGTCTCCTGGACCTGAAACTTGGCACACATATATCCCCATTTCTCCTCTATAAGTTTTTTGTCTGGGGGACCTAAGGCCGGGGAGCACCAATTTTTCAAACCCGGGCACCCCTTCCATAGACTCCCATGTTAAACTTCAGTCTAGGCATAGACACAGTGAGGCATGGGCACAGTGAGGCATGGGCATGGACACCCCAGGCTTATACTCAAGTCAATACGTTTTCCCATTTTTTTGTGGTAAAATTAGGTGCCTCGGCTTATATTCGGGTCGGCTTATACTTGAGTATATACGGTATATATTGTAAATATTGTAAATAGCATTTCACTTATGATACATCTCTATTCCAGGTTTTAAAAAAATTGTTGGTAAAAATTGTTTTACATTTCCTAACCTCTTGCCGCCAATGTAACACACATCATTCTAACCAATAAAAAAAATTGTATTGCTCCGTCCATCACTGGTCTTCATATTATGCTATCAACTCAAACTCTAATGACATTTATTTGGCACTTATAATGGGTTATTATGAGCAGACCATCTGATCCTTGAGTCTTATTCCAGTTTCTAAAGAGTTTTATGTCTAGGTTTATCCTAAGGCCTCTTTCACACTGAGGCGTTTGAAAAACTGCCAGTAAAACACTGAGCGCTTTTGAAGAGCTTTTCAGGCGCTTTTGAAGAGCTTTCAATTAATTTCAATGGAGAGGGGTGTTTTTTCACCGCTCTGTCAGCGCACTTCCCCAGTGTGAAAGCATTCATTGATTTTAATGGAAATAAGTTTTCGTAAGCTTTTCAGGCGCTTTTTTTAGCGTGAAAGTGGTCTAAAATCTCCTTCCTCTTCTCTGTTTTTGTGATCTAGAAGTCGGTTTCAGTTTCTCTAAAGGATGTATACATATATAGAACAAGGCATTGGTGCTATTTTTTTCTATATAATCATAATCTGATAGCATGTTTTGATCTGTCTTTTATCATTAAAGCTCTTTGTCCATGTTTGCCGCTACATTCCTCTGAAGAAGTGGACTCCTGTTCCAAGAAATGCAACAGGAAGAAACAACTAAATAGCTTTCTGTAGGAAAAAGTTCACTGGGTTTGCATATAAGCTGAAGTCTAAATGATTTTTGAAAACACATTATGGGGTTGATTTGCTAAAGGCAAATAGGCTGCTCGCATTTCAAGAGAATTTTTTCTTTGCTTAATGAATGAGCTGAAGCTCTGCGGACTCTCATTATCCAATCTCAAGCAAGCAAAAATGCATCATCTTTTTTTTTTTTTGTATTTTGCTTGTGATTGGGTATTCTTTGGAAAGTGATTTTTTGCCACTTTTACTAAGCTGAAAATTCCCTTGCAAAGTGAACAGCCTAATTGCTTTTAATAAATCAACCCCTATATAAATATTTTGTTTAGAAATATATACAGATCAGTGGCAGTTGGTGTTTTTATTTTGGGGGGTGGGGAGCGGCAAACAACCCCTTCCCATGCAGCCGGCAGCACCCCAAACCCCCCCCCCCCCGCTCGCTGTCTGCTGGTCGTTCCGGGACTTGCCCCATCTAGGTGGCAGGTGGCGGGCATCAGGCAGCGGTTCCTGTGTCCTCTCCTCCATCACAGTGGCTTCCGCCGTGCGTCTCCTACCCTCCTCCTAGGCATCCAATAGGATCGCCTGCCCTTTCAGTCTATCGGTGATGGGTCTCAAGACCCGCTTCCTGATTGGCCGGGAGGATGATCTGTTTTACAATAGCGAATGTTCATTTGCTATTGTAACAAACCTGGGTGGGTTTTTAGTTCGCAGTGCTCTGGCCCTGAGCCAACCCTATTTTGAAGCCCATTTGAGCCTCTTGCTCTAATCAGGTGCTTCAAAACCCTCCCCCCCCCATTGGAATCCATGCATCCGGCATCCTGCAAGGGCCCGGACACATGGATGGGGGGGGAGGCGGCGCTCCTTGCACCCTTAATGGACGGGCCGCATCTGATACAGATGTAATGAACTGACCTATAGAAACAAATACGGTTGAATATGCCTTTTATGTATTAATGTTTTTAATGTCTTTTTATGTATATCTATGAAAATGTTGTTATATTTTATTTTATTAGGAAGAAGCCATAAAAGACTTTCTTATGAAAACCTATAAAGTCCTATTTACTTTATTTTGGAAACACACAATCTCTACTAGAAACTTTAATGCCATTTATCCAGCAGGTATAAATTACAAAGTAAGAAATTGCAACAGATAGAATACATACTTATTAGGCCTCATGCCCACGGACGTTTTTACAGCCGCGTTTTTGAGTGTTTTTTTACAGCTTAAAAACGCCTGTCCATGTTAGTCTATAAATTTTTCAACCATATTTTTTTTGAAAATAAAATAAAAATTAAAGTTAGCCCAGATAAAAACGCCGGAGCTCAAAAACGCCGCCGCAGCGTTTTTGCAAGTTTTTTAACGCTTCGTGTTTTCTTTTATGCCTAACGCCGGCGCCGCGGAACGCACTGGTCCTGGGTTTTTTTTGCAGCTTAAAAACGCCTATGCCATTTGCAGCTCAAAAACGCCTAGGTGGGCATGAAGCTATAGACTAACATGGACAGGCGTTTTTAAGCTATAAAAAACGCTCAAAAACGCGGCTGTAAAAACGTCCGTGGGCATGAGGCCTTACTGTGAACTGTGTTTGAAATGTATTTTTTTTTTTTTTTTTTAATACAATCCACTGATTACATGCCACTGTATTGCAAAGTTTCTTTACATGACAGCAGCAACATTTTCTGCCACATTCATAAGCAAGTACATAGTCTCTCCCTCCAAGTACTCAATAATGGCATATTTCCAATACGTAATGCTGAACAACATTCCATTGTCATCAAAATGGGGACAACCTGTTACTTACACATGATTTCTTCATGACTAATTCCCATGATTTTCATGGACTCCATTGTCTCGTGGAAGATCTCTTTGTCCTGCTGTCCTGGAATGGTGACGTTTCCATTGGATAAAAAGCGATACTGGTTGAAGCCCTCCAAAAGTAAGTCAGCTAGAAGAGAGAAAACCAGAACACCATGTCAGCTGCAACAATAAAGCCAAAGGCAAAAACAATAGGTATATTTTTATGATGTAAGGGTCAAAGGCAGATGATCATTTTTTTTATATTAGGAATTATTTGTGTTGCTTTTCACCAGTCATTCATACTAGAAGACTGGCCTATAGGATCACGTATTCCCCTGGTACTTCAACCACAAGTTTTACATTTCTTAAACTGCTTTTATAAGGGAGGGCGAGTATAAGCTGCTGAGGGCATGGCAATTAAGAGAACCTGTTTCTTTAACCTGCATGTTCTAGAAACAGTCTTTTTTTTTTGTTCAAATTTAACCAAATTACAAATATTGGTGCTTACCGACTACTGTAGCGTAACTAAAGCCTCCGATCCTTTACAGCCAAAAAGCTGCTATCTTGGCCTCTGTTTGATGTGCAGTTGCCATGGTGCTACACATGTGACTAGTTATGACACCAGTCATTTGACGGCTTGACAGTTCAGCTGAGACACAAGCGACTGACAGTTATCATGCCTTCAATGTAACGGTTTTGGGAAACTGTTAAATCGATGGGTTAAAGTTAAAGTGGAAGTAAACCCTCCTATCATTTTCAGGCAAGGAACCTGCCATCTTGGCCTCTGTTTAATCTTCAACTGCCATATTGCTGCACATGTGATCAGTTATGACACCAGCCATTGGATGGTTTGACAGTTTGGTTGAGAGCACAACCAATGTGACAGTTGGCATTCCCGGCATGCCGGGAATGTAACTGCTTTTTGAAACTGTTAAATCGATGGGTTTACTTCCGCTTTAAAGCACTTTTTTTTAATTCTAATTATTGTGCGTTGGTACCTTAACCACTTGCTGACAGTATTTTTACTGCTGGCCAGTGGGTTGAGCAGGCATTGCGATATACCAGTACAACGTCCTACTCATGCGATTGCACGCATCCCCTGGAGCGCACAGCGGCGTGATCTGTGGTGCTTGGTATTGGGCCACTGTGATCGGCCCAGATACCACGTGATAGCTGTGGAATATCATGTCACCTATTAAACAACAGTCATGAATGAAATCCATGCATGACATCATTGTTTACTACTGTGTGTGATCTGTGATTGGACATCAGTGATCACATGGTACTTGGGCCAATCACAGCACCCTGTACCATGTGCTAGCTGTGGCCAATCACAGCATCACAATAGTAAACAAAGAGTCATGAATGAAAACTTTTCATGACAGTTCAAACGATTACTGTTACAGTAATCATCACTGCAACAAGCAATCACAGTGTAAAGAAGAAAAATCGCTGATCACCCCCCTTCCCCCAGAGTAGTAAAGTGTCACTTTGGTGACACTGAACTACTCTGATGACATTATGTAGTAAAGAATTGTAAAAAAAAAAAAGAAAAATCATTTGCAAATAAAAATAAAAAATTAATACAAAATTATTAAATTTTTTATTTTTACATACTGTCACCAGTCAGTGTCCCTGATCACTGCCACACCAGTCTTATGATGATGCTGTACTGCACTGGTGACAATATTTGAAAAACGTGAAAACATTTTATATTTAATGTCTTAATTTTCCAAAAAATTGTGACAGAAAAATACAACTTGCCATGCCTCTTGCTAAAAACCTTGGACTGTCTACTTTCCAAAAAAAAGGGGTAATTTGGGGAGTATTTGTACTGTCCTGGCATCTTAGGGCCTCAAGAAATGAGATTTACTGATTGCCGTTAGTACATCAGGATTGATCAATTTTTAAATAAATAAATATATATATATATATATATATATATATATACCAAAGTTTGTAAACTCTTTCCTACAGACTAAATCATATACACTGATTTGGGTTATTTTTACCAAAGAAATGTAGCAGAATACATTTGGCCTAAATATATGAAGAATAAAAACATGCTTTTTTTTCAACATTTTCAGTATTTTTTAGTTTATTTAGCAAAATAAAAAAAAAACAGTGGTGATTAAAAATACCACAAAAAGGAATCTATTTGGGTACAGGGCTGCATGACCGCGCAATTGCCAGTTAAAGCTGCACAGTGCTGAATAGCAAAAAATGCCCTGGACCTTCCGGAGGTCAAGTGGTTAAACACTCCATATGAACAAAGGAGCATAAATCATAACTATACCCTCTCTGTTTTTCTTGTTTTATTTAGCATGCTGAAAGGAATCAGGAAATGGAAATATAAAAGAGAAGAAGACCTAAATGCCAATTAAAGTACTCCAAAAATGCCAAACTACGATTATATTTGCTTTGGTTTCCGGTGGTGTCTTACACACAGGACTTCACCCAAAGAGTAAATAACATTACTTTAGTTTGAATACATTTAAAATGTGAGGCACATGACAGAACAAGAAAGTGATACACTTAAAATATTCACATTTCAATATTCCAGATAGCACAAAATATAACTATACAGGGCTAAATCCTCTGGAATGTGAGTCTAAAACGTAACTGCTTACTTTTCACATGCTCCCCTGCTCCCGCTAAAATCTGGTAAAAAACATGGAATGCCCTTTCATCCTTGGCTTGGCGAATTGCTCGGGATTTCTCCAGTAAATCTGTAGGAGGCAGTTAAGGGGGTGCCAAGGAAACTTAATGGTGACATCATAATTAAATAGGAGCTTTGCTCTTGTGCAAAGGTCAAAGTTTGTTCACTAACCGTCGGTTTCTGTGGATCACAATACATCATTCTTCTGCATACTAAGAAAGCTTTTAGTTAAACACAAAGAACATTTATATGTTTAGCACTTTGTATTGCTGCTAGAAGGTGAGGGGGGAATTTGCCTTAGAAGACAGGCTATAGGGCATATTATGGTCTTCAATATAGCAATAAAATATTGAGCAGTGATTGGATTGTACTGTACATGCAGACAACTGGAAAATTGATTTTTGATGACAGAATCCACTGTTACAAAGGAAGAGGGAACAGCGCTTCTAAGTGTAGTAGGTCTTGACATTTTAAGGCTTCATGTACACATAGCCTACTTTGACCACCAGCCGTGGGAAAACGTGGCAAAAATCGCAATTTTGCTTGCGTTTTGCTGGCCGGCGTTTAAAAATTTCCTATCCTGAACGTGATTCTTCCTCGTTCAGGAGAGGGAGGTTGAAGCTCCCTTAACCACAGCAGCTCCTAAACTCTTGTAAAAGCCTATATGTACATGGACATAAAGAATTTTATGGAGTTGACTTTAGGAGCTTTGGCAAAAAAAACGCCAAAAGCTTCTAAACTCAAGTTTAGAAGCTGTAGTGTACATGAAGCCTAATAATTTACATGAGTAAAAAAGGATGGCACTTGTGGAAGCATGAAAGCTCCGCTAATCATGCAGTCCCGGGTGATCCCACTGGGTGTCTCTGGAACCAGGAAACAAGCTCGCTGGTGGCATCCGGCGCTTCCTACAGTGCTTGTGGAATGCTGGAGATGCTTCTACCAGCACTATCCCTTTTAACTCCTGTGAGTTGCCTACTTTTTAATTATTAAAGTTTCAAGATCTACTTCACTTAGAAGCGCTGTTTCCTCTTCCTTTATTGCCCACAGAGTCACTTCTAGCTCTAATGACCTGGCTGCTTCACAGCGTTGACATCTTCTGGAGTTTTCATTCAGAGACTTTATTTTTATGTGCTTATGTACATTTGATAAAATCGCATATAGCTTCATGTGACCCCTAGGACTCTAAAGTCGTGTACACACGATCGGATTTCCTATGGGTTCTAATCCGATGGATTTTTCCATCGGAAATCCGATGAATCTGACTTCCATCAGTCTTGCCTACACACCATCAGTCAAAAATCCGACCGTCCCAAACGCTGTGACGTAAAACACTCAAACGAGTTGAGAAAAATGAAGTTCAATGCTTCTGAGCATGCGTCGACTTGATTCTGATGCGTGGGTTTTTTGTCCGATGGAGTTCCACACAGACGATCGGAATTTGCTATCATTTTTTTTCCCATCGGATAAATTTAACATGTTCTATTTTTTCTCACCGATGGAAAAAAGACCAATGGGGCCCACACACGATCGGTTTGTCCGATGAGAAAAGTCCATCGGACTGTTTTCATCAGTAAAACCGATCGTGTGTACACGGCATAACTCTAGTGCGCCAAATATTGACCTTTGGCAGTCCACTGTTACTCCTTTTACAGACAAGAGGAGACGCGGACAAGACCTGTAAGGGCTCATTCACACCAGCCTACACACTAAAATGTCCATTGTGTAGCAACAGTAAGGGGCGTTTTTTCTTCTTCTTTTGTTTTAAACTTTATTGAAATGTCACAAAATGACCTTTCTTTCATCTTTATGCACCCCAGCAATGTAAAACAAATGTAGGAATGTCTGCATTTTTATTTACAACAACCCACTTTGAGGCAGCGTTGTGGTGTGAACAGGGCATATAAAAAACAATTGCTTCGTTTGCAATTGCCCTGATGTTGAGCCTGCATTAATGAGAGCAAGTCAACGTGGCTCAACTGATGTGGTGTGAAAAGGCCCCAAATCTTACTTAACTGCAGAAAAATTAGGGTCTCCAGTGCTCTATGGCAGAGTGGTGCAAATCCCTGGACTGGATGGCCAGAAATACTAATTCTTTGATAGGTAAAACAGCCCCATATATATTGTGGGTATTTAGTTGTTTTATTGAGGTTCAGCTTTAATGTTGCAGTAATAAACTATTTAGAACGCTTTAAAAATGTCACCCACATTACAAAGTAAACAAGAATAACAGAATATAGCACATCTTTGCAATTCAGGGAACATAAGAAATGTGGTTTCAACAATAGGGATAAAAAAAACAGAGCTGGTAAATAAATCATGTGGCTGTTTATCACAAATAACAAAAGAGCCATTCACTGGTGTAATGAGCAGTGTTACTGATGTATAGGTAGCGTAGGTGGGCAGTAGTATAACAGCATGCGCAGGCTGAAAGGATACAGGTTTCAATGTTGGCTCCAACGATGTATCCAGCGACATCAAAATTAATTCGGATAAATTTGCCCTAGGAGATTTCAATCAAAATATAAATCAAAATGGAATGACAGCACAAGCTATTAGCACAGATTATATCTTCTTGTCCCGCTTAGGAGGCTTAAATTCAATGGGACTTATTTATAAAAACAATGGTGTTGCTACACCGCGGTTTTCATTCATTTTCCACCCTTCTGTTAACAAGGATAAAACGACAGTCGGAACATAATTAGTTGGTTCGGCAATCTTCAACTAATCTTTGGGCAAGATTTTATAAACAAGATCAACCATGTGAGTAAGAGAGTTGTTTCATTTAGAACCTACTCATGTTTGGGGAGAAGATATTTAGTGACTAGAGCCCTAAGCATTACAAAAAGTCATAAAAATGTGTCAGTATCAGCTACCACTAGGGGGAGTAAGGCCATTTATTCAAACCACAGATCATTTACACCAGGGGTCTCAAACCTGCGGCCCTCCAGCTGTTGCGGAACTACAAGTCCCATCATGCCTCTGCCTATGGGTGTTATGCTTGTAACTGTTTAGCCTTGCAATGCCTCATGGGAATTGTAGTTCTGCAACAGCTGGAGGGCCACCAGTTTGAGACCCCTGATTTACACCAATTACACTAAAGTTGTGATGATACAGAAAATATTGGTGTGCATATTAAATTATTTTATTTTATTCATTATTGTGAGATGATACACAGACCCAGGCTGGCAATTTCTTGAATATACTAGAACAGTGGTCTCCAAACTACGGCCTATGGGCCGGATGTTGCTCTTTGCCTTTATCCAGCCCTTGGGGCATTATTCCTCCCACTGACACCAACATAGGGGCACTATTCCTCCTACTGACCAACAAAGCAACACTATTCCTCTCACTGACACCAACAAATGGGCACTATTCTTCCCACTGACAAACAAAGGGGCACTATTCCTCCTACTGACCAACAAAGGGGCACTATTCCTCCTACTGACCAACAAAGGGGCACTATTCCTCCTACTGACCAACAAAGGAGCACTATTCCTCCCACTGACCAAAGGGACACTATTCCTCTCACTGACACCAACAAAGGGGCACTATTCCTCCCACTGACCAACAAAGGGACACTATTCTTCCACTGACCAACAAAGGGGCACTATTCCTCCCACTGACCAACAAAGGGACACTATTCCTTCCACTGACCAACAAAGGGGCACTATTCCTTCCACTGACCAACAAAGGGGCAGCACTATTCCTCCCACTGATACGAACAATAGGGTTTAATTCCTCCTACTGATACCAATGATAGGGCACAATTCCTCCTCCTACAGACCACAGATGCTATGTAATTTTGTAACTCCCACTTACCACCAAGCCTTTAATATTATTGACTGACACTGGGGCATTTTCTACTCCCAGAGGCCACAGTCTGGCCCTTCTGAAGTTTGAAGGATAGTAAACTGGCCCTTTGTTTAGAAAGCTTGGAGACCCCTGTACTAGAAGGATCAGTGTGTGTACGAGTGTTCAGTAACAATATATAACATATTATTTACTCTGCTTGGGCTATTAACATGGTAATTTTTGCTTTACCAATATGTCCTACTTATACAATTTTTTTCTATTTTTAGGTTAAAAATAAATGCATACAATTTGTTTAAAGCTGAAAGAAATAAATGCAGTTTATTTGCTTGGGGGATAACATGATGGGGTATATCCATTATTGTTTTCAGACAGCATTCACAAAACTTTCACACATAATAAAAAAAAAATCCATTATATTAAATTAGAAAAAATGTGTGACTAATGGGTGAAAGTTAAGTGCTTCCTGTCTGAAAACATTGATAAATTGACTAATATATCCCTAAAAGTATATTTAAATCCAAAACTTATTGTGTTGTCTATGTCCCCTTGGGGAATTTCCCTTTACATCTTCTCCTAGAGACATAAAAGGAAGTAAAGAAAATATGTCTAAAGTGGAGGTAAGTCCCCTCTTAGACAGTTGACACTAGACAGATTTCCATGTTAGAGGATTTTGTCCCATCTGATTTGGTGACAAATGTACAATAATGGATTTCCCACCATCTTCTATCCCAGTAACAATGGTCAAAAGGGTAAATAGAACGAATACATTTTTCCAACAGGAACATGGACAGGAATAAACACCCAAAAGCGGTTTCCATCCTTCCCTATCAAAAACTAAAAATAGTTTTGAGTATATCAAACTCAACTTGAGTCACTTCCTATTTTGTGCTTGCTTAGAGATATTGACTAGGAACAAATCCCAGAAAGGCAAGAATACCTATTTTACGTTTGTTAGTTATTGCACCAAAAAACGATTGCTATGAAGTGGTTATCTCCCAATCCTCCCACATTTAGGAAAGAGCGATTGATTGTAAAACAGGTATATAAAATTAGGGGCAGTCCTAACAAATTTTCCCCGCACTCTTTAGCCTCACTTAGGTTACTACAATGTTAATATAATTGGTTCAGTGCTGGGACCCTTACTTTTTAATATCTTTATAAATGATAGTGGGTCTGAGATCAAAAGTAACATTTCGGTCTTTGCAGATGACACCAAGCTATGCAGTGGAATAACGTCCTTACAGGATGTCTTCAAATTACAAGCCGACCTCAATGCTCTGTCTAATTGGGCGACTATGTGGTAGATGAGGTTTAATGTTGATAAATGTAAAGTTATGCACTTGGGGGCTAAGAATATGAATGCATCATACATACTAGGGGTAGTACAACTGGGGGGATCCATAGTAGAGAAGGATCTGGGGGTTTTGGTAGATCATAAGCTCAATAATGGCATGCAATGCCAAGCTGCGGTTTCCAAAGCGAGCAAAGTCCTTTCTTGTATTAAGAGAGGTATGGTCTCCAGAGAGAGAGATATCAATTTGCCCCTGTTCAAATCATTAGTAAGACCTCATCTGGAATATGCAGTTCAGTTTTGGGCACTAGTTCTCAAAAAGCATATCGGGGAACTGGAGAAAGTGCAGAGAAGGGCAACCAAACTGATAAGAGGCGTGGAGGAGCTCAGCTATGAAGAAAGATTAGAGGAACTGAATTTATTCACTCTTGAGAAGAGGAGAATAAGGGGGGATATGATTAACATGTACAAATATATAAGGGGTCCATATAGTGAACTTGGTGTTGAGTTATTCACTTTACGGTCAACACAGAGAACAAGGGGGCACTCTTTACGTCTAGAAGGAAAAAGATTTCATCTCCAAATACGGAAAGGTTTCTTCACAGTAAGAGCTGTGAAAATGTGGAACAGACTCCCTGCAGAGGTGGTTCTGGTCAGCTCAGTAGATTGCTTTAAGAAAGGTCTGGATATTTTCCTAAATGTACATAATATAACTGGGTACTGACATTTATAGGTAAAGTTGATCCAGGGTAAATCCGATTGCCTTTCGGGGGATCAGGAAGGCATTTTTTCCCCTGCTGTAGCAAATTGGAGCATGCTCTGCTGGGGTTTTTTGCCTTCCTCTGGATCAACTGTGGGTATAGAATTGGGTATATGGGATTGTACGATATTTTTTATTTTATTTTTTTATTTTTATTTTTTTTATGGTTGAACTGGATGGACTGTCTTTTTTCAACCTGACTAACTATGTAACTATGGTTATAGTTGAACTATCAAGGAACAGGGCATGCCTAATATTATCTTGGTCCAAGATGTTCGGGCTCTTGCACCGTGATACGAGTAAGGGATTTGTCCTAATAGGCTATTGGCAGATGTTATGTTTATTGTTTCTGATTGATTGGACAGTTCTATATGACACATGGCAGTTCTTTCATATGTATACCTGATACCGTTGGAATAGAGATACTTGTTTACTAAGTTTGGTCTATGGCAATGTGATGTTTTGACATGTATTTTCAAAAAGTGCCTGCTGGATGCTTACTCATGTTTGATTTTGTACACGAGTGTCATTTTTTAAGTTTTTGTTTTTATAAAACTGAAATTTTTTAAATAAAAAACATTTGACCAAAAAAAATAAAAATAAAAAAAAGATAGTTTTGCATATACATTTCTCTTCTTTAAAATAAAATATAAAATTCTTAAAAATGAAAATATAATACAAGTGGAAGGGATGTCTTCTTACAAATCGGGAAGAGTTGTCATTTTTCACAGTCTTGGCGTTTCCAAATGCTTCCAAAATAGGGTTGGCTTGTAGGAGTTGATGTTCTAGCTCTCCCTGAGAATAAACATATATAGCCCAATATAATATATCTGCGTACTTTAGAAAAACATAATTTATAAACAAAAGTTAAAAAGTGCAAAAAAAAGAAAAAGGAATAAAAAAGAAAAACTGTGACATTACATGCTTTTAGTAGCCAAGAAAAGCTGAATGACTCCTGTATATAAACAGAAAAGCTGTTCCTGCAGAAAAGGGGGCTTTTCTTTGTCATTTGCATTTATGAATTACAGAATCAGACATGCAAGAGCAACTCAATTGTTTGTGCTTGCTTTGCATGCGCATAAGGTAAGGAGAATAGACTTAAAGTAAAGGCATACCTTTGTAAGAAAAGCCCTGTACTTTTTACAACCTCCCATAATCTGTTATAACCAATATTAGCCCTCAGATACTGAGCAGTTCCAATTTACATTGGATTTTCAATCAGCAGCTTTGCTCCAGTTCACAGACACAACTACATGCTCAATAGAGATGAATGGGATAGCTGAGTTGGACTTCCCCCATTTATCTATAAGGGCCCGTGCCCATGGGCTTTGGGCTTGTGTCGATGGCATCATCATCAGTTTCAGATGACAAAAATTGCATGGTTGTTTCTGGTGTAAAATTGGCAACTTTCGGCACCATTAAATTTATACAAGTACATTTTCATTGTAAAAGTCTGTCACTGATACTTATAGAATGTATGATATTTGGATGTAGAAATAATCACAACAATAATTTAAACTAACCCTAACGGTAAAGTGAACCTGTGTCCAGATCTTACACACTAGTATTACCATATTCTGAACAAGCAGTAAAGTACTTTAAAACAAGGCCTCACATCTGTTGCTATAAGTACTGTACAGAAATTCATTTACAAAATTTACAACACAGGTCTTGGCAGCCTGGCATCCATATTTCCATGCCAAGTTGAGACAGCTACAGCAGCTGTATACTCCAGATGTACCGTATCTTCCAGGAGTAGAAATACATATACAATTTTCAGTGGATGCCTCAAACTGCCTGAGTACATGACCTGTTAGGACCTTGAGAATGAATACGTTCATATTACAAGCATCTAGAGAGGTTAGGGATGGTTTGTTTAAAAGTGTTGTTTACTGCGAGGTAATAGTGTAAATAGGTTAATATGCATAGTCTGGGTGCAGGTTGAGTTAGTGCTCTAGTAGGCATATTATCTAAATGCACATACCACTATTTGTAAAAGATATTTCGGATGGTCTATCAAAAAAAAAAAAAAATCTTATTTAAAAAAAAATAAAAATAACAAACATGTCTATACTTACCTGCTCTGGTTGGGCAAAAAGCAGCCCCAATCCTCCTCTTCTGGGGTTCCCGGCTGGCACTCCAGGGCCCTCCTCTTCATCGGGTGCCCCTAAGGGAAAGCTGCTTTCCTTGGGGGCACCCGTGCGTGCTAACACATTTACACAGACAGTGGGACTCGGCCCCGACCCCTGCTTCTGTGTCACTTGTATTTGATTGACAGCAGCGGAAGTCAATGGCTCCTGCTGGTATCAATCTGTCCAATGAGGTGAGAGACACCAGCTGGAGCCACATCGCTGGATCGGATTGGGCTCAGGTAAGGAAGGGGGGGGGGGGGTCTGGGGGGCAGCTGCAACACAGAAGGTTTTTTACCTTAATGCATAGAATGCATTAGGGGGAAAAGCCTTAAAGTGGATGTAAACCTGATTCATGAAATTTGACCTGGGTACATATATCTGTAGTGTTTTCTTATCTCTCTCCAAAGCCCTAAGTCCCGCGTCTTTCTGCTGCTTCATTCTTCTGTTATCAGCATGATAACTTCTGACAAGTTCTCCAACAACCAAGATTAAACCAGCCTGAAATTTGTGTCAGGGTGGGTTCTATAAATAGATTAGCAGAGAGCTTGTCTTGTCACAGCACACTTTGCAAATTCCTTCCTTCCTCTGCCTATGTGGAAGGGGGGGGGGTGTGCCTTTCCTCCAAAGAGCTGTCACACAGTGTATGCCAAGACTACACTCCCACAGCTGAACAGGAGGAAAAAATCTCTAACACCATGTGCACTTTCTAAAGAATAGAAGACCGCAGATATACTCATCTCTGTGTATCATCTAAGGCTGTTCACTTCACTGGGTATATGTGAGGGTTTACATCCAATTTTAGGCTTTAGAACCACTGCGTGTATTAGCTATATATATATATATATATATATATATATAGCTAACACATACAAAAATGATACAAAAATATGTACAGATGCAACAATGAAATAAAATAAAACAAAATGAGTTACTCACATATGACATGATACTGGAGTTCTGGGTCAAAACACAAACAACACGTAAAAAACAAACAAAAAAAAAAAAGATAACACAAATGTTAATGACAGAAAAAAAGAAATAGTAATTATAAGCAATAAATAAAAAACAATGTCAATAAAAAAAAAAATGCTTTTTAAAGGAAATTAAAACACCAAACAGAAAACTGATGAGTAAATAATAGGTTAAAAATTAAAATTGACAGATGGTGGTTTGAGGATCTGACCATTGATTGGATGTTCTGTAGACTGGCACAAATATGTATGATTGTATCAGCCAGGTGTACATGCTTAGCCACCAAGCATACCCCTCAACTCTGACCTTATGAATAGTCATCAGCTATGAAAGTGCAACCTGGCCAATCAATTCCTAACAAAATATCAGTCGTCTAGGCAGTGTCTGGAGAAATCAGCTGACCCAACACACACAAGCATGCATGGTTTTGTTCAGAAACAATTGGTACTAGTTATATTGAAGGAAACCTAGAAAGTTGGTTAATCAAAGTGAACTTGATGGATAGACTTTTCAACAAAAGCCTGGCAAGGGTTTCTGATAAGGTCTGTTGTACCCTATAGTCTTCCCTTTCATTTTCTGACACACCAGATGTACATTCCTTACCTTTACTCACTCGTCACTCCAAGGAAAGACGCATGTGCATGCTTTGAGTCGGTCCAGTCAGAACTTAGAAATCTTATGCCACGGGCTATTTATCAAGCACCAGCAAAGTCACATAGATTGAGTCCCATGCCCCCCCCCCCCTCGGATTCGGAAGTACCTGGTATTTTCTTTATACCCAGTAACTAAATGGAGCATCAAGATAGAAAAGTATGTTCTACTGTTATGTCCTACTGGGTAGGGGAAGAGGGTAAACCTATTGTTTTGCACTGCATTGGTAAAGCAAAGGTTTGCTTAAAAAACGGTCAATCAATTCCCAAAATTCCAGCTCTGCACATCCAGCTTGCCTCACGCAGCAACATAGAAATACATGTCATTTTGAGGTGTAGACTGTGTAACCATCATCTATAACGTGTTGAACTGAAAAGTATCAGGTTGGGGGCATCTTACATGTTTCTCTAAATAGCAACCACATTTACTCTCATTCTGACCCGTGATCTGAGAACAGCAGAACTTCAGTTTAAACTCATGCCTTACGCAACTCAATATACTGCATTTAGGAAAGCTGATCTATGCAGAAGCCTTAATGCTTGCTAATGTATGCATGCACACGTTTAATTTACTTTATCATTGTCAATGTTTAATGTACAGAAAGCAGAATCCAAAGTGGTACTAGAGAGGTAATAAATCTATGTAGCATTGCTTTTCTTGCACCTGCTTCCATATGTCACTAAAAATAGCTGATGTCATTGCAATTACACCTCGCTCCCTAGTAGTTAAAAAGGTAATATGTAACACAAACTGTGTCTGTCACTAATAATAATGGCAATAACCATTCAAATGGATGTGTAGCTAACCCCTAGGCTATCATTCTTTGTATGAATACATGTAAATATGTCATCAAGGTCTAGTAAGTAAAATAAAGTCTAGCCAAAAGTGATACTACATCTGTAGGTGGAATATGATGAGCTGAATAACCTACTGAGTTCCTACTGAATACTTAGCCCAGCTTTTCTCAACCTTTTTTCCATGGCGGAACCCTTCCAATAACTTTCTGGGCTCAGGGTACCCTCACTAATTACTACTAAATCTACAGCACGTTACCATAGTACGTTGGTGTAATGGTCACCAGGAAGAATGTTCCTTACAATTGTGGTCACTGGGAAGACTCCCTACCATACAGATGGCTAAAAATATCATTGGTGTCAGTTGTTGCTCATCTAAGAGGCAGAAGTTAGGTAGATAGAGGTAGATAGGGTCGTAAGAGGAGAAATAAGAGGGTAAGAGTCAAAGCTTCTGTCAAGTTATTATGGCTGTGATGGGGAGGGGGTCAGAGCTCCTTATTTTATGTTCCGGTGACACAGGATAAGAAATGAGAAGGTACAGATGTGACAGAACAGGGGGGCATAGAAAGCAACTCCTTCCCACTACACTAATTAAATGTGCATTTTTGCTGTCTGTGTACTCAAAAGAGAGATATCCTATTACTTGGTGTTCTTGGGACACACTTGCCAAGCCCTATGAAAATTAAAACATTTTGAAAGTCAATAAAAATCTAATAGTGTATGGCCAGCCTTATACCACAAACACACAAACTGCTCTTTTCAAGAAGGATTTGCTCATGTGAACAGTGCCTAAATAGAAAATTAAAAAAAGCATAAAGCAGGAAAAGCCTACAAAAGTCATTCTGAAGACCTGGATGTTCATCGGTCCACAAAAAGACAGTCAACAAATGGAGGAAATACAAAACCGTTATGATTCGGTACTTAGCAAAGATCACAGCAATGGCGTGATGCACAATATTAAAAGAGCAGATGAAGAACCCCCTGGTAACAGCAAAGCACATGCAAAAATGTCTCCAACTTGCTAAAGTCCATGTGTTCACTAGGAAAAGCACTGAACATGAATGGCATTCAACTAAAAGCACCAGAGAAGAAACCACTGCTCTCCAAAAGACATTGCTACATTTTACAGCACAGACCACCTGGATGTTTAACAAATGCTATGTAAACAGGAAACAAATATAGCACATGAACACCAAAACTTCATCCCAACTGTGAAGCATGGTGGCTGGAGCAACCTGCTTTGCTGCCCCTGGGCCTGCATGGCTTTCTTTTGGTGAGTTAGCAATTCGCTAAAGCACTGTATCAAGAAATTGTACAGTAGAATGTCAGAGCAGGGGTCAATCACCCAGATCAAAGCTGGGTGACAAGACAATGAAGCAAGTCAGCTTCAAAAGTAAGACATTTGGCAACCACATAATACCACGGGGTTCATCAATTCTATTTTGTGGCTAGTCACTGCAGCTCTTTCACTCGATCTAGCTTTTTGGTTAAGTTCCATAAATGCAAATTCAACAGATTTCAAAGAAGCTGCAGAAAAACATGTTCCACATATTTAGCATAATGATAGAATGTTCATTTCTAGACAGCATAATAAAACCCATGTTTATTCAATGCAGTACTCATGAAAATAAGGATGCTGATCTACTTGCCCTTCATTTGATTCATCACAGTTTACCATGTGTAAAAAAAAATGGTGACTCGAAAGTCATCTTGGCTTACAGTCTAGTTCCAATTTGCAATGGATCCCGTTAAGGACCTGTGTTGAAAGACTTTGGGCTTGCGTTGATGGCATCAGTCTGACATAGTTCTGAGATCCTTCAGAGTTCAATGACAGGTACATCTGTAGATCTGCATTTGACCTTCTGAAAGCACTTCTATAGATTTGTACGTAAAATCAAAGCTTATCTAAGTGAACGAATGCCAGTCGACACAGGCCCTTAAGGCTAAGGTGACCAGGAATGGATTACGTTACTAAATACAGTAAAACCTTGGACTGCAAGCATAATTTGTTCCAGAAACATGCTTGTAATCCAAAACACTTGTAAATCAAAGCGAATTTCCCCATAAGAAATAATGGAAACTGAAATGATTTGTTCCACAACCTATTATTGATAGGTTCAGTTTATAGTCCGTATAAAAAGATTATAGCAATGTGACCAGGTTGTGTAACCATAAAATGTCCATACACAAATGAAAGCCTCCACAAGGGGATTTAAAGCAAAATCCAGCAGGAGCTACAGAGTATAAAAGAGAAGAGAGGCGGCACGACTTGCCGTGCGACTCGGCAAGGCGATCTGCAGAAGATTTCAGAGGCGACTTGCAAAATGACTTCTGTATTGAAGTCAATGGAAGTCGCCCTGAATTCGTCCCAAAGTAGTACAGGAACCTTTTTCTAAGTCGGAGCAACTTGAGTCGCTCCTATTAGAACGGTTCCATTGTACAGAACGGGACGCGACTTGTCAGGCGGCTGATTTGCCTGACGAGTCGCCCTTTTGTGAACTGGCTCTAAGTGTAGCAGTATGTTGCTAATTGTTGTACCTTCATTAATTGTAACCATATTGCTACACTTATAGGCGCCTCTCTTCTCTTTTATACTCAGTTGTGACATGACGCTACTCTTATATTAAGACATCGCTTGTATATCAAGTCAAATGTATTAAAAATTTTTGCTTGTCTTGCAAAACGCTCTCAAACCAAGTTACTCTCAAACCAAGGTTTTACTGTACTAGCAAAATAAATTGTTCATTGGATTCTTGGACTCCAAATGAAAGATCTCTTCAACTGAATTTCCAACTCTGCCTAACTGCAGCAGCTAATATGAAACAGTCTGACCCTGATCACTTGAATTTCTGTTTATTTAACATTTTGGATAACACGGGAACTTTGAAGGAAGACTTCTCCAGTGGAGTCTCTAAGACCCTCATCGGTTTCGGGGGAATCAATCTTTCGGAGATAAATCATCTTGGAAATGATCACATGACATTTACTATAAATGTGCGGGCCTATTGTGCTAGTGGCATGCATTACAAAACCCATGCAGGATGCACACAAAGTCAACTTGCCTGGTATTTAATAGATTTGAAAGATTCCATCTGATATTAGTAAGTGCACAAAATAATCAAGAGAGACAGTTAGTGACCAGAAACGACAGGGCTCTCCGCTGTCTGAGAAGCCAGCATTGTATTGCAGCCAAATATGCTGCTCCCAACACTTGGGCCTCTCCTAACTACAAGTGTGCTGCTTCTGTGCCTACTCAAGAGACAGACATGGTAGTGTTTCCATTACAAATCTCATGCAACATGTGTGATCCCACTGTAATACGTGCAGACATTGTAGAAAAGCATAATTACTGTTTACACCTCAGATGTTTTCATTTTTTCTGTCTGCAGTTCCAGTGGCGGGACTGTTCCCAGGGGAAACTGGATTCTATGGCTGGTATACCTTTTACTGGATCAACATAAAGATCATACAGTTTATTCAAATTAAATGATGTCACAATAAATGGAGTGATATTGCTACTATTTTCAAAATGTTAATAACACGTTAGGATCAATGAATCCATCTTTTTTACCCATGACTCATTACAATCACTAAATTTTTTAAATTCAATCAATGGTAGTGTGTTAATCTTGGGTTAATGTTGCATAAATGTTGTGTGAACAGATTGATAAATAGGCCTCCTTCGGCCTGTTTCACACAGGTTTCAGCTTGTATAAGTGCAGTGTGAACAGCAAGCTTTGACAAAGCATTTGCAGAACTTTCAGCAAGCTTTGTTGAAGTACCATTCAACTCCAGTTTGTGAATGTTGAACACAGAACCTAATGGGAGTGTTGATTGCCACTTTAAGCAAGCTGCTAGTAGGCTTCAGCAGGCTTTCAATATGCTTCAAAAAGTTCTGAAGCCTGTAAGCAGCCTGTTTAAAGCGGAAATCAGCACTTCCATTAGAAAGTGTGATAAACATTTATAAAGTGGTACTTTAAAAGTTTCAACAAAGCTTGTTGAAAGCTCTGCAAATGCTATGTAAAAGATTTCTGTTCACCCTGTTCTAATAGAAGCCGTGTAAAACAGGCTTTAGAGTGTCAGCCTACCTGTTGAAATGACAGATCAATCTAATATACGTCTTGGGAAATGTGTGAGGCCAAAGATGGGCCCATCTGCTGCAACAGTTACAGCAGAATATCATCCTCCCTGTACAATTATACAATGCTGCAGTTAGAAACCACGGGGCTCCGTACAGCCTACCTGATAGCGCCGCCCACTTCCCTGAAAATATCAAAACGATATTTTCGCTAAAAATACACTAAAATCGCTAACACAACATAACTTACAAAATGCCTGTTAAATCAAAAAGATAAAGTGGTATTGAGTTAATAAATAAAGCTGTGTGTGTGAATGAGGTCCTAGGGCTCATACACATGGGTGCCGTGGCCTGTACAGTGTGAATAAGCATTTTTTTCTTATGTGGCTGGAGCTGTGTGCAGGCAGCTTATGTTACATTATGGGGACATAGCAGCTGTACAAACACAGCCGCAGGTCCTAATTTGGTAGGCGTGTGGGTGCAGGTGTATGGCCTCGAACACACAGTGTGCATTTGGGGCCACTCACTCACACCTGCCCACCTGTCATAATTAGGACCTGCGGCTGTGTTCACACAGCTGTTGCTTCTCCATGGAGTAACAGGCAGCTCCAGTCGTTCAAACAAACCACTCATTTGCACTGTACGGCCTAAAGAACCTGTGTGAGTTATCCCTTAATTATGTGTTTTTTATTTTTATTATTTTTTACAATTTTATTTTGTATTATTTATACAATTTTCCTTTTTATTTTTTACTATTTTTTAACAGCCCTATTGGGGGGCTTTGGTGAAATATCAGGGGTCTAAACAGACCCGTGATGTCTCACTTTTGAGACAGAGAAAGTGATTGAGAACACAGTCCTCAGTCCCTATCTCTGCAGCCTCAGCTGCACAAAATGAATGATCAGGAAGAGCTCTGCACAGTCTTCCTGTTCATTCAGAAACTGAAGCATGGGAAACACAGTTTTTGATGCTTCAGCTATGGATGAAAACAGTGAGTGATCAGTACTGATTACTCACTGTTCTCATTCAGATAAGGAAGGTACATGATGTATTTACCATCCCTCAAATGATCCCCTGTAAGCAGCTGGCAGGAGGGAGAGAAGGGGAAGCCAGCAGCACTGCAAGAGGACTAGGGGAGCACACAGGGGGGCCCGGATAGCAGAAGGAAGGGAAACTTGGACAGGAGGGACGGCGGGGGCAGCATTTACTGGAACCAATCCCCTGTAGTTCCAAGAGTTACAATTTCTGTCAAGCTTTTATTTCTTACCATAGAAATTAAGGAGCACCGGATGAAAACCAGACAAATACCAGAGTAACAAAAGGACCAACCAAAGGAGTCCAAGAAAATTTTAATTGGTATAAAAAGTGACATAACAACCAGCCAACATGTTTTTAGAGCAGCATCATCATTCCTCTTTCCTCAGGGCACAACAAAGGATGTTATAATTTTTCTCGTCGTTTTTTCCGACATTTTTTCCGCGGCAGTTTTCCCATAGGGAAACACTACCGCGGAGCCCACAGACGGTCGTTTTTCTCGACAAGAGAAAAAATGGCGTGAAAAACGACCGTGTGTGGGGAACAAGCTGTTCCCTCATTTTTTAATGTCATTATTCACGGCGGTTTTTTAACCGCTGTGAATAATAATCGTGTGTACGCGGAATTACTCTCCGGGCCCCGGCTACTACTGGGTGGGGGTGGAGGAAGATCACTCCACCAGGGAAGGCATGGAGATAAGCAGACAGGCGGCTGGCCAGGACTTGAGCCAAGGCATAAGAACATGCGAGCGGAGCTGAATGGGCACCTGAAACTGAAGAAATATTCCCTCCGCTCCGACCAGCACATGATCATCAGAAAGGGGCACAGATAATGGAAAAAAATACACCCCCAAGCTAGTAGGAGCGGTGGAGCCAGGGTGTGTAATTCTGATTTTTTTTTTTTTAATTCTGCACTGACTGTCTTTGAAATTGCCCCAGCCCCTGTTCAAATCCAATCCGGGGACAAAACCGGGGACAGACTTGGTCCAGGGACAGTGTCCTCAATCCGGGGACTGTCCCCAGAAACCAGGGATGTCTGGTCACCCTAAACTACACAGATCTATATTAGAACCAGTTTTGAACTCTCCACATGAAGAAACAACTTGACACTAGTTGCTGAGCAGCAATGGAGGCTTGATGGCTGTTTTTATATAACTTTTTTTATCAACAATTAAAATGATCTTGTACTCTTTTATCCAATTTTGGTCTGTCTCTGCTTTCTGTATTTCTATGGTTCGAGGTACAGTTGAGTACCCATTGAGGGAAGCATTGCTGTGTGGGGGCCACCTCACCAAAGCTATTGGGCTTGTTTGAAGTTTTCCTTTATCTGACTACACATGCAATCTGCTTTTGTAACAAGAAAAAGGGAGCAGCTGTCACCAGGACAGGAAGGCAAAAACAGTTCTAACCTTATGTTTTTTGTCCATATCCCTGCGGGATAGATTTCCCATCACTATCTGTCTTGACAGGAAATCTCCCCAATGGGGACAATGGCATCAAAAACCCCAAAATTGCTCTTTTCATCCATGCTCTATTCAAAAGAAATAAAAAAATGATGGGCTTTAAACACTATTACTTTTGATTTTGGGGGAATGTGAGCCGGTCACTTGAAAGTTTCCATAGCCTGTCAAATTTTACTGCAGATAAGCTAGTTCTGTCAGTTTCCTGACCACGCTACTATGAAGGTCAGAAAACTCAACTTTGGGGTAGTGGAGGCTCACATGTAAATATGAATAGTGGAGGCACCAGAGACATAAGGGAGGTTGATGGAGCTCTTGATGGACACTGCATGCCTTCAAAAGACAAAGTATAACTTCTCAGAGCTACCCACACTTTCCTATACCCAGAGCTATAAGATGTCCACTTATAAATAGTCAGTAGTTATTTTGGCCATATTTTCAAGCTCCAAGCTTGAGACCTATTCAACAAGAAAAATCAACAAAAATCAGGCAAAATACTTGACTTTGGGAAAATCAAACCAAATCAATTAGATTTCTGGCACCAGAAAATTGCCACACAGTTTAAAATGATGACCACCAAGTTCACCTTCTTACAACAATGGGTGGCCTATATAGAAACTTACCCAAGAACCAGACTGGCAGTTTTGAAACGAGTATTAATAAGCGTAGTTGGCATATTCAGGTCATACATACAATCATTTCATGCCAATTGCCTGATAAGACTTCTGATATCTAAGCATGCTTGGCCAACAATAATCTCTTGCTCAGGACAGCTGGCAAGCAATGATAGGTGCTTGGCTTGGCCTTTCATCCCGTGAAGAACATGCAGCCATAATGCTTCACATTGCATTTGAATAACATTTACTCTTTTTAGGACATGACAAAAATATATATAAATTATTTTTGTTTTAAAATGAACAGTTTCAACAAAATGCAGCTCACCACTCCTTAAGCCTAGTACACATGTGCCGAATGTCGGGCGGCATCGGCCAGTTCAATAGAAACCGACTCACCTTCGGCCCGTGTGTACTGGAGTCGGTCCGACAGAAGCTTCTGTCGCAGGGGCATGACCAAAAAAGATCTGCCGATTGGCTCCCGATCAATGCTCTCAGCCAATGGCTGACCAGAGTGTTCTGGCGGGGGGGCCGTACCTCTGTCAAGACACAACAGCAAGGGAGATCGCTGTACTAACATTGGATAGTTAGTACAGTGGCTTCTCCACAGTCAGGTTTTTTTCGTTCAGCTATTAGTGTGTACGAGGCTTTAGATGTGGTGGCTTCATTCATTTTCTTTTTTTTAGACTTTCTTTCCTTTATTTTCACCTGGTGGTTTGGACAGCGACACACTACATGCATAAACGCGTATGAAAAAAATGCGGCCATTTTTCTGGCTACTTTTCTCCTAGGCATCCTTTGGAGTACAGAGTGCAGGAGGCCTAATGGTTTATCTCAATCTTCTAACTGACACTTTTGCTGGAAAGCTTGGTCTGTTAACTGCTCAAGGACCAACCCCCGCAGTTGTACTGCTGCAATGTGGCGTCATTGTACGTCGGCTCGTACACGGCGATTTGTGGGCACTGGCCAGCGGAGGAGCCAATCAGCAGGTGGGGCGGACTCGATGTCTGCCGGCCGCCCCCGGGATCATTCCCTGCAGTGACAGAACGGGGACCTGCCTGTGTAAACAAGGCAAATCTCCGCTCTGACAGGGGAGATCACACAGATCCTGTCTTTCTGCTAAGCAGGAAGACGAATCTGTGTGTTTCCCCAGTCACACAGTCCCCCATACAGTTGGTAAACACACCCAGGAAATACATTTAACCCCTTGATCGCCCCTGATGTTAACCCCTTCCCTGCCAGTGTCATTAGTACAATAACAATGCATATTTTTAGCACTGATTACTGTAATAACGTCACTGGTTCCCAAAAAAGTGTCAAAAATGTTATTTAGGTGTCTGATCTGTCCGCCGCAATGTTGCAGTCCCGCTAAAAATCACCGATCGTCGCCATTACTATTAATTTTTTTTTTTAAATAATAAAAATGCCATAAACCTATCCCGTATTTTGTGGACACTATAACTTTTGCGCAAACCAATCAATATACGCTTATTGTGATTTTTCTTTACCAAAAATATGTAGAATACACACTGGCCTAAACTGATGAATTAATTTTTTTTTTTTTAATTTTTTTTGGGGGAGGGGGATATTTATTATATTTTTTTCAAAATTGTCGCTTTTTTTGTTTATAGCACGAAAAATAAAAACCACAGAGGTGATCAAATACCACCAAAAGAAAGCTCTATTTGTGGGGAAAAAAAGGACGTCAATTTTGTTTGGGTACAGCGTCGCATTACCGGGCAATTGTCAGTTAAAGCGTCGCAGTGTCGTATAGCAAAGAATCACCTGGCCATTAAGGTGAAAAATCTTCCGGTCCTTAAGTGGTTAAAGGAAATTGTAAAAGAAAAGATTTACCGGCCAGATCGCCTGGTGAAATTAAAGGAAAAAAAACAAACAAAGAAAACTTTTGCAGTCACCATATCTACAAATTGGTAAGCTGCAATACAATACATTTTTGTTTTGAGTTTTAATACTGCTTTAAGGATACATTATTATGTACACTAACACACAGCTACACACCCAATGCTGAATTTGCAGTCCTGGATGCAATTATCTTTTCATTCAACCCAAAAAAATAATTGAAAAAAAAAATAATTACCTTTATTAGAAGAGCAAATAAAACAAATCTGTCACTCCATCAGTATATTTGAAATAGGTCATAATTATATTAATATACTGTAGTATGAGTAGTACTGTAGTATGAGAATATACGGAGTACTTTGTTGTATAGTATTGGGTAACAAGAGCATAGGCTGCCCTTAGCAGGTAGAGCAGATACTTACCGGAGCAGTGTGTTCTTTACGCCCCTTGTGTGATGAGGCCACATGAGCCAGGTACTGGATGACTTTCTTGGTGTTTTCGGTTTTTCCTGCCCCCGATTCCCCACTGCAAACATAAATCTGGATTTAATATCTGCTATAAGATGCGATCGGCACATCCACCAGTAATTAATCATTATATCCTCATTTCTCACATGCAATAATGTAGTCATTAAACCTGCAATCAGATCAATATTGACAGCTGCACCAAGTGAGGCTAAATACAAACCTACCAAATAAAAAAAAATAAAAAACAGATGTGCTTATTCTTTTACATTAAATAAGGTGTCTGTCCCTTTAAGAACTCCTATACCCAACAAAGTATAACTCATATACATAATATCTCAGCATGTAAATGTGCAAAAATGCAAAAAAAAAATCCATACAAGTAATAAAATGAATATGTGCAAACTAGCAATTTATCAATTCACATAATTGTGCAAAAAAATAGGAATCTAATCCATACAACGATCATGTTTTTTTAAAAAGCCAGCAGGCTGAGTAACAAAAAAACTGAATGGATTCCCGTGTTCACATAAGTGAGGTGTGTGGAGGAATCCAGCATTGTATTGTGCCAGCGGGGCCTCCTCCACTGTCATGCCGTGTACACACGATCGATTTTCTTGACGGTGAAAACACAGTCGAGAAAATCGATGGGAAAAACGAGAGAACGGCTTGGTTCCCTACACACGTCTGTTTTTCCCGACATTTTTTTTTTTTGGTCGAGTAAAACGACCGTGTGTGGGCTCTATGGCAGTGTTTCCCTATGGGAAAACTGCCGCGGAAAAAAACTACGGGAATCACGACGAGAAAAATTAGAGCATGTTCTAATTTTTCTCGTCGTGATTAATGCAGTTTTTCCCCGTCGGGAAAAATGACAAAAAGCCCACACACGGTCGTTTTTCTTGTTTTGTCCTTTGGACTTTTGTCCGATGGACAAATTTTTTAAAAAAAAAATCAACCAACAATAGCAGAAGTTGACCAAAGGGTGGCGGTAAAGAGCAGAAAAACCACGTGATGTTGGAAAAAGTTTTGGGAAAGTTTGCAGAAAAGTCTTGTGGTGTGTATGCTATGGGTGTGCCCGGCCAACTCCGTTTGGACAAAAATCTACGGAAAAGTCCGATGGAAGTCCGACCGTGTGTACGAGGCTTAAGAGCTGCAAGCACTATAAGTGCAGATACTCAAATTTACATCAAATAAAAAGATAAAAGTGCAGTGCTAAAATAAAAAACAAATCTTTAAATGCGCAAGGAAATGTGTATACATGAATTCACATCAAATGGTACAATAAAACATAAGTCCAAACTGGTGGGACCTACAACGCTGACGTCATCACGCATGCGCACCTTGAGTGACGACCGAGATCGAGTTGTGTAAGCACATAGGAATGCAATATTATACATTTGATGCTTGTGAAGCCGTTGTGGCATGGTTTTAAAATGTGAGTGTAAAGCCCCATACACACGGTAGGACTTTTTTACAACAAACTTCAAAATGAGCAAGTTTTCAAAAAAATCCTACCGTGTGTACGCTCCATTGGACAAACTTTTTCGGTTTTCATCGGACAAAAGTTTGTTCTGCAAATGGACAAACTTTTCGGCAACAAAAGTCTTACGGTGCAAAGTCCTATCGTGTGTACAGAAATCTATCGGACTTTTGTCCGAAGTACAAATACACATGCCCAGAACCAATGTTAAAATCAACCAACAATAGCAGAAGTTGACCAAAGGGTGGCAGTAAAGAGCAGAAAAGAGCAGGAAAAACCACGTAATGTTGGGAAAATTTTGGGAAAGTTTGCAGAAAAGTCCTGCCGTGTGTATGCTCTGGGTGTTCCCGGCAAACTACAAAAATCCACGGAAAAGTTTGTTTGAAGTCCGATCGTGTGTATGAGGCTTTACTCTTGTGTCTTTAATAAATGAATACCATACAGTCTACACTATGAGAGTGCTCTCAGTCTCTATGTCTTGTCTTAGAATGATTCTGGTGGCACATCTCATATTGGCTCTGACGGAAGAGGCTGACAGGTTGAAGGGAGACCCTAACTCCTTAAGCGCTGTTTGACCATCTGTTGTACAGGGTTCATCTCCTTCTGTTAAGGAGTTGGGGTTCACCAATTCACCATTTTTATGAATACCATCATGGACTTTTCACAAAGTGTCTCCTACTACAGTTTGTGAAGATTGCGTTTTTCATTTCTCTTTTCGTATCTGGATGCTTTTATATGGACTTCTGTTAACACGTTGGACTTATTTTATTTTTTTCCCATACCACTTGATGTGATATCATGTATACACATTGCTTTGCGAACATTTAATTTTTTTTTTTTTTTTTTTATTCTAGCCCTGCCCTTTAATCTTTTTTATGGAATATCTAATGTCCCTCCAACTTCTAACTTTGAGCCGTATGTATAGTCAGAAACATAAGAAGATGAACAAGGATGTGCTGGTCAGGTGTGTCAATTCATTTTAATCTTTAATTTGTTCTTGGAACCACTGTCACCAAAACGCAATGTAAGGGCAAACCCAAACTGTTATTTCTTCATTTCAATATTTCAATTCATTTTTAAATCTAACAATAAAATCCACTGATATAAAAAAGATACTGCTACTCACGTGCAAAGGATGGACTGATCTTCACGATCTAAATGTAAAGAACAAGACACAAAGTTAATAGGAAACAGCCAACAGTCACACTACCACATACACATGGTTTCTTGGAATCAGGGCCGCTGATAAGGCAGTACAGCTGTCCCTCCCAGCTAGGCCCAGGACCCATCAGTTCAAAAGAAGAAATATTCCACCAATCACAGAAAGAGTTTGACAGTCACCATATCCCTGATTGGAAGAAAGAAAACAACCCCCTGGGAAAATTGGTACTTTAAAAGTGACTGACAAACAAATAAAATGGAGTACAAAATTTTTTTTTTATTAAATTAAACACATAATAATAATAAAAAAAAAATTATTATGTGTTTAATTTAATAAAAAATATATTTTTGTACTCCATTTTATTTGTCAGTCACTTTTAAAGTCCCAATTTTCCCAGGGGGTTGTTTTCTTTCTTCCATCAGTTCAAAAGGGGGGCCCGGGCACCTACCGAGCAGGGGGGACGGCTCTACTGAATTATTGCTGACACTTGTGGATCCCCCTGCCGGCTTCTACTCCTCTTTCTCCCTCGCCTAAGCTGAAAGGGGATCAGTACTAGAATCTGCATCCCCTCTTCCACCTGTTGTCTGTAAACTGTGTTTACTATGCTTCAGTTTGTGCAGCTAAGGCTGCAGAGAAAGGGACTGGGGAATCTTTGTCTCAAATGTGAAATATCAGGGGTGTGTTTAGACTTCTGATATTTCACCAAAGGCCCCCAACAAGGCAGTTAAAAAAATGGAAAAATGAACTAAAAAATACAATTCTAAAAAAATAAAAATGCTAACATTCTTAAAAAAAAATAAAAAACTTAAGGACTTGTTCAAATGTGCTTTGCTCTCTGAAGAGCAGTCAGCCTTTTGATCACTCTTCAGAGAACATTTGACAGGCAGTGAAGAGGCATATTGCCTCCTCACAAGCAGTGTTATTGAATAGAATAAGTCTTTATCGATGGGGGTATAATTTCTGCCATGACTGCAAAGCATAGCATCACGCCCATGGCATTTTATCAAAAATATAATTTGATTTTTTTTGGGGGGGGCTGTCAGGTAGGATGTAAGGAGCCCCGTGCTCTCTAACAGCAGCCCTGCTTGCAGCTAAAGCCATCAAGATTTTAAAGCTGATGGGCTGCAAACCTGCAGCAGATATGGTAGCCAATAGAAACAATACATGAAGTATTGTAACATTTGTAAGTGTGTTTACATGGATTTATACACAGGATCACTATAATTAGCGACATAACATAGCCAACACCTGCATGATGGATAGAGATGTCAGAAGCTATAGCTGAAGCTAGAGACAACAAGGAAAAATTGGGATGGGAACTTCCTGGCTGTGCAGTATGGCAGGCCTATGTAAATCATGAGACTGACCAAACAAAAATACAAATTCTTAGGCAGATAAAACAATTCACATCTATGCATTCCAGCTGTTCATTAAACGGTATGTTTGCAGTTCTGCTCAAACAAAAAAGATCTGAATTACATTCCTAAAGCTTTCTTAAAATTACAAAATTCTGTTTTTTCTGTTTGCCACATAGCCAATCAGGAAAGGAGTGACAGAATTACTCAAATAATATTATTCTAGAAGAGCACAGGCTTGTCCTATATAAAAGGTAGGACACTTATTTTGATATCTTATTAATACTATCCTTATAAATAATCAAAGCAGGTTTACAAAATAAAGCTATTGTGTGGCCCTCTGGACATGTCAGGGCTCCACTTAAAGTATATTTCCATTTTTGCTGTCCAATTGCTCCAACACCTACAGTACTTTAAATTTGTTACGTGTTCCCATTTACAAATCAGAACCTAAAAAAAAAAAAAATATAAAAAATATCTGCTTACCATTTAGATGCTCTTTCTGATACCTCCAGCACTGAAAAATACTACTTAGTTTTCTTTGTTTATAAGGGAGTTGTGTTTGGCATAATTAACCATGTCTGTACTCTGCTGGCAGATCTCATTACCAGTTGCCCTGTCCCCAGGCAGCAACAGTAGACATTTCTAAATCAACATTCGACTATATATTTTTACAAATGTAAGTAATCCTTTATATTCTCTCCGTATGAAAAACATTCAAATTGAAAAAAAAAAATGCTAGGTTTTTAGGGCAGAAGAGAGATGGAAAGTGTCTTCTGACAAAAAAAAAATCTTCCATTTGTTTCCAGCAACCTTTATTTCATGTACACTCCTGGCAGTAGATAAACAGTGCAGCGTATACTCCAGGCTCATTCACATCTTTTGTAACATGCAGAATGGAGCTGGGATGAGGTTACTCCAGAATGCATTGGCAGGAGTTATGCCATCAATGGCTATTGAATGGCAGATCCAGGAGATGCTGGACCCAGAAGGAAGACCAAGCAAAGATGTCAGTGGCTGGGGGTTGGGTGTTAAAGGGTATTGCAGATGTTACTTCCCTAGTGGAAGGCACATTAAATATTTGTAGCGCCCACTCCATTTAGGGGTGCTATATACCCAAATTTAGGGGCTGGTCTGAGATAGTAGTTGGGCTCAGACCGTTCTCAATTTGTACGTTGTGCTATTTTATTTCCAGGTGGTATACTGGTGTGCAGTTCCCTGTGGCCTGTAGGTGGCACTGCCATAATGGGTCAGGGTTGAACCACTGGTATTAGTGCTGTGCCTTGGGGTGTCCTCTCTCGGCAGCGGTACAGTGGGTGTGGTCGGCCTGCTGTGCATGCTAGGAGAGGATACATAAGGGGCAGCCTCTGCCTGGGAGGGGTCTTCGGAGGAGGAGAGGAGTCGGAGTCCAAGTGCGTGGCATGGCCTTCCAGGCCATGGGGCCACGTGTGCACCAGTCCCAGGCACCTTTAGTCCTGGGGCTGCATCTTCAACATTGGGCCCAGCACCTTTAGCCCTCTTCGAGGAGGAGAAGTCCCAGGGTGTCTCTTGTGAGAGAGCCCGCTTCTAAGAAGAGGAGGCCGGGGGAGGACCTTTCTGACGGACCGGTGAGAGTTCACGGTGAAGGAAGGGGCCCGGTAACTCTCTGGAGGGATTCTTCTATCCACCAAGGGCCTAGTAATGTGCTGCTGCTGGCACCTGTCCTTATGTACCAGAAGCTAAGAGGTTCGGGGTCTGATAGATTCTGTGGCAGAGAGTCTCCCGATCGCATCTAGGAAAATAACTTGATCAAACGTCCGAGCATCACTTCGGCTGCTAGGATCCACTTTGTAGGAAACTATCCGGGTGAGCTAAACCTACTCTGGGATAGAGTAGTGATTGTGATATCCATTTGTGCCTGGACGAACCTCCCAAAACCTTGCTGTCCTGTCTCTCACCCACCCTTTTCCTATCTACTGAACATTGAGAAAATAAACTCAACGTTGGAGTTTAGAGTGGTGTGGACATTGGAATTACTTGGGGGGTACAGAGACTTGTCCCTATATCCTAGGAGATGAGAACCAACTGATGGAAGAACCTAGCTGTGGGACCCAAATACATAACACCGCTCAACCTCCTCAACCAGGAGGGTACATATAGTACGGTGTGCCCTTTTCCTGCAAGTGAGCCAAAGGTAGGGAAAAAAGGGTTTGTGTGCTTCATATTAAAGTCTTCTCTCAACTGGGGTTACCAATTCAACACTCAAAAAAGCTTTGAAAATATGCTCTGTGGTTTTTAGGAGTTTGCAAATGCTTTTTGTGACTACCCTTGGGTTGGGAAGTTAGAAGGTTGCCTTACATTCTGTCAAAAATAACTCCAAATCTTAGCTCTTCTGTCTGTTTTTAAAAATTGTAAAAAATGACTGCATACAATCATTTCTCCACCCAGAAACCAACCTTCCTTGATGCGATTCACCACTCCTGACTTGCTCAGAAGGATAGGGGAAGTCCCCTATTGCCCCACATTGCCACTCTTAAATGCTGCACTTTTTTTTTTTTTATGCACCGCAATTTTTCTGTAGGTACCGTGTTTATCAGATGAATTGTAATTGTTGTACAAGGTGGGTTTTGGGCTTTTCAGGGCTGGAAAAAAGCACACCAAAATCACCCTGTTTGTCGCCAATGGAGACAAGCCCTGACTGTGCTCAAATTTGCAAGTATGCTATGTATGCACGCACAATATGACCTAGACCCCATGCACACGATTAGATTTTCTGCAGATTTTTGTCTTCAGATTTACCAAAACCATATAACATGAGGTCAAACCTTGAAGAGTTTCAATTTGTATGCAATCAGGCAGGCCCTCGCACTACATGGTATTGGTAAATCTACAGACAAAACTCTGCAGAAAATCTAATAGTGTATATGGGCTTAAGGCCCTCCCACCCTGCAAGTGGTAACATTGTTGTTTTTTGTCCCAACCTTTTCACAGGATTTCTATACATTCTTTCTTTTAGGTGTTCTGCAGGTATGCAAAAACCAACACGTAAAAATCAGCCTATCCAGGAGTGCATTTTCTATCACATCTCTCTCGTCTCACCTTGAAGCATGCTACGATAGGCTGTTTCTGATATTGCGTATATGTGTGGAGGCATTTCATGGCGTTTCTTCCCTCTGTACATTTCCACTATTTGTTCTGTGTATATTGGCAGGTTTTTGTAAGGGTTGATCACTACACAGAAGAGACCTGAATATGTCTGTATAAAGAAGAAAAAAAAAACAGAAGCATTAGTATACCTTTAAATAAAAAACACGCAACAAAAAAGAAAGATTCCTCTCTACTTTAAAGACTGATTATAGTTTCTTTAAAATACAGACACCCCGTCCCAGTGCTCAGGAGGTTTAAAGTTGGGTGGGCTGAGCCAGATGGGGATTCAGAGACACTATTTCCCTATCGGGTCCGCTCCCCTTGTGATTGACAATAGACAGTGGGAGAACGGTAATCAAAAGAAAGCCTACTATATCTGCCCACTGCCTGCTGTCAATCACAAGTAGAGAGTGAACCTGATGGGGAACTAGTGTCTCAGCTTCACTGGTTGCTACGTGGCTGTCGGCTCTGAAGATGGAGAAGGAGTAGTGGCAGCAAACATCCCACTCTGCTTCACAGTGTACAGAGACCGGCACTCTGCCTATCTCTGTATGCCAAGTTAGAGTTGGTTCAGTTTCTAGTCCTGAATCTTTGCCATATGTCAGTAATGTTACTGGAAAGGCAGGGATTTTTGAATCTGGCACAGGCCATTTAAAGAGCCATACCATCTGTCAAGTGTCAATAGGAGTTTTTGAATTCTCCCGTATATTTCTGGCACACCCACAGTTACATGGTGTTTTGTCGCTTTGCCCTGACTTACAGCATTTGCATTTATTGCAGGAGAATTCAGTCCACCTAGAATTGTTTGTTGAAGGATGTGGGGTTGATTTACTAAAACTGGAGAGTGCAAAATTGGGTGAAGCTCTGCAAAGAAACCAATAAGCTTCCAGGTTTTTTGTCAAAGCTGAACAAGCTGAAGATAGATGCTGATTGGCTACCATGCACAGCTGTTCCATATTTTGCACTTTCCAGTTTTAGTAAATCAACCCCTTTATCTCTAAGCAACTGCTTGTAAGGAACCTTGCGCACAGGACTGTACAGCTGCAGTGCACCTGGGAAGGAGAGGCTCAATGCTCAGCCCGCTACCCGCAGCCTGCCAAATTGACGTTATGCCTCCCAGTAGGCCTCAGGGTAATTTACAGTATATGTGGCGCTGCGCATCATTAGGGGGCCAGCTTCAAGAACTTGGAAGAGACAGCCGGCTTCTTGATGACGTAGAACAGGGGTCTCCAAACTATGGCCCTCCAGTTGTTTAGGATTTACAATGCCCATCATGCCTGTGAATGTCAGAGGTTTACAATGCCTCATGGGATGTGTAATTCTGCAACAGCTGGAGGGCTGTAGTTTGAAGATCTCTGGAGTAGATGGCAGCACAGGACCTAGCATGCGGTGGCAAATCGGTGAAATTAAGCAGGATAACACTGGATTCTCTAGACATATAATTATATATTTTGAGAATAACCCAGTGAGAAAAAAAAAAAGTGAAAAAAAAAAGCACCCAAGGGAGCATGAAACCGCGTTTTCTTCACAAAAGGGTACCTTTCACTACTCTTTAATAAAGTAATGCCAACAATAACAATAAAAAAGGACATGCTGAGATATTAAAACAAAGTGGTTAACACAACACATACTTTACTGGCAATGACTTTACTGAAATTATACTTACATGTTTTAATATTTAGTTTACTTAAGTGGACATCAAGACTCCAACCCTTTAGTGAAACAAAACACCTTTAGCTGGCATGGAACAACTTTCACATGTAGCTACCGTTCTTATTAATGGACCATATCTATGTGATGAGGTGTGCATTTTGGAGGCCTTCCAAGACGCGCTTATTCTTCTACGCATGACTGATCCTTCTTAAGAAATTAAATCTGTTTGCTAATATAGACAACTGTGTGAACATTAAATAATTTCTCACAAAGCTTCTTTACTTCTGAGTGATACAAAACAAAGCTCAGCCTTTTATTATATTCACCAGCATAACTTTTCAAACATTTTCAGAATTGTGTAGATCCTGCCCATTCACCCACATGGTGTGATAAAAGAGGTAAAAAAAAGCGTATTGTATTGCTGAAGGACATCTGTTATCGGTGTTGCTACTCTGCTGTTGTAGGAACCATACTGCATTGACCAGACTTTTTTGTTCTCCATATATATGCCCTGGAAAGTCCCCTGCTACAATTTTTTAACTCTAGGTATGATATATGGGATGTGGGCATAGTTTTACACTAAACCACTGTCTATAAAATGCTTTATTATGGTGTGACAAAAGCCAATATTCCCTCTGCCTTGCCAAATATGCTAAATTACGGCATTTTGCTCCATATTCAGCAACTGACAAATGTGAATATTCAGTTAGAGATGAGCCATGCATTATAAAGTGTAAAAGGAGAAAAGAAAATAAATAAGTTGAACTGAACAAGCCGATGACAGATATTCAACAGACAACAACAGAAGTCTGCCGCTAAGGGCTCATTCAAATCAGCCTTCTTGCCATACTGCGTGCACGCTTGTGTATGCGGCATATGGCCAGTAAGGGGCAGTGTCATGTGTTTCTTTTTGAACTTTACTGAAGTGTTGCAAAATGTCACTTCATTCAACTCAATGCACTGCAGTGACATGCAGTGGTGTGCAGGGCGCTGCGTACAAATGCAGGCATGCTACTTTTTTTATCTAGTGCACCACAACACATCTGTATGGTGTGAACAAGGTACATTTATTTTCACATTTGTTCTCTACACTGAGCAAAATTATAAAACGCAACACTTTTGTGTTTGCCCATATTTATCATGAGCTGAACGCAAAGATCTACGACTTTTTCTGTGTACACAAAAGGCCTATTTCTCTTAAATATTGTTCACACATCTGTCTAAATCTATGTTAGTGCCGGTTCACACTACCGCGACTTGGGATCCGACTTGTGTCGCCCCAAGTCGCGCGACATGAGAAATTACATGTTAGTCAATGAGAGCCGTCTTAATGTACACTACTGAAGTCGCTTCGACTTCAAAAAAGGTTCCTGTACTACTTCAAGGCGACTTCTAGGCGACTTGTATCCATTGATTTCAATGGAAGTCGCCTCCAAGTCGGATCCCCCGTCTTAACTGAAGCAACTTTCCAGGAAGTGAAAATTGTTTTCTAAGGCAAACCCCTCCCTCCCACAGAGCAGATTATTATGTGATTGGCCACTGGCAAAGTCACCTGTCCTGGAGGCGACTTGAAGTCGCGTTGTAAGTCGCTCCAAGTAGCGCTGAAGTCGCGCTCAAGTCGTCTCCAACTTGCCTTGAAAAGTCGCGCTGGAAGTCGTGTTGCCCCAGTGTGAACCGGTGAGCACTTCTCCTTTGCCAAGATAATCCATCCATCTCACAGGTGTGGCATATCAAGATGCTGATTAGACAGCATGATTATTCCACAGGCGTGCCTTAGGCTGGCCACAATAAAAGGCCACTCTAAAATGTGCAGTTTATCACACAGAACAATGCCACAGATGATGCAAGTTTTGAGGGAGCGTGCAATTGGCATTCTGACTATAGGAATGTCCACCAGAGCTGTTGCCCTTAAATTGAATGTTCATTTCTCTACCATAAGCTGTCTCCAAAGGCGTTTCATAGAATTTGGCAGTACGTCCAACTGGCCTCACAACCGCAGACCACAGCAGCCCAGGACCTCCACATTCAGCATCTTCACCTCCAAGATCATCTGAGACCAGCCAACGGACAGCTGCTGCAACAATCGATTTGCATAACCAAAGAATTTCTGCACAAACTGTCAGAAACCGTCTCAGGGAAGCTCATCTGCATGCTTGTCGTCCTCATCGCGGTCGCAAACTGACTGGTCCGGTCGGGTGAGAGAGCACTTGCTCAGTATCCTTTGGTCAGGGTCCACCGTTACCGGAGTGTTATACTGCACCCCAGCGAAACAGTCTATTTTGCAGCCGGAGTTAAGTTGTCTTATTGCTTGCTGAGTAACCAACAGTTTAATACCATTGGATTACAAATAACCTACAAAGTGCACCACCATTGCTAGCGAGGAACCTTCTCAACGAACTAACTGTGTGTGAATTAGTCAGGCCTGACTGTTCAGCAAGGAGACATTGTTTGGCCACCATATTGGCCACAAGGGGAAGGCTCGCGAGCGTAGTTTATTAAGAGACATTGAGTGCGCATAAGATTGTTAGAACATAGTACTTGTTATCTGCTTGACTTTTGATATTGCAGGGCCCTGCATAGATAAATGTACCATTGTCTAACTTTATATTTCTATTCAGTAAAAGTATTTGTGGTTAAGCAAACAAGTGTGTGGCGTACTGTTTATCCCAGCTGAAGCAGTCGGCTCAGGTAATTTGATATTAACCATTGTGTATGCTTTATTGCGGAGTGGTGATTCCTATAGCCTAGTGGGTTCCATACTTCCATTTGTGCTAGCTGTGCCAAGGGAGGTTAGAGACAGTTCCTGGGGGTTGACAACAGTGTGTTACAGGCCCAAAACTATACCCGCAGCCCTCTTAACTGGGGGTATTGCTACAATTGCATTACAGCGCAATTACCAGTTAAATGTAGCATAGTGCTGAAAAGCAATATATGGCCGGGGCATCAAGGGGATAAAAATCCTCTGGAGCTCAAGTGGTTAAACAAAATCTGTTTGCTGCATCTTTGCTGAGCTGGCATGGAAATGCATATCATATAGAGCTGAAGGGTAACACGCCTATAACATATGTAAACTGGGTCTAAAAGGTGACACATCCATGAGCTAAAATTCGTTTTGCTACAAGTGCATCCCGCAGCATCCTTGCCCAATCGGCTGGACTTATTTTATCACACAGAAGCCGTGTGTGTGAGACACAGACGTCATTATTTTTAAACTGTGAGAAATAAGGGGCCAAAGAACGTGAACTATAAAAATAAATCAGGAAAGGAAGAGAACTGAAATCCATTTCCTGAGAGAGAAGCCAAGTGACCACACCTACTCCTCCTGATCCTCCTAAAGACTATGGTAGTGGAATGACTCCTACAATTACAGGCGTCTCTAGTCATTTCTCGTTTGCCCGTTAATTAGAGGGGAGAAAGTTGCTCAATACCTAGAAATTCTCATCGGTCACGTTTTTCTGGAAAGTTTATATGCTTGATGACAACTGTGTGTGAAAGCAATAATACTAGTTCATTTATATGTAAAGCGCTGCGTAAATTGACGGCGCTATATAAGTAACTGAAATAAAAATAAATGTCATTTGTAGTTATTGCATTTGTAAATCTTGCAATTCTCATTTTAAGGAATATTCAAAATATTGGATGTAGAAGATTATATGTAGTCATAAATTAGTGCAATCAGCACACTTATTAAAATCAAAACATGATCATCGGTTTTGTCTAAAAATGTTACTGTTTGCATTGCATGTACAGTATGTGTGTTCAGTTCACTGGTTTTGCAAATATTCCTGTTTTAACCACTTGCCGACCAGCTTGCTGATCCCCATGCAGTTAGAAACACTTAGGCCCCTTTCACACTGGGGCGGGAAGGTGCGCTGTGGGTATAGCGCCGCTATACCTTCGTTTTTACCGCGGTATACGGCCGCTAGCGGGGTGAATTTAACCCCCGCTAGCGGCCGAAAAAGGGTTAATACCGCCCGCAATGCGCCTCTGCAGAGGCGCATTGCGGGCGGTATTACAGCGGTTTCCCATTGCTTTCAATGGGCAGCAGCGGTAAAGGAGCGGTGAACACACCGCTCCTTCACCGCTGTAAAGATGCGGCTAGCAGGACTTTTGGAGCGGTCCTGCTAGCGCACCACTTCAGTGTGAAAGCCTTTGGGCTTTCACACGGAAGACTGCAGGGCACGATTTTTTCAGGTGGTATAGCAGCGCTATTATTAGCTATTATTAGTGCTAAACCGCCTGAAAAACGTGTCAGTGTGAAAGGGGCCTTACTAGGGAACACATTTAACCCCTTGATTGCCCCCTAGTGTCAACCCCTTCAGAGCCAGTGACATTCCACAGTAATCAGTGCATTTTTATAGCACCGATCGCTGTATAAATGTCAATGGCCTCAAAAGTGTCCGATCTGTCCGTTGCAGTGCCACTAAAAATCGCAGATCACCGCCATTACTAGAGGAAAAAAAATGCCATAAAATCTTTCCCATAATTTGTAGACGCTATAACTTTTGGGAAAACCAATCAATATACGCTTATTGTGCTTTTTTTTACCAAAAATATGTAGAAGAATATATTTTGGCCTAAACTGAGGAAGAAATGTGTTTTTTAAAAACATTTTGGGGTTATTTATATAGCAAAAAGTAAAAAATATATTTTTTTTTCAAAATTGTCGCTCTTTTTTTGTTTATAGCGCAAAAAATAGAAACTGCAGAGGTGATAAATTACCACCAAATGAAAGCTCTATTTGTGGGGAAAAAATGATGCAATTTTGTTTAGGTACAGCGTCGCACAACCGTGCAATTGTCAGGTAAAGCGACGCATCGCTGAATCACAAAAAATGGCCTGGTCATTCAGCGGCCAAATCTTCCGTAAGATTTGTCTAAGATTCGTCTGTAAGTGGTTAAAATAAAGTCTAGATGCCAGGTTCATAAAAGTCAGACATTACATTTTTTACGTTACCTATATTTTTATCCAAATCTCAAATTTACTTCTTAAAAGGTCCTACTTAATCAAGCTGCAATAGCACTCAAGGCATGCTAACATAGATTCTCAACTAATATCACACATAATACAGCTTGAGAGGTTATCTTAGCATGCCTTAATGGTTATCACAGCTTGATGATTCAGGACCTAAGGGGCTAACTTCTGCAAGACTTATGCCATTACTCACCCTGCTGAAGTATCTCTGCTTTTGTTCCTTTTGCAAGTGGCAATTAGGCTGCTTAAAGCCAGTCAGAAAACGACCTGCTACTTGCTAAAAACAATTCTGTCCAGCAAATGAATGAGCTAGCCACTGGTCAGTGTACTCATACAACAATTATTTAAAGTGTATCTAAACCCAAAAACAAAAATGTACCAGTCCTAAGATGAAATGGCTGCATTTTCTTTTCTTTTTCTTTTTTTCAATACTTTTTTCCTTATTCCCACCTGGTAATCATGTGAATTACACACTTCTTGTCCCTGGGTGGCTACGCTAATTTCTCTTCTGTATTTATGGAAAGTGCCATGGTTATTGCCCAGACAGGACTACAATCATATCCGCCTTTGTTCATCTCCATTAACTCTTCCAGACCCTGGAAGTTTTACCCACTTCCTTACCAGGCCATTTTTTGCGATAGGGCACTGCGTCGTTAGAACTGACAATTGCGCGGTCGTGCGACGCTGTACTCAAATAAAATTGATGTCCTTTTTTCCCCACAAATAGAGCTTTCTTTTGGTGGTATTTGATCACCTCTGCGGTTTTTATTTTTTGTGCTATAAACAAAAAAAGACTGACAATTTTGAAGAAAAAAAAATATATATTTTTTTTACTTTCTGCTATAATACATATCCGAAAAAAAAAAAATAGTAAAAAAAAGAATTTCTTCATCAATTTAGGCCAATATGAATCCTGCTACATATTTTTTGTAAAAAAAATCCCAATAAGCGTATATTGATTGGTCTGCGCAAAAGCTATAGCATCTAAAATAATAGGGGATAGTTTTAGGGACTTTTAATTTTTTTTTTTTATTGTTTTTACTGGTAAAGGCGGCGATCTGCGATTTTTAGTGGCATTTGCGGCAGACAAATTGGACATTAAGTGACACTTTTTGGGGACCGGTGACACCAATACAGTGATCAGTACTACAAAAAAATGCACTGATCCCTGTATGACACTGGCAGGGAAGGGGTTAACTACAGGGGCGATCAAGGGGTTAAATGTGTTCCCTGGGAGTATTTTCTAACTGTGGGGAGAGTAGATTCACTGGAGGAAAAGAGAGATCGTGATACAGCTTAGCTGAAACAAGATCTCTCTTTTCTTCCCTGAGGAAAGCGGTGTGCTTTGTTTACATCGGCACACCGCTGCTCCCTCTCTCCTGTGAGCGATCGGTGGGTCGCGGCCATCGCAGCCACCGGACCCGCTGATTGGCTCTCGCTGTGTCCAACCACAGTGGAAGCGGCGCGCGTGTGCACCCTAAACTGTGTGCACGAAATCATGTACAGGTACGTGATTTTGTGCACCCGGGCCGCCCTGCCGCAGTAAATGTACGTGGGGCAATCTGGAAGCGGTTAAATGTAGTAGTTTACAAAAGAAAGACAACATTGTTTTATGCTATCGGATCAGCTCGTAGGAAGTGACAAGGTTCTGGCAAGATCAACAGATATTTTCTGTAACTGTCTGAAAAACAAAAACAAATGCAGCCACCATGTCTAAGAACTAGTAAGCTGTTTACTACATTTTTGTTTTTGGGCTTAGTTATCTTTGAAACGTAATGTTGGAAAACGTTGTTCCGCCAGTCAGAAAAGTTGATGTGGGGCTGACCAGGACTGCAGGAGCCAGGGACGATCAAAGTGTGCAGACGGCAATACAAATAGGCATTTGGGTGTACTGTATAACCTTCCTTCTTTAAGTGCATCTGTTTTGCCTTCAAGCAAATAAACTATGGGTGATATAAGGTGCAACAACTTATACCCAGGAAGTCAGCAGGGTTTCATCTGTTTCACTAAGCTCTAAAGAAAGTTCCCTTGCAACCCCCTATGTGTCTTGTACTGTTTTCCTGTAGCTGGAAGTAGTTTGTATACTCATCATTCTTGCTTACCGTATTTTCCAGCGTATAAGACAACCTTTTATACTTAAAAAAAATCCCCCAAAAATCGGGGGTCGCCTTATACGCCGGTATACCCGCTGGATGTGCATTATTACTGTATGTAGCTTCGGCTACATACAGTATACAGCACTGAGCCAATCACGGCAAGCGATGTATTCTATTAATGAATACAAAGCCTGCTCGGATTGGCTTTGAGAGTCAGAGAGGCGCGGGCTGATGATGTTCCAACCTCTGCCAATCACAGCGAGCAATGCATTCTATAAATGAATACAAAGCCTGCTCGGATTGGCAGAAGTTGTAATATCATCAGCCCACGCCTTTCTGAATCTCAAAGCCAATCAGAGCAGGCTTTGAACTCATTAATAGAATACATCGCTCGCCGTAATTGGTTTAGGGCGGTATATTGTATGCATACAGTATGTTACCGAATGCGGCTACTCCTCGGCTCCTCTTTCTTCCATGGCCATCTCACCACCCACCAACGGAGCTTTGGTTTGAAGCACGTGACCCTCCATCTGGCTCTGCACACATTGTTTCTCCCCTACAGTGGATTTAGCTGGGCACATGAGGTATTTACCACCACAGCATTGCTTCACAAAGCTGGTGATTAAGTTGCACAGACTTATTATTGCTGTTTCAGTATGTTACCCAAGCTACTAGACAGACTAGTTAGAAGGGGATCGTCTTATACGGCGAGTATATCCCAAAACCAATGTTTTAGCTGGAAAATTAGGGGGTCGCCTTATACGCCGGCAAATACAGTAGTAAAAGCACATTATAATGCTACTGGGTTTGCTGGGCTTACTAGTAGAATTAAAAAAAACAGAAAGAATTAAGCCAAAAAACAACAGTCACCACAATTCTAGGTTCTAGAATGGGTTCTAGTTTTCTTCTACTCTAAAAAAAAAAGTGTTTTTTGAGATTTCCCCATACTTCCTGTCTGGTGGTAAAACACCGTCAGCAAAACAGGAAGTGAGGGGAAATTCTGGACAGCAGTAAGAACCCAACAGGAATTCTAATTCCTCCCAATTCTAGCCAAAACTAAAAAAAAATTAGCTTGATATTCACTTTATTGTAGGAGGTTCAATGTATTATATTCATTATTAACAGCTTAAAAGTAACTACATTCATGTCAGCTGCTGGCAAGACTACACAAAACCATTTTGATATGCATTCCTTTTACGCCATGGCGGTTTTGTTGCTATAAAATAAGAAAACCATAAGAATGCTTGTCTGCTTTCCCTTTACTACTATAAATGTCCTCATGGTTCACAAACTCCTAGTGACTCTTAAGTTTTTTTTATCACATTCTTGAAATGTTTCCCTCCAGAGAGCCATTTAAACTACGGTATTATAATTGTGACTACTGCAAAAAGTTTGAGCTATGGCAAGCATTTTTGTTCAGTTCTTGTAACTATCTAATGATCATTGTGTCCGGAGATCCCCTATGCAAATGGGAAACAATGATTGAGCCTGAATCCTCCACAGCAAAAAAAAACTGCTATTGATGGTTGGTACCCAATGTAAGGGACATGTGTGCACTGGAAGGTAAAGGCACCCTCAACCTGACCCAACAAGGCAGTATAAACAAGACCAGAATGGCGAAAACTCAGATAGTTTACTATAGGTTATGACATTTTCCCACCCTAACTGCTCTTCGTGGTGCTTTACAAAAATGCAGCATGTGGGCCAATGGGAGATCTCTTCTCAGACATAGATGCCCAAGGCTCTGAGCTCCCAAAGCCACAGGGCGGCCACACTGAGTTATGTATTGTAAAACAAAAGGGGAGGAGGGTGAGGGCAAGAGGATAGTTGCTGAAGCTAAACCTTGAACAACCCACCCAAATAATTTGTGGACTATCTCGGTACTGATACACATGGGAAACATTGTTGAATAAAAGGTTTTATTACAGATAAAATTGTACAATAACGAACAATGATGCACATCAAGGATTGGTCGGAGTCTCTGTGAGGTCATCCATGGAGGTATCCATAGCTGTGACCAAGAATGCAGGGTAATGCATGGACAGAAAAAGAGGCACCTGTGGCGATCCCCAAAGCACAACAAGCATTCAACAATGTTTCCCATGTGTATCAGTACCGAGATAGTCCACAAATTATTTGGGTGGGTTGTTCAAGGTTTAGCTTCAGCAACTATCCTCTTGCCCTCACCCTCCTCCCCTTTTGTTTTACTATTAATTGGATGATGGTACGTTGCTATTGTTTCATTATTTCCTTGTACCTGAGGCTATACTCCCATTTTGTTCTGAGTTATGTATTGTGTAAGCCAAAATGTGTTTTTTAAATTTAACATCCCAAACTTTTTGTGGTCCAATGGAGTAGGGTAAGAGTTATAAACCCAATATTAATTTTTGCGGTGTCCTGTTGGGGACATTTACCCATGTACTGTCCCGCAGACACAACAGGAAAATGGAAAATGTCCATTCATTTCATTTTTTGGTGACAATTATAAAATGTTGTCTTTTTCCTCAGTTTCTGTTTTGGTGAGAGTAGTTGGTAATAAAAATAGAGAGAACGAATCTTTCCAATAAGACAAAGACAGCAAAAAAGCTAATAAAAAACTTACATCGGTTTTAGCCAGTCCAAAACAAGCTTTCCAAAACTAGCTTGAGTTGTCCCAACAGGATGTGAATGGAAATTTGCCCAATAGGGACACAGACTGCAGTAGATTTAGACCACAGTGTAAAGCACAAGGCCCACGGACTGAATCCAGCCCTTCTGGCCATTTCAGTTCCCCCCAAAATCCATACCAGACCCTTATCGGAGCATGCAGCCCGGCAGGTCAGGAGGGGGGAGACGAGCGAGAGCCCCCCCTCCTGGACCATACCAGGCCAGATTCCCTCAACATAGGGGGATGGGTGCTTTGGGGCAGGAGGGCTCTGCACCCCCCACCCCAAAGCACCTTGTCCCTACATTGATGGGGACAAGGGTCTGTCTCTTCCTGACAACTCTGGACGGTGGTTGTGGGGGTCTGCGGGCGGGGGCTTATCAGAATCTGGAAGCCCCCTTTAACAAGGGGGCCCCCAGAACCCAGCCCTTCCCTGTGTGAATGAGTATGTGGTACATCATACCCCAACCCATTCACCAAAAAATAAATAAAAACAGCACGGCCAATGTGGTGCCTATATTTAAAAAGGGAACAAAGTCTTTAACAGGTAACTATAGACCTGTTAGTTTAACTTCTATAGTTGGGAAGATACTGGAGAGATTAATAAAAGACCACATAGATGAGTTCTTGCTGGAAAAAAACTATTTAAGCAACAGACAGCATGGATTCATGAAAGACAGTAGTTGTCAGACAAACCTGATTTCTTTTTAGGAAGAGGTAAGTAAAACCTTGTACAGAGGGGTGGCGGTGGACGTGGTATACGTGGATTTTGCAAAAGCGTTCGATACAGTTCCCCACACACGGCTCATGTGTAAGGTAAAGTCTACAGGATTGGAAATATCAGTTTGTAAATGGATAGAAAACTGGCTAAAAGACAGAATTCAGAGAGTCGTGGTTAATGATTATTACTCTGAATGGTCTAAGGTTCTCAGTGGTGTACCCCAAGGTTCAGTGCTGGGACCCTTACTTTTTAATATCTTTATAAATGATATTGGGTCTGGGATCAAAAGTAACATTTCTGTCTTCGCAGGTGACACCAAGCTATGCAGTGGAATAACGTCCTTACAGGATGTCGCCAATTTACAAGCCGACCTCAATGCTCTGTCTAATTGGGCGACTATGTGGCAGATGAGGTTTAATGTTGATAAATGTAAAGTTATGCACTTGGGGGCTAAGAATATGAATGCATCATACATACTAGGGGGAGTACAACTGGGGGGATCCATAGTAGAGAAGGATCTGGGGGTTTTGGTAGATCATAAGCTCAATAATGGCATGCAATGCCAAGCTGCGGTTTCCAAAGCGAGCAAAGTCCTTTCTTGTATTAAGAGAGGAATGGACTCCAGAGAGAGAGAGATATCATTTTGCCCCTGTTCAAATCATTAGTAAGACCTCATCTGGAATATGCAGTTCAGTTTTGGGCACCAGTTCTCAAAAAGGATATCGGGGAACTGGAGAAAGTGCAGAGAAGGGCAATCAAATTGATAAGAGGCATGGAGGAGCTCAGCTATGAGGAAAGATTAGAGGAACTGAATTTATTCACTCTTGAGAAGAGGAGAATAAGGGGGGATATGATTAACATGTACAAATATATAAGGGGTCCATATAGTGAACTTGGTGTTGAGTTATTCACTTTACGGTCAACACAAAAGACAAGGGGGCACTCTTTACGTCTAGAGGAAAAGAGATTTCATCTCCAAATACGGAAAGGTTTCTTCACAGTAAGAGCTGTGAAAATGTGGAACAGACTCCCTCCAGAGGTGGTTCTGGCCAGCTCAGTAGATTGCTTTAAGAAAGGTCTGGATACTTTCCTAAATGTACATAATATAACTGAGTACTAGCATTTATAGGTAAAGTTGATCCAGGGTAAATCCGATTGCCTCTCGGGGGATCAGGAAGGAATTTTTTCCCCTGCTGAAGCAAATTGGATCATGCTCTGCTGGGGTTTTTTGCCTTCCTCTGGATCAACTGTGGGTATAGAATTGGGTATATGGGATTGTACGATATATTTTTTTTTTTTTATGGTTGAACTGGATGGACTTTGTCTTTTTTCAACCTGACTATGTAACTATGTAACTATGTAGTACACAGGTTTTTGACAAAGTCCTTTATTAAAAATAGCACCAACGTGTCTTCTTTCTCCAGGGGTCTTCTCCCTCTGCTGCCGATGTCTTGTTCCTCTGGTTCTTTTCCCTCTGCTGCCGATGTCTCCTTCCTCGGGTTCTTCTCCCTCTGCTGCAGATGTGTTCTTCCTCCGGTTCTTCTCCTGTTGCTAGCCCCTGCAGTTGTGCCAGCTCCGCTCTCTGCCGGTTCTTTTATAGACATGGGGCGTGGCCATCCGGTGACGGCATCCGGAGACCCCACCCCCTTATGATGTCATAAGGGGGCAGGGACTTCAGATGACATCACCGGATGGCCACGTCCCGTGTCTGTAAAAGAACCTGCAGAGAGCGGAGCTGGCACAACTGTGGGAGCCAGCGCCGGGGGAAGAACCAGCAGAAGAATCGGAGGAAGAAGACATCGGCAGCAGAGGGAGAAGAACCAGAGGAAGAAGACATTGGCAGCGGAGGGAGAAGAACTGGAGGAGGGAGAAGACCACCGGAGAAAGAAGACACGTTGGAGTCATTTTTAATAAAGGACTTTGTCAAAAACATGTGTGCTGTTTTACACCCCCCCATATTGAGGGCATGTAAAAAACAAAAAACCCCCTCAGAGGTGGGACTTTGAAAGTGACTGCAAAACACACAAAGTATATTGAAATTGTATAGATTTAATAAATAAGTACAAAAAGGACAAATGAATATAAATCACATGAATTGTGTAAAAGTCCAGAAAATTGGTTGCGTGGGTAAGGAGAAAAATTGAAACATTGATAGTCAAACCCGACAGCTGTTTCGGTTACGCCCTTCTTCGGGGGAATTGTAGACATACAGTTCAATAAGACAGACAAACTCTGTTGAATACATAATATAGTACAGATAAATATCACGATGTATGCATATACATACATTACAAACAGTCATATAAAAAAATATATATATTAAATAAATATATGCTTACAGTAATCTATCCAAAGAGAAATAAATATTTGGTGCACCGGGGGACCACATGCACGGCAGTAAATGTGGGGTGAAAAAAGAGAACACCCCACCAATGAGGGGGCTCCAAGATCGATGGGGTCCAATATCCCAACAACGGGGGTCCCCAGGCGACGACACGCAGACAGGCCAGAGAGAGACCAAGGAATCCGGTAAGGTAATTATCTAAAAGACAAATTTATGAAGGGTGGGAGGCAAAAGGGGGAAATCACATTAGTGAGTCCCTAATATGTAGTAAAGTCCCCCCATAGACCCCAGCCCTATAGACCCTAACTTAAGTCCCATATATAGATAGTGTGAATTCATCCATTACATGTATAATGAGTGTCCAAGGAAACCTACCAGTATGGAAAAGTATTCCAGATCAGGGAGGTGTCTGGTGGAAACTTGAAACGGCTTCAAAAGTAGAGGGAGTCCTCAATACAACAATTGCGTCCAATATGCACTATTGTAGTGATGAAGCAAATATGTGCATCGTTTCAATCTGATTTAAATCCAGAGAATCTAAAGGGTAATATGGATGGAAAAACAGGGGACAATAGGTAGATATAGCATTAAATATGTCCAAGGTAAATAAACAAAATACAAAGTTTCAAGGAACTGTCCTATAAGAGTTTACCTGTAGGGATCCCGGGTGTCCCAATGATCGCTGCGTGAGGTACCTCGTGTGGACTCCGACTGGTCCTTGAGAGCTTTAAATGGTGTCTCAAAGACATCTGCGCATGCGTCAGAAAGCGCCGGTAAACGACGCAGACGTAGTGACGTCAGTGCGCTATCCGTCGCGTACCTATGACGCTCCGGACGGGCACATAAAGAAATAGACGTTAATGAACAGGAATGTGAGATGTCTCTCTATGCAGAGAGTGTGCCGCAGTATGTCTGAAAGGAACACATAGGTATAGCTGTATAATCCCTGCCATTCCGTGCCAAAGAGAGTACCCGTGTATATAATGAGACCCGACAGCAGGGAGGAGGAAGAAAAAGGATTGATATTATTATAAATATACTAGGAGTTATGTATCTCTATATTATATTGAAACTCCATGTTATCCAAAATTTTACTTTAAATAAACTCTTCAATCTAAATATGAATTATATATTGAAAGTTATTAGAAATAAAAAAGTAAAGATGTAAAAAAATGGAAAGAAGAGAATTAAATAATAATAGTCAGTCATAATTCAAAGAGAATTGGAGCAATATCATTCATTGTTTACATGGAAAATGATATTTACATTCATATTCCATGGAGAAATTGTATATCGACTATAACATTATATCTATTAGAAATTGCATAACAATAATAATCAAATAGATGAAAGCCTCCCTCTGATACAATGGATGTTTGTTAATATAGTAAAAAGGCACATATAGGGCAGGCAGGTTCCCAGTGTCGAATCCAGAGGTTAAAGTCGCCAATAGGGGGCCCCCCGCGCGGCATCCGCCCAAAGACCGTCCCAAGTGGCGGTAATTGGCAGATGACGCGCGCCGACGCATAAATGCAAATAAATGCATAAAAAGGGGGGTAAAAGAGGCCAATCCCCCCAGAAAGAAAAAAGGGGGGGGGAAAAACCTGGCGGCCCAACTCACCCCCTGTGTGCGCCGTGTGAGGAACAATGAGCCCACTGGGAGCCCCAAACTGACGTATGCATGCGGGTCACCGGTACATCAAAAGGAGATAAAAATAAATATAAATAAAAAGTGGGGGAAATCTGGGGGAGAGAAAGGGGAGAGGGGAAAAAAAAAAAAGGGGGGGGAGTCCATTGATGGTAGGAGATACATTGTCTCACCTGTACTTCTATTCTTCTTATGCCAATATATGAATATTGATGAAAAAGCATCACTACCTAATGGCAAAATCTTCAAACCCATTCATTTTGCGAACTGCAAAACGGAAGGAGTAGTTTATCTACTCACATGCCAATGTGGATCATTCTACATTGGCAAAACCAAACAGCCATTCTTCAAGAGAGCGGCTAGACATATCACCTGTATGAAGAAATGTGACCCAGACCTTCCCCTTGGACGCCATATAAAAGATATCCATAATAGTAGAATTCCCAGAATAAAATTCTTAATTCTGGACAGGGTACACCCCAGCAACAGAGGAGGAGATTGGAACAGAACTCTCCTACAAAGAGAGACTAGATGGATCTTTACCCTAAATGCCACCATGCCTCCAGGATTGAACGATCTTATAAGTTATCGTCCTTTTCTTGAGGGTTTCTCCTCAGGGGGGTGGGAAGAATAGAAGTACAGGTGAGACAATGTATCTCCTACCATCAATGGACTCCCCCCCCCTTTTTTTTTTTTTTTTTTTTTTTCCCCTCTCCCCTTTCTCTCCCCCAGATTTCCCCCACTTTTTATTTATATTTATTTTTATCTCCTTTTGATGTACCGGTGACCCGCATGCATACGTCAGTTTGGGGCTCCCAGTGGGCTCATTGTTCCTCACACGGCGCACACAGGGGGTGAGTTGGGCCGCCAGGTTTTTCCCCCCCCCCTTTTTTCTTTCTGGGGGGATTGGCCTCTTTTACCCCCCTTTTTATGCATTTATTTGCATTTATGCGTCGGCGCGCGTCATCTGCCAATTACCGCCACTTGGGACGGTCTTTGGGCGGATGCCGCGCGGGGGGCCCCCTATTGGCGACTTTAACCTCTGGATTCGACACTGGGAACCTGCCTGCCCTATATGTGCCTTTTTACTATATTAACAAACATCCATTGTATCAGAGGGAGGCTTTCATCTATTTGATTATTATTGTTATGCAATTTCTAATAGATATAATGTTATAGTCGATATACAATTTCTCCATGGAATATGAATGTAAATATCATTTTCCATGTAAACAATGAATGATATTGCTCCAATTCTCTTTGAATTATGACTGACTATTATTATTTAATTCTCTTCTTTCCATTTTTTTACATCTTTACTTTTTTATTTCTAATAACTTTCAATATATAATTCATATTTAGATTGAAGAGTTTATTTAAAGTAAAATTTTGGATAACATGGAGTTTCAATATAATATAGAGATACATAACTCCTAGTATATTTATAATAATATCAATCCTTTTTCTTCCTCCTCCCTGCTGTCGGGTCTCATTATATACACGGGTACTCTCTTTGGCACGGAATGGCAGGGATTATACAGCTATACCTATGTGTTCCTTTCAGACATACTGCGGCACACTCTCTGCATAGAGAGACATCTCACATTCCTGTTCATTAACGTCTATTTCTTTATGTGCCCGTCCGGAGCGTCATAGGTACGCGACGGATAGCGCACTGACGTCACTACGTCTGCGTCGTTTACCGGCGCTTTCTGACGCATGCGCAGATGTCTTTGAGACACCATTTAAAGCTCTCAAGGACCAGTCGGAGTCCACACGAGGTACCTCACGCAGCGATCATTGGGACACCCGGGATCCCTACAGGTAAACTCTTATAGGACAGTTCCTTGAAACTTTGTATTTTGTTTATTTACCTTGGACATATTTAATGCTATATCTACCTATTGTCCCCTGTTTTTCCATCCATATTACCCTTTAGATTCTCTGGATTTAAATCAGATTGAAACGATGCACATATTTGCTTCATCACTACAATAGTGCATATTGGACGCAATTGTTGTATTGAGGACTCCCTCTACTTTTGAAGCCGTTTCAAGTTTCCACCAGACACCTCCCTGATCTGGAATACTTTTCCATACTGGTAGGTTTCCTTGGACACTCATTATACATGTAATGGATGAATTCACACTATCTATATATGGGACTTAAGTTAGGGTCTATAGGGCTGGGGTCTATGGGGGGACTTTACTACATATTAGGGACTCACTAATGTGATTTCCCCCTTTTGCCTCCCACCCTTCATAAATTTGTCTTTTAGATAATTACCTTACCGGATTCCTTGGTCTCTCTCTGGCCTGTCTGCGTGTCGTCGCCTGGGGACCCCCGTTGTTGGGATATTGGACCCCATCGATCTTGGAGCCCCCTCATTGGTGGGGTGTTCTCTTTTTTCACCCCACATTTACTGCCGTGCATGTGGTCCCCCGGTGCACCAAATATTTATTTCTCTTTGGATAGATTACTGTAAGCATATATTTATTTAATATATATATTTTTTTATATGACTGTTTGTAATGTATGTATATGCATACATCGTGATATTTATCTGTACTATATTATGTATTCAACAGAGTTTGTCTGTCTTATTGAACTGTATGTCTACAATTCCCCCGAAGAAGGGCGTAACCGAAACAGCTGTCGGGTTTGACTATCAATGTTTCAATTTTTCTCCTTACCCACGCAACCAATTTTCTGGACTTTTACACAATTCATGTGATTTATATTCATTTGTCCTTTTTGTACTTATTTATTAAATCTATACAATTTCAATATACTTTGTGTGTTTTGCAGTCACTTTCAAAGTCCCACCTCTGAGGGGGTTTTTTGTTTTTTACTTAATTTTTGGGATGTGGTGACTGTTAAACCAATACAATCTTGCAGATGTCAGTTCCCTTTTGTCTCCTATACAACCGGGTAGCAAATACCCATACCCCCCATTTTTTCTGACATCTGCGGGTTTGTTCTATCCTTATATACATACGTGTACATGCTTGCATGCATAGGTATGTATGTACATATATGTATTGATAATTTTTTGTACAATTTATTGGAGATTTAAAAGACATAATTTCCTGTTGATGTCATATTGAATTTATTTTGCTTATATAATTTATCAGTTCCCCTCCCTTCACTTCCCCCTCCCCCCCTTTTTGTTGGTATCATCATTGGATTACCTCCACATTATATATATTTTTCTAGTCTCTTTGTGCCTATTATACATTATGTTCAAATCTAAGGACTTTGAGGGACATATGTCTAGATACAGAGAGCAAGCAAAAAAGGAAGCTCAAACTTCTGAAATGTCAGCATTATTTTCCCAATTATCTAAGTTGGTGGAAAAGAAGGCACAATTAATATGGCATATTGAGGGTTTTGAACAATACATTAGGGAAGATCTGAACCCGTTGGGTTTACGCATTCAGATCTTCCCAACCTTTGATAATATTGACGAATCTTTCAAAAAACAGTGGGAAAAAAACCTGCAACAATGTAGCCTCACTATGATGAGGCTTTTAATGGAAGAATATTCTAGAAGAGTTACGATTCTAAATACAGACATTGAAAATGTGTATATACAGCTCAAACCATGCGAAAATCTTGATAACTATAAAACTCTAGAAGAGAGCATAAAAATCCATCTTGATTTGCTGGCTGGTAATGTCCTGCCGGCTAAAGAACAAAAATTCTGGAGAGATAAGATTGCCTTTAAGGAATCAAAAGCATACCATTGGCAAAGGAATAATAACCCACGCACGCGCCCCAAATTCATTAAAACAAGGGGTGCAACTGCTGAGAGGGGCTCCAATGCTTCTCTCAATTCTTCACTCTCCTCATCCTCCCAGCGTTCGGTCACAGATAAGAAAAAACCACTCAAGAACAAATGGAAATCACCCAACAAGGGACAGACAAAAAAACGCATGTTGGAAGTAATGCCCATTCCTCCCCAAAACGGGACTTTTAATATAAAGACAACAGGACCACGTGGTGGGCCGCTGGAACAACCCACATCGGGAATTTTATTTCCCCATAACAATGTATCAGAGGTGACCGAACCTTTGGCAGAGATGAATATTGATTTATCCAACATGACATCATAGCTAAAGAGCCACAAAACGAGTAGTGATAGGTTGAATATTATCAATCTATCTGATTATATACTATCAGATGATGAGAGATCTGTTCTATCCAGGGGTTTGAATTTCTGTCCAAGTTCAGATTTGGACAAATTTGAGGTAATTAAGGACTTGCAGTTATTTTCTAGGAAACTGTTATTGAAAAGCATGTATACCAAAACGGAAGTCTCTACTAAAGTAAGAGAAAAAGATAAAACTGCAATTCAACATGAACATGATGTACAGACCCTGGTTGATCTATCCACGGATAATGTAAATACAGATCTTATAGACAGGATTGACTTGGATAGTCTATTGACATGCGATGTATTACCCACGACTAACAAGAAAAAGGTCACCTTACCGAAGATACAATCTTCTTTAAAAAAGAAATCCGATAAATTTCCTGTGATAGGTACCAATATCAACCTGGGAGCCTTTCTGACTATGACAACCAATGACATTAAGAAGCTTAATATCAACCGCAAGGGTGAAACATCATCTAATTTAACTGAAGGTGAAAAAAAGGCCCTTGAGAATCTGACTAAACAGATTCATCTGACAATAAAACCGGCAGATAAAGGGGGCAATATTGTGATCATGGGGAATCTCCAATACAAGGAGATGTGTTTAAAAATACTAAACAACAGTGATTGGTATAGAAAAATCTCAAGAACCATGATTGGGAAATTCAATGATGCCTTCTATATACTGATCGATGGGGCCTATACGAACAGGACAATCGATCTGCAGATTTGGAACTTTATCAGAACTCTTCATCCCAGAATTCCGACTTTCTATAGTCTTCCTAAGGTGCACAAAAATCAAACTATGCCACCAGGCCGCCCCATCGTATCGGGATGTGGTAGCATCACGGAGAACCTTAGTAAGTTCATAGATGAACAAATTCGTCCTTACGTGAACAACTTGCCTTCTTTTGTGAAAGATACAATGCATTTACTCAATCAATTGGATGAGATGTCTGTGCCCCCCAATGCCCTGCTGGTGGCTGTTGATGTAGAAGCCCTATATAGCTCCATCCCCCACCAGCGGGGCATTGGGGTAATCAGACATATCTTATCCCAATCGCATCGTGATAATCGTTCTTTCGATTTATTTTTGCTTTCTGCTCTTGAACATATTCTTACCTGCAATGCCTTTTCGTTTGATGGGTCCCACTACCTCCAGATACAGGGCGTGGCAATGGGGACTTGCTGCGCCCCTTCCTACGCCAACCTGTATCTGGGGGAGTGGGAACAGAATTTTCTATCTGAAGAGAGCCTTTTGCCTATGACTGAATATATTGTCAACTGGAGTCGTTACATCGACGATATCTTTATCGTCTGGATAGGCACTCCAGAACTATTGTTGTCCTGCTTGGATGCTATGAATGATAACTCCTACAACCTTACATTCACCATGACGTATAGTGAGACGTCCGTTAATTTTTTAGATATCACTATACTTAAGGACACAAATGGTAAACTAACAAGTGCACTATATCGCAAAGATACAGCATGCAATTCTATACTACATGCGGGGAGTGCACATCCTACATCGTTAGTAAAATCAATTCCATACGGACAATATTTACGGCTACGCCGAAACTGTACGAATGATGCTACGTTTCAGAATGAAGCAAATGCCCTCAGAGACCGCCTTTTGATACGAGGCTACTCTCTTAATAGCCTTAAAAAATCTTTTAGAAGGGCTACCCTAAAATCTAGGGATCAACTTCTAACAAAAAAACAACCCAGCATCAAACCCGACAATTTTGATTCTAATACTATACGGATTATTACCAAATTTAATAGACAAAGCGAACAGATTAGAAAAATTATTTCCAAATACTGGCATCTTTTGCAGATCGATCCCTCTCTAGCCTCCTTTGTGCCGGCTCAACCGGCAATTACCTATCGGAAGGCAGATTCAATAAAGGATAACCTAATACAGAGTGAATACACGGGTGAATTCCGGGTTGACCCATGTAGGCGACCTGGCACATATCGATGTGGAGGTTGCAATTTATGCCAATATATGAATATTGATGAAAAAGCATCACTACCTAATGGCAAAATCTTCAAACCCATTCATTTTGCGAACTGCAAAACGGAAGGAGTAGTTTATCTACTCACATGCCAATGTGGATCATTCTACATTGGCAAAACCAAACAGCCATTCTTCAAGAGAGCGGCTAGACATATCACCTGTATGAAGAAATGTGACCCAGACCTTCCCCTTGGACGCCATATAAAAGATATCCATAATAGTAGAATTCCCAGAATAAAATTCTTAATTCTGGACAGGGTACACCCCAGCAACAGAGGAGGAGATTGGAACAGAACTCTCCTACAAAGAGAGACTAGATGGATCTTTACCCTAAATGCCACCATGCCTCCAGGATTGAACGATCTTATAAGTTATCGTCCTTTTCTTGAGGGTTTCTCCTCAGGGGGGTGGGAAGAATAGAAGTACAGGTGAGACAATGTATCTCCTACCATCAATGGACTCCCCCCCCCTTTTTTTTTTTTTTTTTCCCCTCTCCCCTTTCTCTCCCCCAGATTTCCCCCACTTTTTATTTATATTTATTTTTATCTCCTTTTGATGTACCGGTGACCCGCATGCATACGTCAGTTTGGGGCTCCCAGTGGGCTCATTGTTCCTCACACGGCGCACACAGGGGGTGAGTTGGGCCGCCAGGTTTTTCCCCCCCCCTTTTTTCTTTCTGGGGGGATTGGCCTCTTTTACCCCCCTTTTTATGCATTTATTTGCATTTATGCGTCGGCGCGCGTCATCTGCCAATTACCGCCACTTGGGACGGTCTTTGGGCGGATGCCGCGCGGGGGGCCCCCTATTGGCGACTTTAACCTCTGGATTCGACACTGGGAACCTGCCTGCCCTATATGTGCCTTTTTACTATATTAACAAACATCCATTGTATCAGAGGGAGGCTTTCATCTATTTGATTATTATTGTTATGCAATTTCTAATAGATATAATGTTATAGTCGATATACAATTTCTCCATGGAATATGAATGTAAATATCATTTTCCATGTAAACAATGAATGATATTGCTCCAATTCTCTTTGAATTATGACTGACTATTATTATTTAATTCTCTTCTTTCCATTTTTTTACATCTTTACTTTTTTATTTCTAATAACTTTCAATATATAATTCATATTTAGATTGAAGAGTTTATTTAAAGTAAAATTTTGGATAACATGGAGTTTCAATATAATATAGAGATACATAACTCCTAGTATATTTATAATAATATCAATCCTTTTTCTTCCTCCTCCCTGCTGTCGGGTCTCATTATATACACGGGTACTCTCTTTGGCACGGAATGGCAGGGATTATACAGCTATACCTATGTGTTCCTTTCAGACATACTGCGGCACACTCTCTGCATAGAGAGACATCTCACATTCCTGTTCATTAACGTCTATTTCTTTATGTGCCCGTCCGGAGCGTCATAGGTACGCGACGGATAGCGCACTGACGTCACTACGTCTGCGTCGTTTACCGGCGCTTTCTGACGCATGCGCAGATGTCTTTGAGACACCATTTAAAGCTCTCAAGGACCAGTCGGAGTCCACACGAGGTACCTCACGCAGCGATCATTGGGACACCCGGGATCCCTACAGGTAAACTCTTATAGGACAGTTCCTTGAAACTTTGTATTTTGTTTATTTACCTTGGACATATTTAATGCTATATCTACCTATTGTCCCCTGTTTTTCCATCCATATTACCCTTTAGATTCTCTGGATTTAAATCAGATTGAAACGATGCACATATTTGCTTCATCACTACAATAGTGCATATTGGACGCAATTGTTGTATTGAGGACTCCCTCTACTTTTGAAGCCGTTTCAAGTTTCCACCAGACACCTCCCTGATCTGGAATACTTTTCCATACTGGTAGGTTTCCTTGGACACTCATTATACATGTAATGGATGAATTCACACTATCTATATATGGGACTTAAGTTAGGGTCTATAGGGCTGGGGTCTATGGGGGGACTTTACTACATATTAGGGACTCACTAATGTGATTTCCCCCTTTTGCCTCCCACCCTTCATAAATTTGTCTTTTAGATAATTACCTTACCGGATTCCTTGGTCTCTCTCTGGCCTGTCTGCGTGTCGTCGCCTGGGGACCCCCGTTGTTGGGATATTGGACCCCATCGATCTTGGAGCCCCCTCATTGGTGGGGTGTTCTCTTTTTTCACCCCACATTTACTGCCGTGCATGTGGTCCCCCGGTGCACCAAATATTTATTTCTCTTTGGATAGATTACTGTAAGCATATATTTATTTAATATATATATTTTTTTATATGACTGTTTGTAATGTATGTATATGCATACATCGTGATATTTATCTGTACTATATTATGTATTCAACAGAGTTTGTCTGTCTTATTGAACTGTATGTCTACAATTCCCCCGAAGAAGGGCGTAACCGAAACAGCTGTCGGGTTTGACTATCAATGTTTCAATTTTTCTCCTTACCCACGCAACCAATTTTCTGGACTTTTACACAATTCATGTGATTTATATTCATTTGTCCTTTTTGTACTTATTTATTAAATCTATACAATTTCAATATACTTTGTGTGTTTTGCAGTCACTTTCAAAATCCCACCTCTGAGGGGGTTTTTTGTTTTTTACTTAATTTTTGGGATGTGGTGACTGTTAAACCAATACAATCTTGCAGATGTCAGTTCCCTTTTGTCTCATATTGAGGGCATGTGGCCGGGTATGGTTCAGGCTGCTCCCACCCCCCTTTCCTGACCTGCCAGGCTGCATGCTTGGATTAGGGTCTGGTATGGATTTTGGGGGGACTCCACTGCATTTTTTTTTTATTGGGGCGTGGGGTTCCCCCTCAAGATCCATAACAGACTCAAAGTCGGTTCCCGTTCATTGAAGTCGCATTGAAGTTGGACATGAAGTCGCAGGGCAAAGTCGGATCATAAGTCATGCAACTTCCGTGTCGGAATAGTGTGAACATAGCCTAAAATGAAGACCTTCAGTGGTGCGCTGTTACCGCTGACAGGGCTTCCATCTTCACCCAGTCTTCCTTCTGGGTTAGCAGGCTCCGGTTCTGTGATTGGACGAGCCACAATGATGTCACTCCTGTGCATGCACGTGGGAGCCACTGTTCACAGAACAGGGCTCTGAAAGAACGGCACATATAAAGCGTTCCTTCAGAACGCATGTACTGCTGACGTCACCGGCGGCTTCACAAGTAAATATCTCCTTAACGGTGCATGTTTAGGAGATATTTACTGTACCTATAGGTTAGCCTCATTATAGGCTTACCTTTAGGTAAAAATCAACCAAGGGAGTTTACTCCCACTTTAAAGAAGTTGTAAACATTTGACAAGAATTATGAACAAAGTAAATTCCTCTATAGTGTGTACTTGTCTCAATTAAGAGCACTAAGTGTTGTTCTGTCCGCTGCTTTGTTCCTCTGCTTTCTGCATGACACTACTGACAAATTTTTCTGACGCTAAAGTCTCATACACACGACCGAGTTTCTCGGCAAGAACCAGCAAGAAACTTGCTGGCAGAGATTTCTTGCCGAGAAATTTGTTCGTGTGTATGGTTTCTCGTCAAGAAAACCGACTAGAATCTCGACGAGAAAATTGTGTGTGTGTACACTTACCTGTCCTCCGGGAAGCCCGCGCATGCTCGAAATGACTTTGATGCATGCGCGGTAGCTTCCTAGGCATAGGATAGGGTGTACAAAGATGGCGGCGACGGCATCGAATGTGACGAGCGCATGCTCGTCGTATTCAATTACGTCACCGCGTTCGCTCCCTTCAAAGAACCGCGGGTTCTTTGAAATGAGCGTGTGTACACTCGGCCGGGACAAGTTTCTTGTCCAAGGATCTCGTCGAAAAAAACGACGAGATTCTCGGCCGTGTGTACGAGGCTTAAGAGATAAAATGGTGACGGGGAGGAAGCTACAGCACACAGCTTCTGATTGACAGCCTCAACTCTGTTTCTATGTGAAGGAGTGTGTGTGTGTGTGTGTGTGTGTGTGTGTGTGTATGTTGGGGGGGGTGTCCCTTCCCCCTAAAAAGATCTCAGATCTCCTCACTAAGTTTATCTTCAGCTCCCCGTCCCCTGCTTTCCTAAAGCTCAGAAAAGCTGTATAGATTCTGGACTTTGAACGACTGTAGAGAAGAGAAGGATACAGATAAACAGGTACAACTTATGTAAATAAGTAATCTCTGTATCACCTCTGGTTAGTCACTTCACTGGGTATATGCAAGGGTTTAGAACCACTTACAAAAAACAAATGCTGCACTGTTACTATGTGAGTACCATTCTGTACAGCAGTAGGGTCACCAAAGGGAAGAAGAGAAGGGCGCTTCAGGGAGGGAGAAGAGTCCCAAAGAGATATAGGAAACTATAAGATGGATAAGTCTGCAAATTTTGAGTATTATACGTTATAATACAAGTTTAGAGTGAAATGAGCAAGCTTCTAGGAATGCCAAGCAACCTTGTTAATATAGCCTTTTCCTTTGTCTGCGCTCTGAGAGGTGACATCATAGGCCTAGGACAATGTGAGCGTACTCTGTTTATATTCAGCTTGCCAGTGTCTACACCAAAACTGCAGGCATTCATGAGAACAAAGAAAGCACCAGCTTCACATATAGGCATAAATCAATGTCTTAATAGCCAAGATCCATAAATAATTGTTTCTAAACTAAAATGCAATTATGCACAGCCTGCTAGAGAGCAACTGCTGCATGGGTTTAGCTAAGCCTTGTCCATCATTCTTTCTTGCCAGTTGTGGAAGCATAATGCACATTGTACAGGACGCCAGGGATGGGTCCTGAACGGCAGGTATATTTCCTCACTATTTGGGTTAAGGCCCCTTTAAGGGGGTGGTTGGAGACATTGTTGAGTACTCAAGGGTTCTCATCCATGCAGGGTGAGGGGTTTCAGGGAAGTCTAGCTACAGAGGAGAGGAGTGGCTGGCAGTTCTCTCTAATCAATGAAGGATTAGTAAGTCTTCATTTGGGAAGTCAGAGGCTCAGAAGGACTTTGGGTGGGAAAGAGCCCCCAAATCCTGATTACAAGGTCTTTTGGCCCCAATAGGGTTAACCATCTGCATAAGAGTCCAGAAAAGACACAGGAACGTGTCTGTGGAGTTGTTCATAGCTATGCATAAGTGTGAACTGTCTACCAACTGAGACAGTGTTTGCTAAGCTCCTGTGGTCTATGTGTGTGCACTCTAAAACAGATGGGAACCCTAAACCCTGACATGGAACTGGTATGCTGGAGGTGAGTCATTGTGTTGTTTTTCACGATACCTGAACTGTGGACTGTTTGTATAGTCTTTGCTGAAGAAAACTGTTTATTTTCCTGACTTTTGAAAAACTGCTGATTGGTGATCTATAGTTCCCTTTATCAAGAGCGAATCTTGATACCCTTATCGGTCTTCCTGCTTTGCAGACATGCCCTCTCCATGCTGTAGCTAGTGACTGCCTGTCTCTATCAGTATGTCAGCTCCAGTCATTGTTTGAGTGTACTGCATCATAAAATCATAATTTATGACTCCAGACATTTAAAGACATTAAATCAAACTGATACGTGAAGCCCATAACTTCTTTGTTCCCAGTCTGGCATAGACATGTGCAATTTGTTTAGTTCCGAATTAGTTTTTCGATGAAAATTCAACAAATTCGTTAATTCAGAAATAATCAAATTAACGAAAACCCGTTTTAACAAATTTTCGGAAATTTAAAAATCTGAAAATCAAAAAATTTTGAAATCTGAAAATTCAAAAGAACGAAAATAAGAGAATTAGAGAACCTCAAATCTCGAAAATCTGAAATAACTAATAGTAGCTATTACTATGAAATTATAGGTATGGAATTTCCTTTCAAATTTGGCTGTTAGTGAACGTAATGAATACAAATTTATTCAGTTACATTCGAAACTTTGGATGAATTTGTATTCATTATGTTCACTAACAGCCAAATTTGAAAGGAAATTCCAATACCTATAATTTAATAGTTAGTTATTATTTTGGATTTTCTGATTTTTATTCCTTTTTTTGGATTTTTTGCTCTTTCATATTTTTGGATTTCAAATTTTCCAATTTCCAAATTTTTTAATTTACGAGTTTATTCGAAATAACGAATTTCAATCATAACGAATGATCTGAAAAACTAAAAAAATTAAAATTAAAATTAAACGAAAATTAAAGCGAACAAATTTTTTGCCAGTGCACATGTCTAGTCTGGAGTTAAGGTACAGACTGCAGAAAGCTGGCTGTAAAAAGAAATGAACGGGTAACTTGAAACACAGTTTGAGTTACTGAATAAAAGAGGGAGGCTTGTAGTATCCTTATCAGAATCAAGAAAACCTGATAAAAATTTAAAGCGGCTCTTTTTTTTTCTTAAAATAACAAACATGTCATACTCACCTGCTCTGTGCAAACCCCCTCTTCTGGGGTCCCCCACCAGTGCTCTTGGCTCCTCTTCTTTTGTGTTTGCCCCTAAAGCAAGTGGCTTACTATAGAAGCAGATGTGCAGGCATACTCCTCAGCCAGGCTCTGTGTCCATAGACACACACAGCGCTGGTCGGCCCCGCCCCCTCCTCACAGGGTTTGACTGACAGCAGCATGAGCCAATGGCTTCCCCTGCTTTCAGCCAAGCTTGTGAATGCAGGGAGAGGTGCACAAAGCTCTTATGCACACTGGGCATTGTGAGAGGCAAGTCGGGTGATTGGTAATTCTGCAATGCTGCAGCATTTGATGTGAAAATGGCAAAACAAAACTGTAGTAACCCATATGTAAGCTTATCTGAAATGCCTTAAAATAACTATTATGAAAATACACACACTTCTGTCTTGCTAGCCACCAGAAACCTTGCAGGGCGGCTGCAGAACACCTCGGCATTTTTTGCCTACTGTTCGGGACACTTACTGACTTTTGTTACACTTCACCATGGACTCATGTTATTGGTGGCTACAACTCTGGTAGCTTGTATCCATATGTTTCTTCATGTTGAAACTTATACTTTAAAATTCTTCAATAAAAATGTAATGAAAAAGAAACACAAATTTAAGTAACTGAACCATATCCAAGGCCTTGTATCTTTTCACAGAATACAAGGTATTCTGTGAATGGAGGAGAGGCGAGGGAGCAAATTAGCATGATTTCTCCTCTTCCATTCACAGAACACCTTGTATTCTGTGGGGAATACAAGGCTTTTGTGAATGGGTGAGGAGAGAGGAGGAGGGGGTGTTGCAAGTGGAGCCATCCATTGCCATAGCCACACAGCCACATCTCTTGTATGTAGGAGTCGGCTTGCTGCAAAGTATAATTTTGCAGTTCAGTTCAGCTTAAAAAATATATATATTCCCACAATGTAAAAAGAAAACAGTGATAACCTAAATGTACTTTGTAAAGTCATTATTTACTCTTGTAGATTCCCAACATCTCTGAATATGATTCCTGCTCGGAAATCCTCTGTTTACTCGTAGAATTGTATGGTTTCTATAGCTCAGCAGGATCCTAGGTTGGTGGAATATGATACTGGAGCACACACCTGTCTCCATTACTGCCTGTGTGCTGTCATCTTCCACTGCACCTTCACAATAGAGAACACTTGATGGCTTGTGACAGGTAAGACAAGACTGAGCAAGGGCAGGGCCTGATATGCCGTCTGCAGCTGGCAGAGTACATGGTGGGATGGACATGAACCGGCACACCAGAAAAACAAATATGGCTACCGGATTGGGTCTTACCTAACAAAAAAAAAAAAGTATACAGCTATGTATTGTACACTATACAATAGTCAGAAAAATCTGTGTGCACGCTGACGGCTCGCACAGACTGCTGTTACTACACACACAATAATGTGCCTTGTGTTAAAGTAGAACTAAAAGGAAAAACTTTTTTTTTTCATTTTAGATACAGTTAGGCCGGCCATATATGGCGTAAATTTTTTTCTTGCAACCACAGGTTCCGGCAGGCTGGTTTTACCCAAGTTGATTAATTGATCAACTTGGTACATTCAGCCCGCCCATTAACGGTTCGAATCTCGGCCGGTTCTAGAAGAACTGTGTATAGCGGACCTAAAACTAGGTTCACACTAGAATAAGTGCTGGAAACCCACGATCCGTGCGCGTTTCCCACACTGCATTCAAATTGCACTGCCCTTGCGATCTGGAGCGGGTGTCATCTTAACAACACCCCCAAACGCAGGTTGCAAACGCACTGCATTTTCTTGCATCAGATCTCATAGTACAAAACTACAATGCGATCCTGTTACAGTGCGGTTGCAAAATTGGTGCATGCGCGACTTTGGTGTGATGTGGTGCAGTTTTAACCCATTCAAAATGAATGGACTCAAATTGCACTGCACTATATTGCATGTGAATTGAACGGGAATGCGGTGCGGCGTAAACCGAGGCTAAAGGGAGGGTTATAACCCCTATAGGTTTTTTTTTCTATATCTGTGTCCTACTGGGGAGATTGCTTTTCACTTCCTGTTCCACTGCTAAAACAGGAAGTGGGAGGAAATCCCTCCAAAGTGAGGGAACCCCTGGTTGTCACCAAACGAGTGTCTGCATTGGAAGATTTCTATTCCTGTTCTGGTGACAACCCAAAATTTGGGATTTTCATTCCCTTTCACTCTCATTGATAACAGTCTCCAGAAAAATAGTAACAGTGAATCTCCCTAATGGAGACACAGACGGTAATAAAAACTGACACCCTCTCCACTCTATCCAAAACAAAAACTAAAACATTTTTTCGTTGTTGTTTGTACAGTGGGTCAAAAAAGTATTTAGTCAGCCACCAATTGTGCAAGTTCTCCCAAAAAGATGAGAGGCCTGTAATTGTCATCATAGGTAAACCTCAACTATAAGAGACACAATGTGGAAACAAATCCAGACAATCACATTGTCTGATTTGGAAAGAATTTATTTGCAAATTATGGTGGAAAATGGTCAATATCAAACGTTCATCTCAATACTTTGTTATATATGTTTTGTTGGCAATGACAGAGGTCAAATGTTTTCTGAAAGTCTTCACAAGGTTGTCACACACTGTTGCTGGTATGTTGACCCATTCCTCCATGCAGATCTCCTCTAGAGCAGTGATGTTTTGGGGCTGTCGCTAGGCAACACGGACTTTCAACTCCCTCCAAAGGTTTTCTATGGGGTTGAGATCTGGAGACTGGCTAGACCACTCCAGGATCTTGAAATGCTTCTTATGAAGCCACTCCTTCGTTGCCCGGGCGGTGTGTTTGGAATCATTGTGATGCTGAAAGACCCAGCCACGTTTCATCTTCAATGCCATTGCTGATGGGAGGAGGTTTGCACTCAAAATCTCACGATACATGTCCCCATTCATTCTTTCATGTACACGGATCAGTCGTCCTGTTCCCTTTGCAGAGAAACAGCCCCAAAGCATGATGCTGCCACCCCCATGCTTCACAGTAGGTATGGTGTTCTTTGGTTGCACCTCAGCATTCTCTCCCCTCCAAACACGACGAGTTGTGTCTCTACCAAACAGTTCTACTTTGGTTTCATCTGACCATAGGACATTCTCCCAATCCTCTTCTGGATCATCCAAATGCTCTCTAGCAAACCTCAGACGGGCCCGGACATGTAATGGCTTAATCAGGGGGACACATCTGGCACTGCAGGATCTGAGTCCCTGGAGGCGTAGTGCGTTACTGATGGTAGCCTTTGTTACGTTGGTCCCAGCTCTCTGCAGGTCATTCACTAGGTCCCCCTATGTGGTTCTGGGATTTTTGCTCACCGTTCTTGTGATCATTTTGACCCCACGGGGTGAGATCTTGCGTGGAGCCCCAGATCGAGGGAGGTTATTAGTGGTCTTGTATGTCTTCCATTTTCTAATTATTGCTCCCACAGTTGATTTCTTCACACCAAGCTGCTTGCCTATTGCAGATTCAGTCTTCCCAGCCTGATGCAGGTCTACAATTTTGTTTCTGGTGTCCTTCGACAGCTCTTTGGTCTTCACCATAGTGGAGTTTGGAGTGTGACTGAGGTTGTGGACAGGTGTCTTTTATACTGATAACAAGTTCAAACAGGTGCCATTAATACAGGTAATGAGTGGAGGACAGAGGAGCCTCTTAAAGAAGAAGATACAGGTCTGTGAGAGCCAGAAATCTTGCTTGTTTGTAGGTGACCAAATACTTATTTTCCACCATAATTTGCAAAAAAAATCTTTCCAAATCAGACAATGCGATTGTCTGGATTTGTTTCCACATTTTGTCTCTCATAGTTGAGGTATACCCAGGGCCGTCTTTAAGGTAGGGCAAAAGGAGCAGCTGCCCTGAGCCCTGTCATTGTTGTGGGGCCCAAAGCAGCTGCCTCATACTTGCCAACTATCATAGTTTAAATTCCCTTGTCCCTTGAAGTTTTAGTCCTGTGCTGTGTCCTGATATCTCAGTGTGAAGTGCTGCTACTAATGCTGCCCAGCTCTGCCCTATTGTTGTGTACAGATAACTCACCAGCAGACCCTGTGTTTACATGTAAATAACCGTCATTTATATGCAAATAACGGGAGCATTCATATGTAAATAGCGGCGACAGGCGGCATTAATATGTAAATAATAGGATTTTTATAACAGCTTACCTGTAAAATCCTTTTCTTGGAGTACATCACGGGACACAGAGCGACATAGTCATTACTAATGGGTTATATAGATACCTTCAGGTGCTGGCACTGGCAACTTCCGAAACCGGAAGTACCCTCCCCTATATAAGCCCCTCCCATCCGGGAGCACCTCAGTTTTGTAGCAAAGCAATAAGTGTCCCTAAAGAGGGGTGGGAGCTCTGTGTCCCGTGATGTACTCCAAGAAAAGGATTTTACAGGTAAGCTGTTATAAAAATCCTATTTTCTTTCTCGTACATCACGGGACACAGAGCGACATAGTCATTACTAATGGGATGTCCTAAAGCAATGCCCAACGAGGGGGGATACACCATACATAAGCTGAGCGCTATCAGACATGAGGATCTTTTGCGGCCTGCAACACACTGCGCCCAAAGGTGACATCCTCCTGACTTCTAACGTCCACCTGGTAGAACCTAGTAAACGTGTGTACTGAAGACCATGTTGCGGCCTTACAGACTTGAGCCAGGGAGGCCTGGTGATGCACTGCCCATGAAGTTCCAACTGCTCTCGTGGAGTGCGCCCTAACTTTGAACGGAGGCGGACTCCTTCTCAAGCCATAGGCTTGCATTATGACCTGTCGAATCCACTTGGCTAAAGTAGATTTTGACGCTGCCTGACCCCTTCTGAGGCCTTCCGGCAGAATAAACAAAGTATCCGTTCTGCGAATCTGAGCAGTGGCTTTTAGATAAGCTTTAACTGCTCTTACTACATCCAAAGAATGCAATAACTTTTCCTCTACCGAAGTAGGTTTGGGGAAAAAAGAAGGAAGAACCACATCTTGGTTCAAATGAAACCTCGATACCACCTTAGGAAGAAAGGCTGGATGAGGACGTAACACTACTCTGTCCTTATGGATAATCAGATATGGCTCCCTACAGGACATAGCTGCTAATTCCGACACTCTTTTAGCCGAACAAATGGCTACTAGAAAAATCAATTTCCTGGTGAGAAGAACCAAAGAAATATGCTGTAATGGTTCAAATGGTTGTTTCTGTAGAACCAACAGAACCAAGTTTAGATCCCATGGACATATGGGAATATTAACCGGAGGACTAATACGCATCACTCCTTGTATAAAGGCTTTGACTAGTGAATGCGAAGCCAAGGGCCTTTGAAAAAATATTGACAAGGCCGAAATCTGACCCTTGATAGTACTCAAGGCAAGCTTCCTATCTACAGCCCATTGTAGGAAGTCCAGAATCCTACCTATTACGTATTTACGTGGATGCCATTTCTTGGCCTCACACCAGGCGATGTACGCCTTCCAGATTCTATAGTAGATCTGCCTGGATACCGGCTTCCTGGCATTGATCATGGTAGATACCACAGCATTAGAGAGCCCTCTCTTTTTTAGAATGTGGGCTTCAATAGCCAGGCCGTCAAACCTAGGGCTGGTAAGGAAGGGTGGTATATCGGTCCTTGCGAAAGCAGGTCCGGACGATGTGGGAGGGTCCAAGGACTCCCCACAGACATCTTTACAATCTCCGCGTACCATGCTCTTCGGGGCCACGCTGGAGCCACCAGAATCACTGGTTTCTTTTCTACCCTGATTCTGCGGAGTAATCGAGGTAACAATTGTGGCGGTGGGAATGCATATATCAGCTTGAACTGATCCCAAGGGAACACTAGGGCATCCGAGCCGCAAGCTAGGGGATCCCTTGTCCAAGAGACAAACCTGTCCACTTTTGTGTTGAATCTGGATGCTAGCAGATCTACATCCGGTGTTCCCCACCGCTGACATATTGTCCGGAAAACCTCGGGATGAAGGGACCATTCCCCTGGGCATAATTGTTGGCGACTTAGAAAGTCCGCCTTCCAATTCTCCACTCCTGGAATGAATACCGCAGATATGGTTGGGACATATCTTTCTGCCCATCTCAGGATGTAATTTACTTCCCTCTGGGCTGCACAACTCCTGGTGCCCCCCTGATGATTGATATATGCCACTGCTGTGGCATTGTCTGATTGAATTCTGACAGGGGACCCTTGGAGTTTGGAAGTCCATGCTACTAGGGCATACCGGGCTGCTCGTATCTCTAAGAGATTGATGGGCAGGGCCTTTTCCGCATCCGACCATCTGCCCTGGAGAGACCATTGCTCCAGTACTGCTCCCCAGCCTATAAGGCTGGCATCTGTAGTGACCAGTGACCACCTTCCAAGAAATCGGACTGAAGGATTTCCCTCTTTCCAGATTCTGGGGAACCAACCACCAGCGGAGGCTCTTGCGAACGGAAGGGGACAAGGACATTGGTAAGTCCAGAGCCTGAACTTTTTTGTTCCAGGCTGACAGTATGGCCCTTTGCAAATTCCTTGAATGGAATTGACCGTAGGGTACTGCTTCGAATGATGCCACCATTTTTCCCAGCAGCCTCATGCACAGGCGTATGAATGGCTGTCTTTTTGAACCCACTAAGTGGATCAAATCTCTCAAAGACGACCCCTTTTCTTGAGGCAAGAAAATTTTTCTCTGGTCTGAATCCAGCCTTAGCCCCAAGTATTCCAGACTTTTGACTGGTTTTAGGGCTGACTTGTCTCGGTTGATAATCCAACCGTGATATTCCAGATACTTGATTGTCTCGTGAACAACCACTTCTAGTTTTTCCACTGAGTGGTCTATCAGCAACAAGTCGTCTAGATATGCCATTATCGTTACACCTCGTGTTCTTAGATTGGCCAATAATGGGGCCAGAATTTTTGTGAACACTCGTGGTGCCGTGGCCAGACCGAAGGGTAAGGCTCTGAACTGAAAATGGCGCCCTTCTACCGCAAAGCGTAGAAATTTTTGGTGGGCTGGAAAGATGGGAATGTGCAAATAAGCATCTTTGATGTCGTTCGAGGCTAACCATTCCTCCCCTTGTAGGGCAGTGGCCACCGACCGGATCGACTCCATCCGGAAAGTCCTGATATGTAGGAATTTGTTTAGCCCTTTTAGATTTAATATGGGCCTCACGTCCCCGTTTGGCTTCGGGACTGTAAAGAGGTTTGAGTAAAACCCGAACCCCCATTCTTCCAGGGGAACCTCTATAATAATTACTGCTTGGAGCAATAATTGTTCTAGTGCCAACAGGAGGGATCCTCTCTTCTGGGGATCCCTTGGCACGTTTGACCTTATAAAGTGGCAAGGAGGGGAGTCTTTTAACTCCAATTTGTATCCCAGATTTACTGCGGAGAGCACCCATCTGTCTCTGATCGTGTCCCGCCAGGTCTCTGTGAACAACTGAAGTCTTCCCCCCACCCGATTGAGTGGGGGCAACCCTTCATGCATTTTGACTTTGGGGGAGGTTTTGTACCTCTCCTGCTCCAGGGCTTCTTGTTACCCTGCAATTGTCCCTGATTTTTACCTCCGGGATTTGACCGAGGAGGCCGTCGGAACTGTTTCACAGCCGATGTCCTAGGGACTGGAGAAGCAGGCCTCTTAAAAGAGGGACCTCTAACTCTGTTTTTAACCGGCAAAAGTGTACTTTTACCGCTGGAAATTCTCTGGATATATTTGTCCAGGTCTTCCCCGAATAAGCGTTCGCCATGAAATGGGAAGCTGACCAGCAATTTTTCACAGGGAGCTTCAGCAGACCAGTTTTTGAGCCATAAAAGCCTGCGCATATGTACTACAGACAGCGTAAGGCGGGAGGCCTGATGGATTGAATCCTTTATAGCGTCCACCGCAAAGCATAAGCCTCTAGGTAGATCAGCTAGGGCAAGAGCCTGCTGATCTGGCAAGTCCCTTAAGACCTGTTTCAACTGATCCTTCACTGCTTGGCAGACCCCAATAGCTGCCACTGCTGGTTGTGTCACCAATCCTGCTGTAGAAAAAGCAGATTTTAATAAGGACTCTAATTTTTTATCTATTGGGTCCTTGAACATTTGGACATTATCCACTGGACATGTCAGTGATTTATTCACACAAGAGATGGCTGCGTCCACTGTAGGGACCCTCCATTTTTTGATGAACTTATCCTCCATGGGATAGACCACTTGAAATCTCTTGGGAGGAGTAAATATTTTATCAGGATGCTCCCAATCCTGGTAAATGAGCCCTTCCAGTAAAGGATGGATCGGAAAGGAACAAACAGTCTGGGGAGCTTTTAGCGACCCCAACGAGGAGACAGAAGTGGATGATGGCTCCACAAGGGGCATTTTAAATGCTGATCGGACCATATTAGTCAGGGACTGAACCCATAACCTTTCAGCATGTGATGCTGAGAATGGCTCTTCCACTGTTGATTCCTCTACAACAGAATCGACCTCATCCTGATCCCCTTCAGGCAGGTCGATCCCTGTATGGGACTGTTGCTCTGCTAACAGGCACTCTGAGGGAGGAGACGGAGATCGAGCGCTTTTTTCCTGTGACAGGGAAGCAGCGATCAATGCTGACAATCTCTCTTCCAGCCCTCCCAGAGCTGAGGAAAAAACCTCCTCTGTTACATACACAGGAGCAGGTGAACTGAGGACAGCCACAGTACCAGGTACTCCTGAGGGTGCTCTACGGTCACTAACCTCTGATTCTTCAGGGGAGACTGGTGCAGCCGAAGCATGCCCAAGATCCTCAGAGCCCGATGGAGACCCCCTATGCTTCCTGGAATTTTTAGTCCCGGAGTTTTTAGACGGCATTATTCCTAAGCCCAAAGCTGAGGTATTCCAGCCGAAATACACCACTTACTGACAATAGTCTAGCACAAATGCTGCTATAAAAACAGTTGGTGTCTACTAATGTGCCTTTCTATGGGGATGCCTGCATCAACCGCTTGCTGTATGCCTTTTTTAAATGTTGCCAGCTCTGTCTCTGCACTCCATAGCCAGCTCACAACACATAATTGTGGTTTTTAACATGCTGGGACGCCCGCACATGCGCAGAAGCGCTGCGGCGCGCACAGAGCGTCATCCCCCAAGCTCCGCCCCCTTTCCCGCCCCACCTCTATATATGGAGGCGCGTGCACGCGCACGCGCGCGGCCACGTGCGCCTTCGGCGCTAATTTTGAAAAGGAAACCAGGGACAAGAGCCAGGGCCCCTTTTGCCGCAGGCCGGGGGATGGACGAGCATTGCAACATGGCAGAGGAAGCAGTTTCCCACAAGAGAACTCACCATCTGCCTGGACTTGCTCTGATAAAAAGAAACTAGTCCACATGACAAGAAACGTTCCACAGCGGCCTCTAGTGGATTAACACAGGTACCGCAGTCTAATATATTAAATATATATATATATATATTTTATTTTATTTTTCTTTTCTTGACCACTATTAAAATTATTACATTTTTTAGTAGTTACAGGCATGCACAGATATTAGCGGGAATACCGTTAGGTAACAGACAAAAAGACAAATTAGGCTTGGGGGTCCCCCAATAGAACCAAGTTCCTGGGGGCCCCCACTTACCTGTTCCCCGCCGCAGGACTTTGTTTGGTCCACAGAAGCCCAAACTTCACCTATCACGGCAGGCATTGTAATTAAACCTTCAGGGACCGGGTTCCCAAGGATTCCACTCCCCTGGACCTGTATAGCACCCTGCACAGAAAACATCTTGGTCATGGGTATGACCAGAGCTCTGGATCCCAGGGTCCAGCTCTCCTAAGAGAAGCATTACAGGCAAAACCTTGCTCTTCTCTGCAAGGCCCGGGTACCGACCGTTTAGCTATGAAGCTTTTTTGGTCGGATCCGGAATAGCTTACTGAGGCCCAAAAGAACCTGTGCGCAAGCTCAGTGAAAAACACATGTTTCTTCTTGGCCAACACCTTAGACACTGGCAAAAAACTGAGGTGCTCCCGGATGGGAGGGGCTTATATAGGGGAGGGTACTTCCGGTTTTGGAAGTTGCCAGTGCCAGCACCTGAAGGTATCTATATAACCCATTAGTAATGACTATGTCGCTCTGTGTCCCGTGATGTACGAGAAAGAAAAAGGCGGCATTCATATGTATATCATGCACCTCTGCAGTGAGGAGATGATGTGCTCTAACCTCTAGCAACCAGTCAGTGAGCAGTATTACTGTACAGTAATCTCTAGCAACCAAGAAAACCAAAGAAATCATGTGCTGTAACCTCTACCAACTAATCAGTGAGCCGTAATGTGTGCTGTAACCTCTAGCAACCAGTCAGTAAGTGGCAATGATATGCTGTAACCTCTGACAACCGATTGTAATCACTGCCTGATCTGACACAGCAAACTGATTTTAAGTCTAGCTGATATTTCTTGTATGTCTCAGAGCACGTGGGGAGCAAAATTGAACTGGTGGGCCCCAAGAAAATGTTTGCCCAGGATCCAATCAATATTAAAGACGGCCCTGGGTATACCTATGATGACAATTACAGGCCTCTCTCATATTTTTAAGTGGGAGAACTTGCACAATTGGTGGCTGACTAAATACTTTTTTGCCCCTCTGTATATGTTTATGTAACTTATATACAGTTGTGCACATAAGTTTACATACCCTGGCAGAATTTATGATTTCTTGGCCATTTTCCAGAGAATATGTATGATAACGCAAAAACTTTTCTTTCACTCATGGTTAGTGTTTGTCTGAAGCCATTTATTATCAATCAACTGTGTTTACTCTTTTTAAATCATAGTGACAACAGAAACTAGCTAAATGACCTTGATCAAAAGTTTACATACCCCAGTTCTTAATACTGTGTATTGCCCCGTTCAACATAAATGACAGCTTAAAGTGGTTGTAAACCATTTTTGATTACTTCTACCTATAGGTAAGCCTAGAATACGGCTTACCTATAGGTAGTGGAAATATCTCGTAAACGTGCGCCGTTTAGGAGATATGCATGCGCGGGGAAGAAACTAAACTAAGTGCCGTTTCTTCCCCAGCCTGTGCCGTGAATCGCGGCTCCCGTGCGCATGCGCGGGTGTGACGTCATGCGGCTCCGGCGAATCAGAGCCGGAGTCCACAGCCCGGAAGGAAGAGGAGACAGAAGATGGATGCTGCCTACTCTGGGGACATTGCTGGATTCTTTTGCAGGTAAGTGACACATAATGGGCTAGTATGCGATGCATACTAGGCCAATATGCTTTTCATTTGCAGGCTTTTGCAGTGGGCTAAAGAGGAAGTAAAATCCATCAGGGTTTACTTCCTCTTTAAAGTCTTTTTGTGGTATTTGTGGATGAGGCTCTTTATCTTCTCAGATGGTAAAGGTGCCCATTCCTCTTGGCAAAAAGCCTCCAGTTCCTGTAAGTTCTTCGTCTGTCTTGCATGAACTGCACGTTTGAGATCTCCCCAGAGTGGCTCAATGATATTGAGGTCCGGAGACTGAGATGTCCACTCCAGAACTTTCACTTTTATCTGCTGTAGCCAATGACAGGTCGACTTGGCCTTGTGTTTTAGATCATTGTCATGTTGGAATTTCCAAGTACGTCCCATGTGCAGCTTCCTGGCTGATGAATGCAAATGTTCCTCCAGTATTTTTTAATAACGTACTGCATTCATCTTGCCATCAATTTTGACCAAATTTCCTGTGCCTTTGTAGCTCACACATCCCCAAAACATCAGCGATCCACCTCCATACCTTTCATCATAGGCCTTGTTGACTCCTCTCCACATGTAGCATTTATGCTTGTGGCCAAAAAGCTAAGTTTTGGTCTCATCACTCCAAATGACTTTGTGCCAGAAGGTTTGAGGCTTGGCTCTGTGCTGTTTGGCGTATTGTAATTGGGATACTTTGTGACATTTGCATAGTAATGGCTTTCTTCTGGCGACTCGACCATGCAGCCCATCTTTCTTCAAATGCCTCCTTATTGTGCATCTTGATACAGCCACACCACATGTTTTCACAGAGTCCTGTAACCTGAAGTTATTTGTGTTTTTCTTTGCATCCCGAACAATTTTCCTGGCAGTTGACCCTGAAATTTTAGTTGGTCTACCTGATTGTGGTTTGGTTTCAACAGAACCCCTCATTTTCCACTTCTTGATTAGAGTTTGAACACTTCTGATTGGCATTCTCAATTCCTTGGATATCTTTTTATATCCCTTTCCTGTTTTATACAGTTCAACTACCTTTTCCCGCAGATCCTTTGACAATTCTTTTGCTTTCCCAATGACTCAGAATCCAGAAATGTCAGTGCAGCACTGGATGAAAGATGCAAGGGCTTGTGGGGGGGACCAGAAACTCATTGACCTTTTATACACACACACTAATTAAAAGCAAACAGATCACAGGTGAGGATGGTTACCTTTAATAGCCATTCAAACCCCTTTGTGTCAACTTGTGTGCATGTTATCAGGCCAAAATCACCAGGTTATGTAAACTTTTGATCGGGGTCATTTGGGTAGTTTCTGTTGTCATTACGATTTTAAAAGAGTAAACACAGTTGATTGATAATAAATGGCTTCAGCCAAACACTAACCATGAGTGAAAGAAATATTTTGGTGTTATCATTCATATTCTCTGAAAAATGGCCAAGAAATCATAAATTCTGCCAGGGTATGTAAACTTATGAGCACAACTATATATATATATATATATATATATATATATATATATATATATATATATATATTATATATACACACACACATATATATATATATATATATATATATATATAAATAAAACAATTTCTTTAAAAATACAATCCGACTTAAAAAAAATGTCTTTAGTTATACTTTAAGCCTATTAGTTTTGCATGGGGTGCCAAAGCATCACATCCCATATTTTAATAGACATGAAGTACTTTCGCACCACAACGAACAGATGGTTCACATCTATGCATTAAAATGCAGGAGTGTTGTGTTGCCTGGGTACCATTCAAAACGAATAGCATTGCAATGCACTGCACTTCATAACCACAGTACAATAATGTGTAGCAAGTTCTACTGCATATAGCATATAGCCATAACCATAATAATGTGAATGGACCACAAAGAGCACGCATTAGCATACAGACATCAATGACAGTTGGTGGTTCCAGCAGTAACCCTGATAGGACTCTCAGAGACCAGACACCAGGGACTCAAGCGCAGAAAGAAGGTAATTCCTAGCTACACTGTTGCATGAAACTTTTTATTTTTAGTGCAAAATTTTAAATGATTCTCATCTTGATCTAGATAAAATTTTGTATCAAAATCTGATTTTGACCTAAGAAAAATCCACGTCATGAATGTGTTGTAATGTGCAGGTCTCACATCACAGACCTGAGACCTGGGGTTTTAGTGCAGGTGTTATTTGAGATGCTGTTTTCAGGACAAGGTCATTCCATTCCATGGTATCAGAGAGACAGCAGCAAGTTAATCCACCTGCTTGAAGTACAAGTCTGGGCAGGCTTCCACCTGTCTACGGGATACAATACTTTCATGAGGTCATCAGAAAGCAGGTCTACCAAGCCTTGTACTGGAATGTGGAAAGCAGAGGAAATGACAGGATTAATGAAGCATCAGCTCTGATGAAATTAGTCTCTGCCATGAAATTACGGTAACACTATAAAGAAGTGTAGGTATTAGGGATAGGCAACCCTCTGCACTTCAGCTGAGGCCAAACTACAAATCCCATTGTGCCTCCGCCTACAGGAGTCATGCCTATGCCTAAGTTTTGCAGTGCCTCATGGGATTTGTAGTTTCATCAAAGCTGGCGTGCTGAGGATAATATTGTATTGTGAACCTGTGCTTTGCCCATGCAGGGCAATGGAACAGGGAACTAAAGGCCATGCAGAAGGCACATACAATTGGGTTGATTTACTAAACCTCAAGGCAACTTATAGATGGAGTGAATCCACCTGCTCAGCGCTGATCCCCTCTGAGCAGGCAGATATCAGGATGACACGGACACAGCCCACTCTCATCTATGGGGCAGTCAGATGGAAACGGACTGCATGTCCCTTTTTATCCGATTGTCATCCGATCTGACAGATGGATCGTGAATGTATCCCCATCCGTCTGTTTTTAGTGGACCAGATTGGATGCCGGCAGGTGTCAGCGGACACATGTCCCCTGAGACATCTACCACCCCATAGAGTGGTGGTCCAATCGGGTCTGCCTGAAAAATGGACAGGTGTACCCATTCGGTCCACTGGTGTGAAAGAGCATTTAGGAGAGGATTGCAAAACCGGCAGGCAAGTGTATTTTAATGCAGAAGAGACATTGGCGTTGATTTACTAAAACTGGAGAGTGCGAAATCTGGTGCAGCTGTACATGGTATCAAATCAGCTTCTAATTTCAGCCTGAAGAAACATTAAAAATTCTCAAACATAAACATACAAGCTTGTATTTTGGGAATTTGCATTTCACAGCCCCATAACAATATTTTGGCTAGGAGAAAACTTAAAGTGGAAGTCTAGATCTAACTAAGCTTAAAATGGCTTCCAACCCCCTTCTAATTCTTATTCCAATTGCACTGTAGAAGGAAGATGCTTAAACCTACCTATTCTCAGGGTGCTCCGGTCTGGTCACATGATCTCCCCAGCGGCCGAATTCAGGGGCGAGAGCGTCGAAATTGGATGGAATACCTGGGTGGTGACGTCACCCATAGGCTTACTATGAGGCATCCGTTGTCAGCTGTCCCTCCTCTCCCCTGTAGTCGGCCCCTGGAAGCCAATCACATGACCAGATTGGAGCACCATGACAATAGGTAAGTATAAGCATCTTCCTTCTACAGGATAGTTAGCATTGGACTTAGGAGGGAGGTAGGAGCCGTTTTAGGCCTCATGCACAGAGAACGTTTATTTAACTCTCCTAGAAACCAGCAGCATTTTTGCAGAAAAAATGGCAGACGCTTGTAAACGTGTCTAAAGCTTTTACAATCTTTTAGGAGCTTTTACAGGCATGAAGCTCTTGGGTGTGAACTTATGTCATTGGCCAGTATAAATCATTTAGCAGCTTTAGTAGCGTCAAGAGTTTTTTCTTCCCAAACTCTTCTGCTCCTGGGCGCACTGGCAGTGTTTTTTTTTTACCACTGGAGCTCTTCTTTAAGCGTTTTATTATAAAAAACTAGAATAAAAAAACATTTGTTTATTGCGTGTGTCTGGAAATCATTGCAGCTTTAAATAAAAATAAAAAAAAGTGTTATCAAAGAGGAATTTCCTTTACTTTTTTTCTATTCATTAATCCCCTACTAAATATAAAAATAAATCTTCTTTTTTCGAAGAAGAGTAACGCTCACATGTACTGTATGTGCCTCTCTGTTTACCAGTGCATTTCAAATATTTGTTTTTGATCTTAATTATCAAAGGCTCCGAAGCTCTATTGCCTGAACGGAGGGAATCAGATACCGTAAAGGGGCCAGGAAATATCAACGTGAATCTTTCAGTTGAACAACAAAAGACAACCTGCTGATGGTTATGTAAAGCGGGCACGTAAAAAAGTGTCCACACTCCTGCAGCAGCCATTCAGTGCCCCTGCTCTGCCCAAACTTTGAACCTTGACTGCTCCTCCATTGCCTCCAACACATTCCTATTTGGCCAGTGAGGCAGCCCATTATCGTGATGGTCTATCGGGAATGTATGGCTGAAGAAGGGTAATGAAGGGAACGAGTAGGCTCCAATACTAATTATTGAAGCTTTTTCCCAATTAGAACGACTCAGCAATAAGGTAGAGTAGGGGCAAAGCTGTTGCAGGTATGTGCAGGAACGTGTAGGTCAGTGGCCGGTTTTTGTTAAAGTGACACTGTCATTTAATTAGCCACACAACTACTATTCAATGCTATTTTAAATACTGCTGCAGAAATATTTAACAGAGGCCTATTCTAACAACTTAAACTGGCCTTTCTCAACCTTTGAAACATGGAGGAACCCTTTAATTGAGACATGGAATCCTGTCAATAATTACTATATATACACCTCTCACAGTACATTAGCGTGATGGTCAGTAGGAATGAAACTCCTTACACTTGACATCATTGAGAAGATTTTACCACTTACAGATAGCTACAAAATGCTGTTGTTAGTGGTTACTTTTCTGAGAAGCAGAAACTGCTCAGGCAGTAGTGTATTTAGGTTTTGTGCTGCCCTAAGCCTGACTAAACTCGTGCACCCCCTAATTTAAATATGACCCACCCATTTCTGTCAAGACCACACCCCTTGCTGTTTAAGACCCGCCCTGAAATTTTCAAGTGGGGGCTGAGGGCCTGGGGGGGGGGTGCAATGAATTCCCTTAATTTTCATAGATTTCCTCTCACTTCCTGTTTGGCTATGGGGCAGGAAGTGAAGGGAAATCTCTGCAATGGGACAGGGATGGTAAAAAAATTAACTGACAAGGGCTATAACCCTCCCGTATTCTATCCAAGATGGAAAAAAAAATGTTGCCTATAGTTCTACTTTAGGCACAAATATCTGATAATTTGATGGAGAGGAAGAAGATACAACCATGCCAATGGTTCAGCAGAAAACATAGCACAGTGAGGAAGGTTTGTGGTCCAGGATGATAGGACAGTCAAAATTAGAAGTAGCGCCCCCCCCCCCCCCTGCCACAGTTACGAAATGCCAGCTGCCCGCATACCGGAAGCAGTGCGGATGTTTTATGGGGGCGCTAGACTAATTTGCTTCTCAGCCCAGTCCACCCCATAAGACTGACGCTACACTAACAGTGTAGCGCAAGCCGGCAGGGACTCTTTCCGTGCTGCAATATGTATGAAATAATCAAGGTTAGTGCTATTGTGCCTGATGTGCATCTTTAGTTAAAAAAATATATATTGGTACACCAGGGTATTACTTACATAGATGAGTCCAGAATAATAACGATCTTTGAGATTGTGAAGGACAGACGCTTCATTTAAACAGGTCAACTCTGCCATATCCTCAACCTTGGTGAACTTTGGTGGATTCATCTTCTGAATGTCATCCTTGTTGACAGACACTCTTTTACCATTCTCGGCCAACTCCAACACCACTTCATCACCTCGCTCCTCCTTGATGCTAGCTGCTTCAAAGCCATGTTTTTCAGAGGGCACCCACACTAGCTTCTTGGCTGTCCAATCAGCTTGTGTTGCTGTGATGCTCGCAGGGTTTCGATCCACAAAAAGGTAGCGCTCTGCATCATCTTTACTTCTAGATGACATCTTGGAAGCCAATCAGGTTCCTAATAAAACAGATACAAGAAATCAAATGTCAGAACATTTTAAAAAGACAAGATCACCATATACTGCAGACATTTCAGCGCACGTTCTTGCAGAATTTAAACTTATTTTATTTTAGAGTATTATACACATATGTTTTATTTAAAACTGCTTACGTTTTTTTTAAATGAGCAGCAAGCGGAAGGCTGTACGTTTATTACAAACACATGTCTAGCCCACCTTTCGTCTATGCCCAAGCTTTCTTGTAGACATTAGCAAGACATTTACCCCTTTAGAGGCTGAGCTTCCAGTCCAGTAAATATATCTATTCAGAATAGCGGAACTTCAAAAGACTTATTTTATTACCAGGTTTTACTGCACAGACAGATAATGGAGATTGCCATATTTTATAAGACAGTTGCCTGTGATATGAGCCCAGGTCCTTTGCACAATGCCAAAAGAGAGGAAGTGAATAAGGCGATTTGGGGAATTTCTCACCACAGGCATCTTTGCTTCAAAGAGAAATTTGAATTTTATTCAGGCACTTAAGGGAATATAAAGCATTGGCTGCAGATTTCAAGGAAAAGGTAACTGCACATGGGCAGTAATAACAAAAGCTTTGTTAAGCATGGCTTAATTAGGCCAGAGCAAAACTACTAAAGACCTTCACAAACTGTCACTGTTGGCTGCATGTACTTTGCATGCAAGGGCCAAATCTGTGACTGAACAAAAAAAAAATGTAATGCTTTTTCTATTATCCACTTCGGCGCCGAAAGATTTTACCCCTTCATGACAAGGCCATTTTTTGCTTTTGGCTACTTTAACCGGTAATTGCGTGGTCATGCAACCCAAACAAAATTTATATCATTTTTTTCACACAAACAGAGCTTTCTTTCTGTGGTATTTGATCACCACTGGGTTTTTTATTCTTTGCGATATAAATGAAAAAAGACAGAAATTTGGAGAAAAGAAAAACAATATTTTTTACTTTCTGCTATAAAACATATCCAATAATATACATTTTTTTAAATTGAATTTCTTTATAAATTTTGTCCAAAATATTCAGGTCCTTGGCAACTGCTGGGCTGAGAAATGCCCTGGAGTATATGAAGCTGGCCTTCAGCTTGGGTCAGGCTCACTCCTAGACTAGCAAGGGGGATCCCCCCCTGAGATATGTAACCTTGTGTGTTTTCGTCCCCTTCCCTAACCCTCTATTCATTCCCTTATGTCCCCCCTGTTTTTATGTTCAGATACGTGCATATATTTACCTCTACAGCTGAATCTGCTACCTTTCAAACCCTCATTGTTGAGGTACTGTTGACTCCATTTGTATTTTGACATTAAAAATATAACAAAGATTATACAAAAAAATATATATATATATATATATATATATTTTCTGCTACATGTCTTTGGTAAACAAAGAAATCCCAATAATGCCACATAATAATGCCACATACACACGATCGTAATTTCCGACAACAAAACCGTGTTTTTTTTCCCCGACGGATGTTGGTTCAAACTTGTCTTGCACACACACGGTCGCACAAATGTTGCTCAGAAATTCCGATGGTCAAGAACCCAGAGACGTACAACACTACGACGAGCCGAGAAAAATTAAGTACGATTCTGAGCATGCGTCATATTGATTCCGAACATGCGCAGCACTTGTGTGCGTCGGAAATGGCTACACACGATCAGAATTTCCGACAATAATTTTTGTTGTCAGAAAAATAGAGAACCAGCTCTCAATCATTTGTTGTCGGAAATTCCGACAGCAAATGTCCGATGGGGCCTACACACGGTCGGAATTTCCGACCAAAAGCTCACATCGAAGATTTGTTGTCGGAAATTCCGATCTGTGTACGCGGCATTAGTGTATATTGATTGCTTAGTGTGAAACTTATAGCGCCTACAAACTATAGTATATATACTAAAATTAAATTGAAAAATTATACTATTAATGGCGGCGATCAGCGACTTATAATGGGACTGCGATAGTGCAGCGGTCAATCTGACACTAAATGACGATGAGGAGAACTGACACCGACATCACAAGTGACATTAATACAGTGATCAGTGATAATACCATACACTATCACAGTACTAATGACACTGGCTGGGAAGGGGGTTAACATTTAGGGCAATCAAGGGGTTAACTATGCACCTAACTATGTGTAATGTGTGTTAAGTGTGCTGCTTTTCACTAAAAATCTCTCAGTTCCTCATCCCTGCTTCCCAAGGATGAGAAACTGGTAGATCGCTCCCTCTACACAGAGCTCTGTATTGTGATTGCACACAGCCGATCAGCAGGTCCTGACCATGAATCATTGGCTCGGACTTGCTGACAGGCTACCGCTGTCTTCAATCAAGTGGGGGCGTGGATGCGCAAGTCCGTAAGTAAGCTTAGTTTTTTCCCTTGGATTTATCCTTGGCCCCGTTTATATGCGTGTGCCCTAAACCGGGAAAAAGGCAGCGATGTACGAGTGCGTCGATTTGCCTACAGCTACCACTCGCCTGCAGTACATTGCGGGTGGGCGGTCGGCAAATGGCTAAAATCACCCAACTAAGCGCTAAAAAACTTACTACTTAACCCCAGATATAAAGTGTCTTTTTTCGTACATGTGATAAAAATAAAAAACCCAGTGGGGATTCATTAACCAAGCGAAAGCTCAATTTGTTAAAAAAAATTATATAAATTTAAATTTAATTTCTGTACAGTCCTGCAATTGCCAGTTAAAATAGCGCAATGCCAAATAGCAGAAAATACCCTGGTCATGAACGGGGTAAAACCTTACGGTGGTGGTTAATCGCTGCAATTAGATCAATGTTTGATGTATGCTGAAATATGTAGAAATAAGCATGCGATTAGCTGCTGCTACATAAAAAGTTGAAGACCCGTGCTGTGACTTAATATTACAATACAGAGTAAGGAATATTGCAGTGACAGCAAAGTTTGTAAATGTGTGCCAGTCGTGCTACAGCAGTAACGAAGGTAAGATACAGTCTATGGAAAAAAAAAAATGGAAATCTGTTGGAAAATGTAGCTCAGTCTCCCCATGCTAAGGAAGTACGTGTTCCCTCGTATAACAATGACCTATGTGTGTGAACTTCATATAAGCCCTAGTGGTCCCTGACTGCTCTTTGACTGCCTGGAAAGCTTGGCATTAGGAAATGGAAAAAATCAGTTCACAGTCGCAGAGTTGCCCACAGACCATACCATGGATCACAGCAGCCTCATGGAGGGGAACCAAGGACAAGACGTAAGTATAGGAAGTGTAAAGAACAACATATAAATTATCAGATTTTATTTAAGTTTATATTTTGGAAAATCATAGTTTATTTTATTATATTTATTTTACTTAATTAAAGATATTCCCAAGAGGCCCAACATATGGCTGGATGAAAACACATGGCTTGTTAATTTTTATTTCGATTTTAATGAGCTCTGGGTTGCACTATTTTTAATTATTAGTTGTTGTCCCCATGGCTGAGCAAAAGCACTGCTGTCCCCATGGTCCTCAACAAATATACACAGAAACCCAATACTAATGCCGCGTACACACGACCGTTTTTCATGACAAGAAACATGCCATTTTTTAACTTGGTTGTGAAAAACGATCGTGTGTAGGCTCCAGAGCATTTTTCTGTACGAGAAAAATGGGCATTAAAAATTTAGAACCTGCTCTATTTTTTCTCGTCGTGAAAAACGGTCGTGTGTACGCTTTAACAACGGGAAAAAACACGTGCATGCTCAGAAGCAAGTTATGAGATGGGAGCGCTTGTTCTGGTAAAACTAGCATTCGTAATGGAGATAACACATTCGTCACGCTGTAACGGACTGAAAAGCACAGAGACTGAAAAGCGCAAATCGGCTAACACCAAACTTTTACTAACACGCGGTAACATGAAATCAGCAAAAGCAGCCCAAAGGGTGGCGCCATCCGAATGGAACTTCCTCTTTATAGTGCCGTCGTATGTGTTGTACGTCACTGCGCTTTGCTCGAGCATTTTTTTTCACGATAATGTGTATGCAAGGCAGGCTTGAGAAGAATCACGTCGAGAAAAACTTAGTTTTTTTTCCATGACATTAAAAACGGTCGTGTGTACGCGGCATAAGGGTAACATTACATTCTCGACAGCCAAGTAACCCAGTATTTGAGTAAAAGGTAAATATTAAATTAAACCATCTCTGCTACAGAAAGTACCATGCAACACAATAAAACCTGAACCATTCATTTGTATAATTAGCACGGTCATTATTGACAGCTTTACACAAGCTATCTATATTCCCATAAGAAAAAGGGAGCTTATAAATCCTCCAAAACTCAGAAAAAAAATGAATAACAACAGCTCAACCAAAAGTCTAGTGAAGATGTACACTCACTGTTCACTTTATTAGGTATACCTTGCCTGTACCGGGTTGGACCCATTTTGCCCCAATTCTGCCCTAATTCTTTGTGGCAGAAATTTAACAAGGTGTTGGAAACATTCCTCAGTGATTTTGGTCCATAGTGACAGGATAGCATCACACAGTTGCTGTAGATTTGTCGGTTGCACATCCATCATGGGAATCTCCCACCACATCCCAAAGGTGCTCTATTGGATGAGATCTGGTGACTGTGGAGGCCATTGGAGTCCAGGGACCTCATTGTCATGTTCAAGAAACCAGTAGTGAGATGATTGGAGCTTTGTGACATGGTGCCTTATCCTGCTGGAAGGAGCCATCAGAAGATGGTACACTGTAGTCATAAAGGGATGGACATGGTCAGCAACAATACTCAGGTAGGCCGTGGTGTTGAAAGAAAATATCCCCCACATGATTACACCACCACCACCTACCTGAACATAAGGCAGGATGGATCCATGCTTTCATGTTGTTTATGCTAAATTCTGACCCGACCATCTGAATGTTGCAGCTGAAATCAGGACTCATCAGACCAGGCAACGTTTTCCAATCTTCTATTGTCCAATTTTGGTGAGCCTGTGCAAATTGTAGCCTCAGTTTCCTGTTCTCAGCTGACAGGAGTGGCACCCGGTGTGGTCTTCTGCTGCTGTAGCCCATCTGCTTCAAGGTTTTATGTGTTGTGCGTTCAGAGATGGTATTCTGCATACCTTGGTTGTAACGAGTGGCTATTTGAGTAACTGTTGTCTTTCTATCATCTCAAACCAGTCTGCCCATTCTCCTCTGACCTCTGACACCAACAAGGCATTTTTATCCACACAACTGCCGCCCAATGGATATTTTCTCTTTTTCAGAACCTCTCTCTGTAAACCCAAGAGATGGTTGTGGGTGAAAATCCCAGTAGATCAGACCAGCCCGTCTGGCACCAGCAACCATGCCACGTTCAAAGTCACTTAAATCCTCTTTCTTCCCCATTCTGATGCTCGGTTTGAACTTCAGCAAGTTGTCTTCACCACGTCTAGATGCCTAAATGCTGCCGTGATTGGCTGATTTGTGTTAGAAAGTAGATAAACCGGTGTACCTAATAAAGTGGCCAGTAAGTGTATGTCACTATTATGACTAGGAGTACCTTTCTAATATGTTCAGAGCATCAGCTTCTCTTTTAAATTTTCAGGATGGATTTGATACTCGATGGGAGAAGCCGACGGTCTGACATGAGCAATACAAGCTGTTCTTTCAGACACATTTAATTATAAATCCTACCGTTTTCAGCATTCTAGCACTATGGCCAGTAATTCATGGTATGCCCTGGAAAGAACACTTTACTGGCACTCACAATGTAGTTTAGCTTCAACTACAGAAGGTTATTTTCACTTCTAAGACAAAAGAAATGACGGTTCAATTGAAGAAGATCAAGTTTCCGAGTAACAGTCTTAGACCCAGGACAACCTTGCCTATGTTAACAATGTCAGGAATTCGGCCACAAGCAGGCGTCATTCTTGGCGTTTTCTGTAATAAAAGTCACTCGGTAAAATCAGCCCCAACTAGACTACGAAGCCCTAATGAGGATCGCTGCCTTCCAAATTCAACCCCATGTAATAGGACAGAAATACTACTATTCTTTGGTCACAGGTTGCAGTCGTATATTATCAATTAGTAGACAGATGGTTTCTTTTAAAATAACCGTAGCCCAGAAGTGGGCAAAGATTTAAGTATTTGTGTCCAGTGACCAAGCAGTACAAGTCATATGACAGCCATCGTCTTATAGTGTCACCTGGAGAAACTTCTTATGCCGCGTACACACGACCGTTTTTAATGTCATTGAAAAAAACTGCATTTTTCTCGACGTGATTTTTCGTGTTTCCTCTCAAGCCTGCCTTGCCTACACACTATCGTGGGAAAAAAATTTGAGTAAAGCGCGGTGACGTACAACGCGTACGACGGCACTATAAAGGGGAAGTTCCATTCGGATGGCGCCACCCTTCATGTTAGTAAAGTTTGTTGAGCGACGATTCGCGCTTTTCAGCCTCGTGCTTTTCAGTCTCTTACAGCGTGACGAATGTGCTATCTCCATTACGAACGCTAGTTTTACCAGAACGACCGCTCCCGTCTTATACTTGATTCTGAGAATGCACATTTTTTTTTCACGTCGTTAAAGCATACACACTGCCGTTTTTCATGACGAGAAAAATGACGACGTAAAAAACTAAGTGAAAAATTAGAGCATGTACCAATTTTTTCATGGCCGTTTTTCACGTCGTGAAAAATGCTCTGAAGCCCACACACGATCATTTTTAATGACCATTTTAAAAAAATTCATTTTTCTCGCCATTAAAAACGGTCGTGTGTACGCGGCATTAGGCTAGGTTCACATTTTTTTTTTTGTTTTTGGACATGCATTTTTGATGTGTTTTGCTTGTTTTTTTGGCTAATAGGAAAGTATTACTGTTGTGTTCCTGGAGTGCGACTTATGCCTTGTACACACGATCTGATTTTCCGTCGGGATAAACTCCCGCAGATTTTTCAGACGGAATCCCGTTCAAGCTGTCTTGCATACACACTGTCACACCAAATTCCGACCGTCAAGAACGTGGTGACGTACAACACTACAACGAGCCGAGAAAAATCAAGTTCAATGCTTCCGGGCATGCGTCAACTTGATTCTGAGCATGCGTGTTTTTTTTCTCCGTTGGAGTTCCACACAGACGAAAGGGATTTCCATCGGAAAAAAAGAGAACATGTTCTCTTTCTAAACTCCGACGGAAAAAAGTCAGATGGGGCACACACACGGTCGGAATATCCGATGAAAAAATTCCGTCTGACTTTTTCCATCAGAAATTCCGATCGTGTGTACAAGGCATTAGATGCGTCTTTGATTGGACATTACACTCTCTGGCACTTTAGTCGCATCAAAGTAGCATTAAAGGAGCGCAGGAACCTTTATGTGTCCGTCACGTTAGGGCCCATTTACACCAGAAACTGCACATAACTGCGCATTTTTGACTGAATGTTTACATGCATTTGAAGCATGTTTAAAAGCATGCTTGATGTGCACTTGACGCGTGCTTAACGTGCGTAAAAACACGTGCTTGAATGCGTTTTGCGATGCCCCAAGCACTGCGTTTGCAGTTCAGTTTTCTATACGTTTTTGGGATTGGCTTTTTGGGCTTTAAGGGGCACGGTGTGGTACGGTACATTTAAAGCACGTTTATAGTGCGTTCCCTGTATTTGCGGTGCAGAAAAATGCAGCATGCTCTACTTTCTTTTTTTTTTAAACTGCAATGATGTGAACTATGCCCATTGGATTACCTTGATTTTGGTCTGTCTATGCAGTTGAAAATGCATCCAACTGCAGCTAGCTACGTTCAGTGTGAAAGGGCATTTAGGGTTAGGATTAAATGGTAGGGTTAAGGTCTAGGATTAGGGTTAAGGGCTATGATTAGGGTTAAATGTTAGGGTTAAGGGCTAGAATTAGGGTTAAGGGCTATGGTTAGGGTTAAATGTTAGGGTTAAGGGCTAGAATTAGGGTTAAGGGCTACGGTTAGGGTTAAATGTTAGGGTTAAGGACTAGGATTAGGGTTAAGGGCTATGATTAGGGTTAAATGTTAGGGTTAAGGGCTAGAATTAGGGTTAAGGGCTATGGTTAGGGTTAAATGTTAGGGTTAAGGGCTAGAATTAGGGTTAAGGGCTACGGTTAGGGTTAAATGTTAGGGTTAAGGACTAGGATTAGGGTTAAGGTCTAAGGTTAGGGTTAAATGTTAGGGTTAAGGGCTAGGATTAGGGTTAAGGGCTATGGTTAGGGTTAAATGTTAGGATTAGGGATAAGGGCTATGGTTAGGGTTAAATTTTAGGGTTAAGGGCTAGGATTAGGGTTAAGGGCTACAGTTAGGGTTAAATGTTAGGGTTAAGGGCTAGGATTAGGGTTAAGGGCTATGGTTAGGGGTAAATGTTAGGGTTAAGGGCTAGGATTGGGGTTAAGGGCTACGGTTAGGGTTAAGGGCTATGGTTAGGGTTAAGGGCTATGGTTAGGGTTAAATGTTAGGGTTAAGGGCTAGGATTAGGGTTAAGGGCTAGGTTAAATGTTGGGGTTAAGAGCTAGGATTAAGGTTAAGGTCTACAGTTAGGGTTAAGGGCTAGGATTAGGGTTAAGGTCTACGGTTAGGGTTAAGGGCTAGGATTAGGGTTAAGGTCTAAGGTTAGGGTTAAATGTTAGGGTTAAGGGCTAGGATTAGGGTTAAGGGCCACGGTTAGGGTTAAGGGCTAGGATTAGGGTTAAATGTTAGGGTTAAGGGCTAGGATTAGGGTTAAGGGCTACGGTTATTAAATGACAAAAAGCAATAACAGAACACCAAAAACAATAACAACATTTGTTTACATTTTTGTATTGGGAGAGGGGAGGACCAAAAAGAAAAATAATTTGCTAAAGGGAGTGAAGTTCCTCTTAAATCATGTTTTTATATAGCACCATGTAATTCTCAGTGCTATACAAATACTTGTAATAAAAAAAGAAAGAAAAAAAAGAAAAGAAATTGCACTAATCAAGCAACAGCATTATATTCTACTAATTTGGCACTTGGTGTGCTATTCTTTAGTAATGGAGAGTGCAGAAGCAGGTGCACGGTGCTGGTGTACTCACATTACATTCCACTGACAGATGCGTGTCACAGTACAGGTGTTTCACAGAAAAAACACGCAGTAATTTACCTTGGAAACAAACATTCTAAGTTTATTGTTTGAATTGTAGGTTGCATTCAGGTAATGATATGGTGAACAGTACCATACATTTTTGAACACAAGTGATGGGTTCTCATTTCTTTATCCGCATTCTCTGTAATGTAAAATAAAAGAACAAATTGATAATTCAACAGCAGGAGCGAGACCCCCTGACAGTGTCTAGGAGGTGGACAGAGTTTGATTTAAACTTCTGCTTATTTGAAGTACCTGGTATTGACAAGTACCCGTTTCCACTTGTGGTTAGATGTGCCGTGGTGATCCAAGTCGGAGGTTCGGACCCCTCTCCTTCCCCCCGCAGCCTTCTGGGACACATCACAGGTCCAAGAAGACTACGGAACCATTAACAAAATGCAGCATGGCTCGTGCATGAGCAGTAGGAAACTGGTTGTGAAGCCGCAAGGCCGGCCTCCCTTAGGCCCCTTTCACACTGGGGCGGTGGGTGCGTCGGCTGTATTTTTAGCGGCGCTTTACTGTCAATTTGGCCCCGCTAGCGGCCGAGAAAGGGTTAAAACCACCGCAAAGCGCTGCTGATTTTTCAAAGCCGGGCACCCCTTCCATAGACTCCCATGTTAAACGTCAGTCTAGTCACACAGCGCTGGAGATCAGGTAGGGAGATTTGGAACAGTGAGGCATGGGCACAGTGAGGCATGGACACAGTGAGGCATGGGCACAGTGAGGCATGGACACAGTGAGGCATGGGCACAGTGAGGCATGGGCACAGTGAGGCATGGGCACAGTGAGGCATGGGCACAGTGAGGCATGGGCACAGTGAGGCATGGGCACAGTGAGGCATGGGCACAGTGAGGCATGGACACAGTGAGGCATGGACACAGTGAGGCATGGACACAGTAAGGCATGGACACAGTAAGGCATGGACACAGTAAGGCACAGTGAGGCATGGGCACAGTGAGGCATGGGCACAGTGAGGCATGGGCACAGTGAGGCATGGACACAGTGAGGCATGGACACAGTAAGGCATGGACACAGTAAGGCATGGACACAGTAAGGCACAGTGAGGCATGGGCACAGTGAGGCATGGGCACAGTGAGGCATGGGCACAGTGAGGCATGGACACAGTAAGGCACAGTGAGGCATGGGCACAGTGAGGCATGGGCACAGTGAGGCATGGACACAGTGAGGCATGGACACAGTAAGGCATGGACACAGTAAGGCACAGTGAGGCATGGGCACAGTGAGGCATGGGCACAGTGAGGCATGGACACAGTAAGGCACAGTGAGGCATGGGCACAGTGAGGCATGGACACAGTGAGGCATGGACACAGTGAGGCATGGACACAGTGAGGCACAGTGAGGCATGCACATGGACACAGTGAGGCATGGACACAGTGAGGCATGGACACAGTAAGGCACAGTGAGGCATGCACATGGACACAGTGAGGCATGGGCACAGTGAGGCATGGGCACAGTGAGGCATGGGCACAGTGAGGCATGGACACAGTGAGGCATGGGCACAGTGAGGCACAGTGAGGCATGCACATGGACACAGTGAGGCACAGTGAGGCATGCACATGGACACAGTGAGGCAAAGTGAGGCACAGTGAGGCATGCAGATGGACACCCTAGGCTTATACTCGAGTCAATAAGTTTTCCCATTTTTTTGTGGTAAAATTAGGTCCCTTTGGCTTATATTCGGGTCGGCTTATACTCAAGTATAAACAGTATTCATCTTGTATGAGCAATCAGTGCACCACCAATGCACCTGCACCATTTTTATCACAACACAACACAGCACAGAGAGGGGGATTTATCAAAACTGAAGCAGCTGTGTATTGCAACCAATCAGCTTCTATCTTTCATTTTCAAAGCTTAACAGAAAACGCTAATGTTACAAGCTGATTGGTTGCCATGCACACAGCTGCTCCAGATTCTGCCTGCTTCCGTTTTGATAAATTCCCCCCAAAGTATTGACATCCGTGTGTAGAGGCTTTTTAAACTATATATGTGTATTGGGCTACCATTTAGAATGAATAAAATTACACTGCAACACATATTTACCTGAGCAATACGCACATTGCATCTCGCAACCCAAAAAACCCAGCTTTAACATAGTTATGCTGAATCCCAGGGAAATATAAAAGAAGGTCCCTGCAAAAGAAGACCTAAAACTTTCCTCTTCGTTGGGTGATGATCTCTCACATCACTATCTTCAAGAGCTATGGCTACATGTTCAAATCTTCAGCATCCTACACACTCAGTTTCATGTTAAATACCCGTTGTCCCCAACACGTGCTGTAGCTCAATCTTCCACCATCTACACCACCCAAGAACATTACTATTGGAGAGGCTGGTAGAATATTTGCCTACCAGTCATCAGGGAAGCATCTCCATCATAAGAAAGAAAAGCCCTGCAACTTCCAAGATGGCCGCCCCCACAGAACAACATAAAGACATTCTGTAGAATTACATTGTGCCTCTGCAAATGTCAGTGTGGGCGACAGATTCATGTACCTGCTGGAAACAGGTCCAATAATATGTGGAAAGCTTCATGTGCAGAGGCACACTGAGACTGGGCTGTCTATATGAACAGCTCTCTCCTGCCTCTACAGCCATAACACAGACAGTGCAGAGGACAAAGAGTTTTGAAGGTGGGTGGGAATGGCTTGATTGAGAGACGTCAGCTCCCCATCATGTCAGCTTCCCTTGTGACTGACCGCAGGCAGTGGGTGGATTCCTTAGCCAATAGACAGCCTGCTACTGACTAAAAAAAAAAACACTGTCTGCTGTAAATCAGGAGACAGCAAACCTGATGGGGAGCTAGTATCTCTGCTTCCCCATCAGGCTCCTCCCACTGTTAGTGTCACTGGTTCCTAGGAACCTATTATCTGTAAAGCCAACATGTCCTTAAAGAGGTTAAAAAAAAAAACCTTACATATACCCAGTGAAGTGACTGGACGCACGTAATACACAAAGGGGGTCATTTACTAAAGGAAAATCCACTTTGCATTACAAGTGCAAACTACAAGTGCAAAGTGCACTTGAAATTGCTCTGAAAGTGCACTTGGAAGTGCAATCGCTGTAGATCCGAGGGGGACATGCAAGGAAAATAAAAAAACAGCATTTTAGCTTGTACATAATTGGATAATAAAATCAGCAGAGCTTCCCCTCATTTTAGATCTGCCCTCAGATTTACAGCGGCTGCACTTCCAAGTGCAATTTCAGTTCAATTTCAAGTACACTTGTAGTGCAAAGTGGATTTGCCTTTCGTAAATAACCCCCAAAGATAAAACCTGAGAGCTGATTGGAGGGAAGGAACACACCCCCCTTCACACAGCACACATGAATAGAGCAGAGTCTGTCAATCACAGGTTGTATCCTGGAGCTCCCTGTCACCTTTTTTTCTCTTGGTGTCAGGAAAACTTGTTATCATGCAGATAACAGAGGAACGAGACAGCGGAGAGAAAATAACACTTTGTGCTCTGGATTGAGACAAGTACACACTATAGAGGGATGTGCTTTGTTCATATTTCATGTCAGAGGTTTACAACCACTTTAACAACCAGTGACATCAAATACGCCACTATGCTACACACAGTGTACAGAGACAGGCACTTACAGTTGGCCTTAAATCTCTCCAGTCTTGTTCACTATGGAGGTAACCCTTTTTGAATTTAGCTATGAAGAACTGAACTACCCGAATCTGCAGAACATTTCAGTAAAGCTACCAAAACTAGCAGCAGGAATTTTTGAATTTGGCAAAGACCATTTTAAAGTGCCATACCCTCCAGAAAAGTATTGCTAGAACTTTACTGAATTCCCTAGAACAACTTCCAGGGATCTGTTCCTCTAATTGAAAAATTCTTACCGTATATACTCGAGTATAAGCCGACCCGAATATAAGCCGAGGCACCTAATTTTACCACAAAAAAATGGGAAAACGTATTGACTCGAGTATAAGCCTAGGGTGTCCATCTGCATGCCTCACTGTGTCCATGCCTCACTGTGCCCATGACTAGACTAGGGTTTAACATGGGAGTCTATGGAAGAGGTGCCCGCCTTTGAAAAATCGGTGCTCCCCGGCCGTAGGTCTCCCAGACAACAAACTTTGCACACTTGTAGAGGAAGAGTGGGGCTACATGTGTGCCAAGTTTGGGGCCCAGGGAACATACGGTTGGCCAGGATCAGGCACACAAAATTTGAAGATGGACACAGACTCGAGTATAAGCCAAGGGGGGCATTTTCAGTGCTGAAAAACTCGGCTTATACTCGAGTATATACGGTAGGTTGTCTAAAAGAAGAAGTATGGCCAAAGCCTTCACTATGTCCAAAGGCCCGTACACACGATCTGACTTTTTGACAACAAACGTCCGACGGGCCTGTTTTAGCGGACAATCCGACCGTGTGTACGCTCCATCGGACAAATGTTTTGTGTTTTTCATCGGACAAATGTTCACTGTAAAAACAGACAAACGTTCCGGCAACAAATGTCCGATGGAGCAGAATCCGATCGTGTGTACACAAGTCTATCAGACTAAAGTCCAACGTACAAACACGCATGCTCAGAACCAATGCTAAAGATCAACCAACAATGGCAGAAGTTGCCCAAAGGGTGGCGGTAAAGAGCAGAAAAAACACGTGATTTGGTGAAAATTGGCTGAAAAGTCCTGTTGTGTGTATGTGCATACCAAGTTCACAGACAACGCCCTTCGGACCAAAATCCATGGAAAAGTCTGATGACAACCGGCAGGGCCACACACTAAGGCAAATTTTTCCCGGTTCATCAAAAACCAGACAAAATTGGCTCCATGTATGGTCAGCCTATGACAAATAAAGTAGACTGGGGTGGGCTCACTCTTTTAAACGAGTAATATAATCTAAATACGATCGTTTTTAGTTTACTGTGTGGGCTTCAGAATTACTGCATTGCTACAGCAAAAAAAAGCACCAAAAATCAGGTGTGTGTGAAATAGCTTCCATAATGCGTTCCCCTGCTGTATTGACACACTGTGACCTCCGCACATTGAAAGCCATTCATGCAAACACTAGCTGAGCTTGGCTTGTAGGGAGAGGCAGTCTCATGGTGCTGAGAAAATCCTATTCTTAGCTTTGTAATTGTGACTGTGGTGAAAATACATTTTACCGAGGAATCTGCATTCCCATACTTTAGGAGACTGAAAAATTCTCATCTTAAAACGATATAACATAATGCACTGCACAGCCATGAAGAATGCGATTCAATCTGAATTTACAAAAATGCCCATAAACTGGCATTTAAAAAAAAAAAAGCAACACTTTGTTTTTAATTCTGGATAATGAAGGCCTCTTGAGCCCCTTAGAGTAGGGTGACCAGACATCCCCAGTTTCAGGGGACAGTCCCCGGATTGAGGACACTGTCCCTGGACCAAGTCTGTCCCCAGTTTTGTCCCCGGATTGGATTTGAACAGGGGCTGGGGCAATTTCAAAGACAGTCAGTGCAGAATAAATAAATAAATAAATAAATAAAGGAATTACACACCCCGCTCCACTGCACCTACTAACTTAGGGGGGTGTATTTTTTTCCCATTATCTGTGCCCCTTTCTGATGATCTGTGCTGATTGGAACAGAGAGAATATTTCTTCAGTTTCGGGCGCATGCCCATTCAGCTCCGCTCGCATGTTCTTCTGCCTTGGCTCAAGTCCTGGCCAGCTGCCTGCTGCTTATCTCCTTGCCTTCCCTGGTGAAATGATCTTCCTCCATTCTCCACCCAGTAGTAGCCTTAAATTGATTGTAAAGGATCGTTTTTTAAAAAAAATAAAAAAACCTATCATACTTACCTACACTGTGCAGCTCGTTTTGCACAGAGTGGCCCCGAACACCGACATCTGGGGTCCCTCGGCGGCTCTCACAGCTCCTTCCTGCATCAGATAACCCCCTAGGAGAAGCGCTCTCCCGGGGGGTTACCTTGCGGGCACGCTCCAGAGTCATTTATTCTGTGTCCATAGCCGCCGAATGTATGACTCGGCCCACGCCGTCCGCGTCATAGGTTTTGATTGACAGCAGCGGGAGCCAATGGTTGGTCTGCTATCAATCTAGCCAATCAAGAGTCGGGACCCTGTGGAGAGAGGGACGGTGCGCTGAGGGAAATTCGGGGGTTCGGGTAAGTAAAACGGGGGGGGGGGGGGACTAGGGGGCTGGTCACTGCAAAAAACATGAAAAAACATGAGGGTTTACAACCCCTTTAACAGGCTGTGAGGCAGGCGGCGATGGGCAGAGAGTCACTGATTGCCGCCATTACTAGTAAAAAAAAAAATATGTCCCCGGATTTCATTTTAAAAATCTGGTCACCTTACCTTAGAGGAAAGAGAGCCTTGACTGATGGGGGCATGGCCAGGTACAGGACAAGGTGGTGGTCACCCAAGGATTGGTCAATTTGGGGGATGGGATGGGCCTGAGCTCGGGTAAAGGATCGCCCCGGGGAATTCTGGGTCCTTTCGGAAAACTTGCTGGGAAAAGCTGCCCACCCTCCTGCCCCTTAGAGGAAAGAGAGCCTTGACTGATGGGGGCATGGCCAGGTACAGGACAAGGTGGTGGTCACCCAAGGATTGGTCAATTTGAGGGATGGGATGGGCCTGAGCTCGGGTAAAGGATCGCCCCGGGGAATTCTGGGTCCTTTCGGAAAACTTGCTGGGAAAAGCTGCCCACCCTCCTGCCCCTTAGAGGAAAGAGAGCCTTGACTGATGTGGGCATGGCCAGGTACAGGACAAGGTGGTGGTCACCCAAGGATTGGTCAATTTGGGGGATGGGATGGGCCTGAGCTCGGGTAAAGGATCGCCCCAGGGAATTCTGGGTCCTTTCGGAAAACGTGCTGGGAAAAGCTGCCCACCCTCCTGCCCCTTAGAGGAAAGAGAGCCTTGACTGATGGGGGCATGGCCAGGTACAGGACAAGGTGGTGGTCACCCAAGGATTGGTCAATTTGGGGGATGGGATGGGCCTGAGCTCGGGTAAAGGATCGCCCCAGGGAATTCTGGGTCCTTTTGGAAAATGTGCTGGGAAAAGCTGCCCACCCTCCTGCCCCTTAGAGGAAAGGGAGCCTTGACTGATGGGGGCATGGCCAGGTACAGGACAAGGTGGTGGTCACCCAAGGATTGGTCAATTTGGGGGATGGGATGGGCCTGAGCTCGGGTAAAGGATCGCACCAGGGAATTCTGGGTCCTTTCGGAAAACGTGCTGGGAAGAGCTGCCCACCCTCCCGCCCCCTTTTTTCTGTGGTATGTCACAGCTTGCTGCGGTTTTCTTGACCTTGCCAGCATAAAATGGCTGTAATGGGCCATGCCCTTGATGGATATCGGAAGTAGGTGGCCTGTCCAGCACTTATGGTAAGGACAGGCCCCTCCCCCCTCCTTTGGAATTGGGTGCTCACAGTACAACTGTGACTGGCACTTGTTGAAAAAATAATGTTCATATGTTATGTTGGATTTAATAAAGCTGTGGCCTTGCCCTTTTCAACTAATGGTTGTAAGCGTGTTTATTTAATAGGGGGAAGGTTTATATACAACTATGTTACAGTTAATGGTACCTGGGCTCATTGTGCCTCAGCAGTCATGTGGAAAGGAACATCTGTCAGATTTTTATTGACATCTGTGCCCCAGTTACTGATATTCTGCCTCTCTATTCTTCTTGTTTACGGTGATCACTCAAAAGTGAGAGAAAATCCCAAATTTTGGGTTGCCCCAGAACAGGAATAGAGGGGAAATCTTCCAATGGCTACACTAGTTCTGGTGACCCTGGTGACAACAAGGGATTTTCTCTCACTTTCTGTTTTAGCTATGGAACAGGAAGTGAGAAGAAATCTCCCCAATGGGACACAGATGGCAAAAAAAAAAAAAAAACATGCACGTCACTTGCCTGTGCTCCCTGTGCCTCCTGGCATATGCATATCACATATACCAGGAGGCATAGTATTTCATTCACAAATGTAGTAGATAGCGGGCCTAGTGGCACGTCATCGGGAGGCCTGCCGGATGATCACGGAGGAGTCGGCAGCCTCCCCGTGACGTCACACCAGAACATGGCGGCACGGGACACGAGTGGTGGCAGAAGAGAAGAGGATCTCAGTACAACGCTGGATCCACTGGGTGGGTGAGTATCTGGAACCGTTCAGAACCCACAAACTGGTAAGCAGGGGTTAGAAAAAATGGGGGTGAGGGTGAAGATCTGCTTTAAAGTGTAGTTCTAGGCACCTCCTAACACCTATACTAATACTCTGTGAAAGAAAGATGCATAACCTTACCTATTTTCAGTCACGTGATCTCCGCTGTGTTAGCCAGCACCAATTATAGGGAAGAAGAGAGAGCGCTTGACAACAGCTGGAATGACTGAGCAGTGACGTCACCCATATGCTTACTAAGGCGCATCTGTTGTTGGCGCTCCCTCCTCTCCTCTGAAGCTGCTGCTAGCTGACAAAGGGGACCCGATCATGGGCCTGGGACCGGCGCCCTGAAAATAGGTAAGTATATCCATTTTTTCTTCCACAGGAGCCTCCTTGCTCCTTTCACATACAGAGACACTCAATTTTCTAAAAATAGTACTAAAATGGGTCTCACAGACACCCAATAGACTGAAATCTGTTTTGGATTACTGAATGTGATACAGGAAGCAGAAAGTGAAGAAGATGCACAGCACATGGGTTAGGGTAGTACAGACCCAGTGACCCTGTGAGGTGCTCTCTGGAACCTAGTTGCAGCGGATTGTAATGGACTCCGATAAAGGAAAACTGAGCAAGCTTTCTGATTAGTCGCTCACTGATCGGTTTCACCTGTTTCCTGGAATAGCTCATCATCAACACACTGGCATATTGAAAGGACCGTTGGGTTTTCTCTTGGAATACAGCAGTGATCCGTAGCTGGTTGCAGAGTTATCCCAGTATAAAATAATCTAGTATACTTTCTATCACCTACAAATGCTGTCACTCTTCCTAGAAATGATAGAATTGGTGTAGAAGATCAGCTTTTTTTAAGCATCCAGAGGGAGGCAGAGACTATTGGCTCTAAGTTCACGTGGTGAGACTATGACCTGTCATAAATGAATCACCTTGTCTGAGAACGTTTCTCTATGCTGTTGGATGCTATAAACTGAAGGTGTCACCCTGAATGCCATTACCATATATGGACTGCTTTCTGAGTAGATCATATAATGCAGTAACACCTATACAGTAGAATGCATGCAGTGCCGTGCTTGCGGAGACAGGTGTTCACCCCATTCAGGTGCGGACAGTCATTTATAGTGTGAAAGCTAATCCCTATAACAATACTCATTTGAAATATTGAAAATATGCCTTCCCCAACAAGGCCCTACCTACAAGTGAATTTATGGAATGCACATGCAGAAAATAAAGGTTAATTATTGAAAGAAGACATTTCTACTAAAGAAGGTCATTAGGCTTAATCAGGAAACCTAAAACACGGGTTGCTTTCTGTAAAATAACCCACTTGCTCTATTTGCAGATGGGAATACAGAAGACAGCATACCTGGTTACAGATCAGTTTTAGACTACATGCATATGGGCAGAAAAGCTGGCCCTAAATGCGTCAGTTAACACAGGAACGCAGTTTGGGGTGTCGTTAGGAATACACTGACATTCGCAGCAGATCGCACACCCAGTGCGTTTTGAATGTGTGAACAAGGTCAAAGCATATGTAGCGGGGTGTTACATTTAGGGGACAGGTGTCTGAGTGTAATCAGGCTCAGATGCACTATTACTAGGGTCTATGGACTATATTTTCCTGCGGAGGAGATCAATGGTGCCTAGTTCCCTGCAGTCTATAGGTGGCACTGTCGCCATAGACTGGGGTTGAGCCATCGTTGTAGGGTTGTGCCTTTTTGTGTCCCCTCTCGGCGGTGGTATGGCGGGGCAGGGAACCCACTGTGCCTGCTGAGAGGGGGTATAAAAGGGGCGGCCATCTTCCACACGGGGTCCCAGTTCCAGGCACCTTCAGCCTGGGGCTGCTGTTCTGGTTTATCCGCACCCAGGTGCCCTTGGCCTGGGTGTAGGGGATTGAATGCCATCCCAGGCACCTTCGGCCTGGGGTGAGGTACTGCTTGAGAAGGCCTGGGGCCCAGTACCTTCAACTGGGTCCCACAAGGGATCGAGGAATCCTAGGGGTCCACCGAGTGAGGGAACCCAAATCTAGGACGAGGGGGACCAGAGAGGTTACCCTTACCGAAGACCCATTGCAGCAATTTAGTGACGGTGGGGCCTCTGGTGATGGATGTCTTCTCCCTGACAGGGGTCGCAACTTTTTGAAGGTAGTCTACGTCCATGGTCTGTGGCAGGGACCCAACGTGAATCAGGTCGGTGGCAGAGACCCAACAATCATGGTCTGTGGCAGGGAACTTATTTCACCCGGTCCGTGGCAGGGACCAACCTCACGGTCGGTGGCAGCGACTGTGCGCCATAACTGTTGTGAAATCCTAACAGTTTAGTTTCATTGATAGGATTGTGCCTGGACCTCCTCCCCACTTTGTTCTGAACTGTTCTGTGTCTGACCAGTCGCTCTTAAAGGACTATTTATGGCTCTGAAGAATAAATAAGTGTTGGACTTTCAGTGGTGTGGAGCTTGACTTTCTGGGAGCTAAAGGGTCCTACCTCCACCTGCGTGGAGGGTGGGAGTCATTCTCGAGGGAAGTGTTGGCTCTGGACAGGGACACAGGCCCGAAGGTAAATGGTTATAGCTCACACCTCTGTACAAAGAGGATACGAGCTGGTGGTGCGCCACACTCTCCCTCCTGGTCCCCTAGACGAGAGCCATTGACCGAGAAGAGAAAGAGGGAGTGAGAGGTGAGGTCGCTACACATATAGGCATATTTTTATTTTTTTTACCTTAAAGAGGAGGCAAGTATTTTTTTATGCAAAAATATGAAAGGAAGGACAGTATTTATTTTTTCTGTACAATCATGCACTTATTCCTTTAAAATGTATCCACATAACACCAAAATCATAGCAAAGAGTATATACAGAATAGTATAACATGGCAAAAACTTTGGAGGTAGTTTTAAAATAAGATATTTATTTAAAGTGGTTGCAAACTAATTTTTTTTAAAATAACAAACAGGTTTATAGTTACCTGCTCTGTGGAATTGCACGGAGCTACCTAGTACCTCCTCTTCTCAGATCCCCTGCCGGCGCTCCTCCACTTGCTATGGGGGCACACCTGCAGGCTCATTCTAGAGTGTGCTGCCTGTGTCCATGGACACAGACAGACAGTGAAGCTCACCTCCCACTCTCTCACTCGTCACAAAATTTGACTGAGAGCAGTGGGAGCCAATAGCTCCCACTGCCACAGCAAAGTATAAGGGGGACTGCAACCTAAACATTGTTTACCTTAATGCAGAGAATGCTTATAACCACTTTAACCACTTCAATACAGGGCTTTTATACCACCTCAATACCGGGCCTATTCTGGCACTTCTCTCTTACATGTACAAATTATCATTCTTTTGCTAGAAAATTACTCAGAACCCCTAAATATTATATATGTTTTTTTAGCAGACACCCTAAGGAATAAAATGACGGTCATTGCAACTTTTTATCTTGCACGGTATTTGGGCAATAATTTTTCAAACGCCTTTTTTTGGGGAAAAAAATGGTTTCATGAATTAAGAAAATAACAAAACAGTAAAGTTAGCCCAATTTCTTTGTAAAATATGAAAGACGATGTTACGCCGAGTAAATAGATACCTAACATGTCACGCTTTAAAATTGCGCACACTCATGGAATGGCGCCAAACTTCGGTACTTAAAAATCTCCATAGGCGACGCTTTGAATTTTTTTTACAGGTTACCAGAGGAGGTCTAGTGCTAGAATTGTTGCACGTGCTCTAACGCACGCGGCGATACCTCACATGTGTGGTTTGAACAGCGTTTACATATGTGGGCGGGACTTACGTGTGCGTTCGCTTCTGATCGCGAGCTACCGGGGACAGGGGCGTTTTAAAATGATGTTTTTATAAAAAAAAAAAATTACTTAATTTTTTTATTTTTACACTTTTTTTTTAATTTATTTATTTATTTTTTTATCACTTTTATTCTAGGGCTGTGGAAATTAACTATTAATTCCTCGATAAATTTTTTTGATCGATCAAAATTCTTTTGATCGGTACTCACCTCTCCTCTCACGGCTTCTGGGTCTTCAGGGAGTTCCGTTGGAGATCCGGTGATGTCACAGACACCGGCGGGGCTTGCCGTGTCCATCTGAAGGGCTCCTTTGCTGTGCCTTCATATCTGCATGCCGGCGGGACCTTACTATCTGCCACACGCAAGGGCTGTTACACTTCCCTCTATCAACCTGGGATTCTACAGCCATCCACTGGGAGTTGTGATAGTTCCCTTCACGGGACATCTACATGCCGACAGACTGATGTTAACCCCTCCTCATCTGGATTCAGCAGTGGTATCGTTGTACACATTTTTATACCAGTATCATACTTAGCTACATGTTTTTATGACTGATTTTGCTACCGTTTGGTATTACTCGCACAATTTTTACAGTTTGTGTAGCTACATCGATTTTATCTCCAGTGCAATATTTATTTTGTTACCTACTTGAAGACTATAAAAGTTTTAATGCTATTCCCATCGAGCGCTGCCTTTGTGTGTTTTTTGTATTCTGCTATCCATTTTTCCAGTGGTTGGTAGCTGCACTGGGAATCGGCCTGCAAGGAGATTAGCTAAAAGTAGTTGGATCTGTATGTGCGTTTATAATTAAATCGAAATTAGTCAATGAATTGATTAAAAAAAAAAAATTGATTAATCGAACACGAAAATTTTAATCAGTAACAGCCCTATTTTATTCCTATTACAAGGAATGGTCTTTATGGAGAGATGCGGGGTCAATAGGACCCCACATCTCTCCTCCAGGCTGGAAAGCATGAGATTGTAAAAAAAAAAAATCACCGATCTCATGCTTACTAGCCGCAATCGCGGCTTTGTTTACTTCTGAGAACCCGGGTGTGACATCATCACATCGCGCCCGAGCCTCCGACGGTCATAGAGATGACTGGTGACCATCTGGTCACCAGTCATCTCTATGCTTCCCATCTGGCGCCAGATGATTCATTCTCTGGGCCCCCAATGGCACAGGAGAGCCCGGAGAAGCACCGGATGGCGGCGGGAGGGGATGTCCCCTCCCGCCGCCTATAAGAACGATCAAGCGGCGGAACTGCCGCTATGATCGTTCTTATTGTGCATAAAATCGCCGGCAGAAGAGAAAGATATCTGAATGATGCCTCTAGCTACAGGCATCATTCAGATATCCCCCCCACAAAGCCCAGGACATCATATGATGCCCACCCAGGATGGGAGATCCCATCTGTGGGCGTCATATTACTATGGCTGGGTATTGAAGTGGTTAAATAAAGAAAATTTGTATTTCTGCCTTACAGCACTGGAGTCGCTGGATTCTCAGTCAAGGTACCATTCGCATGGTGTTTGTGTATTCTACCCATGCTTGTGCGGTTATCCTCTGAGTACTCCCGTTTCCTCCCACACTGCAAAGACATGCTGGTAGATCTTTTGGCTCCTGTCTATATTGGCCCTAGTATGTGTGTACGGGTTTACAAACTGCAGCCTCTTTGGCAGACCGAGGGAACGCTCTGTTGAGTGGCTAATTTCAAACATGGAGCTAAAGAAAAAGTTCCAAGACTAAAGCCTCGTACACACGACCGAGTTTCTCGGCAAGAACCAGCAAGAAACTTGCTGGCAGAGCTTTCTTGCCGAGTAAATCGGTCGTGTGTACGTGGCTATCATGTTTCTCGTCAAGAAAAACGTCAAGAATCTCGACGAGAAAAATAGAGAACCTGCTCTCTTTTTTCTCAGCAGGTTTCTCGACAAGAAAAGTGTGTGTGTGTGTGCACTTACCTGTCCTCCAGGAAGCCCGCGCATGCTCGAAATGACTTTGACGCATGCGCGGTAGCTTCCTAGGCATAGGTAGGGTGTAGCAAGATGGCGGCGACGGCATTGAATGTGACAAACGCACGCTCGTCGTAGTCGATTACGTCACCGCGTTCGCTCTATTCAAAGAACGGCGGGTTCTTTGAAAGGAGCGTGTGTACATTCGGCCGGGACAAGTTTCTTGTCCAAGAATCTCGTCAAGAAAAACTACGTGTTTTTTCTTGACGAGATTCTCGGCCGTGTGTACGAGGCTTTAAAGTACACTAAAGGCCCATTCCTTTGCACAAGATGCAGTAGGATGCATTTTTGACTGCACTCCAACTGCATAGACAGTCCAAAATCCAGGTTATCTAATGGGCATAGTTCACACTACTGCAGTACAGTGTACAGTGCAGCAAGCTGCAGCATTTTTCCACACTGCAAATGCACAGAAACACAAGGAAATGCATGTAAATTCACGAAAATGCACCACAATACAGTGCGGAGCACATAAAAGCCCAAAGAAAGAAGATGAACCAGGTGATCTCAAAGGAAATGCAAGTTTAGGAAAAATGCACCGCAAATGCATGTAAAAATATGTCACTGCGCATGCATAAAACACGCAGTGTATGGTTAGAATGGGCCCTGATTGCAGCATGGTCATGATAGCTGGATTGAAGCAAAAGACATGATTTTATTTTTGCAGTGCAAAATAGTTACATGGTTAGTCAAAAAGACACAAGTCTATCTAGCTCAAGCAATAGAAAAAAAACAAATCAATAGAAAACCTCCATATACAGAACCCTATACCCACAGTTGGTCTTCCCCGCTGGGTAGGCAGCTGTGTTATGCCACCAAACTGCCCAGACTATCTAACTGCAGGTTGACAACCGGTTAGCATTCAAGCTGCCAGGCATACTGCGAAACCCTGAAGCATACTGCAGAACGGAACTGGAGCCAGACATCGGGTTTACTAAAACATTTTCCACCAAACATCAAGCCGGATTCAGCTATATGCTCATTCATCTAAAAGGTCATTTGCTGAAAGGCCGTGATTTAAAACAAACATTAGCATCTGAATGAAATATTTTTTGCAGAACTCAGCGTTTTAGATGGAAAACAATAGGAGTACAGTATTTTTATGGCAAAGGCTCCTATGTGTTGTATACTACAGAGAAATGAGATCTTGATCTCTCCCTGCATCGGAGGTCTATTAGTGTCAGAAAACAACACAGATGCCAAATAACTAAAGTATATCCTGCAATGTTTTCTTTGGAGGGGTGACAGAGCTTGGGGGGGGTGAACATGTTTCATAAAATGCCTGCAAATCATTTTGTGAAAAAAGAAAACAGTGGAACAATAAAACAGTGAAGGGTCAGCTTGGCATATAGGCCAACAAGTTCTACAATCCAACCCACATAACATTGGGCATGCTGCCAGTGTGTTTACTTTCCTTGGCTTTTCTCACTGTACGTCAGCCTAGTCAAACAATTCTGCGCCCCCCTGGCTCATTCCGGGACACACACAGTATACTGGCTTATGTACTTGCCTTGCCAGCAAATACTCAACATTTTTGGCCGTTTCATGTGACTTATTCCTTATTGAAGGAGCCCTGCACTCCGGCCCCATCAGTCTCCATTCTAGCAGTAACCTTTTAGTTATCTATTTGTGCTTTGTATATGTTAAATAAACATAAAAAGGAAATAGAGTGGATATGAGTGCACAGGAACAAATAAAACATGGAGAAGAATGATAAAGGACACTGTATGGGTAGAAATGTCTACAGGACAAACTCACAAAACATTGTCTGCTGTTTATGCTGTAAACAATTAGAAATATCCATCTCTGATCTTTTTTAAATTGGGGTGACTTAGATAGAATAGCCAAAGGTTCAAGATGGCCGTCTTTAGGGAATCTGTGATTTTTAGATTTTTAGATTTTTTGATGCTCGCTTTTCCTAAGGTACAAAGTTTCTAAGTCTTAACAACCAAGAAGATCTTGAGAGATATTGGAAATATCCATCTCTGATCTTTTTTATATTGGGGAGACTTAGGATAACCAAAGGTTCAAGATGGCCGTCATTAGGAAATCTGTGATTTTTAGATGCTAGCTTTTCCTAAGATACAAAGTTTCTAAGTCTTAACAACCAAGAAGATCTTGAGAGATATTGGAAATATCCATCCCTGATCTTTTTTAAATTGGGGTGACTTAGGATAACCAAAGGTTCAAGATGGCCGTCTTTAGGAAACCTGTGATTTTTAGTTGCTTACTTTTCCTAAGGTACAAAGTTTCTCACAACCAAAAAAGATCTTGAGATCTTTCATCTAATAATCTTTTCAAACTTCAATTTTTCCATCGTAAGATAAATAAAGATTGTACATACAGTAATATGAAGGGGGTGTACCTTTGATGCTAAGTATTACCGCTAAGCTCTCAGGAGTGGAAGTGGGCTTGCCAACCAAAGAAGGGTGCCCACCAGGGATGAGCTTGGGTTTGGTCTGAACCCAGAAGTTAACTGTATTTCTGGCCCAATGAGATGCGGGTGGGAAATTCCTTGCCCCAAAGCTGCACGTTTATAAAGGGGCGAGGATGCTCATGCTCCCAGCTCATTGGGCCAGTGGGGATGCAATCATGGAACAGGTTCCTGTGGGTTCAGGCGAACTAAGAGCAAACAGAGCTCACATCCGAACCCAGCTTATCCCTGGTCCCACCTTTTCAACGAATCAATCCCAACATCAAGCATATTGATTTTCGATGGCTCTACTGCATTTCCATTATCTGAGGAATCGGACACAAGTTGGGTGAGCTCTGTATGATCTAGAGGTAGCTCAAGGGCCATCTAACAGTGGTGATTTTTCCTCCGGCAACAAAATATAAAAGTACTGTTTGGACTCCACTCATTTATTAGGATAACTTCTTCCTTGTTAGTCTGAACAGTGATATATCGCTCCCTTGCTGGCAATCAAGATTATTCCCTGAATGGGTGCCATCGTTATGTAAAATTTATTTTTATTGCGGTCATTCTGCCACCAGCAAGGTACTGCCAGCAGGAGAGTCACCAGTGTGGCATCAGCCTAAGGACCAGGACATACAGCGTGGCTGTTAGTTTCCCATGGATAGGGGAATCAAACCATTTCTCTTGTTCAGCTCATGGGGCTGAATGAGAGAAATCTTACATTGTATGGCCAGCTTGATATGGGCCATACACTCAGCAATTTCAAAGCTTTCTAGAGAGATTTCAAACGCATAACTTTTTTTATGGAGCTAGACATCCTCAAACTGATGGGCAGCATCATTCAACCCACTTCCTACCAAGCCCAAACTGTCCTGTACCAGCTCCAGTCTCTGAAAGGAGAAGCAGCACAGTGATGAGCTCTTTGCTCAATCTGCTCTCTCCTCCTATTAGAATTCTTCTTTCTAGCACATGAACTGTGTGGCTCCTTGAACTGCTTCCTGTTATCTCAGAAAAGACATTCAATGCCCCTTTTGCAATAATGATAAAAGCGGGCGAAAGCATTGGGCCCGCTTTCTTGGGACTGGGGCCACCTGGCCCCCCCTTTTTTTGGTGGTTAAGGGGTTAAGTGAGGATAGATAGGGAAGGGGGTGGTACGGCCCCTTTATTTAGTAAGTACAGGCGGGTAAGGCCCAATTATAGTCCAGGGAAGGTTCTGGTCCCCGGGGAATGGCTATTTAAAGGCGGCAAGGGGTCTAAAACTTCCTCTGCAGCGGTCCAGGAAGAAAAAAAGAAGATCTCCCTTCCTCCCCTTCGCAACATTTTATGTGGTAGGGTCACCCTGGATCCCAGGGGGGGGCGTATTTGGTGGTAATACAGTGAAGCTGCCCGAGTTCAAAAACTGGGCAGGGTTATGTGATGTTTATGGTTTTATTATTCAAGAGTTTCAGTTATGATGGTTGTTTAAATATGTTTTAAAACCAATAAAGTGTTACGACCATTTCTGCCAAAAATAAAACTTGTGGTGTATGTATTGTATGATTGTAGCTGGGGAATAGGTGGGGGCGGATGTGGCCTACAGTCCCATATGCACCTGCCTGCCTGCAGCAATCTCCAGTATGTAAACAGAGCTGCGCATGCACAGCTCAGCTTACAAAAGCAAGCAGTCACTTCCAGCGCTATGGGGTCCTCTGTGTTTAAATGCAAAATGAGCAACAGCAATCTTAAATGCTAGGCGGATGCAGCCCTTCTCAGATGGGTTGATCCAAAGTGAAACTACAAAAACAAGTGGACAAGGTGACGACGCACCTAGTGCATTACCAAAAACATTTATTTAGTGATGAAAACTGCCGCAATCGAATACTCAAAAAGTAGCAACTGGTAAAAGCCAATGAACCACAAGATGCCGTGCAGTGAAGATGCACGTAATCCGAATACATCATAGGGGTGTATAGCTGACGCGTTTCGAGGGCACACCCCCTTTCTCAGAGCTAGGCTTACTGTAAGCTCAGCTTACAGTACCAGGTTGATCCCTGTGTGCCGGGATGACAGGCTCCTGCACATGTGCAGGAGTGACAACATTCTATGCCGACCAATGAAGATGGCCGAAGACCAGCACACAGAAGGATCCCTTTAGTTTTGCTTTAATTTGAGAGGAGGTTCACGTGATTAGCTGCGAGAGGCAGCCCTATTGAAATGCACCCAACCGAGTGAGTGCATTTGTTAGTATGAAAACACCCTATATGTTCTCCCTGTGCTTGCACTGGTTTCCTCCTGCACTCCAAAGACATGCTTGTAGGGTAATTGGCCTTAGCATGAGTATGTATGCATGTGAGATAGGGACTCTAGAGTGTAAGCTCCTTAAGGGCATAGACAGATGTGATTATTGGTGCTGTGTAAATACCTATAATAATTAAATAATTCCTCACACTAATTTACAGGACAAGGCCATCCTGATGGCTACATCAGCCTCCAATTACAAACATGCATCCGCAGTCTTGCGTTGTCTGGTTGCTGAAACCCTTATAATATGAATAGCAATGATATTGAGCCTATAAAAATGCAGCCCCACTTAGATACAGAATCAAGTAACAAGAGGCTGCCTGCTGAGCAGTAAATACCATACATCTAAGGCTCACGTTAGCAGGTAATTGTTCTTTAATTTGTGTGAACGTTTCTTGTTTAATTTACCTCTCTACGATCAAGATGGTCACTGCCCCAATCTTCTAACAAGAGAGGCAAATACAAACAAGCCCTCTTCTAGGAACAATCACAGCACCTCGGCTGCCATCTTCTTGCAGATTAAATCTAATACAAGTACAATAGATCACACTACAGGCAGACTATAGATGTTGGGCGGGTGTGGTGCCTAAACTAACCTTCAACAACAAAACAAGCAAGGTGTGCCGAGAATTAGGCAATGCAAGACATAACACATGGAATTACAAAAATGTTTTTCTTAGTGTTGTCTTCACATGAAGACGATCAAAAATATATCATGTGCATCTCAAGGTGATCAAAAACATTCAGAAATTTAGACCGGAGCTAAAAATCATCAGGAATGTTACCTGCTATGGCAGTAGACCTCCCAGGGTTGTATTTTTTTCAATAGTCCATTGTACTTCCAAAACAAAGTATGCTTTGCAGCCAGGGAAGGGGGAGGTCTTCAATTTCAAATGAAAATGCATACTCCTAACATATGACCATGTGTGTGATTGTTGTCTAAATTGTACGATTTGTGACATTCAGTCAGCCATCATAATGGGTCTATGGTGAACGAGTGAAAATGCTGGTAGTAAACTAGCCACAATCCCGTATAAGTCAATTAAGCACATAAAAAAGGTCATATACATATATACACAGTGGAGAGAGGGGGAGAGAGGTGGGGAGAGAGAGGGGGGGAGCACGAGGGGGGAGAGGGGGGGAGCACGAGGGGGGAGAGGGGGGAGGGAGGGGGGAGGGAGAGAGAGAGAGAGAGAGAGAGAATGAGATGTGAACTGTCTGCCGGTAACCTGGCAGACAGCTGACATGCCTCTCTCTGCACGTGCAGTGAACACAATACACCAGGGCCAGCATATAGGCAGGGAAAGCTCCATTCCCTGCCTATGTGCCTAGATGTTAACCCTTGAAATTGCAGCATGAACAGCCTTCCTCCTCCCTCTTGCTCTCAGCTGAGCTGTGGAAGCTGACACAGAGAGGCTGAGCAAGCAGCACCAGCTTACCTGCCCTTTACACCATGTCTGACCCAGACGCTGCATAGAAAACAGAGCAGATGGCTCCTTATTATCAAAAAGGCTTTTGTAGCCTGGGCTAACCTTTGCTTACACATATTTTCATGTTATGTTGCTTTTTTTTTCTAGGTTTGTAACTGGTCTTCTTTAAATAAAAATGTGAGAAAATTGCTTTGCTGTCTGCCCATCCCAATGATCTCAGAGCAGTTCTTGTGACACCAACAGCAGAGGAGTGCTTGTTATGCGCAATATGTGCTGAACGCTCCCTTTTGACTCTCCCATGTACAAGGTATTAGTGTGCCAGCATGATGAAAAGGTACAGCTCATTAGTGTGCCAGCATGATGACAAGGTACAGCTTGCTCCTGTGCGATAATAAAAAAATGTGTAATATTGCTAAAAATACCCAATCGGGCTACTTTACCACGAATTGTACTATACATCGAAATTACTTCCAATCCTGTGCTTCATACCTTTTCCAGCAGATGTTAGAAAAAAAAATACAAGAACTTTCTTTTTCAGAGCCAAATCACATTACTAGATGTCCTTTTGATGTTTGAAATCTCAAAGCTGTACTCACCATTTACAGCCATGCTCCCTGGACAAGTTTTAGCTAGTATGTGAAATTTAGAATGCTGCATGCTAGCTTGTATCATGAGCTCTATGGAACAAATAGTGATGAAATTGGCATTACCAAGGCCATTTAACATTTTGGTAGCCTTAAAGGAAAAACACTCAATAAGTGTGACCCCCAGTTTTCACAGAAATTAATCCCCATTTTGGACCTGGACAGATACCCTAAACCAGCCTCTCAAACTTTGTATCCCTATAAATACTTTTCAGGTCTCGGGAGAACTCCTGTTAAAACAAATTTGTTGGGGGGGAGGCATTGAGAAAAATGCCCCTTGGATTTGTGGCCAGTGGGAAAAATATCCGCTTTACAGTGGTGGTCAGAATGCAACCTCGAGTCCCCAATCACACCTGAGTGATGTAAAGAGAGATGAGCTTCAATGTTCAACACCCAATTCCCCGTTGACATCTGAGTGATAGGCTGACGCCCAAAGATCAAAGTATAGGAGCTTCTGCAAGGCATGGTCGCACATTTTTTACCCCAATAGACTTTAATAGGGGTGCCTAAATAACACCAGCAATGCACGTTTTTCATGCAATTTTACAACTAACAATTGTCTCTAGCTCTTAGCTACTAGGTTTCCATTGGCTAAGACAATAACACTCAAGCCTTAAAACATGTGTACAAACAGGCAAAAAATGCACAAAGATGGCAATCCTCAGAGAACAGGGAAAATAGAAACTCACCATAAAAGCCAAAGTTTGTTTCAGTAAATCTAACAGCTACACAGACAAGTCCACCTGGCACAACCAACCCTAAGGGTTGGTTGTGCCAGGTGGACTTTTCTATGCATTGGTTTGTCTCAATAAACCTTATTTTGGCTTTTATGGTGAGTGGCTACTTTTCCCTTTTTTCTGAGGACTGGTATGGATGTGGAATGGTTCATGACTGAGGAACCTGCTTCTGATGCCAGGGGACTGGAAAGGAGGGTTATAATTGTATCGGAACACAATTTTTTACAATTACATTGGCGAAGATGGCAGTGTTCAAGTGCGAATGTAGCCCAGCGTTTCTCAACCTTTTATCAGTCAAGCCACCCTTTAAAATTGAATCCCAATACAGTTGCGAATACTATATCCGTAAATATATAAAAAAAATCCACCTCTAGTGACAAAGTGAATCAAATAATCATATCAAATAATGTCCATTTGTAATCACAATAATGTAAAGTCCATCATATCCTTAAAACCCCTTTCACACTGGCACTGCTCCGCATTAGCGGTTAAGTGCCACTAGTTTTAACGGTGCTTTACCGTCGTTTTAGCAGCGCTTTTCGGCCGCTAGCGCAGTGCTTATAACCCCTGCTAGTGGCCGACGAAAGGATTAAATGTGCCCAAAAAGCACCAAAGCGCTTTGCAGGCACTTCGGCAGCAGTGCCCATTGATTTCAACGGGCAGGGGAGGTGGAGGAGCGGTGTATACACTGCTCCAAAACCGCTCCAAAGATGCTGCTTGCAGGACTTTTTCTAACGTCCTGCAAGCGCACCGCTCCAGTGTGAAAGCACTCAGGCTTTCATGCTGGGACTGCAGAGGAGGCATTTTTCAGGTGCTTTACAGGCGCTATTTTTAGCCCTTTAGCTCCTGAAAAACACCTCAGTGTGAAAGGGGTCTAATATGAAACAAAGTGTGGCCAGTGAGCCAACACTCAACACACAGAGCCTCTTACCAGATTACCAGACCCCAAATTATAGGAGGTCTGGCATGGTATGAAGCCGTGTGGATCTTGAAGCATAAATCCTCTGGACACAGGAACACATACAACACCTCCAGTGAGAACTCCACTTTAGCTCCATCTCTTGCTCTGTGATTATGCCCCCCAAGAAAACAAAGGTCTCCAGTTGTGTAGTACAGTCAAATATTTATTAAATGTCAAGCAAAAAACTACTTACAAAGCAGCCTCTTGTTAGCACATTAAACATTAGAAACGCCACTGGTGCCGGCTCCAGCAAACCATAGGTGACGTCAGCACAAGCTCCATCCTGCCCTGACATACGTTTCGTCTAAACATACGTTGTCAAGGGGATCAGCTTTGAGGCACCTCATTCTAAAATGTAAAAAACAAAACCAATCGTTTTACAGAACGCAGCAAAATCCACACATACAGGACACCCAACCTTACAGGTAATTTTTTTCCAAAGCGAATACACCTTTGCACACTGGTATTGACTAGTATTCCAATGTTTCTCTTCTTGAACAGTTTCTCTTCCTCGTTCAGCTAATGTGACCCCTGTGTTGAAGGAAAAGGGCAGGGGAGGGGCAAACAAGGATGCTGTGCAAGGATCCGACACCCTTCTTTTTAATTACATCAATAGTTGTTACTACAAGGTTGTAATTGTGCACAATGAAAACCTGTGGTTTTGTGTAACTAAAAGGCAGGCCTGATCCACCCGTTGGCTTATATAGAGTTGTTGGTGCAATTTTTAGGCACTTTGCCAAGGCACCCCGGAAGAAACCTGAAGGCACCTGGGTTAAAAAAGGCTAATGTAGCCTTACAGACAACTAACGGGAACATTGGCTCCAGAACTTTGCTGGCATAATCCGATAGGAGGTCAATCAGCCACAGGTCAAGGAACCCCCAACAACTCCTGAAGAAACCCTAGTTGAGAATGGCTGCTCTAGACAATACAAAATGTAAGGGCCCATTTATACTATGCATTGTGTAAACGCATGTTTCATTTTCAGTGTTGCATGCTACATTCTGGTAAATTGAGAACACTGCAGCAATCTGGCTCAGCCTATAGATAAGCTTAGCCAAAAACCCAGGAGGAGAGACCTTGCCACTAGACCCCAGCAAATGTTAAAAATGACTGCATGTGAAACATCCCACTAGCATCCATCCAAAACTGAGATTCAACTGTCAGGTGTGCTCGCCCTTCAGGTCTTCAATGATCTTAACCCCTGAGGCACGCTGGAGTATGTGCTTGGGTGTAAGCACAATATGTATCTGAACTTTTGGAAAAAATAGTTAGTACTAATAGTCTGCCCTAAAGCACAAAGTGTCATCATTCAAGTAATTTAGTCAGTCAGGTATATTCACTTACACTTTGCAATGCAAGCATTAGGTAATGCAGGATGATACAGTGACTAATGCACCTAAGGTGTGTATATAGTTCCATACATGGAGTAGGGAAGAGTTAAATGAATTGAAGCACAACAAAATAAAGAAAACACTTACAAAAAAAAATGCCTGCCAGGTTATTTTGTGTACTATTGTGGAAATTTCCCTTCACTTCCTGTACCAGAAATGCAACAGAAAGTAGGAGGAATTGAACAGTTGTCCTTGAAATGGGTGTCCCCATCAAAAGAATTCTCCTCTTGTTTTGGGGACCACCCCAAGTTATCCAACACCAAATCAAATTCCCCTCACTTTCTTTCTCAGCAACACAGGTCTCTTTAACAAATGGGGAAGTGAATCTCACCAATGGGGACACAGACAACAATAAAAACCTGAAAGAGGGTCTAACCTTCCCCTCACTGTATCCAAAACGAAAAAAAAAGGTTTTGCTCTTATAAGCACTTTAACCAGTTCTGGACCGCCCATCGCACTTATACTGCGGCTGTGCTGGATCACATACATGTACGTGATCCGCCATTTACGGGTAGGGGACACAGCTTAGCGAATAACAGTACAGGGCCCTCTGTACACAGAGCAGAGATGTGGCTGTTTTTTTTCTTCTTGCAAAGGGAAAGAAACAGTCACATCTCTTAAAATCTGCACACATTACACGTGTTAGGCTCGCAGTTAACCATTTAATTGCCCCTAAATGTTAACCCCTTCCCAGCCAGCACCATTAGTACAGTGACAGTGTATCATATTATTGGGTTGAGGTCAGGACTCTGTGCAGGCCAGTCAAGTTCCTCCACCCCAAACTCGCTCATCCATGTCTTTATGGACCTTGCTTTGTGCACTGGTCCAAATCATTTGGTGGAGGGGGGATTATGGTGTGGGGTTGTCTTTCAGGGGTTGGGCTTGGCCCCTTAGTTCCAGTGAAGGGAAATCTTAAGGCGTCAGCATACCAAGACATTTTGGACAATTTCATGCTCCGAGCTTTGTGGGAACAGTTTGTGATTGGCCCCTTTCTGTTCCATTATGACTGCGTACCAGTGCACAAAGCAAGGTCCATAAAGACATGGATGAGCGAGTTTGTGGTGGAGGACCTTGATTGGCCTGCACAGAGTCCTGACCTCAACCCGATAGAACACCTTTGGGATGAATTAGAGTGGAGACTGCGAGCCAGGTCTTCCCTCCAACATCCGTGCCTGACCTCACAAATGCGTTTCTGGAAGAATGGTCAAACATTCCTATAGACACACTCCTAAACCATCCTAGAAGAGTTAAAGCTGTTATAGCTGCAAAGGATGGGCCAACTCAATATTGAACCCTACAGACCAAGACTGGGATGCCATTAAAGTTCATGTGCGTGTAAAGGCAGGCGTCCCAATAATTTTGGTAATATAGTGTATGTAAAACCAGTCATTTTTTCAGTTTTGGATAGAATGAAGTATTGAAACCTCTGTGAGGCTTTTATTGCTCTTTGTATCCATCAGAGAAATCCACCTTTCTCTTTGGCATAGTGACCACTGTGCTGTTAGTGCCCAAATTTTACAGTTGTCCCTGGAAAAAGAAGAACAGCAACTGTCTAGGAGCGCGTTCACACAAACCCGCAAGCTTCTCACTCTTTTTGCCGGGTCTTCTCCACTGTCTTATTGCTCTTTTGCCGGGTTTTCTCTGCCGTCTTCTCCCTCCATTCTTCTTCCGATATTGACTCAAAGCAATCTCCCGGTGTAATGCTGGGTCCGCCGTGTGCAATGATTTATATTTGCATGGGGCAGGGCCACACTCCGATGTCATCCGGAGGCCCTGCCCCTTGTGACTGCATCGCGCGGTGCATGATGGGCCGATGACGTCACAAAGGGCAGGGCCTCCGAATGATGTCAGCGTGTGGCCCCGCCCCATGCCAATATAAGTCATTGCACACGGCGGACCCAGCATTACACCGGGAAATTGCGTCAAGTCAACATCGAAAGAAGAACAGAGGGAGAAGACAGCAGGGAAGACTCGGCAAAAGAGCGAGAAGACAGTGAAGAGAGAAGACAGCGCAGAGAGAAGAAGAACCGAAGAGGGAGAAGATGTCGCCAGAAGGAGGGAGAAAATGTCGACAGAAGAAGAGGGAGAAGAACCGGAGAGAGGAGAAGAAATCGGAAGAGATACCGGAGCTGCCTTAATAAAATACTTTAAAAAACCTGTGTACTGTGTTTATTTTTGACACTTTTTGTTTTAGGTGAATGGGTAGGGGTACAATGTACCCCATACTCATTCACATAGGGTGGGGGCTAGGATCTGGGGGCCCCTTGTTAAAGGAGGCTTCCAGATTCCAATAAGCCCCCGCCCGCAGACCCCGACAACCAACGCCCAGGGTTGTCGGGAAGAGGCCCTTGTCCTCATCAACATGGGGACAAGGTGCTTTGGGGTGGGGGACGCAGGGCCCCCTCTGCCCCAAAGCACCCACCCCCCCATGTTGAGGGCATGTAGCCTGGTATGGTACAAGAAGGGGGGGCATTCGCTCACCCCCCCTTTTCTGACCTGTCGGACTGGGATAAGGGTCTGGTTTGGATTTTGGGTGAGAAAAATCCATACCAGACTGAAGGGTCTGGTATCGTCCTGGGGGGAACCCCACGCTAATTTTTTTTTCATTTTAACGGGGGTTCACCTTCAAGATTCAACACAAAAGTCGCATTGCAAGTCAGATCATCATGACCCGACTTCTGGTGCGACTTGTATTCAAATAAATGGGCTCCCATAGGGAACCATTGATTTTGAATAGAGGCAGAGAAACGTGTCTGAAAGCTAGCGTGGATGAACGTGTATTGTTGCCAATGCAAAACGCTGATATATTCACGCTTTTAACACTTCTTTTTTTCCTGGCGTCGGTACTAGCTTTACAGCTTGTTTTTTATAACGCCCATAGGCATGAGGTCTAAAACCTGGTGTACGTTGTGTTGGAGCAGTGTGATACAATGGTAAAACGCATGGCACTGTTTTTTTTTTCAACTTTATTAAGGAGCCATAAAAAGACACTTCATTCAAGTCTACGCACTACAGCATGTTGCACTGCATTTCAACACAGCATTATAGTGTGAACAGGGCACATAGAAAAAACACTTGTTCTTTATGTGCCTTTGCGTTGAGCCTGCCTATGGGCCTATGCAATTTTTTTTTTTTTAAATAGACAAGATAAAAGACATCTATTCAGTCCAGTTTGTTAACCTCCTCATTTTTTGAATGGGCTGTCACAACGCACCACAACGGACCAGGAAATGAACCTGCGCTATTATTCCAGAAGCATCACATCTCAATGCACAGCCGTGTGCTACAACACAGGTGTGCTCCTTTAGTGCATTAGGGTGCTTGCGCATTAATGCAATACATAGGTGCAAAGCCGGCCTCAAACAGCAAAATGCTGCAGTTCATAACCAGGAAATGTAATGCGAATATTTGTTCTAATAAACAATATATTTTTTTTTAAGTATGAAGAAGCCAAGAAATGGATGTAAAAGACGTCTGTGTACACACACTGTATTGGGCCAGACACCCCCCCTCCCAGCAGTGACAAGAGGGGAGCAATGTACAGGAAGGGTCACATGATGGATACACTGCACACTTTGTTTCCCATCTGCTCCGGTATGCCTGGAAGTGTGTTCACGGATTTTAAGCATAACAAATTACAAACAGTAACATTGTCCTGCTTGTAATTATAAAAAACCCTCCAGCCCAAACTTGTACAAAGAAAACAGCAATCATTCATCTGACACACTAACCCATAATAATGGAGGCTGGGCCAGTTCTTTAACATGCAGCTTCAGAAACAGCATTTTATCTGCATTATTACTTACACATAACTTAAAGGGGCCCATTCACCGTGTTGCAGCACCTCAGACGCACTACCGTTGTGGTGTGTGGTACATCACCAGCTCATTCAAATGAATTAGCTTCTTCAATACACAATAACAGGCGGCATAATGTGGGTACTTTAACGCAACGCAACGCACCAGGATGGACCAGGGTGAATTTCTTGATCCCATGATCCCTCAATTCCACGATCCTCTAAATTATACCAGTGACACCGCTACTGCCAGACACCCAGGGCACATGCCCCACATCCCTTGCGGGGTGCAAACTTGCGGCGCTGCTGTGCCAATCACACTGCACCTGCTGAAAGAACTCAGATAGATAGGAGACAGACTCCTCTTTGGCTCTGATGTGTCCCATGACACAGATGAGGGAAGGAATTCCCCTTAAGCCTCGTACCCACGCATGGTTTTCTGGGCAAGAAAGCTGCTGGGAGGGCTTTTTGCCGTGAAAACCGTGCGTGTGTATGGTTTCTCGGCGAGAAAACTGCCAGGAATCCCGACGAGAAAATAGAGAACCTGCTCTCTATTTTCTCATTGGGATTCTCGGCAGAGTGTTTCCTGCCGAGAAAACCGTAAGTGTGTACGCTTACCTGTCCCCAGGTAAACCCGCGCATGCTCAAAAAGACTTTGACGCATGCGCGGTAACATACAAGGGTAGTGTAGGGTGTAGCAAGATGGCGGCAACGGCATTGAATGTGACGAGCATGTTCTTGCCATTCAAAAGAACGGCGGTTCTTTTGAATGCCCGTCTGTATGCACAGCTTGGCAAGGAAAGCTTGCCAGGAATCCCGTCAGGAATTCCGACGTTTTTTTCCTGACGGGATTCCCGGCCGTGTGTACGAGGCTTAACTTTAAATTGCCATAGTATCTGAGGTCTGGAAAACTGAGACCATAGGATAGTGCAGGTATGCACTAATTTATTGTGGAATAATGTGTATAGGGAAGGAGGGGGAAGAGATGTGTTATATATTTTAGGCCCCGGTACTCTAAGCGTTATGCGCCCCTGACCCCAGCACTCTGTGTATTATGTAATCCTGACCCCCGCACTTTGTGCATTATACGCCCCTGACCCCTGCACTCTGTGTAATATGTAATCCTGACCCCTGCACTTTGTGCATTATACGCCCCTGACCCCTGCACTTTGTGCATTATACGCCCCTGACCCCTGCACTTTGTGCATTATACGCCCCTGACCCCTGCACTCTGTGTAATATGTAATCCTGACCCCTGCACTTTGTGCATTATACGCCCCTGACCCCTGCACTCTGTGTAATATGTAATCCTGACCCCTGCACTTTGTGCATTATACGCCCCTGACCCCTGCACTTTGTGCATTATACGCCCTTGACCCCCGCATTCTGTGCATTATGTAATCCTGACCCCTGCACTTTGTGCATTATACGCCCTTGACCACCGCATTCTGTGCATTATGTAATCCTGACCCCCGCACTTTGTGCATTATACGCCCTTGACCCCCGCATTCTGTGCATTATGTAATCAGGACCCCTGCACTTTGTGCATTATACGCCCTTGACCCCCGCATTCTGTGTTATATGTAATCCTGACCCCCGCACTTTGTGCATTATAGTACTCCTGACTCCTACACTCCCGTGGTATACACACCTGACCCCTGCATTAAGTACTTCTGACCCCTGCATTAAGTACTTCTGACCCCTGCACTCTGTGCTTTACTTACTCCTGATACCTATTTTAAGCAAGTTATTTTTTAGATTAGCTTGTGTGCAGAAAAGCCTCTTTAATGATAAATCTATCATTCCACATGGCAAACGATGCATGCCACTTTTTCCCCCTCTTTTGAGTGCCCAAAGGTACCCCGGGTCTTTCACAATCCTAGCAACACCCCTGGTGTACAGTAACTAAAGTCATTTTTTGTCAGTTATTTTGTTTGTTTTTTATTGTCGGTACTCCCCCTACACTATTTTATTGAATTAGAATCCCATGCAGAGAAAGGAGCGATCCTTTCACTGAATCTGCATGAATAAGAGGTTCGCCAGAGACGGGCATAATTAGTGGATGAGAGACCTACCTGTCAATTGCTGACTTATGTTTTCTTTTTGGCTGCACAAATATCAGAATTTTAAGTGGTATACACTTATCACACCCAAAGATGTAATTATTACACTAAAATGGTGCAGATGACCTGTACGGCTGGTCTGGGAGGGGCTGGAAGATGCAGCTAGTGGTACTTATGGTTAGGGCAGTATATGTCCAGGGACAAATACCGGGAACGCAAGCAGCCTGCATTCCGAGCACCTGTCCCTGGGCACTTACCTATAACATTTGTAGCACCAGGTGCACCTTCCAGCCAAATCCAGCCTCAGTAGTCATCAGCCTCTCAGGTAGTTTAAAGTCTATGTGTCCAGCAGGCATATTAGATACTCTGAAAACATCTAAATGCATGTAAACATGTGTAAATGCATGTAAAGGCAATTACAGCTAAACACATAAAAACTTTGTTTTGTAGATAATTTCTGCTGCATTTAATCTAAACACATGAGGCTAACGCGAGTGTAGCCTAATGCCGCGTACACACGATCGGAAATTCCGACAAGAAAACCGTGGATTTTTTTCTGACGGAATGTTGGCTCAAACTTGTGTTGCATACACACGGTCACACAAATCTTGTCTGAAATTCCGACCGTCAAGAACGCGGTGACGTACAAGACGTACGACGAGCCCAGATCAATGAAGTTCAATAGGCAGTTTGGCTCTTCTTCTTGATTCTGAGCATGCGTGTTTTTTTTGCGCGTCGGAATTGCATACAGACGAGCGGATTTTCCGACAAGAACAAGGAAAAATAGAGAACCTGCTCTCAATCTTTTGTTGGCGGTAATTCCGACAGAAACGACAAAAAGCTCACATCGGACTTTTCGCGGCATGAGGCCTCATTCACACGGCAAAAACGTTGTAACTGCTGCAAAATTTCTGCAGATTCATACGGTTGGATGTACAGGTGGTTGCAGACAGTTGCAGCCACTGAGCCTGTATAAATCAATGGCAGACTGACAGCGGCCATAGCTGTCCGCCAGTGTTTAAACGCAATCACACAGCCAGCGATTATCTGCACTTAGGGACAGATGTAAGCTCTTGTCTCTTTCCAAGGGGGATCATCTGTCCCTAATCGCAGACAATTGCTGGCAGTTTTAAAGCGAAGTTCCCCCCAAAAGGCGAAGCTCCGCTTGTCTGCCTCCTCCCCTCTGCTGCTATATTTGCAACCTTTTGGAGGCAAGGGGGAGCGGGTGCTTTATTTTGACAGCTTGCCTACCCCCCTCCTTCCCCCACAGCCTTCTGGGACACATCACAGGTCTCAGAAGACTTCGGCCCATTCACAAAGTGCAGCGGGTTTCAGGCATGCGCAGTGGGAAACTGGCTGTGAAGCTGTAAAACTTAAAGAGGAAGTAAACCCTGATGGGTTTTACTTCCACTTTTTTCCCCTGCAAAGTAAAAGCATAATAGGCTAGTATGCAACCAAAGCCTGCGCTGTCCCCGCTGGTGGCCGCATCCATCTTCGACCCTCTTCCTTCTGGCCGGAGTTGCGTGACGTCACTCCCACGCGTGCACCCGGGAGCCGTCAGTCACGGCACTTGCTAGTAAAGAAACGGCATGGAGGGCCATTTCTTCATAGAGCATGCGCCGATGTCGGCGCAAGCGTACATGGTAAATATCTCCTAAACCGTGCAGGTTTAGGAGATCTTTACAGTACCTACAGGGAAGCATTATTATAGGCTTACCTGCAGGTACAAGTGGTGTAACTAGGTTTACAACCACTTTAATTAATGATTTGCCTTAGTCAAGATGGAGGCGCTAAAAAAGAAGAATCGGCTCGGGTGAGGACACTGCTAGATGCCTGGACAGGCAAGTGCCATGATATTAAAAGTCATCAGCTACAGTATTTTTTGGGAGGAGCCTGGAGCTCCTCTTTATTTACATCCGAACACTGTGGCTGCTGTCATCCTGTCATTGCTTTGTACAGGCCGACTGGCCACAATCCATTAGATTCTTGCTGCAGCTGGAACATGAGGCCTTAGTATTGGAATAAACCCATTGATCTTCCAGCATATTGAAAAAATCCCCAAGTGACCTGTACTGCATCTATATCAAGGCATCTATCTATAAACGAGTAAAGCCTAGTACACACGGCCGAGAATCTTGTCGTAAAAAAACCCGTCATTTTTCTCGACGAGATTCTTGTCAAGCTTTCCTTGCATATACACTGTCAATTCCAAATCTCATCGTTGTAAAGCGCGGTGACGTACAACACGTACGTCGGCAGTATAAAGGGGAAGTTCGATTCCAATGGTGCCACCCCTTGGGCTGCTTTTGCTGATCTCGTGTTACCGCGTGTTAGTAAAAGTTTGGGGAGAGACGATTTGCGCTTTTCAGTCTTCGTGCTTTCAGTTCGTTACAGCGTGACGAATGTGCTATTTCCATTACGAACGCTAGTTTTACCAGAAGGAGCGCTCGCGTCTCATACTTGATTCTGAGCGTGCCCTTTTTTTTAAGACTCGGAAAAGCATACACACGACCGGTTTTCTCGTCGGGAAACAGGCCGACGAGAATCCTGACGAGAAAATAGAGAGCAGGTTCTCTATTTTTCTCGTCGAGATTCCCGGCAGTTTTCTCAACAAGAAACCATACACACAAACGGTTTTCTCGCCAAGAAAGCTCTCCCAGCAGTTTTCTTGTTGTTTCTTGCTGAGAAAACCGGTCGTGTGTACGAGGCTTAAAAGTCCTGGGAAGACATGGAAGCTGAAGAGGTACAACACATATAGTGTGGATTCATATTTCCAGCAACTGGCATCCCTCTATTGAAGGTTCATGGCGAGTTCATTGTTTGCACACAATACAGAATGGTCTTGGATGTAGCACATAATCCTGGCCCACCTAATTACTTTGTAACAACAATCCCTTGGCACTAAAATAGTTTCCAAACAACAGCCAGCAGGGCAGGTCCATTAAAATGGAATGTGTTACTATATGTTGGTGGCTTTACACACCCACAGGCATATTTTTGCTGCGGCACAATAAGAACCCCTACACACCGGCATCGAAATAGGGCAAATGACACATGTTCAAAATACCTACTGAACACTCCCAACAGCCAACTTCAAAAACATTCAGGGCCCCAGTGTTAAATGAACGCTACAGTGTCTGTCAGCACTGACGCTTCAGTTCTAGTTAAACCTACCCTAAAGGCACCGATGCGTGGGCGTGGCAGGAATGACAAACACCAAGCTCTTGTGTATACCAAAGGTATTAAATTGTCATGGATATGCAGTAGTGTTTGTCTGCCATCTTACCTTCCTCCTCATGTGTTCATCTAGAGACCAGACCTCCTTCACCTGGCTTCCTTTATAATCTCCTCCCAGCCTGACTCCACCCCAGGCCCTATCACTGAACACTATATTAACCTGTGCACTGCAAGCCTGCTTTGCTGATCAACGTGTTTGTTAGGCATTGTGTGTTTGGGTTCCTGCCTGCCGTGTGCTATGTCTGTCTCTCTGTTACGTTTTGGCTTGTCCCGACCATCCCTGTCTGCTCGTGACCCTTGACCTTCGGCTCGTTCTTCGTTATCCTTGTCTGCTTGTGGCCCCTGACCTTCGGCTTGTTATTCGGTTCTCTCTATCGTGTGCTGCTTCCCCTTATCCTACGGGGCGTGAGCTAGGAAACTCCAGGGGCCGCGACCTGGTCCCAGCCTGCAGCGTAACATCCTCACCACTAGAGGCCCTGGAGAAGACCAGCTGGGTCTTAGACTCCGCGCCCTGGGGAATCTTGGCTCTCGCTTCCGTTGGGATCCCGGTTGTGCTCCTCTGGTCCCGCTTTCCACAACCACCCAGTTTCCTATCCACAGAAGCCAGCCATAGGGTTCACTACCTCGCGGTGCACTCCTGTCCCCCTACGGTGTGCATCTGTCACCTGGCCACAGGTGACCCTGACAGTTTGATCAGCCATGAACCCGGCTGACATCCCGCTACCCGCGGATGATCCATTGCAGGGCATAGTTTGCAGACTTGAAACCCAGGAATCGAATCAGACTCAGGTGATGCGATTCCTCCAGGATCTGGCTTCTCGCTTCGAGCAGCTTCAGGCCTCCTTGGGAACCCTGAATCCGCAACCTCAAATACAATCAGCGGCTGCACCTATAGCACCAGTCGCAGCCACACACTCGCTACAACTGCCAGCTCCGTCCCGTTTCTCTGGGGACTCCAAGGCTTGCAGGGGGTTCCTTAGCCAATGCACGATTCATTTTGAGCTCCAGCCCCAAAACTTCCTGTCTGATCGGGCTAAGGTAGCCTATATCATTTCCCTCCTCTCTGGTGAAGCTTTAGCCTGGGCAGCCCCTCTGTGGGAACTGAATGATCCAGTGGTTTCTAGCCTGTCTGGCTTCTTGAAACTTTTTCGGAATATCTTCGAAGAACCGGCTCGTGTCTCTTCAGCGGCCAGCGCCCTTTTACGTCTCCGCCAAGAGTCTGCTTCTGTGGGACAGTATGCGCTTCATTTCCGCATACTGTCGGCTGAGTTGAGCTGGAACAATGAGGCCTTAGTCGCAACCTTTTTGCATGGCCTGTCTGATAGAGTGAAGGATGAATTAGCAGGAAGAACCATCCCCACTGATCTGGCCGGCGTTATCTCCTTGTGTAACCAGATCGATATTCGCTTTCAGGAGAGGACCTTAGAAAAGCAACGCCAGCACTCCTTGGTTCTTAGTCAGCCTGAGCTCCCCTCTCTTCGACCCGTAGAGCATCTCCTACCAGCTGAGGAACCCATGCAGCTGGGTCGGACCAGGCTATCCCCCGAGGAACGTGCTAGGCGCAGAACTCTTGGTCTGTGTCTTTACTGTGGGGGCAAAGGTCATTTTCGTGACACTTGCTCTCTTTGTCCAGAAAAACGTTCGGGTCCACTTCATCTGGAAAGTGGAGTATTGGACCCAGAAATATCACCTTCCCCTTCTCGTCTTCTGCTTTCTGTGTTCCTTCATGTTGGTGCTTCTTCTCATTCGGTCTCAGCATATCTGGATTCCGGAGCCGCTGGTAATTTCATGGACTGGGAAATCGCATCGTCCATGAGACTTACTCTTTTGCCCCTCACCACGCCTTTGGTGGTCTTGGCGATTGATGGTACTGTTCTCCCAGGGGGACCTATCCGCTTCCAGACCCTCCCTGTTAAGATGTCGGTAGGGACACTCCACCAGGAGTGGATATCCTTCCTTATCTTACCCAAGGCCTCAACGCCTATAATTTTGGGTCTCCCATGGTTACAGCTCCATTCTCCTCATGTGGACTGGACTACTGGACAGATCCTGGCTTGGGGTCCCTCCTGTTCCTCGTCCTGCCTACCCAAGGTTGCCCCCTGTGAATCTGAGCCGGTCATTCATTCCAGGTTGCATAACCATTTACATTTCTCTGTCCCTAACCACCCTTGGACGCACAGCCAGGCTAGCTTGTCTACAAGTCCTGCAGTCGCTACGTCTTGCGATGCGATTCAGGTAGTCGCTACACCTGACTCAGCTATTCACTCTGCCTCTGTACTAGTTATGCCAGTCCAGCCCATGCCCAGTGAGCCTCTCACTTTTTCTTGTTCGGGACATTCTGCTTGTCCTTCAGCTATTCAGCTTGACTCCGGCGACATGTCACCTTCTAACCAACCTGACTTCAGGGTTCCACTGACATCTGCCCAGTCTGATGGTCCTGTGCAAGATGACCAGTTCCCCTTTAAGGGTATAGGGGACCCTCCTCAGATTCCTGTTGATCCTCTCATGCCCTTGCTTATTCCTAGAGAGCCTTTGGTCCTCAATAGATCTTCTTGTCATCTCCCTACCTCGTTTTCAGTCTCTGAGGATAATTTTAAGTACGAGGTTAGACAAGTTCTGGATTCTCGGCTCTGCAGAGGCATTCTTCAGTACCTTGTGCATTGGAGAGGTTTTGGTCCTGAGGAGGCGTCTTGGATCGCTGCATCTGATGTCGCTGCACCTCATCTGTTGAGAAGGTTTCATCAGAGATTTCCCTTTAAGCCTGGGTCCAGGCGGGGGAGGGCCCATAAGAGGGAGGGTACTGTCATGGATATGCAGTAGTGTTTGTCTGCCATCTTACCTTCCTCCTCATGTGTTCATCTAGAGACCAGACCTCCTTCACCTGGCTTCCTTTATAATCTCCTCCCAGCCTGACTCCACCCCAGGCCCTATCACTGAACACTATATTAACCTGTGCACTGCAAGCCTGCTTTGCTGATCAACGTGTTTGTTAGGCATTGTGTGTTTGGGTTCCTGCCTGCCGTGTGCTATGTCTGTCTCTGTTACGTTTTGGCTTGTCCCGACCATCCCTGTCTGCTCGTGACCCTTGACCTTCGGCTCATTCTTCGTTATCCTTGTCTGCTTGTGGCCCCTGACCTTCGGCTTGTTATTCGGTTCTCTCTATCGTGTGCTGCTTCCCCTTATCCTACGGGGCGTGAGCTAGGAAACTCCAGGGGCCGCGACCTGGTCCCAGCCTGCAGCGTAACATCCTCACCACTAGAGGCCCTGGAGAAGACCAGCTGGGTCTTAGACTCCGCGCCCTGGGGAATCTTGGCTCTCGCTTCCGTTGGGATCCCGGTTGTGCTCCTCTGGTCCCGCTTTCCACAACCACCCAGTTTCCTATCCACAGAAGCCAGCCATAGGGTTCACTACCTCGCGGTGCACTCCTGTCCCCCTACGGTGTGCATCTGTCACCTGGCATAAATCATATCAGTTTTATATAAAGTCATTTGTATATTTTACACATTTCAGGAATAAGTTAATATTAATGTACAACCCAAATCCCCAAAAAGTTGGGACGCTGTGTAAAATCTACATAAAACAGAATACAATGATTTACAAATCTAATAAATCTATATTTTATTCACAACAGATAATAGAAAACATATCAAATGTTTAAACTGAGAAAATGTACCATATGTTGCTGCCATCAATTTCAAAATAAGGTCATTTTGAAATTGATGGCAGCAACATATCTCAAAAAAGTAGGGGCACGGTTATGTTTACCATGGTGTAGCATCCCCTCTTTTTTAACACTCTAAACAGCTGGGAGATGAGACCAGCTGCTGGAGTTTTGGGAGAGGAATGTTGTCCCATTCTTGTCCGATATAGGATTCTAAGTGTTCTACAGTCCTGGGTCTTCTTTGTCGTATTTTTGGTTTCAGGATGCGCCAAATATTTGCAAATGATGAAAGGTCTGGACTGCAGGCAGGCTAGTTAGGCACCAGACTCTTCTACTAAAGCCAAGCTGTTGCCATAGATTCATTATGCAGGTATGCCTTTCCAGATGCGCAAGCCGCCCATTTCATACTCCCTAATGCACCCCTCCCCCATACCATCAGAGATGCAGGCTTTTGAACTGATCACTGATAAGTCGGAAAGGTCTCCCTCTTCTTTAGTCCAGAAGACATGGTTGCCAACAAGAATGTCAAATTTCGAATACTCTGACCACAAAACAGTTTTCCACTTTGCAACAGACCATTTTAAATGAGCTTTGACCCAGAGAAGATGATGGCATTTCTGGATCATGTTCAGATATGGCTTCTTCTTTCAATGATAATGCTTTAACTTGCATTTTTGGAAGGCACGGTAAACTGTATTCACAGAATTCAAGTATTTCTGAGTCCATGCAGTGATGTCCATCACAGAATCATGTCTTCTTTTAATGCAGTGTCGTCTGAGGGCTCAAAGTTTGCAGGCCTCCCGTATTGCATTCCCTCCTCGTCTCTTGCACACAGAGATTTCTTCAGATTCTTAGAACCTTTTGATGATATTATGTACTGTAGATGATGATATATTTAAAGTCTTTGCAATTTTACGTTGAGGAACATTATTCTGAAAATGTTCAAAAAGTTTTAGAAAGTTTTTTACAGATGGCCCATCTCACTTCTGGGACACTGACTCTCTAAGATGTCATTTTTATACCTACTCATGTTACTGACCTGTTGCCAGTTAACCTAAATAGTTGCTCTTCCTTGTTAGTACCACTTTGCCAGCTTTTTGTTGCCCTATGCCAACTCTTTTGAGATGTGTTACTACCATTAAATTCGAAATTACCTTAATTTTTTCTCAACATTGTACATTTTCTCAAGTTAAACATTTCATATTTTTCCTATTGTGAATAAAATAGGGTTTATGAGATTTGCAAATCATTGCATTGTATTTATGTAGATTTTACACAGTGTCCCAACTTTTTTGGAATTGGGGTTAAAAATTATCTGTTAAGGATGAGTCCCCCAAAAAATAGAGTTTCAGTTTTGAGTAGATGCTGGTGGGTTTTATCATCGGGTGGGGACCAACAGAAGTGGAAAGATCTCATTTTTGCGCTCTAGAAAACAAATTCAGTGGCAAATTGTCTAGGCCCTAGGTCAGGGATCAGCAACCCTTTTCCACTTAAGGGCCGGATTTAATGTATGCGAATGCATGGAGAGCCGCATTCACCTGCTAGGAAAATTATTATCCTAATTTATTAACAGAGTAATAACAACAGTAAAGGTTTACCTCACTTTAAGGTGCTTCACTTATGCAAAGCCAGTTTACTCTGAGGGAGCATGTGGCTGGGGATGCGGATTTTACGGTCCCCTCCACCATCCTGGCTCCCAAGGATGGCTGACGCCAGCCAGCATGGTCTGAAGATGGGGTTCCTGCCCTTAGGTGAGATGGGGTCCCCGTCCCCGGGGGAGATGGGGGCCCAGTCTCTAGGGGTGATGGGGGCCCCATCCAAAGGGGAGATGGGGCCCCATCCAAAGGGGAGAAGGGATCCCTGTCCCCAGGGGAGAAGGGATCCCTAAAAGGGTCCCTCCATAGCAGTCTCCTCTGTCCCCTGCACCCCCCCACTGTAGTGTCCTCTGTACCCCCATAGTGTCCTTTCCCCCCCACTCCCTACCCACACACAAACACTTACTGTGTAGGTAGAACTCTCCTACCTTACACAGGTGTACAGCAGAGCAGAGATCGGCCAGTATCACAGGGCGGGAACTGCTGAAGTTAACTTTTCACATTAACAGGCTGGTGATTGGTTGCTAGGATCACCCGGCAACCAATCACCTACTGTTTATTGTGAAAAGTTACCCCCAGCAGTTCCCGCCCCCATCCAGCCTGTAACACTGAAAATGTCCGCGGGCCAGGTGCCTGTGAATTCATCACAGCCACTGATGGGCCAGACATTTAGCAAAAGCGGGCCGGGTGCGGCCCGCAGGATGCCGCCCTCTGCCCTAGGTGATCTGGGTGGAAGTGGGAGCGGGTACCTGTCAAAACTAGGTACCCATCAAAACTAGGTACCCTCTCTCCCAAAAAAAATAAAAAATAATAAAGTGTCAAAAGATAAAGAGGAGGGGGAGGCAGGAAAGCAGAATTTCCCCCTTTGGGTGAGGTTCCACCATAAGAAGTTCTATCATTAATACATTTTTAAAGTTCTGTCCCCTATGGAACAAAGCAGATGTAGTACTTTGCCCCATCTTTTTAAGTGCCTTCTAACCCTAGTTATGAGATTTGACCTGCCCCCCTCCAGTCCTGCTACAGCCAATTTGACAACAATGGCTGATTCATAAGTGTAGCTTGTCTCAGCTGTGGCTGTAAGCACTTTCCCAAGACAAGCAATGGCAAAAGGAATGCAGAGGTTGACAAGTTCCCCCTCCCTTTGCATTCTTATTGCCAGTGCTTCTCCCTGTAAAGCCGGGTACACGCGGGCCGAATGTTCAGAGACATTTACCGGTTAGAAAAAAAAAAAACAGCTGACATTCGGCCTGTGTGTATATCCGTCTGTCTGACAGAAGCCAGCCATTTGGCCGGCTTCTGTCAGACATGCATGCTGGAAAACCAGCAGCTGACTGACTCCCGATCAGCGCTCTCAGCCAATGGCGGAGAGCACTGATCGGAGTGTTCAGATGGGGGGCCGTCCCCCTGTTAGAACACAACAGCTCAGTGGGGGAGATAACTGTACTTACTTCGCATAGTGACCGACCGGAGCTGTCTTTTTTTTTTATTCAACCAAAAAAAACTTATAGTGTGTACTAGGCTTAAAGCGGTTGTATACCCGCTCCTTTTTTTTTTTTCATACCTGAAAGGCAAAAGGCATAATGAGCTAGTATGCACCGCATACTAGCTCATTATGAAATACTTATTTTAGAACGAGGCGTCGGGAACTTACCTGGTCTACGCCGACAGAGATATCACCTTTCCTCGGCGTGTCTTCCGGGTATCGCCGCTCCAGCGCTGTGAGTGGCTGGAGCGGCGATGACGTCACTCCCGTGCATTGGCAAGGTCCGGCGGCTGCCGGGCTTTAGCCGAGAATCCCCGCTGCGCATGCGCCGCTGCAGTCAGCGGCTCATTGCGGGGGGTAATATCTCCTAAACCGTACAGGTTTAGGAGAAATTATTTTTACCTACAGGTAAGTCTTATTATAGGCTTACCTGTAGGTAAAAGTTCAAAAAGAGGGTATACAACCACTTTAAATGCTCACAGCCGAGACAAGCTGCAGCTATGAATCCGCTGTCTCCTTTATAGTTGTTGTTAGATCAGTCGTGGTGGAAAGCAGGGAGGGGGTAAGGTCAGATCTAATAACTAGTAATTTAAATCACTTAGAAACATGGGACAAAGTACTACATGTACTTTCTCATATAATGGATAGAACTGTAAAAAAACTGAATCAGTATTGTCATCATTGAGAAATCTATATACCAGTATCTCACATGTGAATGCAGCAATCCTCATTGGTCACAGACTGCTGCTGTATGGGGGATTAGTGGAGGCTAATGCCGCGTAAAACATGGTCGGAATCTCCATCAAGAAAAGTTCGATGTGAGCTTTTAGTCGGAAATTCTGACCCTGTGTAGGCTCCATCTGACTTTTTCTGTCGGAATTTCCGACAACAAAAATTTAAGCGCTGGTTCTCAAATTTTCCGACAGGAAAAGTTCCCATCAGAAATTCCGATAGTCTGTATGCAATTCCAACGCGCAAAAAAACACGCATGCTCAGAATCAAGCAGAAGAGCCGAACTGCCTATTGAACTTCATTGATCTCGGCTCGTCGTACGTGTTGTACGTCACCAAGTTCTTGACGGTCGGAATTTCCGACAAGATTTGTGTGACCGTGTGTATGCAAGCCAAGTTTGAGCAATATTCCGTTGGAAAAACCATCCACGTTTTTTCAGACGGAAATTCAGATCGTGTGCACGCGGCATAAGTCAGAATAAGGTACTTATGATAGCTGCATTTAAAAATACATTTATTGCTTTTGTAATAAACACATATCGTATATACGCGAGTATAAGCCGACCCGAATATAAGCCGAGGCACCTAATTTTACCACAAAAAAAGGAAAAAACTTAGACTCGAGTATAAGCCTAGGGTGTTCATCTGCATGCCTTACTGTGCCGCACTGTGTCCATGTCCATGCCTCACTGTGCCCATGCCTCACTGTGCCCATGCCTCACTGTGCCCATGACTAGACTGACGTTTAACATGGGAGTCTATGGAGGGGGTGTCCAAATTTGAAAAATCGGTGCTCCCCGGCTGTAGGTCCTCCAAACAAAAAACTTTGCACACTTAGAGGAGAAATTGAGTTAATTGTGTGTCAAGTTTCGGGTCCAGGGGACCTACGACTGGCCAGTACCGGGTCCCCAAAGTGACCGGAGAAATTACCGTTTAACATGGGAGTCTATGGAAGGGGTGCCTGGCTTTGAAAAATCGGTGCTCCCCGGCCGTAGGTTCCCCGGACAACAAACTTTGCACACTTATAGAGGAAGAGTGGGGCTATATGTGGGCCAGTACCAGGTCCCCAAAGTCCGGGAGATCAGGCGCAAAAAGGTGACTCGAGTATAAGCCGAGGGGGGCATTTTCAGCACAAAAAAATGTGCTGAAAAACTCGGCTTATACTCGAGTATATACGGTAATTGCATTTTTTGGTGTTTTTTTTTTTTTCATTATTAGCCTGGAGTTTAGCTTTAATCTATAGGTTTAATTATTAGAGTCCTTCAGATTAACAAATCAGTTGTAGACAGTCTGCTTCCAGACCTCTAGGATGATCAGTCCGTCTAGCCTAACTACAGCTTGGGTAGTCATGCTGTATATTGTAGCCATGGCAAAAAAGACTAGGCAGTTGATACTTCATGACCATAGCAGAATTCTGTTTGGAACAATACACTTGGCTATTAAAAAACAAGGGATGCACCCCTCATATGGACGCAACCCTTTCCTTTAGATCAACGGTAAATTCCTCTTCTACCCTTGTGGGTCTCCTAGCCCACCTTTGTGACTTGGCCAGTAGTATTACGAAGTTAAATATGAATGGCTAAAAAGATTCTCTTTCTTCAAGAAACTGGACAAAGGACCTGAAGAAAATAAAGATCAATGAGCAGCGATACTACTATTAAGGGGATCCGTATCAGCAATAAAACATGGTTGATACAAATGAATAAGCAGAATGGTTTGAATTGTGGCAATTCTGTCATGTCTGACGCCTTTCTTTAAAGATGAATTTCAGGTATGGATATTTTGTACATACAGTAGCTACACTGATCCAGATTGGACCAATGTAACTATGTACAGTATATACCACACCTTACCAATGCCCCTGGAAGCTGCAAATCACTGTAGTAGACACTGCTAGAGAGCGATTATCATGCGGTCATGTGTGGCTCACCACCCAGCAAACGTTAACATGCAGTACAAGAGCCTGTTCACCGGATATACATTGATGGGATTGTATAGGAAGGCCCTTGGATCATATAGTTGTTGGTAAATCTCAAGTACATTACAATGAAATTGTACAAGCAGATTGTAATGTGAATGACCAGATTTACAAAGACAAGGGATCTGTTATCCTTAGTTATCTTGTGCTGGGAGCCACAGTCATGGTGTTTATATCTATGTGGAAAAGGGGAACAAAACGGCAACTCGGTAAAAGTTTCCAATCTGCCCTATCAAGCTTTCTTCAGAGAGAGAAAAGACAAAAAACTGATAGTTAGGGCCTATTCACAGCAGCGGCCGTGCCGAATCACGTGCGCTCATTAGTGTGCACTGTAAAAGGTGAGTTGTAACTCATTGCACTGTTAACTTTTTTTTTTCTCTTTTTTAACTTTACTGAAAGGTCACAAAATAACAATGTATTCAAATGTATGAACCGAAGTGCATTACGATGCAACGTAGCGTGTCGTAACAAACCGCACTCTGTAAAATTTAGTCGGTCATACTTTTCAGCCCACATTAATACAGCACTTTGGTGTGAACTGAAACAGCCAGACCTAGAGAGCAAATTGCCTTGTCTATGTATTGGAACTGTATTCGGAAACGCGTTTGGTGCAATGGCCCTAAGGCCTCATACACACTTGAGCTACAAAACGCTGCTTTTACAGGCCTTTGAGCTTTTTTTTTGGTCTGCCTCTAAACTTCCCTTCATGTTAACCTACACTATGCACGGGAGCTTAGAAACAGAAAAAAACACCACTTGTGTGTTCAGGAGAGGAGCTTTTGAGCATAAAAAACACCTGATGCACCTAAATGTAGGTAAATAACTCTAAATGCACATTATCCCCGGATGCTTTTAGCAATTGAGCGCTTTTTTTTCATTTCAATGGCCAAAATAAGGCAATATTCTGGCCAATGAAATAAATAAACACCCAAGTGCTTGATGCACCTAAAAGCCCTTGAAAAAAAAACACATACCGTATATACTCGAGTATAAACTTTTTGACTTGAGTATAAGCCTAGGGTGTCCATCTGCATGCCTCACTGTGCCTCACTGTGCCCATGCCGCACTGTGCCCATGCCTCACTGTGCCCATGACTAGACTGACGTTTAACATGGGAGTCTATGGAAGGGGTGCCCGGCATTTGAAAAATCGGTGCTTACCGGCCGTAGGTCCCCCAGACAACAAGCTTTGCACACTTGTAGAGGATAAATGGGGCTATATGTGTGCCAAGATCCGGGTCCAGGGGACCTACGACCGGCCAGTACCGGGTCCCCAAAATCACTGGAGAAATGACCGTTTAACATGGGAGTCTATGGAAGGGGTGCCCGGCTTTGAAAAATCGGTGCTCCCCGGCCCTAGATCCCCCGGACAAAAAACTTTGCACACTTGTAGAGGAAGAGTGGGGCTACATATGTGCCAAGATTGGGGACCCGGCCGGTACCGGGTCCCCAAATCCGGGAGATCAGGCGCAAAAAGGTGACTCGAGTATAAGCCGAGGGGGTCATTTTCAGCACAAAAAAATGTGCTGAAAAACTCGGCTTATACTCGAGTATATACGGTAGCTTTGGAGCATTTTTTGCAGCTGCTCTTCTCTTGCCAGGAGAAAAGTGAGTAGAAGAGGTCCAGTGTGCATGAGGCCTGAAAGCTCACAGGGCTCCATAAACTGGATACCGAAATTGTAGGCGACTGGTAGGAATCCAGAATTGAAGGGTACAGGTTAATACATGGAACAGGCTTTTTCATCCCACTCATATCACTACACAGGGGAAAAAAATGATCACGCTTAACAATATGGACAACAAGATTAACCTTTGGCGTTCTCTTGAGATATATCTTTTATCTGGAATGCTCTTCCTTATTGCTTCTCATTTCCACCCATTTAGACTTCACTAAGCTCACTTCTCAGTGTGGCTTATCCTGATTTATGACCTAGGGCACTACTCAGGGCCTGGTTGCTTGGTGATAGGGGCTACAAACAACCCCAACTACTCTGCTTAGAAAACCTGAGGCAATGTGAAATTCCTGTAAAAAAAATCATACATAAAAACAAAATAAATTAAGGGCTACAAGCCACTGGATTGATATGCAATGCCACATAGCGGTTCCTTTATGACCACGAGGCGTGCAATGATGTCTACACGTGCACTTGTTCCATCATCTGGATGAGCGAGTATAAAGTTTAATGGGGTTGTAAAGGTTCGTTTTTTAGTTTCTAAATAGGTTCCTTTAAGCTAGTGCATTGTTGGTTCACTTACCTTTTCCTTCGATTTCCCTTCTAAATGTTTTTTTTCTTTGTCTGAATTTCTCACTTCCTGTTCCTCCTCAGTAAGCTTGCCAGCATCATCCGAGCCGTTCTGTCTGGGGGTTAGTCAGTGTGCTCGCCCCCTCCCTTGGGAATACATCCCTGCGGGAACGTTCACAGCATCTCCCCGCAGGGATGTAGTCCCAAGGGAGGGGGCGAGCACGCTGACTAACCCCCAGCCAGAACGGCTCGGATGATGGGGGCAAGCTTACTGAGGAGGAACAGGAAGTGAGAAATTCAGACAAAGAAAAAAAACATTTAGAAGGGAAATCGAAGGAAAAAAGGTAAGTGAACCAACAATGCACTAGCCTAAAGGAACCTATTTCGAAAATAAAAAAACGAACCTTTACAACCCCTTTAAGGCCCCATTAACTAAGGCTGTGTCCAGTTGGATCAGCAGGGGATTCCTGAACAGCTCCACTGCTGAATTGGAAAAGAATGCCAATGATGGCACTTTTTTGATATCCATGTCTGTTCATATGACTCATATTAGATCTATGGGCAATTGGGTGTAAATGGACCGATAACCTCAATCCTTCAAGTTTAGGTCCAAGTAACAGAAAAAAAACTTAGAGGTAGTCAGATGTAAATGATCTAGTGTCCATTTACATTGGGTCGTCCACTGGCCAACAGATGAGTTCCACCTAGAAAACTAACAGGTGTATCTTATTGGACCACCCATGTGAAAGTGGTTGTTTGGTGGTTTTAAATGGCATGGGGAAGGGTTCAAACTCTTGCCAATTTTTTTTTACGGTTTCTATGTCCCTTTGGGGGAACTGTATACTACAGACTCAACAGGAAGTGAGAAGATGTCTCTACAAAGTGAAGGTAATTACCCTTTTATACAGGGGTCGCTGAAACTGGTACCCCTTTGCAAGATTTCCTCTCACCTCCTGTCCTGATGACAACTCCAAAGTTTAGAATTTTCCATCACTATCGGGTTGATTTACTCAAACTGGATAGAGAACAAACTCTGGTGCCGCTTTGCATGGTAGCCAATCAGCTTCTAAGTTCAGCTTGTTGAATGAAACTTTGACAAAAAACCTGGAAGCCGATTGGTTTCTATGCAGAGCTGCACCAGATTTTGCACGCTCCAGTTTTAGTAAGTCAACCCTTATTTATTATGGTGATAATGGTCACCAGGACACACAGAGGGGTAAATCCCCCAAACAATGATACAGACAGCAATAAAAACTTGACAGGGGTTTTAATCCTTCTACACTCTACCCAAAATTATAAAAACTGGTTTTGGCGATACAGAAACTAAAACCAGAAATACAGCAGCAGGTTCTGCAAGGACTGAGTGAAAGAGTGAAAGTGTTAATAACATTTCCACAAACAATGTCGTCTGCAATGACTAGTCAAGTCACTAGACCTGGAACTATAAAGTACAGGGCGGATCTCACAAATCATCTGTACTTTACATCTCTGCAATAAATTCACCCAGATGACAGACAGCTCAGCATTTCAAAGCTAAAGCAACCAGTAACTAAGACTTTGGGAAGGATTCGACCGGATCACAGAAAAAAATAAAATCGTATAAAAAGTTTGCTAAGCAATACAATAAATACAACAAAAACCTTGGGGTCATGGTGTCAGAATGAAAAATGGGCCCTATATATCTTCAAATGGTCATGTTTACCCAATGGCTGTTATCCTATAAAAAAAACTTTATTTTTTTTTCAATATTTCCTTTATCCTACAAGAGACATAGAATGCGATTAGATAAACTTATGTTCAATAACTGCACCAATTCTTATATTCTCAGCTTGTAACCTTTTTTTTTCATATTCAAATGCTCTTCTGCTCCTGGTGCAGCACTTCCCCCAACTTCCTGTTGTGGAACACGCACGCGGCTACTCCCAAAGCACATGAGTACTTGTGTGCAGGCATATTAGAATGTGCATGCTCATAAGTTTCAAGGAGTTTATCAAGTCTCATTGGATTTTGACCTGTACTAAAGGAATCAGAAAGGGTTCTATGTTACTTCACCTGTACTACAGGAATCAGAAAGTGTCACATGTGACGTCACCTGTACTACATGAATCAGAAAGTGTCACATGTGACGTCACCTGTACTACATGAATCAGAAAGTGTCACATGTGACGTCACCTGTACTACATGAATCAGAAAGTGTCACATGTGACGTCTCCTGTACTACAGGAATCAGAAAGGATTAAATACGAATTTACCTGTACTACAGGAATCAGAAAGTGTCACATGTGACGTCACCTGTACTACATGAATCAGAAAGTGTCACATGTGACGTCACCTGTACTAAATGAATCAGAAAGTGTCACATGTGACGTCACCTGTACTACATGAATCAGAAAGTGTCACATGTGACGTCTCCTGTACTACAGGAATCAGAAAGGATTAAATACGAATTTACCTGTACTACAGGAATCAGAAAGTGTCACATGTGACGTCACCTGTACTACAGGAATCAGAGAAGGTCATAAATTAATTCACCTGTACTACAGGAATCAGAAAGGATTCAATGCAAATTCACCTATGTTGCAGGAATCGGAGAGGATTCAATGTGTATTCACCTATACTAAAGGAATCAGAAAGGGCTCAATACAAATTCACCTGTAATACAGGAATCAGAAAGTGTCACATGTGACTTCACCTGTACTACATGAATCAGAAAGGATTCAATGTGACTTCACCTGTACTACATGAATCAGAAAGGATTCAATGTGAATTCACCTGTACTACATGAATCAGAAAGGATTCAATGTGACTTCACCTGTACTACATGAATCAGAAAGGATTCAATGTGAATTCACCTGTACTATATGAATCAGAAAGGATTCAATGTGACTTCACCTGTACTATATGAATCAGAAAGGATTCAATGTGACTTCACCTGTACTACAGGAATCAGAAAGGATTCAATGCGAATTCACCTATGTTGCAGGAATCGGAGAGGATTCAATGTGTATTCACCTATACTAAAGGAATCAGAAAGGGCTCAATACAAATTCACCTGTATTACATGAATCAGAAAGGGTTCAATAGGAATTTACCTGTACTACAGGAATCAGAAAGTGTCACATGTGACTTCACCTGTACTACATGAATCAGAAAGGATTCAATGTGATTTACCTGTACTACATGAATCAGAAAGCTCCCAATGTGACTTCACCTGTACTACAGGAATCAGAAAGTGTCACATGTGACTTCACCTGTACTACATGAATCAGAAAGGATTCAATGTGACTTCACCTGTACTACAGGAATCAGAAAGTGTCACATGTGACTTCACCTGTACTACATGAATCAGAAAGGATTCAATGTGATTCACCTGTACTACATGAATCAGAAAGCTCCCAATGTGACTTCACCTGTACTACAGGAATCAGAAAGTGTCACATGTGACTTCACCTGTACTACATGAATCAGAAAGGATTCAATGTGATTCACCTGTACTACATGAATCAGAAAGCTCCCAATGTGACTTCACCTGTACTACAGGAATCAGAAAGTGTCACATGTGACTTCACCTGTACTACATGAATCAGAAAGGATTCAATGTGATTCACCTGTACTACATGAATCAGAAAGCTCCCAATGTGACTTCACCTGTACTACAGGAATCAGAAAGTGTCACATGTGACTTCACCTGTACTACATGAATCAGAAAGGATTCAATGTGATTCACCTGTACTACATGAATCAGAAAGCTCCCAATGTGACTTCACCTGTACTACAGGAATCAGAAAGTGTCACATGTGACTTCACCTGTACTACATGAATCAGAAAGGATTCAATGTGAATTCACCTGTACTACATGAATCAGAAAGGATTCAATGTGAATTCACCTGTACTACATGAATCAGAAAGGATTCAATGTGAATTCACCTGTACTATATGAATCAGAAAGGATTCAATGTGACTTCACCTGTACTATATGAATCAGAAAGGATTCAATGTGACTTCACCTGTACTACATGAATCAGAAAGGATTCAATGTGACTTCACCTGTACTATATGAATCAGAAAGTGTCACATGTGACTTCACCTGTACTATATGAATCAGAAAGGATTCAATGTGACTTCACCTGTACTATATGAATCAGAAAGGATTCAATGTGACTTCACCTGTACTACATGAATCAGAAAGGGTTCAATGTGACTTCACCTGTACTATATGAATCAGAAAGGATTCAATGTGACTTCACCTGTACTATATGAATCAGAAAGGATTCAATGTGACTTCACCTGTACTATATGAATCAGAAAGGGTTCAATGTGACTTCACCTGTACTACATGAATCAGAAAGGATTCAATGTGACTTCACCTGTACTACATGAATCAGAAAGGATTCAATGTGACTTCACCTGTACTATATGAATCAGAAAGGATTCAATGTGACTTCACCTGTACTACATGAATCAGAAAGGATTCAATGTGACTTCACCTGTACTATATGAATCAGAAAGGATTCCATGTGACTTCACCTGTACTACATGACTCAGAAAGGATTCAATGTGACTTCACCTGTACTACATGAATCAGAAAGGATTCAATGTGACTTCACCTGTACTACATGAATCAGAAAGGATTCAATGCGACTTCACCTGTACTACATGAATCAGAAAGGATTCAATGTGACTTCACCTGTACTACATGAATCAGAAAGGATTCAATGTGACTTCACCTGTACTATATGAATCAGAAAGTGTCACATGTGACTTCACCTGTACTACATGAATCAGAAAGGATTCAATGTGAATTCACCTGTACTACATGAATCAGAAAGGATTCAATGTGACTTCACCTGTACTATATGAATCAGAAAGGATTCAATGTGACTTCACCTGTACTACATGAATCAGAAAGGGTTCAATGTGACTTCACCTGTACTATATGAATCAGAAAGGATTCAATGTGACTTCACCTGTACTACAGGAATCAGAAAGTGTCACATGTGACTTCACCTGTACTACATGAATCAGAAAGGATTCAATGTGACTTCACCTGTACTACATGAATCAGAAAGGATTCAATGTGACTTCACCTGTACTACATGAATCAGAAAGGATTCAATGTGACTTCACCTGTACTATATGAATCAGAAAGGATTCAATGTGACTTCACCTGTACTACATGAATCAGAAAGGGTTCAATGTGACTTCACCTGTACTATATGAATCAGAAAGGATTCAATGTGACTTCACCTGTACTATATGAATCAGAAAGGATTCAATGTGACTTCACCTGTACTATATGAATCAGAAAGGGTTCAATGTGACTTCACCTGTACTACATGAATCAGAAAGGATTCAATGTGACTTCACCTGTACTATATGAATCTAAAAGGATTCAATGTGACTTCACCTGTACTATATGAATCAGAAAGGATTCAATGTGACTTCACCTGTACTACATGAATCAGAAAGGATTCAATGTGACTTCACCTGTACTACAGGAATCAGAAAGTGTCACATGTGACTTCACCTGTACTACATGAATCAGAAAGGATTCAATGTGACTTCACCTGTACTACATGAATCAGAAAGGATTCAATGTGACTTCACCTGTACTATATGAATCAGAAAGGATTCAATGTGACTTCACCTGTACTATATGAATCAGAAAGGATTCAATGTGACTTCACCTGTACTACATGACTCAGAAAGGATTCAATGTGACTTCACCTGTACTACATGAATCAGAAAGGATTCAATGTGACTTCACCTGTACTACATGAATCAGAAAGGATTCAATGTGACTTCACCTGTACTACATGAATCAGAAAGGATTCAATGTGACTTCACCTGTACTATATGAATCAGAAAGTGTCACATGTTACTTCACCTGTACTACATGAATCAGAAAGGATTCAATGTGAATTCACCTGTACTACATGAATCAGAAAGGATTCAATGTGACTTCACCTGTACTATATGAATCAGAAAGGATTCAATGTGACTTCACCTGTACTACATGAATCAGAAAGGGTTCAATGTGACTTCACCTGTACTATATGAATCAGAAAGGATTCAATGTGACTTCACCTGTACTACAGGAATCAGAAAGTGTCACATGTGACTTCACCTGTACTACATGAATCAGAAAGGATTCAATGTGACTTCACCTGTACTATATGAATCAGAAAGGATTCAATGTGACTTCACCTGTACTACATGAATCAGAAAGGATTCAATGTGACTTCACCTGTACTACATGAATCAGAAAGGATTCAATGTGACTTCACCTGTACTATATGAATCAGAAAGGATTCAATGTGACTTCACCTGTACTATATGAATCAGAAAGGATTCAATGTGACTTCACCTGTACTATATGAATCAGAAAGGATTCAATGTGACTTCACCTGTACTACATGAATCAGAAAGGATTCAATGTGACTTCACCTGTACTATATGAATCAGAAAGGATTCCATGTGACTTCACCTGTACTACATGACTCAGAAAGGATTCAATGTGACTTCACCTGTACTACATGAATCAGAAAGGATTCAATGTGACTTCACCTGTACTACATGAATCAGAAAGGATTCAATGCGACTTCACCTGTACTACATGAATCAGAAAGGATTCAATGTGACTTCACCTGTACTACATGAATCAGAAAGGATTCAATGTGACTTCACCTGTACTATATGAATCAGAAAGTGTCACATGTGACTTCACCTGTACTACATGAATCAGAAAGGATTCAATGTGAATTCACCTGTACTACATGAATCAGAAAGGATTCAATGTGACTTCACCTGTACTATATGAATCAGAAAGGATTCAATGTGACTTCACCTGTACTACATGAATCAGAAAGGGTTCAATGTGACTTCACCTGTACTATATGAATCAGAAAGGATTCAATGTGACTTCACCTGTACTACAGGAATCAGAAAGTGTCACATGTGACTTCACCTGTACTACATGAATCAGAAAGGATTCAATGTGACTTCACCTGTACTACATGAATCAGAAAGGATTCAATGTGACTTCACCTGTACTACATGAATCAGAAAGGATTCAATGTGACTTCACCTGTACTATATGAATCAGAAAGGATTCAATGTGACTTCACCTGTACTACATGAATCAGAAAGGATTCAATGTGACTTCACCTGTACTATATGAATCAGAAAGGATTCCATGTGACTTCACCTGTACTACATGACTCAGAAAGGATTCAATGTGACTTCACCTGTACTACATGAATCAGAAAGGATTCAATGTGACTTCACCTGTACTACATGAATCAGAAAGGATTCAATGCGACTTCACCTGTACTACATGAATCAGAAAGGATTCAATGTGACTTCACCTGTACTACATGAATCAGAAAGGATTCAATGTGACTTCACCTGTACTATATGAATCAGAAAGTGTCACATGTGACTTCACCTGTACTACATGAATCAGAAAGGATTCAATGTGAATTCACCTGTACTACATGAATCAGAAAGGATTCAATGTGACTTCACCTGTACTATATGAATCAGAAAGGATTCAATGTGACTTCACCTGTACTACATGAATCAGAAAGGGTTCAATGTGACTTCACCTGTACTATATGAATCAGAAAGGATTCAATGTGACTTCACCTGTACTACAGGAATCAGAAAGTGTCACATGTGACTTCACCTGTACTACATGAATCAGAAAGGATTCAATGTGACTTCACCTGTACTACATGAATCAGAAAGGATTCAATGTGACTTCACCTGTACTACATGAATCAGAAAGGATTCAATGTGACTTCACCTGTACTATATGAATCAGAAAGGATTCAATGTGACTTCACCTGTACTACATGAATCAGAAAGGGTTCAATGTGACTTCACCTGTACTATATGAATCAGAAAGGATTCAATGTGACTTCACCTGTACTATATGAATCAGAAAGGATTCAATGTGACTTCACCTGTACTATATGAATCAGAAAGGGTTCAATGTGACTTCACCTGTACTACATGAATCAGAAAGGATTCAATGTGACTTCACCTGTACTATATGAATCTAAAAGGATTCAATGTGACTTCACCTGTACTATATGAATCAGAAAGGATTCAATGTGACTTCACCTGTACTATATGAATCAGAAAGGATTCAATGTGACTTCACCTGTACTACATGAATCAGAAAGGATTCAATGTGACTTCACCTGTACTATATGAATCAGAAAGTGTCACACGTGACTTCACCCTGTACTACATGAGTCAAAAAAGCTTCCAATGTGTATTCACCTGTACTAAAAGGAATCAGAAAGTGTCACATGTGACGTCACCTGTACTAAAAGGAATCAGAAAGTGTCACATGTGACTTCACCTGTACTATGGGAATCAGAGAGGGTCATATGTTAATTCACCTGTACTATGGGAATAAGAGAGGGTCATATGTTAATTCACCTGTACTATGGGAATAAGAGAGGGTCATATGTTAATTCACCTGTACTATGGGAATAAGAGAGGGTCATATGTTAATTCACCTGTACTAAAGGAATCAGAAAGAGTTCAATGTGTATTCACCTGTACTACATGAATCAGAGAGGATCATATGTCAATTTACCTGTCTGTACCTTTTCAATGTACAAAAATACTTTTCAGCATCACCAACCAGGTAAAAAGCCTACGAGTTTTAGATTTAATTTCACATGTCCAACATGGAATGATTAGAACAATGTATAAGGAACGGGGGCGACACGAGACCTTTAACAACATTACAGGTGTGAATAAGGGTCAGGAGGACAGGATTTGTATCCTGAAATGAAGACCAAAAACACGGAACAGGACATCAAACTAGCAGGAGGAAACTTCAAACCTAATCTAACAAAGCATCATTTTACTGAAAATGTAGTTGCTACTTGGAACAGACTTCCAGCAGAGGCAGTGAATCACTCAACAGTACATGGATTCAAACCTAGATCTATACTCAGACAAGAGAGCGGGGCTGACTGCATGGAGCACCTGGTCTGTTTTCTGACGTCATTCTTTCTAACAAATTTTAACGTTTCCAGCAATGTATAAAAGTTATTACAATATTTCACGTTTCTAACAATGTATAATAATGTTTAGAACAATGAAAAAAAAAAAAAAGGTTTCCTGTTTATAACAATAGTTCACGTTTCTAGCAACGCAGTGTTTATAACAATGTATAATCGTGTTTAATGTTTATAAAAATGAAAAAAAACATTTTTTAAACAAGGTTTCCTGTTTCTAACAATATTTAATGTTTCTAGCAGTGCAATGTTTATAACAATGTAGAAAAATAATTATAGCAAGTTGTCCTCTTTCTAACAATATTTAATGTTTCTAGCAATGCAATGTTTATAATAATGTATAAAAATAATTATAACAAGTTGTCCTGTTTCTAACAATATTTAATGTTTCTAGAAGTGCAATGTTTATAACAATGTATAAAAATAATTATAACAAGGTTTCCTGTTTCTAACAATATTTCATGTTTCTAGCAGTGCAATGTTTATAACAATGTATAAAAATGTAATTATAACAAGTTTTCCTGTTCCTAACAACATATAAGAAAATATTGAATGTTTCAATCAATGGTAAACTTGTACCCCAGCCCCTATGGTTCTTGTAGTGGCGGAGCAGTGAGCTCTCAGCAATGAACGTTCTTCCCATTCCTTAGCCCTTCAGCCTGTAAAGTCTACAAATGTTTGGCTGTAAGCAAGCACTGTACCTTTCTTGTAACAGAAGTGCTCTGCTCCCTTCCAGAGGCCGCACACCCAAATCCGGAAAACAAAATGCTCCTTTGTAAGGCACTGAGGGGGGTTAACTCCAGGGTAGAGCTCTCTTGCAGCCTGCTCCTCACCCAGACAGCCAACTGTCAGTGCATGTCGGGAAGGGAGAGGAGTGGGAGTGCAAAGGTCCTCCCTGATGTCATGGAGGGAGGAGGGGCCTGAGCTCTAATACTCTCCCATAGAAAGTGCTGAAACCTCACAAGCAAACATCATGCCTGGGAGACACAGCCTGGGCTGGGCTGCACTTCTATTCTTCTACCTATTGTAACAAAGGTGTGAAAGCTTCTCTTACTGGCCATACACCGAATGATTTTATATAGACGATCGATTTACTGTAAGAGAAAAAATAAATATCACTCAATGACTGATACACTAAACGATCGTATTGATCGATCTACTTTCCTATGATCGCATTTTCCATCCAGAATACATTTCAGTGAAATTGATTGTTTTTTTTTTTGATCAACGGCACAATAGGAGTTTTTTTTGATCAAATCGGTTCTTTAAAAGAACTGCTCCTATTTTTATGCCGCGTACACACGATCGGATTTTCTGTCGGAAAAACCTTGGATGGTTTCTCCGACAGAATTCCGCTCAAGCTTGCCTTGCATACACACGGTCACACAAAAGTTCTCTGAACTTTCGACCGTCAAGAACGCGGTGACGTACAACACTACGACGAGCCGAGAAAACAAAGTTCAATGCTTCCGAGCATGCGTCGGAATTTTGCGCGTCGGAATTGCTACAGACGATCGGAATTTCCGATTGGAATTTTTTCCGTCGGAAAATTTGAGAACCGGCTCTCAAATTTTGGCTGGCGGAAATTCCGACAAGAAAAGTCCGATGGAGCATACACACGGGTGGGATTTCCGACCAAAAGCTCACATCGGACTTTTCGTGTCGGAATTTCCGATCGTGTGTACGCGGCATTACTTGTATGGCCACCCTAATGCCTGGTACACACCATCAGAAAATCGTCGGAAAAAAAAAGATTTCGGCGCGATCGTACAATAATCTGATCGTTAGTACAGAGCTTCCGAGAGCAGATCAGGACAGCTCATCCGATATTATTTGATCGGACATGCATGAAAAGTTTTTTCGTACGATGCCATATCGTACGATTTTTGTTTCATCAGTACAGCTGTAGCTCGGAATTGCAATACAAATGCATTACAACACATGACATCACTTCCGATTTTTTATTGTCGTACGTGAATTTTCGTGACTTTAGTAAACTCTTCAGATTCGATCTGAGATTAGCATGCAAAAAAAACGGACGATCATTCCTCCGATAATCTCATCGTGTGTCTCGGGCATTAGAGAAGTTAGCATTCATTTTGTTTTATGTGGAATTCCTTGCTGCAGTTTGCACTGGGATTTCATAGTTGTGTTTAAATTGAACACAAAGGGGAGCTTTGTATAAAAATTGGGGAAATCCGGGAACAGTCACTTGTCTGGATTTGCTGCAGTTTGGACTTGTTTAGGCTTCCGGTAGGGGGGGCATTAATCACAAAGGTTGAGCCATATTTTTAGCATCCCCAACCACTCCCCCCCTCTAAGGCCTGCTTCACACCTATGCATTTTTTAATGCATTTTCAGTTCTTCAGAAACACACTACGTCTATTTAACATGGTTTCCTATGGGTCATGTTCACATCTGTGCATTTTATGGAAAGGGACTTTTTTCTGGTTTTTGGTTCTATAGACTTCAATGGATGAAAAATGTCTATTGAAAAATGCAAAATGCACCTGGAATATGAAAACTGCAACCTGCATCTGGTGAGAACCAGCCCTTAAAGTGGTTGTAAACCCACTTAGACAACTTGCACCTACAGGTAAGCCTAGATTAAGGCTTACCTGTACCTGTAGGTGCAAGAAATATCTCCTTAACTTACACGGTTAAGGAGATATTTACTATAAACCGATGCGCCAATGACGTCACACGCATGCGCACTAGCGGCCCGGCTTCATTGCCAGTTTTCTGAATGGGTTCTTGCCAGCCCGAGCGCGCATGCGTGTGAAGTCATCGCCGCTCCGGCCAATCACAGCGCCGGAGCGGCGATGCACTGACGGCAGGGACGGGACATCCAGGCAAGATGGCGGCGGTGGAGGTGACCGAGGACCGCTGCAGGGGCTTCGATCTCAGGTAAGTCATTCATAATGAGCTAGTATGCTATGCATACTAGCTCATTATGCCTTTCTTTTTCAGGGTTTTTTTAAAAAAAAAAATTGGCTTTACTTCCTCTTTAACCACCTGCCTACCGGGCACGAAAACTCCCTTCCTGCCCAAGCCAGTTTTCAGCTTTCAGCGCTGTCACACTTTAAATGACAATTGCGCGGTCGTGCGACGTGGCTCCCAAACAAAATTTGCGTCCTTTTTTTCCCACAAATAGAGCTTTCTTTTGGTGGTATTTGATCACCTCTGCGATTTTTATTTTTTGCACTATAAACAAAAGAAGAGCATTTGAAAAAAAAAACACAATATTTTTTTATTTTTTGCTATAATAAAATATCCATTTTTTTTTTCTCAGTTTAGGCCGATACGTATTCTTCTACATATTTTTTGGGGGAAAAAAAATCGCAATAAGCGTTTATTGATTGGTTTGCGCAAAAGTTATAGCAGATACAACATAGGGAATAGATTTATAGCATTTTTTTTTTTACTAGCAATGGCGGCGATCTGCGATTTTTATCGTGACTGCGATATTGTGGCGGCCAAATCGGACACTTTTGACACATTTTTGTGACCATTCACATTTATACAGCGATCCCTGCTATAAAAATGCATTGATTACTGTATAAATGTGACTGGCAGGGAAGGGGTTACCACTAGGGGGCGATCAAAGGGTTAAAGGTGTTCCCTATTAGTGATTCTTACTGTGGGGGGAGGGGACTGACTGGGGGAGGAGACCAATGGTTGTCCCTATGTACAAGGGACACACCATCGGTCTCCCCTCCCTCACAGGACATGGATCTGTGTGTTTACACACACTGATCCACGGTCCTGCTTGGTTACTGGGCAATCGTGGGTGCCCGGCGGGCATCGCGGCCGCCAGGCACGCGCATCGGCCCCTATTGGACTTTAAAGGCGCAACGTCATATGACGTCCGCCCAGGATAACAGTGTCTTCCTGCTGCTGTCAATTGACGGCGGTCGGTTGACAACTGGTTAAAGTGTTACTAAACCCACAACAGTAAAATCAGTCTGTATATGCAGTAAAGCATACTTGTTACACTCACTGTGGAGGGGTTAATCTTGTGTAAAAATGCTGTTTGATTCTGTCTTCTCTGATCCTCCCCTTCTTCCACTGTCCCCAATCCATCTGCTGACAGTACAGAGCCTTGGAGGCAAGCTGCACATGCTCAGTTAGGTGTGTATTGCTAGAGTGTTTTTTTTTTTACTTTTCTTGGGAGAGTGCATGCAATCAGCACAGGGCCAATCAGCATCATCCAGAAAGAGGGTCAGGGGTCATGCAGCCTCACAGGACAGTCAAAGGAGAATGAAAACTCCTACAAGCTTCAACCAGACACTGATAGAAGTCACAAGACTGCTATATACAGCAGATTAGAAATGGTATTTAGCAGTTTATATTTACGAAAATAATAGAATTTCCATGTCCTGTGTAGTGTGGGAGACCAGATATAGTGAATGCAGGGTCCTGGGTTTAGTAACACTTTAAGTTGCAAAAGCAGCAGACGGCGGTGCCCGTTCACATGCCATGGTCGCAATGCTTTGTTTTGCGCATGGAGCAAAGAATATCCCCCCCGGTTGCATTTGATGGGTAATACTGCTGACAAATACAACCCACTAAGTGAATGTGGGGACGCTATGCACACAGTTGCGGCATTTAAAGGGTTAAAAGAGGTGGTGAGGAGACATCATATCGCCTCCTGCCAAATGCCTCTGAAAGGCAAACCCAAATACAAATAGCCTTTCAGAGGTGTGGCAATTTAGCCGGGAGTCTAAAGTTAGCCTTACTGCCATTTATAAAGCTGATAGAAAATGACTCAGAGGACCAATACAAGGGAAGACAATTGGGAACATTTTAGGCCGTTTTGCAGAGAAGACAAAGAAAATCTGCAGCCAATGAGCGGCGAAAGCGGCGAAAGCGGATTTAGGGAAAAATAAACTCTGTGGATCGCTATGGAAAAAATTCCAGAAAATGTATGGACTTTGCCAGCCGCCAATTGTCAATATTAAATGATGAAGTGTTATATTTTCCTATCAGGGGAAGAATATTACTTTTAGGCACGCGGGGCGTTTGTTTCTCTCCTCCGAACGCCACAACTCCTGGCAGGAGAAAAGCTGCTAAAAACGCACCTAAAGCCGCATATTACACGAGCGTTTAGGTGCATTTAGGCGTCACGAGTTTGAGCATCAATGGATTCCATTAGCCAGATTTGTGAATCTAGTCTGGTCATTGGAGAGGTTAATGCTGAAAACACGTCTAAATGCGTCCAGCATCACGCGTTTAGGTACATTAAGCGTTTTCTCAGCTTGTAAACACTCCTTTTTCTAATATCCATGGACAAATACACTCACCGGAAACTTTATTAGGTACACCTTGCTAATGTCGGGTTGGACCCCTTTTGCCTTCAGAACTGCCTTAATTCTCCGGGTCATAGATTCAACAAGGTGGTGGAAACATTCCTCAGAGATTTTGGTCCATAGTGATATAATAGCATCACACAGTTGCTGCTGATTTGTCGGCTGCACATCCATCATGGGAATCTCCCGTTCCACCACATCCCAAAGGTGCTCTATTGGATTGATATCTGGTGACTGTGGAGGCCATTGGAGTACAGTGACCTCATTGTTCTGTTCGAGAAACCAGTGGTGAGATGATTGGAGCTTTGTGACATGGTGCATTATCCTGCTGGAAGGAGCCATCAGAAGATGGGGACACTGTAGTCATAAAGGGATGGACATGGTCAGCAACAATACTCAGGTAGGCCGTGGTGTTTAAACAATGCCATATTGGTACCAAGGGGCCCAAAGCGTGCCAAGAAAATATCCACCACACCATTACACCACCACCAGCCTGAACCATTGATACAAGGCAGGATGGATCCATGCCAAAGTTGTATCCTGGCCTAGGCCAACAAGGCCCAGGCCTAGGGCAGCACTTTGCAGGGGGGCAGCACAGAAAGAGTCCCCACAGGCTTGTGCTACACTGTTCATGTGCTTCTAATTTTGACTGTCTTATCATCCTGGACCACAAACCTTCCTCACTGTGCTATATGTTTTCTGTTGCACCATTGGCATGGTTATATCTTCTTAGTCCTCTCCATAAAATTATCAGAAATTTGTGCTTAAAGTAGAACTATAACTATAGGCAACACTTTTCTTTTTCATTTTGGATAGAGTAAGGGAAGGTTATTGCCCCGGTCAGTTTATTTTTTACCATCCCTGTCCCATTGCAGAGATTTCCCTTCACTTCCTGCCCCATAGCCAAACAGGAAGTGAGAGGAAATCTATGAAAATTAAGGGAATTCATTCTCCCCCCCCCCCACAGTCCCTCAGAACTAGTGTCCCCACATGAAATTTTCAGGGTGGGTATTAAACAGCAAGGGGTGTGGCCTTGACAGGAAGGGGTGGGTCATATTTAAATTAGGGGGTGCACAAGTTTAGTCAGGGCTAGAGCAGCACAAATCCTAAATACACTACTGATCCATGCATTCATGTTTTTTGCTTCAATTTCTGACCCGACCACCTGAATGTTGCAGCTGAAATCAGGACTCATCAGAACAGGCAATGTTTTCCAATCTTCTATTGTCCAATTTTAGTGATCCTGTGCAAATTGTAGCCTCAGTTTCCTGTTCTTAGCTGACAGGAGTGGCACCCGGTGTGGTCTTCTGCTGCTGTAGCCCATCTGCTTCAAGGCTTGATCAGTTGTGTTGTGTGTTCAGAGATGGTATTCTGCATACCTTGGTTATAACGAGTGGTTATTTGAGTAACTGTTGCCTTTCTATCATCTCAAACCAGTCTGCCCATTCTCCTCTGACCTCTGACATCAACAAGGCATTTTTGATCACGCAACTGCCGCTCACTGGATATTTTCTCTTTTTCCCACCATTCTGTGTAAACCCGAGAGATGGTTGTGGGTGAAAATCCCAGTAGATCAGCAGTTTTTGAAATACTCAGACCAGCCCGTCGTCCACCAACAACCATGCTATGTTCAAAGTCACTTAAATCCCATTTGTTCCCCATTCTGATGTTCGGTTTGAAAGTCAGTAAATCGTCTTCACCACGTCTAGATGCCTAAATGCATTGAGTTTCTTCCATGTGATTGGCTGATTAGCAATTTGTGTTACCAATCAATTGAACAGGTGAACGTAATAAAGTGGCCGGTGAGTGTAGGTTAACAGGTGCCTTTAGGGCTTCATTTAGAAGTGCATGGGGGGGGGGGTAAAATTGCACGGATGAGCCACTTTTGTGTCACCCGCCAACTGCGCCCCCCCTAAGCTGTAAAAGGTAGTGGACAGGGGTGTTTACATTCTATGGTTGCGATGCTTCACACCCGCAGCAAAGTCTACCAGACATGTAGAGATCACATTCAGGCAAACAGAGAAGCGCCGCAAATGCCCTGCAACCGCGTTTGTTGGCAAAAATGGGATTAAAACAAGTGGCGAGAAGGCGTCACATCGCTTCGTCACCACTTGTCAGTAGCCTCTGAAGCACAATCCCAACATGGATCAGGCTTCAGAGGAAAGGTCGTTTTTTTTTTAAGCTCAGTGCGCTCGAGGTCTTAGGTCTCATTTTGTTCTTGCGGGATTAGGTGTTCTAGATCACGATTTTTTAAGTGCGACTTACACATTCCCACGTGTTGGGAATAGAGCAGCCAATTCACATCAATGGGCTGTCCTAGGCACACTTATCACCCAGAAGAAAGATCTGCTCTTTTTTGGGCAACAAACTTCTTGAGATTTTTAAAGGCACGTTTAGGCGCGATTTTAGCGATATTCTAACGCGTGACAATCGCTGCAAAACCGCACAAGATTTTGGGGTGCCATTAGGAATGGAAACACTGCAACTTGCTGGTAACTTCAAATCGCCAAGTGTGAATGGGGCTTTATGGTCAAGCCTTCACTTTGTTAATATTTGTAAGGGTGAATCCTTACAAAGATTTGAAAGATTTCCTTTCTGGGTTTTTTTGGGACTCGCAGTCACCTTACAATGACAGAAAGTGACAACATATAAGAAATAGATTGCACCGTCCTAAAATAGAAGTACAAACGTGAGCCAATTCTGTGTTATAGTTATCTTTTTTCATTTAAATTGTTACTAAACCCAGGACCCTGCATTCACTATATCTGGTCTCCCACACTACACAGGACATGGAAATGCAATTATTTTTGTAAATATAAACTCCTAAATACTAGGGCTGTTACTGATTAAAATTTTCGTGTTCGATTAATCGTTTTTTTTTTTTTTATAGATTAATCGACTAATTTCGTTTAATTATAACGCACATACAGATCCAACTACTTTTAGCTGATCTCCTTGCAGGCCGATTCCCAGTGCAGCTACCAACCACTGAAAAAATGGATAGCAGGATATAAAAAACACACAAAGGCAGCGCTCGATGGGAATAGCATTAAAACGTTTATAGTCTTCAAGTAGGTAACAAAATAAATATTGCACTGGAGATAAAATCGATGTAGCTACATAAACTGTAAAAATGGTTCGAGTAATACCAAACGGTAGCAAAAGCAGTCATAAAAACATGTAGCTAAGTATGATACTGGTATAAAAATGTGTACAACGATACCACTGCTGAATCCAGATGAGGAGGGGCTAACATCAGTCCGTCGGCATGTAGATGTCCCGTGAAGGGAACTATCACAACTCCCGGTGGATGGCTGTAGAATCCCAGGTTGATAGAGGGAAGTGTAACAGCCCTTGCGTGTGGCAGATAGTAAGGTCCCGCCGGCATGCAGATATGAAGGCACAGCAAAGGAGCCCTTCAGATGGACATGGCTAACCCCGCCGGTGACCGTGACGTCACCGGATCTCCGACAGAACTCCCTGAAGACCCGGAAGCCAGCGGAGAGGTGAGTACCGATCAAAAGAATTTTAAATCGATCAAAAAAATGTATCGATTAATCGAGGAATTAATAATTAATTTCCACAGCCCTGCTAAATACCCTTTCTCATCAGCAGTATATAGCAGTCTTGTAACTTCTATCAGTGTCTGATAAAGCTTGTAGGAGGAGTTTTCATTTTTCTCTGACTGTCCTATGAGGCTGCAAGACCTCTGACCCTCTGTCTGGACAGTGCCGATTGGCCCTCTGCTGATCACATGCACAAAACTCTCTAGCAATACACACCTAACTGAGCATGTGCAGAGTGCCCCCCAAGGCTCTGTACTATCAGCATATGGATCGGGAACAGTTGAAGAAGGGAAGGATCAGAGAAGACAGGATCACACAGCCTTTTTAAACAATGCAGAGGATTAACCCCGTAGGTTCCACAGTGAGTATAACAAGCGTGCTTTACTGCTAATACAGACTGATTTTAGGGTTATGGGTTTAGTAACACTGTAATGCTGAACTCCAGGCAAACATCTAAATACAAATGTAAAATACATATATGGGTGATATTTCTCCTGCCATCCTGGATTTGTATTAGCGTCCCACCAGTCCTAAGATTTACACAGTCTTGCTAGTTGATACAGGCAGGGTGGTGACCTGCAGTTAAACAATAAGGCTGGGTCACCTCCCCACCCCCAGCCTGTGAGATCACACCTCTACTCATACCGTTCTCCCCTCTCATTGGTTCATTCATAGTAGCATATGGGCATAAAGCACGCTTGATTGGTAATTAGTGGTGTCCCCTACGACAGAGTCAAAATGTAGGTTCCTTACACCAGCTAACTATAAAAAAAAAAATGTAAATGAATAAAAACCTAAAATAATGTGTGTTTTGTTTGGATATCTGCTTTATTAACTGACAGCAGGGAGCGGTCCTGTGCTTGCCTTATGTTGCCCATGGGCTCCATGCTTCATTTGGAACCCCACGTCCTCCATTGGCTTCCAACAACCAAGAAGGATCCATTCATGTAGTTCCTTGATAGGTGAGTGAGTGGAATCATTGAAAAGTAGTATGGAGCCAATGGAGGGACATGGCAGATCACTCAACTAAATTAGCTATTTAAAAGAAGAAGAGAAAACACAAAGTGCCAAGGCCCACACATACCTGTATGCACCTCTATTATGGGATGGAACAATTCATTCTTTATACCCATCACTTTCAGGTACTGTCAGGTCACACAGAGATCGGATGATAATAACAACAACAACAACAACAACAACAACCAACCACCAACAACAACCAACAACAACCAACCACCAACAACAAACAAACAGTAAGCATTACAAACCACAAAAAAGTGAATGATAACAATAAGGGTGACTTTAGATGTGCGGCTAAGTTGCCCTGCCTCTAAAAAACCCATCTTCTTTCAGATCACTTTTCAGAGGTGTTTAACAGGCGGTGAATAGGCAATATAACACCTTCTCAATTGCCTGTTTTAACCTCGTAAATGCCGCACAAACACGCCACATGTAGTTGCGGAGCATTTACAGCACTTGAATGGGTGACGTTCAGCGGCAGTGCTGCTCCTTGAATGCGACAGGGGCAATGATGTTTTCCACAGGCGCAAAGCTCTATAACCGCAGTATGTGAACGCCCCCATCAACTGCCGTTGTAATTTAAGGGGGAGGGGGTGATTGAGGGGAGCTAAAAACACAGGTCAGCCGCATGTCCTCTTTTCCCTATCGCAAGTCTAAATGAGTGCGTAATGCGAATCTTTGAAGCCAATCTGTAAAAATAAACGAAAACGCGGTATCTGTGTGCTCCTTGGCATGCAACCACTGCGTCTACGTACAAAAGTTATCACCAAGACAAACGACTGTGATTAAGTCCCATAAATACCATATTTGTAATAGTTGTGTGTAATAAACATAAAATGCTGACATTCCCGACTGATATAAGAAAGGATTTCTGCCCATCTTGTGTTCACAATGCAGTGAGCTGGACATGGAAAGTCTCATCCAGGTGACTTCATTCACATCTACATTATATGAACCCAAATAGCCAATCATACCTCCAGTCCTCATAGTCAAGACTCTTATATTGAACTATCAGTTTGGTGTGGTCACTTTAGGGGCTGGTGTGGTCACTTTAGGGGCCGGTGTGGACAGTTTTTTGTTTGCATCAGAAATGCTTCTTTCCAAATACAAGCAAATGAGAATGCACAAGCAGCGTGACGCGGGTCAAATGTACCCGCAAAGAATTGTGAACGATCCCAGAGGAGCTTCATACTGATGTCAACAGCGATCGGCATTTTCTTGCAACACAGGCCCTAAGTCTGATGCCTCGTACACACGACCGGTTTTCCTGACGGGAAAACTGCCATGAGAGCTTTTGGCCGGGAAAACCAGCTGTGTGTATGCTTCATCGCAGTTTTCCCGACAGGATAACTGCCACGAATCGCGGCGGGAAAAAAGAGAGCTGGTTCTCTATTTTCCCGTCAGGATTCCCGGCGGTCTTTTTCACTGCAGTTTTCCTATGGCAAACACTGCGGTGGAGCATACACACGGCCCGGGATTCCCAGCCAAAGTTCTTACCACAGTTTTCCCAACGAGAAAACCTCTGGTGTGTACAGGGGGAAAGCTACCGAGCAGGTTCTCGGTTTTCCCGGTGGACTTTTTACCGCCGGGAAAACCGATCGTGTGTACTAGGCATGACAGTACAATAGAACACAGTATAGACCAGTGGTGCAGCCCAGGGGCCAAATGTGGCCCTTTGCTTGCCTTTATCAGGCCCATGGGACACTATTCCTCCCACTGATACAAGGCACTATTCCTTCTACACCAACAATGGGGCATAATTCCAGTCATCAATATTAATAGGGCACTTTTTCTACCACTCTCCCCAACAATGGGGCACTATTCTTCCCACTGACACCAATGAGGGACACCATTCCTCCCACTGACACAAACAATGGGGAACTACTCCTCCCACTGACACCAACAATGGGGAACTACTCCTCCCACTGACACCAACAATAGGGAACTACTTCTCCCACTGATACCAACAATAGGGAACTACTTCTCCCACTGACACCAACAATGGGCCATTATTCCTCCCACTGACACCAACAATGGGGAACTATTCCTCCCACTGACACCAACAATGGGGCACCATTTCTCCCACTGACACCAACAATGGGGAACTATTCCTCCCACTGACACCAACAATGGGCCACTATTCCTTTCACTGACTCCAACAATGGGCCACTATTCCTTTCACTGACACCAACAATGGGCCACTATTCCTTTCACTGACACCAACAATGGGGAACTACTCCTCCCACTGGCACCAACAATAGGGAACTACTTCTCCCACTGACCCCAACAATGGGCCATTATTCCTCCCACTGACACCAACAATGGGCCATTATTCCTCCCACTGACACCAACAATGTGGAACTATTCCTCCCACTGACACCAACAACGGGGAACTATTCCTCCCACTGACACCAACAATGGGGAACTATTCCTCCCACCGACACCAACAATGGGGAACTACTCCTCCCACTGACACCAACAATGGGGAACTACTTCTCCCACTGATACCAACAATGTGGCACTATTTCTCCCACTGACACCAACAATGGGGAACTATTCCTCCCACTGACACCAACAATGGGCCACTATTCCTTCCACTGACACCAACAATGGGGAACTACTCCTCCCACTGACACCAACAATGAGGCACTATTCTTCCCACTGGCACCAATGGTGGGACACTATTCCTCCCACTGATACCAACTGCAGGGCCCTATTCTTCCCACTGACACCAATGATGGGTCACCATTCCTTCCAATGATGGGATACTATTCCTCCCACTGACACCAACAATGAGGCACTATTCTTCCCACTGACACCAACAATGAGGCACTATTCTTCCCACTGGCACCAATGGTGGGACACTATTCCTCCCACTGATACCAACTGCAGGGCCCTATTCTTCCCACTGACACCAATGATGGGTCACCATTTCTTCCACCAATACCAACAATGGGGCACTATTCCTCCCACTGACACCAAAAATGAAGCATTCCTTACTCTCACTGACACCAGAGCATTTTCTACTCACACTGACTACAGTCCGGCCCCCTCAAAGTCTGAAGGACAGTAAATTGGCCCTTTGTTCAGAAAGTTTGGAGACCCCTGGTATAGACTGATTGACTTACATCCTTCTCCCACTCTAAGAAATGACAGGAAGCGAATATAAAGACAGGCTCGGGTACACAGGCTGGCTGTATTTAAAGATACTATTTAGGCTGGTTTCACACTGGGGCGGTGGGGGCGGTGGCAGTATAGCGCCGCTATTTTTAGCGGCGATATACCGTCGGGATTGTTGAGCTATTCGGCCGCTAGTGGTGCGGTTTTAACCCCCGCTAGCGGCCAATAAAGGGTTAATACCACCCGCAAACCGCGGCCACAGCCGCGGTTTGCGGGCGGTATTACCGCGGTATCCCATGCATTTCAATGGGAAGGAGCGGTGGAGGAGCGGTAAACACACCGCTCCAAAGATGCGGCTAGCAGGACTTTTTTTACCGTCCTGCTAGCGCACCGCTCCAGTGTGAAAGCCCTCAGGGCTTTCACATTGGAGAGAAAGGAGCCGCTGTTTAGGCTCGGTTTGCAGGCGCTATTTTTAGCAAAATAGCGCCTGCAAACCGCCCCAGTGTGAAAGGGGCCTTAATAAAGACACAACTGGGTTAAGAGGTGGTCCTTTATTATCGGTCTGCCTGGACTATGGTTTTATTGACTTTTGTATGTCACGGCTGTATTTATGAGCAACTCTAAAGTAGAAGGAAAGGCTAAACAATAACTGCCATCCCATATACAGTATTTTATTATAATGAGCACTGTAAATACATGGGTAAACTTGAAGAAAAGGGATTTGGAGTGAGAGAAAATGCTAAAATGTATATGGTGCCCCTGGGAACAAGGAAGCAACAATTTAAAATGATTGGACACAGCTGATCACATGCGAAAGGGCCGCTGTGATTGGCCCGTTACCGCAATCTATGATCAGCTGTGGACACAGCAGTCACAGAGCGCTCCCCGGGGTTTGGTAGACATGCAAGTGGGAGGACGTCCTCCCAGAACCGGAGAGCCACACAGCAGCGATCTTTGGGCTATAGCGTGGGCACAGAACGATTAAAGATGAAAACGTACAACAATCTCTGTGACTGGGAGTTCTGCTTTAAAGTGACACTAAACAATATTCTCTGTGAGCTCCCAACCTCTGCTTCTCCCCCTCACTTCTAAAATGAGCCGTGTACTTCAGGTGTGATCATGTGCACTACAAATCCCATAGTATATAATAGAGTGGCTACATTCCTACATACAGAGGGACCATGGAGAACAATCAACGTCACCCTCCAACAGGAAGTCACATCACAGCAGCAAAACAAAGGAATTGGGAGATTTTAAAGGAGGCCGAAAGCAATACTTTGAGTTAAGAATACATTCCTGAAATGAATGTTTTTTTTTTTAAATTCAGTTTTGTGTCATTTTAACCTCATTTCCAAAAGAAATGTCAAAACAAAGTAATTGAAACCCCAGAATGCTGCTGAGTGGTGAAGCTTTTGAATCCACAAAACGACGACGTCATTCTACAACAAAGCAAACACGCCGAGGATTGTAACCCCGCTATCATACATGGAGATTGTACAAACACATTACCATCGAGCTGCCAGTTCAGAGAAAGGAAATGGAATGAAAACATTGAGATTTGTTAAAAAAAAAAAAAAAATCTAAACACAATGGTAAGCTGAAATCCAGCCTAAACTAATATTACCTAAATACACAATATTGCCAAAAGTATTGGGACGCCTGCCTTTACACGCACATGAACTTTAATGGCATAAAGCCCCGTACACACGGTCGGACTTTTTGCCAACAAACTTCATTTTGAGCAAGTTTGACAAAAAATCAGACCGTGTGTGCGCTCCATCGGACAAACTTTTTTGGTTTCCATCGGACAAATGTTCGGTCTGCAAACGGACAAACTTTTCGCCAACAAAAGTCAGATGGAGCAAAGTCCGACCGTGTGTACAGAAAACCATCGGACTTTTGTCCGATGGACAAAACAAATAATGTTACAATCAACCAACAACAGCAGAAGTTGACCAAAGGGTGGCGGTAAAGAGCAGAAAAGAGCAGAAAAAACACGTGATGTTGCAAAAAGTTTTGGGAAAGTTTGCAGAAAAGTCCTGTGGTGTGTATGCTATGGGTGTTCCCGGCCAACTCCGTTCGGACAAAAATCCACGGAAAAGTCCAATGGAAGTCCGACCGTGTGTACGAGGCTTTAGTCTGTAGGGTTCAATATTGAGTTGGCCCACCCTTTGTAGCTATAACAGCTTCAACTCTTCTAGGAAGGTTTAGGAGTGTGTCTATGGGAATGTTTGACCATTCTTCCAGAAGCGCATTTGTTATATACAGTACTGATGTGGACAAGAAGGCCTGGCTAACAGTCTCCGCTCTAATTCACCCCAAAGGTGTTCTACCAGGTTGAGGTCAGGACTCTGTGCAGGCAAGTCGAGTTCCTATTTAAGTGAATATTTTATTGATGGAATTTGTTATTTTTATGTTGGTTTTGTCATGCATGTTATGTTTTTTTTTTTTTTCAATAAATTTTTATGTTTTGAGCACATTTGATCAGCAGTTTGTTACACAAAATGGATTTATATACTTTACAAACTTCAAACGCAAGCTGAACCCGCACGGCATTTTGCCATCTATACATGCCCCAATAATTGTACCAACATCACCACAATGAAAGAGGGCACCTCCAAGGACTAATGGCCAACTCTGTCCTTTCACCTTCTTATATCTCCACAATGTTACACACAAATACTCCAACAGGTAGGTACTGCAGTACAAGGCAGTGGAGAACACATGTATAAGGAGGATGATCCCAGAGATGCCAGTGAAAGACCCTGACAGTTGTTCATAACCGAAAACCGGCCAAGGGCTATTAAATCCATGCGTTTCCTTTCACATATTCCATCTGTTATCACGTAGGCCAGAGCTTTTACACTTTGCTATGAAATATTTATTGAAGGACTTTGCATATTGCTTTGTATGCTATTTGAATATACCGTCAGAGAGAACTACAGTAAGACAACTTCACACAAAGCTCCAAAGATGTTCACCCAATTGTGACATCTGGAATCCTTTTACAAAGTCTGTGGCCAATCTCATAGAACAACGTACAACTGGCAATACCTTAATGTATCATCAACAACTTATCTTTACAAACTAGTAAAAAAATGTATGTTTACAAAGTTTGTAATATTTGCAGGCTGGGTTTACATAGAATCCAATCCAGCAATGCCCAGCTGGTAGTGTTATGTTCCGTTGCAGACATCAGGTGTTACATGCTAGGTAAAAGTTGACTTTCCCTGTTTTAAATTGTCATATAAATATATGCTTTAAATCAAATCTTTATTATTTTGTGGCGATAACATGGTGTGGGCAGATTTCTGCCAGTCACAGGTTGGGCCACACCCCTCCAGCCTGTGTCTTAGAATAAGAGGGAGGCAAAGCCTCCATTAATCTACATGTAATATCCTGCCTCCATTGTGCTTAGCTGGTTAGTGGACATGGAGGAGGAGGGAGGGAGTGGGCTGTCATTTTTCCACTGTGTATACGCATAGTCGCTCTATAGTCACATCGTGGAAAAGGGGGGGGGGAGATTCCGGCGCTCCTAGCGATGTGATGCCTTTAAAATGAATGTAATAGTGGCTCTAATGGCACTTCTAAGTCAATCTGTATATTAAAAAAACAAGAGGAGGCAGCCATCCTCAGAGGGTGTCCATGTCCTCTGTCAGCAAGAAGTGTAAGAAAGAAGGGGGTGGAGGCGCCAACTAAATTAGTCCTACTGTAATCATTAATGTAAGTATAGTATATATACTTACAGGTTCACTTGAAAATGATAGCCATCGAGGATGGGGGTGTTCTGAGGTCTGTTGGTGCTGCTCTGCTGGCTCTGGCAAAGTTCCCCTCAGCCGTGAGGTGTAGGAGATGTCGATTTTCGTTTGCACAGGCTTCTCTGCGGTGTCACATGACAGGAAGCTCCATGCTAACCAGTCTGGAACGTGGAAGTGATGTCATTCAGCAGGGCGGTCCTCCAAACATAGAGTGGGACGTTTCACAGGCTACGCGCTCGAAGCTCACAGCTTCTTCTACTGGCCTCTAGAAGAAGCTGTGAGCTTCGAGCGCGTAGCCTGTGAAACGTCCCACTCTATGTTTGGAGGACTGCCCTGCTGAATGACATCACTTCCACGTTCCAGACTGGTTAGCATGGAGCTTCCTGTCATGTGACACCGCAGAGAAGCCTGTGCAAACGAAAATCGACATCTCCTACACCTCACGGCTGAGGGGAACTTTGCCAGAGCCAGCAGAGCAGCACCAACAGACCTCAGAACACCCCCATCCTCGATGGCTATCATTTTCAAGTGAACCTGTAAGTATATATACTATACTTACATTAATGATTACAGTAGGACTAATTTAGTTGGCGCCTCCACCCCCTTCTTTCTTACAGCTCTATAGTCACATGACTGCTCAGATGTGATAGGGAGGGAATGTTCAGCATAGAAACTCACTGAAAACTGAGCATGTGCAGAATTGTCACCACAGATGCAAAATCCCTAGCTGAATTGGGGACAAAAACAGAAGGTGGAGATAAAGAACAGTGGGATCAACCAGGTTTTTTTGCAGAATACAGAAGAAGAATCGCATAGTGACTGAGTGAGTCTGACCAGCATGTAATACATGATTAATTCAGGATCGTCCATCCAGCCAGCTGCACCCTTTCAGGACTGTGCCACCACCACAGGCTCACCCCTCTTCTGTGGACTCCTCTATATATATATATATATATATATATATATATACATACACACACGTGTGTGTGTGTGTGTGGTTTTTATACTATTGTGAGTATTTGTTTTTAATTTTCTTTGTAATTAAACGTTGTTGGAACTTACTACACCAGAGTGGTCGCGCTTTCTCCCTCCCTTCCCCTTTCTAGCCAACATTGTGTATGGCCATATTTGTTGCAGACCATACACATGTGAATTTCACAGTGTTTCTGATGAACTGGCTAAAAATTCCTTCATGATTGCCCTGTCACCACCCTCTCACTCAACATCCTTTGAATGAAAAATGAAAGAAGCTGAGAAAGTCTCTAGCGAAACAGTGGCTTCATCCCACCAGATGCAGCTGCTGTTTGGATATTCTGACAGTCACTAGTGTCATCCGCGCTGTATAACGTGGATGGAGGAACCTGTTGGATTTATTTAAAATCGAATAGCGTACCTGATAGAGTGTCCCGGCCTGCTAAGTTAATGCTGATGACTTCTATGACACTGCTTCCCGAGGGATGTCTCCTGGCTCGAAAAACTGCCCCATAGAAATCTATGAGTATATTGCACAGGCACGGCTAGTGCATAGATTTAGTGAAAAGATGTAAACATCTCTGAGGGATGTGGGATGGAGGTACAGTTGTGCTTATAAGTTTACATACCCTGGCAGAATTTATGATTTCTTGCCCATTTTTCTTTTGCTTTCCCCATGACTCAGAATCCAGAAACGTCAGTGCAGCACTGGATGAAAGATGCAAGGGTCTGTCAGGAGTCCAGAAACGCATTGACCTTTTATACACACACACTAATTACAAGCAAACAGATCACAGGTGAGGATGGTTACCTTTAATAGCCATTCAAATCCCTTTGTGTCAACCTGTGTGCATGTAATCAGGCCAAAATCAACAGGGTATGCAAACTTTTGATCAGGGTCATTTGGGTAGTTTCTATGATTTAAAAAGAGTAAACACAGTTGATTGATAATAAATGGCTTCAGCCAAACACTAACCATGAGTCAAAGAAATGTTTTTGTGTTATCGTTCATATTCTCTGAAAAATGGTCAAGAAATTATAAATTTTGTAAACTTAGGAGCAAAACTAATGCGCCGTACACACGATCCGAATATCGTACGACAGATCGTACGACTTTTTTCGCTTAAATAGTCGCAAGTAAAAATAAATAGGTTATTAACCACTTGCCGCCCGCCCTATAGCGGATTGACGTCGGCAAAGTGGTTTCAAAATCCTGTCATATGACGTCCTCAGGATTTTGAGCCGCTGCGCGCCCCCTGGGGCGCGCATCGCGGCGATCGTTGTTACGGGATGTCAGTCTGACACCCCGCAACACCGATCTAGGTAAAGAGTCTCCGACTGAGACTCTTTACCACGTGATCAGCCGTGTCCAATCACAGCTGATCACGATGTAAACAGGAAAAGCCGGTGATCGGCTTTTCCTCACTCGAGTCTGTCAGACGCGAGTAGAGGAGAGCCGATCGATTATCAGCGCAGCGCCCCCCCCCCCAGAGGATGCCCACTGGGCCACCAGGGATGCCACCAGACCACCAGGGATGCCTACCACCAGGTATGCCACCCTAGACCACCAGGGATGCTAATCAGTGCCCCTAATGGATTGCAATCAGTGCCCACAATGGATGCCAGTGCCCACAATGGGCATCACTGATTGGCAGGCATTATTGTTTGGCACTGATTGGCATCTATTAGTACAACACATTACAGTGCCACCTATCAGTGCCCATCCATGCCACCCATTAGTGCCCATCCATGCCCATCCGTTCCACCTATCAGTGCCCATCCATGCCGCCTATCAGTGCCCATCCGTGCCGCCTATCAGTGCCCATCCGTGCCCATCCATGTCGCCTACCGGTGCCCATCCGTGCCGCCTACCGGTGCCCATCCGTGCCGCCTACTGGTGCCCATCCTTGCCGCCTACCGGTGCCCATCCTTGCCGCCTACCGGTGCCCATCCGTGCCGCCTATCGGTGCCCATCCGTGCCGCCCCATCAGTGCCCGTCAGTGCCGCCCCATCAGTGCCCGTCAGTGCCGCCCCATCAGTGCCCGTCAGTGCAGCCCCATCAGTGCCCGTCAGTGAAGCCCCATCAGTGCCCATCAGTGAAGGAGAAAACGTACTTATTTACAAAGTTTTGTAACTGAAACAAAAAAAATACGGGTTTTTTTCAAAATTTTCAGTCTTTTTAAAAAACAAATTTGCAGAAAATAAAAAAAATCGCAGAGGTGATCAAATACCACCTAAAGAAAGCTCTATTTGTGGGAACAAAATGATAAAAATTTAGTTTGGGTACAGTGTAGCACAACCGTGCAATTGTCATTCAAATTGCAACAGCGCTGAAAGCTGAAAATTGGTCTGGGCAGAAAGGTGTATAAGTGCCCAGTATGGAAGTGGTTAAAGTCACGAAAATTCTCGTACGACAGAAAAAAAAAAAAAAAAATCAGAAGTGATGTCATGTGTTGTAATGTATTTGTATTGTATTTTCGGACGACAACTCTACTGACTAAACGAAAATCGTACGATCTGACATCTAACGAGGAAAATTTCCGTGCTTGTCCGATCTAATAATAAATTGGATGAACTGTTGTGATCGGCTCTCAAAAGTAGTGTACACACGATCCGAAAATCGTACGATTCTTCCTCGGACGATCGTTTTCGTCCAATATTCGGATCGCGTGTACGGGCCAATAAGTGTACATCTGGGGTGAGGGAGGGTGGAGTATTTTGGAACACGGGGGCAAAAAGGTAAAGTTCTCTTTGATAAAAGTACACTTATCCTTTAAGAAAACAAATATGTTTCACCATTAAAACTATTGCAGAGATTGTTCACTTTCTGTCGCCATAACACGGGACATGATAGAAAATCTTCCCAGCAAAGACACAGAGGGCAGTAAAAGGTTCTAAACATTCCATAACTAACAGCAGTGGTAAGATTTCCACCAGATCGGCATTTTATTTACCAGTTAAACAGAACAGTGCAAACTGCTCGCTGTACTGAAGCCCGTGTCAACCAATCACATATTTACCACGAATACGACAGATTAAAGTTGATTTTAAATTGGATGTCAGTTTGTTGGAACACACCATTGGTCTTTGTAAGCAAGTTCTATTTCATGAGAGTTGCCTGTTAATCATTAAAGATTTATGAAAGTATCAATGTTCTTCTGCTTGACTTCAAATCAAAATACCTTGGTTGGTCTGAAACAACGACCTATTGTAACAGAGATCTAGCCTCATGTTGTACCACATAAACAGTAAGGAACTAAGTGATTTGCCACAAAAACCTACCCATGCCTCCTTAACACAATTGCAATATTTTCCAATTTACTCACTGAAAAAAAAAAGAAAGCCAGGGAAAAGTTAAGAACATAAAAAGAGATAAACTTCCATAAAAAGAGTGTGATGGATATACACTAGATTGTAAAAAGTAATGAGACGCCTGCCTTTACACGCACATGAACTTTAATGGCATCCCAGTGTTAGTTCGTAGGGTTTAAATCTGTTCTATCAGGACTCTGTGCAGGCCAGTCAAGTTCCTCCACCCCAAACTCATTCATCCATGTCTTGGACCTTGCTTTGTGCGCTGGTCCAAATCATTTGGTGGCGGGGGGATTATGGTGCGGGGTTGTTTTTCAGGGGTTGGGGCTTTGGGCCCCTTAGTTCTAGTGAAGGGAACTCTTAAGGCAGGGGGTGCCCAACCATTGGCCCATGGAGCCCTCTGATGTGGCCCGTGACCTCCTGTTCTGGGATGGTGGGTTGGCAAGAACAGATCGCAGGTTGCCACCCCAGAACATTAGTGTTGTGAATGAAGCCATGGGTAGAAGAAGTAAGCAGCTGCGGAGAAAAGCCGCATAAGCCGATGGTTCCTGTATAGCGCCAACTCCTGTCACAGGTGGAGCGATACCATATGCACTCTGCCTGGGACAGCAATAGCCGCCAATACTTGAATGGAAGACTGTTATTAAAGGGAAGTTTATTACTTAAATCACAGTGGTATATATGGGCGTATCTGTTCTGCAGTGGTTACTGAGCTGCTTTCAAACTGATCTGCAGGTTTGGTGCACCTACGGGTTACCTGCACTGAGCCACAGCCTTCTGCTATTACCTGCACTGAGCCATAGACTTCTGTTCTTACCTGCACTGAGCCACAGACTTCTGTTCTTACCTGCACTGAGCCATAGACTTCTGTTCTTACCTGCACTGAGCCATAGACTTCTGCTATTACCTGCACTGAGCCACAGACTTCTGCTATTACCTGCACTGAGCCATAGACTTCTGCTATTACCTGCACTGAGCCACAGACTTCTGCTATTACCTGCACTGAGCCACAGACTTCTGCTATTACCTGCACTGAGCCACAGACTTCTGCTATTACCTGCACTGAGCCACAGACTTCTGCTATTACCTGCACTGAGCCATAGACTTCTGTTCTTACCTGCACTGAGCCACAGACTTCTGTTCTTACCTGCACTGAGCCATAGACTTCTGTTCTTACCTGCACTGAGCCATAGACTTCTGTTCTTACCTGCACTGAGCCACAGACTTCTGCTATTACCTGCACTGAGCCATAGACTTCTGTTCTTACCTGCACTGAGCCATAGACTTCTGTTCTTACCTGCACTGAGCCACAGACTTCTGCTATTACCTGCACTGAGCCACAGACTTCTGCTATTACCTGCACTGAGCCACAGACTTCTGCTATTACCTGCACTGAGCCACAGACTTCTGCTATTACCTGCACTGAGCCACAGACTTCTGCTATTACCTGCACTGAGCCACAGACTTCTGCTATTACCTGCACTGAGCCACAGACTTCTGTTCTTACCTGCACTGAGCCACAGACTTCTGCTATTACCTGCACTGAGCCACAGACTTCTGTTCTTACCTGCACTGAGCCACAGACTTCTGCTATTACCTGCACTGAGCCACAGACTTCTGCTATTACCTGCACTGAGCCACAGACTTCTGTTCTTACCTGCACTGAGCCACAGACTTCTGCTATTACCTGCACTGAGCCACAGACTTCTGCTATTACCTGCACTGAGCCACAGACTTCTGCTATTACCTGCACTGAGCGCCATAGACTTCTGCTATTACCTGCACTGAGCCATAGACTTCTGTTCTTACCTGCACTGAGCCACAGACTTCTGTTCTTACCTGCACTGAGCCACAGACTTCTGCTATTACCTGCACTGAGCCACAAACTTCTGCTATTACCTGCACTGAGCCACAGACTTCTGCTATTACCTGCACTGAGCCACAGACTTCTGTTCTTACCTGCACTGAGCCACAGACTTCTGCTATTACCTGCACTGAGCCACAGACTTCTGCTATTACCTGCACTGAGCCACAGACTTCTGCTATTACCTGCACTGAGCCACAGACTTCTGTTCTTACCTGCACTGAGCCACAGACTTCTGTTCTTACCTGCACTGAGCCATAGACTTCTGTTCTTACCTGCACTGAGCCATAGACTTCTGTTCTTACCTGCACTGAGCCATAGACTTCTGTTCTTACCTGCACTGAGCCATAGACTTCTGTTCTTACCTGCACTGAGCCACAGACTTCTGTTCTTACCTGCACTGAGCCACAGACTTCTGTTCTTACCTGCACTGAGCCACAGACTTCTGTTCTTACCTGCACTGAGCCACAGACTTCTGTTCTTACCTGCACTGAGCCATAGACTTCTGTTCTTACCTGCACTGAGCCATAGACTTCTGTTCTTACCTGCACTGAGCCATAGACTTCTGTTCTTACCTGCACTGAGCCACAGACTTCTGTTCTTACCTGCACTGAGCCATAGACTTCTGTTCTTACCAGCACTGAGCCACAGACTTCTGTTCTTACCTGCACTGAGCCACAGACTTCTGTTCTTACCTGCACTGAGCCATAGACTTCTGTTCTTACCAGCACTGAGCCACAGACTTCTGTTCTTACCTGCACTGAGCCACAGACTTCTGTTCTTACCAGCACTGAGCCACAGACTTCTGTTCTTACCTGCACTGAGCCACAGACTTCTGCTATTACCTGCACTGAGCCACAGACTTCTGCTATTACCTGCACTGAGCCACAGACTTCTGCTATTACCTGCACTGAGCCACAGACTTCTGTTCTTACCTGCACTGAGCCACAGACTTCTGTTCTTACCTGCACTGAGCCACAGACTTCTGCTATTACCTGCACTGAGCCACAGACTTCTGTTCTTACCTGCACTGAGCCACAGACTTCTGCTATTACCTGCACTGAGCCACAGACTTCTGCTATTACCTGCACTGAGCCACAGACTTCTGCTATTACCTGCACTGAGCCACAGACTTCTGCTATTACCTGCACTGAGCCACAGACTTCTGCTATTACCTGCACTGAGCCACAGACTTCTGCTATTACCTGCACTGAGCCATAGACTTCTGTTCTTACCTGCACTGAGCCATAGACTTCTGTTCTTACCTGCACTGAGCCATAGACTTCTGCTATTACCTGCACTGAGCCACAGACTTCTGCTATTACCTGCACTGAGCCATAGACTTCTGTTCTTACCTGCACTGAGCCATAGACTTCTGTTCTTACCTGCACTGAGCCACAGACTTCTGCTATTACCTGCACTGAGCCATAGACTTCTGTTCTTACCTGCACTGAGCCACAGACTTCTGCTATTACCTGCACTGAGCCATAGACTTCTGTTCTTACCTGCACTGAGCCACAGACTTCTGCTATTACCTGCACTGAGCCACAGACTTCTGCTATTACCTGCACTGAGCCACAGACTTCTGCTATTACCTGCACTGAGCCACAGACTTCTGCTATTACCTGCACTGAGCCATAGACTTCTGTTCTTACCTGCACTGAGCCATAGACTTCTGTTCTTACCTGCCGTGAGCCATAGACTTCTGTTCTTACCTGCACTGAGCCATAGACTTCTGCTATTACCTGCACTGAGCCACAGACTTCTGCTATTACCTGCACTGAGCCATAGACTTCTGTTCTTACCTGCACTGAGCCACAGACTTCTGTTCTTACCTGCACTGAGCCACAGACTTCTGTTCTTACCTGCACTGAGCCACAGACTTCTGTTCTTACCTGCACTGAGCCATAGACTTCTGTTTTTACCTGCACTGAGCCATAGACTTCTGTTCTTACCTGCACTGAGCCACAGACTTCTGTTCTTACCTGCACTGAGCCACAGACTTCTGTTCTTACCTGCACTGAGACACAGACTTCTGTTCTTACCTGCACTGAGCCACAGACTTCTGTTCTTACCTGCACTGAGCCACAGACTTCTGCTATTACCTGCACTGAGCCACAGACTTCTGTTCTCACCTGCACTGAGCCACAGACTTCTGCTATTACCTGCACTGAGCCACAGACTTCTGCTATTACCTGCACTGAGCCATAGACTTCTGTTCTTACCTGCACTGAGCCACAGACTTCTGTTCTTACCTGCACTGAGCCACAGACTTCTGTTCTTACCTGCACTGAGCCACAGACTTCTGTTCTTACCTGCACTGAGCCACAGACTTCTGTTCTTACCTGCACTGAGCCACAGACTTCTGTTCTTACCTGCACTGAGCCATAGACTTCTGCTATTACCTGCACTGAGCCACAGACTTCTGCTATTACCTGCACTGAGCCATAGACTTCTGTTCTTACCTGCACTGAGCCACAGACTTCTGTTCTTACCTGCACTGAGCCACAGACTTCTGTTCTTACCTGCACTGAGCCATAGACTTCTGTTCTTACCTGCACTGAGCCACAGACTTCTGTTCTTACCTGCACTGAGCCACAGACTTCTGTTCTTACCTGCACTGAGCCATAGACTTCTGTTCTTACCTGCACTGAGCCATAGACTTCTGTTCTTACCTGCACTGAGCCATAGACTTCTGTTCTTACCTGCACTGAGCCACAGACTTCTGTTCTTACCTGCACTGAGCCACAGACTTCTGCTATTACCTGCACTGAGCCACAGACTTCTGCTATTACCTGCACTGAGCCACAGACTTCTGCTATTACCTGCACTGAGCCACAGACTTCTGTTCTTACCTGCACTGAGCCACAGACTTCTGTTCTTACCTGCACTGAGCCACAGACTTCTGCTATTACCTGCACTGAGCCACAGACTTCTGTTCTTACCTGCACTGAGCCACAGACTTCTGCTATTACCTGCACTGAGCCACAGACTTCTGCTATTACCTGCACTGAGCCACAGACTTCTGCTATTACCTGCACTGAGCCACAGACTTCTGCTATTACCTGCACTGAGCCACAGACTTCTGCTATTACCTGCACTGAGCCACAGACTTCTGCTATTACCTGCACTGAGCCATAGACTTCTGTTCTTACCTGCACTGAGCCACAGACTTCTGTTCTTACCTGCACTGAGCCACAGACTTCTGTTCTTACCTGCACTGAGCCACAGACTTCTGCTATTACCTGCACTGAGCCACAGACTTCTGCTATTACCTGCACTGAGCCACAGACTTCTGTTCTTACCTGCACTGAGCCACAGACTTCTGCTATTACCTGCACTGAGCCACAGACTTCTGCTATTACCTGCACTGAGCCATAGACTTCTGTTCTTACCTGCACTGAGCCATAGACTTCTGTTCTTACCTGCACTGAGCCATAGACTTCTGCTATTACCTGCACTGAGCCACAGACTTCTGCTATTACCTGCACTGAGCCATAGACTTCTGTTCTTACCTGCACTGAGCCATAGACTTCTGTTCTTACCTGCACTGAGCCACAGACTTCTGCTATTACCTGCACTGAGCCATAGACTTCTGTTCTTACCTGCACTGAGCCACAGACTTCTGCTATTACCTGCACTGAGCCACAGACTTCTGCTATTACCTGCACTGAGCCACAGACTTCTGCTATTACCTGCACTGAGCCACAGACTTCTGCTATTACCTGCACTGAGCCATAGACTTCTGTTCTTACCTGCACTGAGCCATAGACTTCTGTTCTTACCTGCCGTGAGCCATAGACTTCTGTTCTTACCTGCACTGAGCCATAGACTTCTGCTATTACCTGCACTGAGCCACAGACTTCTGCTATTACCTGCACTGAGCCATAGACTTCTGTTCTTACCTGCACTGAGCCACAGACTTCTGTTCTTACCTGCACTGAGCCACAGACTTCTGTTCTTACCTGCACTGAGCCACAGACTTCTGTTCTTACCTGCACTGAGCCATAGACTTCTGTTTTTACCTGCACTGAGCCATAGACTTCTGTTCTTACCTGCACTGAGCCACAGACTTCTGTTCTTACCTGCACTGAGCCACAGACTTCTGTTCTTACCTGCACTGAGACACAGACTTCTGTTCTTACCTGCACTGAGCCACAGACTTCTGTTCTTACCTGCACTGAGACACAGACTTCTGTTCTCACCTGCACTGAGCCACAGACTTCTGTTCTTACCTGCACTGAGCCATAGACTTCTGTTCTTACCTGCACTGAGCCACAGACTTCTGTTCTTACCTGCACTGAGCCATAGACTTCTGCTATTACCTGCACTGAGCCACAGACTTCTGCTATTACCTGCACTGAGCCATAGACTTCTGTTCTTACCTGCACTGAGCCACAGACTTCTGTTCTTACCTGCACTGAGCCACAGACTTCTGTTCTTACCTGCACTGAGCCATAGACTTCTGTTCTTACCTGCACTGAGCCACAGACTTCTGTTCTTACCTGCACTGAGCCACAGACTTCTGTTCTTACCTGCACTGAGCCATAGACTTCTGTTCTTACCTGCACTGAGCCATAGACTTCTGTTCTTACCTGCACTGAGCCACAGACTTCTGTTCTTACCTGCACTGAGCCATAGACTTCTGCTATTACCTGCACTGAGCCACAGACTTCTGCTATTACCTGCACTGAGCCACAGACTTCTGCTATTACCTGCACTGAGCCATAGACTTCTGTTCTTACCTGCACTGAGCCACAGACTTCTGTTCTTACCTGCACTGAGCCACAGACTTCTGCTATTACCTGCACTGAGCCACAGACTTCTGCTATTACCTGCACTGAGCCACAGACTTCTGCTATTACCTGCACTGAGCCATAGACTTCTGTTCTTACCTGCACTGAGCCACAGACTTCTGTTCTTACCTGCACTGAGCCACAGACTTCTGTTCTTACCTGCACTGAGCCACAGACTTCTGTTCTTACCTGCACTGAGCCACAGACTTCTGTTCTTACCTGCACTGAGCCACAGACTTCTGTCCTTACCTGCACTGAGCCATAGACTTCTGCTATTACCTGCACTGAGCCACAGACTTCTGCTATTACCTGCACTGAGCCACAGACTTCTGTTCTTACCTGCACTGAGCCATAGACTTCTGTTCTTACCTGCACTGAGCCATAGACTTCTGCTATTACCTGCACTGAGCCACAGACTTCTGTTCTTACCTGCACTGAGCCACAGACTTCTGTTCTTACCTGCACTGAGCCATAGACTTCTGCTATTACCTGCACTGAGCCACAGACTTCTGCTATTACCTGCACTGAGCCACAGACTTCTGTTCTTACCTGCACTGAGCCACAGACTTCTGTTCTTACCTGCACTGAGCCACAGACTTCTGTTCTTACCTGCACTGAGCCACAGACTTCTGCTATTACCTGCACTGAGCCATAGACTTCTGCTATTACCTGCACTGAGCCACAGACTTCTGCTATTACCTGCACTGAGCCACAGACTTCTGTTCTTACCTGCACTGAGCCATAGACTTCTGTTCTTACCTGCACTGAGCCATAGACTTCTGTTCTTACCTGCACTGAGCCATAGACTTCTGTTCTTACCTGCACTGAGCCACAGACTTCAGTTCTTACATGCACTGAGCCACAGACTTCTGTTCTTACCTGCACTGAGCCATAGACTTCTGTTCTTACCTGCACTGAGCCATAGACTTCTGTTCTTACCTGCACTGAGCTTAGACTTCTGTTCTTACCTGCACTGAGCCACAGACTTCTGTTCTTACCTGCACTGAGCCATAGACTTCTGCTATTACCTGCACTGAGCCATAGACTTCTGCTATTACCTGCACTGAGCCACAGACTTCTGCTATTACCTGCACTGAGCCATAGACTTCTGTTCTTACCTGCACTGAGCCACAGACTTCTGTTCTTACCTGCACTGAGCCATAGGCCTCGTACACACGACCGATTTTCTCGTCGTAAACAGTCAAGAAAAGTGCCGCGAGAGTTTTTTTGTCTAGAAAAACGTTCGTGTGTATGGTTTTACGACGAGAAACTTGACGAGAATCTCGACGAGAAAATAGAGAACCTGCTCTCTATTTTCTCGTCAGGAGTCCAGATTTCCTCGTCGTGTTTCTCGTCGGCCTGTTTTGTGACGAGAAAATGGTTCGTGTGTATGCTTTTACGACTCTTCCAAAAGTGCGCATGCTCACAAGCAACTATGAGACGGGAGTGCATCTTCTGGTAAAACAAGCCTTCATAATGGAGAGAGCACATTCGTCACGCTCATAAATATTTCATCGTTTAAATGTTCTGCATTGAATTCTTCGTTAGAATGTTACATTAATCAAAACGAGAGACCTTCTTTTGCTGCTGATATTCACACAGAGTTATGCCTTATTTTTAACCTTTTTCATGCTGCTCTTTATAAGATTTATGTGTATTATATCGTGCAAGTTTTTAGGAATAATTTAAATGGTTAGATTTTTCAAAATGATGTTAATTATAATTTCTCAATGTTTTGATAGCGATCTCACATTTAATTTTCTAATCTATATTTTTAAAATTTCACACCATGTTTTTGAGCTAATCAGATTTAGTTATTCTTTTGGGGGGGTGATATCTGTGCCTTTTATTGTCAGTCAAATGTATCTGCTTACTCCAAAGCTTGTTTTTTTTTTATTTAAAAATACACATAGTCAAGTATGAACTTAAACAAAAAACACATTTATTCATGTTTATAAATTAAATAAAGAGAAGGCAGCGCTGGAGAAGCTGCTGCCATTTGTGCATCCCAGGGACCCCAGAGCACACAGCAACCCTGTGTGGACACTAAAATTGGGAGCTTGAGAAGGCCCACATTTCAGAACACAATCTGATGCTGGCCTCCCAGAGGTCAGGAACAGCAGCAGGTGAGATATATGTCCCAAGTGTGTGGTACTACAACAGGCTGCCTTCTGTCCGACCAGTGCGACCACAATGAAGCAAGGCCATCACTTCCTCTTCTTCCTGGCAACCTTCCCTGCAGCCTTTACTGAAGCCTTCCTTCTTCGTTTAGCTGGAGGCTGGCCCACTGGAGGGGTACTCCTGTCAGGAGGAGGAGGTGGAGGTGTAGCAGAAGGGGGTGGGGCAGAAGAAGAAGGTGGAGGTGTAGCAGAAGGGGGTGGGGCAGAAGGTGGAGGTGTAGCAGAAGGGGGTGGGGCAGAAGAAGAAGGTGGAGGTGTAGCAGAAGGGGGTGGGGCAGAAGGTGGAGGGGTAGCAGAAGGGGGTGGGGCAGAAGAGGAAGGTGGAGGTGGAGGTTGAGGTTGGGTCAGTTGGGCCACCTCACATATGGCGGTATTGGGGGTAATTTGCTCCATCACCCCCTTGTTGAGCAAGGTGATGAGCAGGGGTTCGCATAGGAGGCGTTGCTCCATGCTCATCACCTTGAACTTAGCCTCCACTAGGCCGGCAATGGCCTCTTCAGGGGATGTGGGCTCCTTGAGGGTGGCATGGGCCTCTTTAATAAGGGCCATTGCTGCCTCACTGGTGGTCCTGTCCCTCCTGCCTCTTTTGTGAAGCCTGATGGGAGGCACCTGGGATCTGGTGCTTCTCCTTTGCCCTGCCACCTCCTGTCTGCCACTGGGCCCTGCCACCTCCTGGCTGCCACTGGGCCCTGCCACCTCCTGTCTGCCACTGGGCCCTGCCACCTCCTGGCTGCCACTGGGCCCTGCCACCTCCTGGCTGCCACTGGGCCCTGCCACCTCCTGGCTGCCACTGGGCCCTGCCACCTCCTGGCTGCCACTGGGCCCTTCCTCCTCCTGCCTGACAGTTTCCAGACCCTCCTCCTGGCTGATTTCATCCTGTGTATGAAAAAGAAACATAGTTTAATATGTTGGTTTAATCTTTGCATCAAACTTTGTAATCCTGATGGAAGCAATTAGAATGTAAATGCATAAATCCTTGCTTTAAATTTACCACTACATCAGCTTGACTATTTACCACACAATTAAGTGCAGAATAATGTCTACAGATCATGATTTCACTTGTTGAATACAAAATAATGTATGTTTCTCATCCTGACATATTTGGGAAACATTAATTTTATCCCACTACATTTTCAGTTAATACTATACCTGGCTCCAGATGGCCAAATCAGGATCATCCAGGATGGCTGCCTCCTCTTGCTCCAGAGAAGGCTCAGGTTGGCTGCAGGGAAGTCTGGGGGGAAGAGTGGAGAGTGATGGCCTTGGCTCAATGTGGTCATCCAGGAAGGACATCCTGCTGTAGTACCACAAAACCGGGACATAAACATCATCTGCTGCTGCTCCTGACCTCTGAGAAGCCAGCACCTTAGAGCGTTCAGTCCTGTAGGTACCTCTCAAGCTCCCAATTTTAGTGTCCACTTGTTTTGCTGTGGCTGTGGGCACCTTGGTATGCACAAATGGGAGCAGCTTCTCCAGCGCTGCTTTTCTCACCCCTTTTTTTTTATGGATGGGGTTTTTGGTCTCCCACAGAGCCGGCAGCTCCCTTACCCGGTCAATAAATTCCGCCAGGAACTCTTTGTCGCTAATAAATACATTCATATTGTATCTGCAAGTAAAATAAATTATATTTAAATAATGTGAGGCAAACAGTCTAACCTCCTTCACATCCTAGTCACCATATATATCCTCCAACAATCTCAAGACAGTATAGGCCAACAATTTTAACAAGTCTCACAAAATCACATACCTTCGTTCGCACGTCCGTCACTTGAACTCCTCTCTCCGCACACCGAACGTACTATAGTCACATGTGTGTTTGCTATATACACACCACGCATGCGTCCAAATTCGAACACGTCGCTCCGCACACGTCGCCCGCCCATGACGTTCTAACTAACATCTTTTCCCCGCCCCTTCTCTTTCGGCGCGCAGACAGATATGGCGGAGTTACAGCAGGTGTCTGATAATTCCGCAACTAGCGAGGAGACAAGCCCGGAGACCGAGGACACGTCACGATCAAGGAGGAGATTCAAGGCATCGAATATGTCTTTGGCGGAGATGGCGGAGATGGTGGACATCTTGGTCAAGGCTGATTATGATGCCAAGCATGGGCCGTATAGCAAACCAAATAGAAGGAAGGCCAAAATCCTCACTAAAGTTGTGAAGAGTCTGAGGGCGAAGTTCGGGGTGAAACGCTCAAATGAGCAGCTCAGAAAGAGGTGGTCAGACCTCAAACTGAGGGAGCCAGACCAGTTGAGGAGCATAAAGAGGATGCTCGCTAAAAGTAAGTAAAATGACGACCTTTCTGCTATTAATCTTTTTAGAAACTGACTTTTTTTTTTTTTAAAGCATATTGGACTCCCTTCCAAAATGTATTATTTTGAACTAGGTTGGGCACAGTAATCGTTCGTTACGTTACCGACACTTCGTTCGGCCACTATCCGTGGTTTTGGCTTATTTAAGACCCCCAAAAGTAATTAGACATCTGCCATTTTTGATCAAGTATTGTGGATAATTTTTAAGTCTAGATGATGTGTTTGTAAGGAGAATGAAATGCAAACTTTAATCAGTGTAAAGGAGAGGACACTCAGCAGCTGCTTCCACATCTGTACTTTGGAGCACTATAGTGTGGGCCACCAGACCCGCCTTTTTTGGGTGTCCCACACAGGTGCATCAGAGTTTATTTGTGGTGCCTCCATGTCCAAAAAATTACATCCAAATGTGAATAATAAACATATTTGGGGTCATAAAGAATGCATTTTTCTTTAAATTCCGCACAAACACACACTTGTACCCCACTTCCAAACAATTTAGCCTGTTTTAAGTTTAAAAATGAGATTTTTACAGTGTGATAAATAGACCTTTGGTTTTATTCTCATAGGGGAGAGAAGACTGGGAGGAGGACACTCCAGGGAGCACATGCACCCCACAACTTCCAAGCAACCCCAAACTCCCAAAGATCCACAACCGAAAGATGTGCAGGAAGTTGAGGTGGAGGAAGGAGAAGTGCAGGAAGGAGAGGTGGATGACGTTGTGGATCTGGTCACCACAACAGGTCAGTATCTGACACCACAGCTTAAGGTAAGCGAGGTAGGCCTGCAGAGTTTTATTAATTTTTTTTTATGGTTTTTAGGGGATGGAAATGTTGTGAAGGATAGCACACCGTTCTCTGCTGACAGTGCCCTCCGCCTCATCCAGCAAGTGATGGAATGTAGCACGGAACTGGACCTAATTAAACAAAGAATCCATGTGATGGAACAAACATTTAAAGACATTCTCGATGTTTTGGGGAGAATTCAATAAGCCATCCAAACACATTTGTTTTTACATGTTTGTTTTTATATTTTTACTAATTTTTTGAGTAACAAAGCAGCCAAAAATTGAATATGCACACAGTGTGTGAACATGTGCTATCTGCCATCAGGGGATATCCATGTACGTCTTTTGTGGGTGCAACCCCTTCCTCGTATCAAAAGTCGGTGAACTGAGGAAGGGGATGCACCCCCAAAACACATCCATTGATCACCCCTGATGGCAGATAGCACATGTTGACAATAGGGATCAGGATTGTAAACTTCCTATTTGCAAAAAAGTAAAAATGTGTGCATATTGAATTTTTGGCTGGGCAAGGGGTGGCAGGACCCCATATTAGGACGGGCACATAGAGACATAGTTTGTGTAACTGAATGTCTCAGATTGCTCAGAGGTATCCAATGTTGTCATTTTAGAAATGCAAGTGGTATTTTTGTATTTTCATAAGCCAAAATTTGACGGGTTGTGGTCAGGCCAACCCCAAAGTAAAACAAAAAAAAATGTGCAGAGAGTAAAATATTTGACCACAAACAACGTGTAGCTTCTTTTTATAATACACTCTAAGCTTATTTGGTTCTTTTGTAAGGTAACATAGTGAAACTGGTTGTTATTTACTAAAGTAAAATACACTTGCCACTACAAATGCACAAAGACAAACTAGGAGACAGGAAAGAACAAATAATTAAAGGTTTAAACAAGATTTTTATTGGGATACTTAGACATAGGCTGGCATAGGAATTGCCCCCCTACCCGTGAAATACTCCATGTATTTGTCCCGAACCACACGGGCATTTTGGGGGGGCAAGCCAAGACGGGCAGATTCCAGGCCCGGAAGGGGATTTGCAGGGGAAAGTCCAGCCTCTGGCAAAACTGAGGCCATATATGAATTCGCTTTGCGGCAAAGAAAATTGTGTAGCACACAGCAGCATAACACTACATAGTTTATTTTGTAGTCCGCCAAGTGGATGGAAGTCATAAAAAGGCGGAACCGGCTGGCCATTATGCCGAAGGCATTTTCAACGACTCTTCGGGCCCTGGCCAGCCGGTAATTGAACACACTCTTCTCTGGGGTCAGGGTCCTCTGTGGAAATGGCCTCATAAGATGCCGTCCGAGTCCGAAGGCTTCATCAGCCAAGAAAACAAAGGGGAGTCCTTCAATATTCCCTGCATCCGGTGGCAATGCAAGGTCGTCACTCTGGAGACGGAGGGCAAACTCCGTCTGGATGAAGGATCCCCCATCGGACATCCGGCCATTCTTCCCTACATCAACATAGAGGAATTCATACCGTGCTGACACCACCGCCATCAGCACAATGCTATGAAACCCCTTGTAGTTGTAGTAGTAGGATCCAGAACGGGGTGGCGGCACGATGCGGACGTGCTTCCCGTCTATGGCACCACCGCAGTTGGGGAAGTCCCACCGCGTGGCAAACTCCGATGCCACAGTCTGCCATTCCTGTGGCGTTGAAGGAAGCTGTGGAGTGAAACAAGATGAAATAATATTAGAAAAACAAAGGCATACATTACAAGCAAATTCAAGACCAAAAAATTAGAGACCAACATCAATCTAATTATACGTTTATTAAGGTGTGTAAAAAAAGTATAATGGAAGGCTCATTTATCATATTCATCACCCCCTCTGATGGGCCATTACTAAATTATTTTGGGGGGGGGAGATGTGTTTGGCCACAGGATAGCATTGCAGTGGCGGTGCGTCCAGAGTGGGCGCTGGAGCACTGTCCCCTCTCTCCTGTGCCCATCACTCAGAACAATACATAGGTTCATGCGTTGCATGAACCTATGTATTGTCTATGCCGCACACTATTCAGGTGGATGGCCTCTTGTAAAGCGACCGACATATGATTAATTGCGTCATTTAGGGGGTTAAAATTGCAGAGCAGAAACAGGTATTAAAAAAGTCTTGCAAATTACAACCTGAGGGATGTAATTGGCTTCCTCAAAGAAAAATCGGGGACGCAAGGAGGGGGCATTCCTTGTGTAAACACTGACAGGCAGCTCTGGCAATCATGTTCACCAAGTCTGTTTAATGGTAACATGATTGGCTGATGCAACATGAAGGGAAGGAGAAGACATCAAGGACAGAAGAAGGATGGCGCTGACCACAAGAAGGTAAGTGCAGGGCTGGGGGGAAACTGGCTGCATTAGAGGGGACTAAATGGCTGCATTGGAGGGGACAACTGGGGGCGTTTATTAGGCAACAGAGCAAAAAAGGAGGAAGTTTATTTCCGAAATTGGGGTTGTAACCCCCCAACATTTGGAGCAACAGGCGCCCCTGCTGGAAAAGTTAGTGAGGGGAAATATTTAGGGAGGATAAAAAAGGGGCATTTAAAAACTTCCAGCATGCATGGGGACAAAGGGGACATTCTCAGCATATTACAATCATGGTAATTAGGAAAGGATGAAAGAAATACAATACATTAGCATACATGTAATACATAAAATGTGATGTGAAGGGAGAAAACTTACCCTAATATAGTCCTCCTGCAGGACTTGTATAATAGCAGAACAGGTGTCTGGGATTATGAGGCCCAGAGCCTGGGGGGAGATGCCTGTGGTGAACTTCAAGTCCTGAAGACTTCTCCCTGTCGCCAGGTAACGCAACGTGGCGATGAGCCTCTGCTCAGCACTGATGGCTTCCCGCATAACGGTGTCCTTCCTGGTAATATAGGGGGACACCAAAGCCAACAGTTCCTGAAAAACGGGGTCAGACATCCTCAGAAAATTCCTGTAGTCCTCAGGATTATTCTCGACGATCTCCCGCAGCAGAGGCATGTGGCAGAATTGGTCCCGCTGGAGCAACCAATTCTTGGTCCATGAACTCCTCCTCACACCATTCATGGACTGGTCTTGGTCCAAAACAAGCAGACCAACACCAAGCGCACGCACAGCACGAACTCGACGACGAGAACGTCCAGGCGACATGGCTAGGAAACGGTCGTCTAATCAGAACGTACAGAACAGAACGCACTTTAGAACAGCAAGGCCTATGAATAACGAACTGAAATTCAGAAACGAACAGGCAAGAACGCACTGTAAAACAGATACGACCTGCCTAGACGCCCTGAAAGTCAAGATACGAACCCACAAGCACAAACTGAACGGCAGAAAACGATCTGAAAAGTACGAAGACTGAAAAGCGCGAATCGTCTCTTCCCAAACTTTTACTTCACACGCGGTAACACGAGATCAGCAAAAGCAGCCCAAGGGGTGGCGCCAAGAAAAAAGATCTTCCCCTTTATAGTGCCGTCGTACGTGCTGGACGTGAGCGCAGAGAACCACGAGGAAATTGGGAAATGACAGTGTGTACGCATAGAAAGCTTGACGAGAAAATCGACAAGCTTAACAAGAATCTCGTCGAAAAAAACGACGTGTTTTTTACGACGAGAAAATCGGTCGTGTGTACGAGGCCATAGACTTCTGCTATTACCTGCACTGAGCCACAGACTTCTGCTATTACCTGCACTGAGCCACAGACTTCTGCTATTACCTGCACTGAGCCATAGACTTCTGTTCTTACCTGCACTGAGCCATAGACTTCTGTTCTTACCTGCACTGAGCCATAGACTTCTGTTCTTACCTGCACTGAGCCATAGACTTCTGTTCTTACCTGCACTGAGCCACAGACTTCTGTTCTTACCTGCCGTGAGCCACAGACTTCTGCTATTACCTGCACTGAGCCACAGACTTCTGCTATTACCTGCACTGAGCCACAGACTTCTGCTATTACCTGCACTGAGCCATAGACTTCTGTTCTTACCTGCACTGAGCCACAGACTTCTGTTCTTACCTGCACTGAGCCATAGACTTCTGTTCTTACCTGCACTGAGCCATAGACTTCTGTTCTTACCTGCACTGAGCCACAGACTTCTGCTATTACCTGCACTGAGCCACAGACTTCTGTTCTTACTTGCACTGAGCCACAGACTTCTGCTATTACCTGCACTGAGCCACAGACTTCTGCTATTACCTGCACTGAGCCACAGACTTCTGCTATTACCTGCACTGAGCCACAGACTTCTGCTATTACCTGCACTGAGCCACAGACTTCTGTTCTTACCTGCACTGAGCCACAGACTTCTGCTATTACCTGCACTGAGCCACAGACTTCTGTTCTTACCTGCACTGAGCCACAGACTTCTGTTCTTACCTGCACTGAGCCACAGACTTCTGTTCTTACCTGCACTGAGCCACAGACTTCTGCTATTACCTGCACTGAGCCACAGACTTCTGTTCTTACCTGCACTGAGCCACAGACTTCTGCTATTACCTGCACTGAGCCACAGACTTCTGCTATTACCTGCACTGAGCCACAGACTTCTGCTATTACCTGCACTGAGCCACAGACTTCTGTTCTTACCTGCACTGAGCCATAGACTTCTGTTCTTACCTGCACTGAGCCATAGACTTCTGTTCTTACCTGCACTGAGCCACAGACTTCTGTTCTTACCTGCACTGAGCCATAGACTTCTGCTATTACCTGCACTGAGCCATAGACTTCTGCTATTACCTGCACTGAGCCACAGACTTCTGTTCTTACCTGCACTGAGCCACAGACTTCTGTTCTTACCTGCACTGAGCCACAGACTTCTGTCCTTACCTGCACTGAGCCATAGACTTCTGCTATTACCTGCACTGAGCCACAGACTTCTGCTATTACCTGCACTGAGCCACAGACTTCTGCTATTACCTGCACTGAGCCATAGACTTCTGCTATTACCTGCACTGAGCCACAGACTTCTGCTATTACCTGCACTGAGCCACAGACTTCTGTTCTTACCTGCACTGAGCCACAGACTTCTGTTCTTACCTGCACTGAGCCATAGACTTCTGTTCTTACCTGCACTGAGCCATAGACTTCTGTTCTTACCTGCACTGAGCCATAGACTTCTGTTCTTACCTGCCGTGAGCCATAGACTTCTGTTCTTACCTGCACTGAGCCATAGACTTCTGCTATTACCTGCACTGAGCCACAGACTTCTGCTATTACCTGCACTGAGCCATAGACTTCTGTTCTTACCTGCACTGAGCCACAGACTTCTGTTCTTACCTGCACTGAGCCACAGACTTCTGTTCTTACCTGCACTGAGCCACAGACTTCTGTTCTTACCTGCACTGAGACACAGACTTCTGTTCTTACCTGCACTGAGCCATAGACTTCTGTTCTTACCTGCACTGAGCCATAGACTTCTGTTCTTACCTGCACTGAGCCACAGACTTCTGTTCTTACCTGCACTGAGCCACAGACTTCTGTTCTTACCTGCACTGAGCCACAGACTTCTGTTCTTACCTGCACTGAGCCACAGACTTCTGTTCTTACCTGCACTGAGCCACAGACTTCTGTTCTTACCTGCACTGAGCCACAGACTTCTGTTCTTACCTGCACTGAGCCATAGACTTCTGTTCTTACCTGCACTGAGCCACAGACTTCTGCTATTACCTGCACTGAGCCATAGACTTCTGTTCTTACCTGCACTGAGCCACAGACTTCTGTTCTTACCTGCACTGAGCCATAGACTTCTGCTATTACCTGCACTGAGCCATAGACTTCTGTTCTTACCTGCACTGAGCCACAGACTTCTGTTCTTACCTGCACTGAGCCACAGACTTCTGTTCTTACCTGCACTGAGCCACAGACTTCTGTTCTTACCTGCACTGAGACACAGACTTCTGTTCTTACCTGCACTGAGCCACAGACTTCTGTTCTTACCTGCACTGAGCCATAGACTTCTGTTCTTACCTGCACTGAGCCACAGACTTCTGTTCTTACCTGCACTGAGCCATAGACTTCTGTTCTTACCTGCACTGAGCCACAGACTTCTGCTATTACCTGCACTGAGCCACAGACTTCTGCTATTACCTGCACTGAGCCATAGACTTCTGTTTTTACCTGCACTGAGCCACAGACTTCTGTTCTTACCTGCACTGAGCCATAGACTTCTGTTCTTACCTGCACTGAGCCACAGACTTCTGTTCTTACCTGCACTGAGCCACAGACTTCTGTTCTTACCTGCACTGAGCCATAGACTTCTGCTATTACCTGCACTGAGCCACAGACTTCTGTTCTTACCTGCACTGAGCCACAGACTTCTGTTCTTACCTGCACTGAGCCATAGACTTCTGCTATTACCTGCACTGAGCCACAGACTTCTGCTATTACCTGCACTGAGCCACAGACTTCTGTTCTTACCTGCACTGAGCCACAGACTTCTGTTCTTACCTGCACTGAGCCACAGACTTCTGTTCTTACCTGCACTGAGCCACAGACTTCTGTTCTTACCTGCACTGAGCCACAGACTTCTGTTCTTACCTGCACTGAGCCACAGACTTCTGTTCTTACCTGCACTGAGCCACAGACTTCTGCTATTACCTGCACTGAGCCATAGACTTCTGCTATTACCTGCACTGAGCCACAGACTTCTGCTATTACCTGCACTGAGCCACAGACTTCTGTTCTTACCTGCACTGAGCCATAGACTTCTGTTCTTACCTGCACTGAGCCATAGACTTCTGTTCTTACCTGCACTGAGCCATAGACTTCTGTTCTTACCTGCACTGAGCCACAGACTTCTGTTCTTACATGCACTGAGCCACAGACTTCTGTTCTTACCTGCACTGAGCCATAGACTTCTGTTCTTACCTGCACTGAGCCACAGACTTCTGTTCTTACCTGCACTGAGCCATAGACTTCTGCTATTACCTGCACTGAGCCATAGACTTCTGTTCTTACCTGCACTGAGCCACAGACTTCTGTTCTTACATGCACTGAGCCACAGACTTCTGTTCTTACCTGCACTGAGCCATAGACTTCTGTTCTTACCTGCACTGAGCCATAGACTTCTGTTCTTACCTGCACTGAGCCATAGACTTCTGTTCTTACCTGCACTGAGCCATAGACTTCTGTTCTTACCTGCACTGAGCCATAGACTTCTGTTCTTACCTGCACTGAGCCACAGACTTCTGTTCTTACATGCACTGAGCCACAGACTTCTGTTCTTACCTGCACTGAGCCATAGACTTCTGCTATTACCTGCACTGAGCCATAGACTTCTGCTATTACCTGCACTGAGCCACAGACTTCTGCTATTACCTGCACTGAGCCATAGACTTCTGTTCTTACCTGCACTGAGCCACAGACTTCTGTTCTTACCTGCACTGAGCCATAGACTTCTGCTATTACCTGCACTGAGCCACAGACTTCTGCTATTACCTGCACTGAGCCACAGACTTCTGCTATTACCTGCACTGAGCCATAGACTTCTGTTCTTACCTGCACTGAGCCATAGACTTCTGTTCTTACCTGCACTGAGCCATAGACTTCTGTTCTTACCTGCACTGAGCCATAGACTTCTGTTCTTACCTGCACTGAGCCATAGACTTCTGTTCTTACCTGCACTGAGCCATAGACTTCTGTTCTTACCTGCACTGAGCCATAGACTTCTGCTATTACCTGCACTGAGCCACAGACTTCTGTTCTTACCTGCACTGAGCCACAGACTTCTGTTCTTACCTGCACTGAGCCACAGACTTCTGTTCTTACCTGCACTGAGCCACAGACTTCTGCTATTACCTGCACTGAGCCACAGACTTCTGCTATTACCTGCACTGAGCCATAGACTTCTGTTTTTACCTGCACTGAGCCACAGACTTCTGTTCTTACCTGCACTGAGCCATAGACTTCTGTTCTTACCTGCACTGAGCCATAGACTTCTGTTCTTACCTGCACTGAGCCACAGACTTCTGTTCTTACCTGCACTGAGCCACAGACTTCTGTTCTTACCTGCACTGAGCCATAGACTTCTGTTCTTACCTGCACTGAGCCATAGACTTCTGTTCTTACCTGCACTGAGCCACAGACTTCTGCTATTACCTGCACTGAGCCATAGACTTCTGCTATTACCTGCACTGAGCCATAGACTTCTGTTCTTACCTGCACTGAGCCATAGACTTCTGTTCTTACCTGCACTGAGCCACAGACTTCTGCTATTACCTGCACTGAGCCATAGACTTCTGCTATTACCTGCACTGAGCCATAGACTTCTGCTATTACCTGCACTGAGCCACAGACTTCTGTTCTTACCTGCACTGAGCCACAGACTTCTGTTCTTACCTGCACTGAGCCATAGACTTCTGCTATTACCTGCACTGAGCCATAGACTTCTGCTATTACCTGCACTGAGCCACAGACTTCTGTTCTTACCTGCACTGAGCCATAGACTTCTGTTCTTACCTGCACTGAGCCACAGACTTCTGTTCTTACCTGCACTGAGCCACAGACTTCTGTTCTTACCTGCACTGAGCCATAGACTTCTGTTCTTACCTGCACTGAGCCATAGACTTCTGCTATTACCTGCAGTTTAATGTGCTTTCAGAAAGTGCACCACACCTGCAGGATATAATAGTCTATGGCCAAGTGCAGCTTACCCACAGGAAAGCCACATGTGCACTGTGCTGCACCCTTGGCGTGGATAATCCTCAGCACATCAGTGTGAAAGCAGCCTTAGGCCCCTTTCACGCGATCAGTCCGACCAAATCGGACCCTCCATTCACCTCTATGGAGCGGCAGATGTAAACGAACTTGTGTCCATTTACACCCGCCTACTTCCAATCCTATCCGCTAAAAAAAACGTCCCCTTCCGTCTGGGCTTATCAGATCGTAGGGGCCCATAGAGTAGAGTGGGCTGTGTCTGCTCTGTATATGTAGAGTGGACATGGACCTGTCATCCACCCGCTCCACTCATTGTTGCCGTGACCGGTTACCAAGTCGCTTAAGTGGCCCTCGCTCTTCAAAAGGTTGGGCACCCCTGTCTTAAGGCATCAGCATAGCAAGACATTTTGGACAATTTCACGCTCTCAACTTTGTGGGAAGTTTGTGATTGGCCCCTTCCAGCTCCAACATGATTGCGCACCAGTGCACAAAGCAAGGTCCATAAAGACATAGATGAATGAGTTTGGGGGGGAGGAACGTGACTGGCCTACACAGAGTCCTGACCTCAACCTGATAGAACACCTTTAAGATAAATCAGAGCGGATACTGCGAGCCAGGCTTTCTCGTCCACATCACAAATGCGCTTTTGGAAGAATAGTCAAACATTCCCATAGACACACTCCTAAACCTTGTGGACAGCCTTCCCAAAGGAGTTGAAGGTGTTATAGCTGCAAAGGGTGGGCCAACTCAATATTGAACCCTATGGATTAAGACTGGGATGCCATTAAAGTTTATGTGCCTGTAAAGGCAGGTGTCCCAATACTTTTGACAATATAGGGTATGTTTAAAGTGTATGTTACTCCAAAAGTTAAGATTAGGCTTCAATACATTTTTATGAAAGCATTTTTAGACTAATGCCCCGTACACAGGGTCGGAAATTCTGCCAACAAAAGTCCGATGTGAGCTTTTGGTCGGAAATTCTGACCGTGTGTAGGCTCCATCGGACTTTTGCTGTCTGAATTTCCGCCAGCAAAAGATTGAGAGCTGGTTCTCAAATTTTCCGACTGAAAAAATTCCTATCGGAAAATCCGATCATCTGTAGCAACTCCGACGCGCAAAACTCCAACGCATGCTCAGAAACAATTCGACGGATGCTCAGAATGCATTGAACTTAATTTTCTCGGCTCGTCATAGTGTTGTACGTCACCGCGTATCCGACCGAGTGTATGCAAGTTAAGCTTGAGCGGAATTCCGTCGGAAAAACCATTCAAGGTTTTTCCGACGCAAAATCCGATCGTGTGTACGCGGCATTACAGAACATCAGGTACAATTCCATAGGAAAGGGAAACATTTAGAGGAGCCCAATTATTAGAAAATAATGAGGTGCTGTAAATGTAGCACGATGTCAAGCAAATAATAATGTGAAAAATAAAATAGAGAAAAAGGAGTAGGAAGGCCATAAGGAGCGAACAAGATTGGAGAGGGGTGGGTGGAAGTAACTCATTGATCAAGCAAAGTAACAAAGCCAAAAGGCACGGATGGTCAAATGGTCAACGGTGTTGAAAATCTTTTGGGGGTTTGTCAGCCACGCCCAGTGACCTTTGACCTCTGGGAACCCGCCTTCTGACCTTTGACCTCTGGGGAGGTCCCTGTTCTAAATCCTGAGTCCTAGCCTTGTTCTTAAAGGGAAAACCCTAACCTTACCCCTGACCCTGACCCTAACCCTGACCCTGACCCTGACCCTGACCCAAACCCAAACCCTCTTAAACTTCCACATCTTCTCACTGAGAATCACGGACACCTTTTCATTCAAGAAAGACATGCAGGGGAAAATATGGCATCCTATTCTTCACCTGTGCTACTCGTGGGATGCAGGACTACTAGGCCATGGCCAAGACTAGTTTGGCCACCATGAAAAGAAATGGAAGGAGACAAAATTGGGTATTCATGTGGTCCCCAAGTTTCAAATATAACAGGGCCCCTTTGGGTTTTTTCGCACTGCCCCAGCCCCATATAGTATACCCATACCAAAACCTCCTGATACAAGCACAGGTCAACCATATTTAAAAAATGGGTATCAGGGTCTGGCACCCATTAAAACACAAACCCAATGTTGTGGTAGTAAACTTTGCTAGGTGCAGCAGGTGTCTGATTTTATGTAGTTGTTTCTTTATCTAACCCGTTCTTTTTTTTATTTCCCTATTCGCTATGAAATAGACATGTGCACACTGAAATATTTCGTTTCGGAATTTCGTTTTCGGCCGAAAAATAAATTTATTTAGTTACTCACGAAATTTGTTTTTATTTATTTCGTTTTTCGTTAGAAATTGCATTCGTCCGAAAATCTGAATTAATTAAGGTCGAATCTGTCATTGAAGGCTTATGGTGTCTGTCGAATGTTCAAAGAAGATTCGACGGAGCAGTGAAACTGTACGACGCTGCAATCATACATTTCCGGTCGAATGTTCCGCCCACAAACTATAGAAGAATTCTAATGTTGTATGACTAGTAATAATTATATTTATTCATTACTATTACTAGTCAACCAACATTAGAATTCTTCTATAGCCTATGGGCGGATGCATTTGACCGGAAATGTACGATTGCAGCGTCGTACAGTTTTGCTGCACAGTCGAATCTTCTAACTTTCGATGCTTTGTCGAATCTTCGTCATTCTAGCTATTTTACTGCTCCTCCTCTTTGGTTACAATCAGCCAATAACATTCATCATCAACTTTATTTTTATTTTACTTCCCCCACCCAATTCCAGCAGTGATCTTTTCTCTCTATGTCGAATCTTTTCTCTCTATAATAACAAATCTTTTCTCTCCTATGTCGAATCTTTTCTCTCCTATGTCGAATCTTTTCTCTCTATAATGTCAAATCTTTTCTCTCTATAATGTCAAATCTTTTCTCTCCTATGTCGAATCTTTTCTCTCCTATGTCGAATCTTTTCTCTCTATGTCGAATCTTTTCTCTCCTATGTCAAATCTTTCTCTCCTATGTCGAATCTTTTCTCTCCTATGTCGAATCTTTCTCTCCTATGTCGAATCTTTTCTCTCTATAATGTCAAATCTTTTCTCTCCTATGTCGAATCTTTTCTCTCCTATGTCGAATCTTTTCTCTCTATGTCGAATCTTTTCTCTCCTATGTCAAATCTTTCTCTCCTATGTCGAATCTTTTCTCTCCTATGTCGAATCTTTTCTCTTCTATGTCGAATCTTTTCTCTTCTATGTCGAATCTTTTCTCTCCTATGTCGAATCTTTTCTCTCCTATGTCGAATCTTTCTCTCCTATGTCGAATCTTTTCTCTCTATAATGTCGAATCTTTTCTCTCCTATGTAGAATAATCTTGGACTAATAGAGTTAAGGTTAGGCACATTCGACCACAGGTTCGATAGACACAGATTGTTATTGTCAGCGTCACGTCGAATCTCCTATCTATATCGAACTGTTGTAGCAACGAAAACGAAAATAAAGCATTTGTTTATGTCGGATCTTTCGGTTTTCGGATTCTGTGCTTTCGTTTTCGTTTGTTAAAACGATAACGAAAATAGCTGAAATTCGGACGAAAATGCATTCGGACGAAAACGAATGCACATGTCTACTATGAAATACCCGGTGATGCTGCCAGATTCTCCTTCTTTCATTATTTCAATCTGACCACGCCAAACACGGAAACAAATCAATACCTGTGTGGTTACTTTGCATATCTGGGTTTCCTGACTGGAGTGACAGGATGGCGTGCCGATGCACAGCATGCCTGTCTCTCTGTTGTCAGTTTATCTGCATCGCTGCTCATCCAGCCCCACCATGTTGATTGACAGCGGCTCCCAGCAAGTGCCTGTCAAAACTGCAGCTTCTCGCACGCAAATAGGGGACATATTTGTATGTGATGTAGATACCCTGCTTGCCTGCTTACTATACAGACACACCGCTTGCTATGGGGAAGATGGATAGGCACGGGCCGTCAGGATGCATAGGTGGTCCATGCACCCACGTGCAGGCAGTCCATTCATGTCTATTGGTCTCACAGCGGCTGCACTGACACAGACATTGATCCCAACTTGACAGCCACTTGGCTGTGTGCCACCAATTGCACGCGGTCTGTGTTCAGGAACACACATATGAACCCACACCGCTGTAAAATTGGGACCAGCATCTCTGTCTGTGCAGCTGCTGTGTCCCAATAGAAAAATCAGGACTAGATTTTCTATAGATTTGTGTGAACACCACTCTAGGTCAGTCTCCCATCTCTGCTTCTACGAACACACTAGCCAGGTGCTGGCCCCGTCCATCACACTTTCCAATGAGAAAAAAGAGATCGGGTTGGCCGCACGTCCAGTATAATCACCTTTATTTCAGCAAATCTATAAAAACTACAGATGGAGGGGAACAGCAAAACCAACTTATGCGTTTCACGCTCACCTTATTGCTTTGGGTGAGCTATGACTAAACGCTAAGTGAGTGTGAAACGCATTAGCTGGTTATGCTGTTCAACTCTATTTGTGTTTTTGAAATTGTTTTTATCGACTTGCTGAAATAAAAGGTGATTTTACTGGACCTGTGGCCAACCAGATCTCTTTTTTGCTCTTCAGATTTTCTGTAGATCGCAGCATGTACAAAGGGGGCACTTATAAATTCAGGAATGGACAGCAGTATCAAGGACCTAAAGTAATGTTTCACTAATCCGAAACTCTACAGAAACTGGAATGGTACAATCACACTGCTTGAGTGACAAATGAGATAACGAGCTGGGAATCTACAGGGAATGAAACAACCGCCCCTTCAAGGCTGCTGAAAGGCGAGCTCCAGAATTGATTGCTTTCATTTTTATGCTTGTGATCAATATTCCTTAGGATGTGAATAGTGCCGTTCATAATGAACAACGATCAATAATCAAAAAAAGGAAAAAAATTGCGCTCAGGATTGAGAGATGCCAATTACTGGATGGCCCAGATTGCCTCAATTGCGGTCTCAAGCTGCCACTAACCTGATAAACATACTCAGTGAAACAAGAAAAGAAAAATATATATAGTAGCGCTAAACCAAGATTAAATGAAAAAAATAAATTATGAATATTATTTATAACGTGCTGATCACCACACATATGTAGTGCGTAAAACCCTTATTAGTAACGTGTCAATTAATAATGAACAAACCTAAAAACTCAATTGACATAACCAATAAATAGTGTTATACATGATGCAAATAAATAAACCATACAAATGACATATTATAAGAATGACGCACAAGACGTCAATCTGTGTGTACACAAATAAAATCAGTCCAAAAATGATTATTGGAGTGAAGACACCCGTGAAAAACAAATCCAAAATTCCACCGTGCTTGTCTGAAGAGTGATATCCACCACCAAAAACAGGTCAGCAGCTTACCAGATTATATTGGTCCCCTATGACGGAGGACCTCAAACCGCATATAAGTACTCCCAATTAGATGGTATAGGCTCCTACGTCCACCTCTTCAAACGAGACTTCCACAGCAAATAGGCAGTATGACCACAGTGATACCATATAAAAAAGGAGAGGGATACCTCGCTGGTGTAAAATCTTAGGGATTTATTGGATAAAAGTAGAATAAAACACTTACAGCAATGTTGTAAGAAAACAGCCTTAAACTCGCGGCGCCGGCCGGACACCGACGAGTAAACCCGTCCTAGGAGATCGAGCAGTAAGGGGATGACGTCACCACGCCGCTCGATCCGCCCTACGCGTTTCGTGATAGGTCACTTCGTCTCGGTGCCCATTGCTGTAAGTGTTTTATTCTACTTTTATCCAATAAATCCCTAAGATTTTACACCAGCGAGGTATCCCTCTCCTTTTTTATATGGTATCACTGTGGTCATACTGCCTATTTGCTGTGGAAGTCTCGTTTGAAGAGGTGGACGTAGGAGCCTATACCATCCAATTGGGAGTACTTATATGCGGTTTGAGGTCCTCCGTCATAGGGGACCAATATAATATGGTAAGCTGCTGACCTGTTTTTGGTGGTGGATATCACTCTTCAGACAAGCACGGTGGAATTTTGGATTTGTTTTTCACGGGTGTCTTCACTCCAATAATCATTTTTGGACTGATTTTATTTGTGTACACACAGATTGACGCCTTGTGCGTCATTCTTATAATATGTAATTTGTATGGTTTATTAATTTGCATCATGTATAACACTATTTATTGGTTATGTCAATTGAGTTTTTAGGTTTGTTCATTATTAATTGACACGTTACCAATAAGGGTTTTACGCACTACATATGTGTGGTGATCAGCACGTTATAAATAATATTCATAATTAATTTTTTTCATTTAATCTTGGTTTAGCGCTACTATATATATTTTTCTTTTCAACGATCAATAATCACCAGGACTGCACCATTTTCATGTCTACCTTGTTATAGCGATAACTGGCACCTCGTTTCAGATTGTATTAAAATATAAGTGGACAATGTTTTAGGTCCCATATGTGAATGGACCGCTGTATTAAGGCCCCAGAAAAGTGGTTGCGTTATGAAATCCTACCAAATAAATACATTTTTTACTAGTCTTGGTCATCTGGATGTATAGTGTGATCCCATTACAGTCCCATGTTGAGAATCCTGTTATGTAGCTCCTAGGTGCACAGTGTATTTGTTAAAACTGTAAAATGATTCAATTAATTGCACCTTCATCATTGCATACAATTGCCTATTCAGGCCCCATTCACACTTGTGTAAGAGCGGTTTACGATTAGCTACTGATGAGAAGCGCCTTAGAAAGCAGTGGAAGGTTGACAGCTCCTGCAGCTATTCCTGGCCGATAATCACTGCATGACCAATTACATGTGAACAGCCACGAATAGCTGCGGGAGCTGTCAGCCTACCATTGTGGATCCTTTCCCGCAGCTATTCGTGGCCAATAATCACTGCATGACCAATTACATGTGAACGGCCACGAATAGCTGCGGGAGCTGTCAGCCTACCATTGTGGCTCCTTTCCCGCAGCTATTCGTGGCCAATAATCACTGCATGACCAATTACATGTGAACAGCCACGAATAGCTGCGGGAGCTGTCAGCCTACCATTGTGGCTCCCTGCCCGCAGCTATTCGCGGCCGATAATCACTGCATGACCAATTACATGTGAACAGCCACGAATAGCTGCGGGAGCTGTCAGCCCATCATTGTGGCTCCCTGCCTGCAGTTATTCGTGGCCGATAATCACTGCATGTACAATTACGTGTGAATGGCCACGAATAGCTGCGGGAGCTGTCAGCCTACCATTGTGGCTCCCTGCCCGCAGCTAATCACAGGGAACCATTGCTGGGTCTCCCGCAGACACCCCTATTTGCACTTGTAAATGGGGCTTCACACTTTCCTTCAGTAAACAGGGGCATTGCGGCCACACTGGGCAGCCTTGTCCCACACAGTCCTGGTACAAGAAACCAGTCCACACCACCAAGCTGTGCCGATGTGCGGAAACAAAAAATGACAGCTTGCAGTACTTTTTCTCAGCGCAGCGCGATGCAACGCAATTCACTGCAGTGTGGCTAATAGAACTTTATAAAATCTCACCTTGTAACATTTCAGTAAAGATTATACATAAAAAAATATAAAAATAAACAGTGCAATGTGGCACATCAATACCACTGTCATCACACTGCACATCAGTGGCAGCATCTAATGCAGCTGTTGGCATGCAAATGCAATACAAAGAGAAATGCTATTATTTCCTATATGGTTGGCTTACATTTAAGGGACACTAAAGGGACTTAATCACACATATTAATGTGTTACCGCTGGTTTTCAGGTGTATATCTGGACTCCAGGCAGATATGAAAGACGCAAATGAATGCAGCTCTGCAATCAATAATACATCATTATAGATGAGGGCATTGAAAAGGATTGCCTCATTTGATTAGCAAAAGTAGGGGTGGGTACCATCATCCTATATATAATAATTGGAAAAGTGGGGGGAGGAGATGAATCAAGGACTACTCCCAGCAATGACCTTGATCGCCAATGATGGTAGGACTATCTTGGTACCCAGACATGAAACGGTTATATATAAAAATAACAATTTATTAGAAAAAGAAATACAAAAATACAACGATAAAGGTCACAGCAGTGACAAGTTATCACTGTTGAATAACCAACACAAGAGATTTAAAAACATTTACAGTCTCCACAGATAGGTAGAGGCAAAGTTGATGTGGACAGTGACGTTTTCCTCAACATGTTTCACGGCAACTGCCGCTTCTTCAGGAGGAGTCTGTCTATAACATCTGAGAAAATATAAAATCTCATAAATAGAATGTCAAAATGTACTACATTGTAGCACAGCTAGTGGTCATATGGATGTTTAGGAGTATTTTAAAGCGGCAAAGCATGACTCACCAAAGTTGGCCCATAGGGTGATATACAGCAAATTTTGAGACACCCCAAAGTTGGGATGTTCCCTCGAGGGACAGGACTTGAAACAAATCAGGTGTGCTGCATGCAAATGCACGGACAAGGGACATGCTGGTTGGAGGAGACAGCAAAGTGAGCAGAAAAATGACCTCATCGGTGCCCCACTCCTACACTATCTAGGCACAGGCTGGAGGGAGAACAATGACACTGTTGCCAGTATACATTTTTTTTGTTTTACCTGAATACATTCTCTTCATTCAGGTAAAAAACACCCCACTAACTGCTCCTCTGTTTGTCCCTAAACACTTAGCTGGCGCCTCTCACCGATCTAGCGCTGTCCTGGCTGCAGCACTGCTCTTTTCTCACCTCCTAGTCTCACAGGAAACACTGAGAGCCGCAGGGTCCATAGGCTCCTGCTGCTGTCATCCAAACTCATGTGAGGAGGGATCAGGGGTGTGGCTTGCTGACGCTGTGTGTGTCTATGGACGCACACAGCCCGGCTTGGAAGCATGCCTGCACCGGTGCCCCCAGCATGCTATAACGAGTTACCGTGTGTGCAGTGCGCAGCTATGCAGTTGCGTTGTTACGGTACAGCACTGTAGCGTGTGTAATGCGTGTTACTGTGCATTGCAGTAACATACATATTACTGCAACACAGTGGTGTACAAGGGCCCTATGTCTACTGAGAACCACATATGATGCCTGGGCCACCAGACTAATGAACTAAAACTAGTTCTTCTAATAGATGAATCATTCTCCACAAATACATGTCATAAAAAGTGTGAAGGATGGGAGTGTTGTTACTGCAATGACTAAAAGAAAATTCCCCAGCTCTTACTGTATGTCACCTAACACTGAAGACCTGGGACAGGTGAAGGACTACATAATATAAACCACTCTCCCTCCACTGTTTTCTCAATGAGATATTACATCACAGATATTTAGCGAGCAGAGGAAATATTGTGTATCTATCTAATTCAAGCTGTGCCGATGTTTACCGATAGTCAGTAAAGACCAATATAATAGTCAGCAAGGACGGATAATTCTACTGAATGTTCTGTGCTGGTCTCTGAAGACAAAAACTACAAGAATAATCCAACATATTCGCCAGCACACCAAGGATTGTCCAATTACGTCCGAAAAAGTTTTATTGCAAAAAAATCACATCACAAAGGTGCAACGTTTCGGAGTCACGCAGGACCCCTTCGTCAGCCATGGGATGATGAAGGGGACCCGCGTGACTCCGAAACGTTGCACATTTCTGATGTGATTTTTTTTGCAATAAAACTTTTTTGGACGTAATTGGATGATCCTTGGTGTGCTGGCGAATATGTTCGATTGTTTGATGTCTCCAGGACCCAGCTGGTAATCGTTGCAGCACCCATCATTCTGAAGGAGCCATTTTACCAGGAACGTGTGCGATTGGAATATTGATCAAAAACTACAAGAAGTCTCTTTTAAAACTTGGTGACAAGGACACTTCTTGGCTCAAAGTGTTTCTGTCACCGACTCCACGCTCATAGCACACAGGGTTCAATGAACCTTACAAGCAGGTCCAGCTAGGCTCCATTACCTCTACAGTGAAGGCAGATGACGCAGATACTGTAAGACGTAGGCCTACAGGTGGCCATTACAGACTATACCCACTACTCTCGAATTACCACTCCTCTAGAATTACCAAAACTATGTTATGCAAGGTCATAATTCCAGGCAGTTAAAAAAAAAAAATCAAACGGCCCCCCACAGCTGATGAAGAATATAGTGGTTGTTTTGTCAAAGGGATGGGCTTGTAGAAGGTGATACCTTAATCCATGGACTGCGATCTTCCTAACCACTGGTTCCTCAAAGCTGCTCTGTTTGTCAGTCCTCAGCTGGTCTTGTTGATGATCCTCCTATCACCATCATAATGTACAATGCTGGACTAGCATCCATGTCCCATTCTGATTGGGGCATCCCATTCTGGTCCTGCACTGTATGCGATTATATAGGGCCACACACAAATGCTGCTTAAAGTGGGAGTAAACTCTCTTGGCTGACTTTTACCTATAGGTAAGCAAGTTTACTACCCCTTTAAGAAAAATAAATAAATACGAAAATTGTGACACACTGCGGCTTACATTTTATGAATGGGCTGCAATGATGTGGACTAATACTGGAGTGTTTAGCAGAGAGCAGACACCAATATCCAGACTCTGCTATAAATGGGCCACTTTATTTGTAGCATTTTATTGTACGACCCAGGTCTGCAGTCCAGACCTTTCACCAATTGAAATTTTTTGGGGAATCTTAAAACGAAAAATATGACAAAGAAAACCCAGGGCTGTTGAGCAGTTAGAATCTTTTCCCAAATCTCCAGTAACTGGTCTCCTTGGCTCCCAGATATTTACAGAGTGTTAAAAGAAATGCTGCACTGTGGTAAACATGGCTCTGTGCCAACTTTTTTGAGATGTGTTGCTGCTGTTTTATCATTTTCATTAAACTCCAGCTATAGAGATGACAAAGAAATACTTTCCGAAAGGTCTAGGCAGGAACCTAAATGATACATCTCTAAAGCATCTTGAGCCCTGATGGATTAGCAACATACTTTAAGGTTTTTAATATTGACATACTTCCTGCTGGAAATCTTCCAAATGCTGAGCAACTACTTCTGATTCACAATAAAGCAATATTAGTTGCTGCTAATACAAAAGAGGAGAGTGCTGGGTTAGTAGAAAAGGGCAATTGTGCAATGCAGATGAAATCCCAGTATTGTGGTATTATCATACAATGATCCTAACATGATTTCTGCCCTTCTGCTCATTTTGGTTTAAAAGGTAAGTGTACTTTCACACGAAGTCTAGGTTCACGTCTATGCGACTGCGCTTGATACGTTTTTCTGGCACGTTTTGTGTTTTTAAACCCATGTTTTTGAATGCAGTTTTCATGCATTTCACGTTTTTTTTCTCTCTTTAACATGCTGTGTATAACTGGTTGCTAAGGAGTGGGCCAGAAAGCCAGCCACCATGTCCTTAACAACCGATGAGTCATTAGCTGTCAGCAGGCTTCCCCGCTGACGGCTGAATGTAAGAAAAAAAAAAAAAGAATTGCTGGAAAAAAAAAAAAAAAATCCATACCAAGCCCTTCATAAACCATGTTAAATGGACTGTAGTGCATTTCTGCAAATGCACATATTTACCAACACACCTCGAATCGTCAATCACATCCAAATCTTTATTGAAAAATGATCACATCACAGAAGACAATGTTTCGGAACTGAGCAGGACCCCTTCCTCAGGCATGCAACATGCCTGAGGAAGGGGTCCTGCGTGGCTCCGAAACGTTGCACTATGTCTTCTGTGATGTGATCATTCTTCCCACAAAGATTTGGATGTAATCGACGATTCGAGGTGTGCTGGTGAATATTTCCACTTGATGCGTGATGTTTTCAGTTCCAGCTGGTTGTTGCTGCAGCACCCTTTAAAGCCCTATCCAGGAAAATGTGCAATGGGAACAGATAATACTCTGCAAGCTGCAAAACGCACTAAAAAATGCATAGGTGTGAACGAAGGGTAAATACACTTACTCACCCTGTAAGTTTCCGTGCGTTTTTCCATTCGCTTTCATACATTTTTCAGGCACTCCTACTGCAGTCTATTGGGTCCAAAACGCTTGTGGCCTAAAAGAAGCTCATGTACTTTTTTGACACTACACTCAGATGTGAACAGGCACAACTTAAAACCACAGGATTTTGGATGTTGAGCGTTTTGGAGCTTTGAGCCACAAAACGCTCCGGTGTGAATGGGGCCTTATTGTCCAATCACAGGTTGTGAACAGAGAGGCAACCAAACTGCATTTGCTCCAACCTGGTAGTGCTGTTTGGCAGGACTGGTTAAATGTCACAAGTGTCTGGACAGTTACAAAACCATTGGCAAGTAAAACGGCTCCCCAACCTGTAGTTTAATTAAATATATTATTATTATTTATACAATATTGATATTAAAAAGGCAAATCTAAAAGGCCCATACACACGATTGGACTTTTTGACAACAATTGTCCGACGGACCTGTTTTAGCGGACAATCCGACCATGTGTACGCTCAATCGGACAAATGTTCCCTGTGAAAACAGACAAACTTTCCGGCAACAAATGTCCGATGGAGGATTATCCGATCGTGTGTACACAAGTCCATCGGACTAAAGTCCAAAGTACAAACACCCATGCTCAGAACCAGTGCTAAAGATCAGACAACAATAGCAGAAGTTGCCCAAAGGGTGGCGGTAAAGAGCAGAAAAACCACGTGATCTGGTGAATGTTGGCTGAAAAAGTTCTGCCATGTGTATGCAGAACAAGTTCACGGACAACGCCCTTCGGACCAAAATCCACGGAAAAGTCCGATGGGAGTCCGATCGTGTGTATGAGGCTTCAGAAAAGAAATAATAACAACAAATGTTATTGTAGCGGGGTCCTCAAATTGATGGGATACACCTGGGCAATAGTGTGACCCAGGTGTATAATTGTGTTAGGATTCAGACCCCTTTTTGTTTCGTGGAGGATTGGAGGATGTAATATTCTCCTTTGCCTGTGGGTGGCGAGGTACCCACAGGCTTCAGGTAGAATCATCTTCGCAGTGCTCCCTGTTTTGTCCCTTCCTGGAGATGGTATGGCTGGGGCGGGGAACCCGCCGGGCCGTTGATGGGAGGAGATAAAAGGGGGAGATGCCCTTACCACGAGGTCTTGCGGAGAAGGAGGTCCTCGGAGGAGGAGGGTTGCGGTCCGCACCCAGGGCCCTTAGGCCTGGGTGCGGGAGATCCAGGAGTCTGGTCCAGGTGCCCATGGCCTGGTCCGGAGTCATGTTGGCGTCCATCCCAGGCACCTTTAGCCTGGGGTGAGGTACTATCTAGGAGGCCTGGGGCCCAGTACCTTCGACTGGGTCCCGCTAGGGTGGACTGTCCGAGGGTCCCTGAGCGGAGGGACTCGTACCTGAGGTGAGGAGGCCGGGGAGGTTACCCACTGGAGACCCGGAGCAGCACCAACCCGGTGACAGTGGGCCTCTGGGAACTCTCTTGGGAGGACACATCCCCCTGATAGGGGCCACAGCGTATCGAAGAGGGCTCCATTGCTGTTCATAGGGGTTGCTGGAAGAGACCCCATCCTTCCTGTTCTGTAACAGCCGGATTGGCTTAGGCGCCGCTGGTCATAGTATAGTGGCATAGAACTGAAACGTTAGGAAGTGCCTTGATCTGCTCATCCCACCGTTGGCAAGGTTATAGGTCCCAACCAGTCTGCTGTTAAAAGAACTGTTTATTGTGCTTTGCTATTGGAGTGCCAAATAAACAAGTGTTGGACCTTTCTCCGGTGTGTGAACTCCAGTCACTGGGAGCAGAGGGGAGGCTGGTGAGCTTGCAATTACAGACTCAGTGCATTCACAGAACACACCGGCCCGAGGAAACATCAGGAAGTGGCCTTCACCTCCCTACTACAATGGGGAGGACATGGGCCGTGGCGCATCTCACTCTCACAACCCAGGAACCCCTAGACATGAGTTGGTGTGTAACCGATAAAGATGGAGAGAGGGTGAGGCCGCTACATTATATTTTCCAGCTCTGTGTAATGGTTTTGCACAGAGCAGCCCCGATCCTCCTCTTCTCAGGTCCTCATGGCACTCCTGGATCCTTCTCTTTTCTGAGGGGCACCATAGCAAGCTGCTTGCTATGGGGGCACTCCTGCGTGTTCACTCCCTAGCCCCGCTCTGTTTGTTCATAAGACACACAGAACGGGGCTCAGCCCAGCTCCCTCCTCACTGGCTGTGATGGCTCCTGCTGCTGTCTCTCAGCCAATGAGAAAGCAGAGACTAAGGACAGCAGCTGCTCTCGTGCAAATCCTTGGATTGCAATTGGGCTCAGATGAGTATTAGGGGGGCTGCGGGGGGAGCTGCATACTGAAGATTTTTTACCTTCATACTCAGAACCCCTTTAAGTATTTCCCTGGAGCTCAGGTCAGGGCCCCTATCACACTTACATGTGTGGAGTGCTGTAAGTTTTAAACACAAATTTATTTGCATTTTAAAAAACTGGCATTATAAAACACTCTCTAAATGGAGGAGGAAGGCCCTTCATTCATCCATCCTTCCTCCATTTATAGAGCACTTTTCATTGTGAGAAGCGATAATACAACTTTTATGAATGGAGGAGGTGGGCGGAAAGGGCGGATGTAGCTGCCACTTTTGATAAGGGACCTTAACAGGTAAAAGCAGCTCATATTAACCCCTGCAGCACCAGAAGATCACAGCTACTGAGATATGGGGGGAGTGACAAAAACTTTGGATTTTCTTTCTTTCCTGCACCCACAGCCAAAACGTGTTGTGGTTTAGCAGATGAGTGTGTGCCAGTAATTCCTAATGGTACCCCCACACATTGGAAAACGATGCACCAAAGCGCCATGCGGTTTCCGTGTGCTGCGGTTTCAGAAAAGGGCTTTTCCCTGCGTTTCCTGCACGTGCAGCAGCCCATCCAAATGAATGAGTGCCCCAAAGCAAACGCACAAATGTGAACTTGGACTTAAACTTTCCCACCTCTGCAATCATAAATGCCCTTTTTGTCGGTTTATTTTTTTTCCTTTTATTTTTCTCTGGCCCCACCCCCCACACCCAAACACCATTTAGGCCTAGGCCAGAGTGACATGTCCCTGATCCTGCAGCCTCCTGGGATACTTATATACGGCCCTCCCCAATAGGTTTGGACGCTATTCAAAATGTAGAGGGATGTCGGAGCCAGTAGTTGGGCTCAGACGGTTGAATTATATTGAAATTTACCTCTGTTCTAGTTGTGGTTTGCCCGATAGCATTTTCCCTTATTCCCTGTAGGTGGCGTTACCACCTCAGGCACCTGTTGGAACACGGGCAAACCATGGTGCATTAAATGGTCCTTCTCAGCAGTGGTACGGTGGGAGTGGTCGCCCCGCTGTGCCTGCTGGGAAGGGATACTTAAGGGGCAGACGCCATTGATTGGGGTTGGTTTTTCGCCTCGTGGCCCTCCGGGCTCAAGGTGTGTGTGTGGTTCTGGTTTCGGGGCCATGTTGGCCCGAGGCTGCATCGCTATCTAGTAGGCCCAGCTACTCTGGCTGGGGCCTACATTTGGAGAAGGGATCCCAAACTGTCCGTCCAAATGAGGAGGAAGCATCTTAATTAAGGAGACCAGGGGAGGACCTGCCCTGGAGGGGACCGGCAAAGTGCTGCTGTCTCGGGTGAAGCCTGGCAACTTTATTAAGGAGGGACCCGCTATACTACATGCCCTGCAGTTCACCGGATTGGCTTAAAGGCTCTTTTAACTGTATGGCTGGAAGTTTGGGACATTGAAATCCTGTGGCAGAGGATTCCTGGACTATCCATTTGTTCACTTCAAAAGGTCTGTGGCAGGGACCCATTTCATCTTGGGCAGTCTGTGGCAGAGATTGCCCCGTTGCTGGTTCGTGTGTCATCCCGGCTGCTAGGCCATGTGAGAGGGGACTATCCGGGTGACCAATACCCACTCTAACATTGAGAGTGGTGAGTGACTTTGAACTTCTACCTTTGTCATTTAGTGGTGAGTGCCTGAACCTTCCCCTACTCTTCTATACCTTCTACTTTCTCAACGTTTACTACATAAGAAAATAAAGCCTGACTGTTGAAGGTTTTACATCGGTGTGGACATTGCATTACTACAGACTTTCCTACCCGGACAACGAAGCTGAAGAGGTAACGTGCAAAACCCAAAACTAACTAGCAGCTCCTACGGGGGTAGTGCTACACCTACATCACATCTCCTAGGAGGCTGCAAAGCCAGGTACACAGAGAGAGTCCAGCATGTCATTGGGAGCTGGCTGCCTGCACCTGGAAGAGACTTGCCACCAAACAGGACCAGGGTGGCAACGTGGGATCGGTGTCATCCAAACAGCGAATCGCAGCGAGACAATGCTGGATTCGCTTTGCACGCAAGTATGTTTTTTGTTAGGTTCTTCAGGTAAATGGCCATGTGCAATTTTAGGTTTACTATACATGTTAATTGATGTGTTCAATGTGGTCGTTTAACAGCCCATAGTATTTCAATGCTGTATTCATTTTTTCTATCAGTGCACAGACTAGGCTAGTTTCTGCTATACCTTCCCTTACATTCTACATGTATTAGCCACTCCTAGACTCCACGCCCTGGAGATCACGCAAGACTTCTAAATGTGCTAGCTGCTGGGAGGAGAGCGAAAAACATTTTTTTTTTCTACTTCCAAAAAAGGGCAGAAAATGCACAGCCAACGCTCACCACCTCTGGGCAGAGCGCCAGGAACAGGAGGCGCAGTCACTCAGGTAGGGTGTGGGCTTTGTGTGAAGTCAACTGAAATACTTGGACAATGACAGAGAGACAATCTACAGGGGTGGGGCAGGATGATAGCAACCGTCTGGCAGAAGAAGTCACACCTTCTGCACAGCATGGCTACAATTCAGTGTAGAGGAAAATAAGAGCAATGGATAGGTGTAGAACTTCAATAGCTAGGAGTAGAAGTAAATCATTGAATGTGCTATAGCACCGTGTATCATATCATCCCCCCCCCCCCTTTAGTAAATACGGTTTTCATCCTGTGTTGCATCTCAATGCTGTTGGTCCCCTGAAACCTTTTTGCAGCCACTTCCTTTCTACATGCATGTACTCCAGGGGTGGTAGTAGTAGTAGGGAGTAGATGGCACTGATGGGCATCATTGATAAGGAGGCACTGGCAGGCATTAGTGATGGGCACTGATTGGCACCATTTGTATTGATTTTGGCAAAGATTGGAATCCTTGGTGGCCATGGGTGGCATACCTGGTGGTCATCAGTGGTGGCAATCCTTGGTGGTCCTGGGTGGGCATCCGCAGGGGGGGCTGCGCTGATAATCAATCAGCGCAGACCCCCCCTGACAGGAGAGCAGCTGATCGGCTCTTCTCTACTCGATACTTGGCTTTTACCGTTTACACTGTGACCAGCCGCGATTGGACCTGGCTGATCACGTGGTAAAAAGCCTCCGTCAGAGGCTCTTTACCGAGATCGGTGTTGCGGTGTGTCAGACTGACACGCTGCACCACCGATCGCCGGCTGTTATCCTGAAAGATGTCATATGACGTCCAGTCAGGATAACGAGACCACCGCCCGGGCGTCATTCTGCTATAGGCCGGGGGGGGAAGGGGTTAATAGCTGTGTGTTGAGTTATTTTGAGGGGACAGCAAATTTACACTGTTATACAAGCTGTACACCAAAAATGTGAGGGGTATACTAATGTAGCGGGTGGTTACATTTAGGGGGAAGCATCTGAGTGGTAGCCAGGCTCAGATGTACCAATTGTTAGGTCTCATTGACCATTTCTATCCCTGGGAGATAGTACTGGTTGTTAAGTTCACTGGGGCCTATAGGTGGCGCTGTTGTCCGTGGGTCCCAGGTTGAACTGCAGTATGAGGTTGTGTCCTCTTTGTCCCCTCTCGGCAGCGGTGCGGTGGGGCAGGGAACCTGCTGTGCCTGTCGGGAAAGGATATAAAAGGGGCGGCCATCTTCCAGAGGGGTCGTCGGTTCCGCGCGTTTAGGCACCTTAAGCCTGGGTGTGGGTGCTGGTGCCCTAGGCCTGGAGGCCTGTCAGGTGGTCTCTGGGTGCTCTAGGCCCAGAGACGGAGCTGCTGTTCCATCCCAGACACCTTCAGTCTGGGGTAAGGTACTTCGAGAGAGGCCCGGGGCCCAGTACCTTCGACTGGGTCCCACAAAGGATTGAGGGCTCCTAGGGTGCCCCCTGGAAGTGGGTGCCCGAATCTAGGATGAGGAGGCCAGGGAGGTGACCCTTCCCGAAGACCCGGCGCGGCATCGCTGGTGGCGGTGGGGCCTCTGGCAACTCTCCGGATGGATGTCCTTTCCCTGACGGGGTCAATACTTTTAGAAGATAGTCCACGTTCTCATGGTCTGTGGCAGAGACCCATCGTGAATCTGGTCGGTGGCAGAAACCCAACAACCGGGCCTGTGGCAGAGGCCCTATTCACCTGGTCTGTGGCAGAGACCCCTCATGGTCGGTGGTAGCGACCGTGCGCCAAGCCTGTTAGTGCTATTCAGAACAGGAGAAACCCAAATTTAAGTTTGTGCCTGGACCTCCTCCCACCTTATCTGACCCGTGTTTGTCTCAACCCGTCTGCTCTAAAAAAGAGACTTTTTATTGTGCAAGAAGGAATAAACAAGTGTTGGACCTTTCAGTTGGTGTGGACAGTTGCTTACTGGGGAAAGTTAAAGACTTGTTCTGATTACTACAGAAACAAGGTCAGCACTGGAGGCCTTTTTTACACAAGTCGCAAGCAGGCCCGAGAAACTAACACCGCTCAACCTCCCTACTCAGGAGGATACGGGCTTGTGGTGCGGTGTGCCTCATTCTTTTCCTGCGGAGGAGCCAAGCAGAAGAAAAGCAGGTAAAGTCTGGGGTTGGTGCGCTACACTAACTTTTGTGAAATACTGTATATACATGATCTGGCACACAGGTGCCGCCCTGTAGCAGTAAAAATGCTAAAGGGCCCCAAAAAGCACTTTTTTGCAATGACATCGGCATGCTAAAATGAATGTATGACATTTTAAAAATTAGGTTTATATTTTCTTTGAATTATATTGTGATGCTGAAGAGTAGCAGGAAAGTGAAAATATAGAAGAGGCCAGATATCTGCAAACCTTCAAGAAGAACAGGTTTCCTTGTTCAGCATGGGTCCATACAAAACACTAAAAATACCTACAAAATACATACAAAGGCATGAACATCAAAGAAGGAAAATAAGCAGAGGGAGACACAGATATACAGTAGCTCGGGATATTTATTTTATACTGTCCAGGATAAAAGCACAGCCGTTGCACAGATGTGAAAGACGCTCCATTGCATCTACTTAAAACAATGACGACTTATTTAAAAAGGCAATTTATCATGAAGAGAGAGGAAAACAAGGCACTCAGAACTTGCTTTAAGACTCTTTATCACAGCTTCTAAGAAAATACTATCATCACATTTTGGACTACAATAATGTCACGTGGATCCCCACAATTTCTCAAGACCTTCACTTTGGAGAGATTTCCTGTCATTTTCTGTTGAGTCTCTGGGGAAGGAAGTAAAGGGAAATTTTCCCAGCAGGATGCAGAAGAAAAAAATAAAAAAACGGAGTTCCAACCATTCCCTACTACTGAACATAAAAAAAAAAAAATGTTTTGGTTTTAGTTCACTTTTTTTAATAAACATCTGTTAGGCTCCATGCAAACTGGATGTCAAGATGTGAACGGAGGGCACAGGTGCAATGTCCAGCCCCACTGCAGGCAGCCTGTAAAACTCAATGAGATGCTACAGCTGCATGGGGCTGGGCAATGCACCCAGTGGTACTTCTATTTAGGGCACATATGCCAAACACAAAGCACCACAGGCAGAATCCGGCCCGCCAGGCCTTGTCATATGGCCCTCGCATCCAGTTTTGCCCAGGTTCCCACCCTTCGCTCCTGCTCCCCGCTGTCACTTGTAAACGCAGAAGCCTTCTCCCCGCTGTCACTTGTGAACGCAGAAGCCTTCTCCCCGCTGTCACTTGTGAACGCAGAAGCCTTCTCCCCGCTGTCACTTGTAAACACAGAAGCCTTCTCCCCGCTGTCACTTGTAAACACAGAAGCCTTCTCCCCGCTGTCACTTGTAAACACAGAAGCCTTCTCCCCGCTGTCACTGGTAAACACAGAAGCCTTCTCCCCGCTGTCACTTGTAAACACAGAAGCCTTCTCCCCGCTGTCACTTGTAAACACAGAAGCCTTCTCCCCGCTGTCACTTGTAAACACAGAAGCCTTCTCCCCGCTGTCACTGGTAAACACAGAAGCCTTCTCCCCGCTGTCACTGGTAAACACAGAAGCCTTCTCCCCGCTGTCACTTGTAAACACAGAAGCCTTCTGTGTTTACAAGGGACAAGTTTGCTCTCTGCGGCTCCCAGATCCAACAGATCCCTGCAAGCGCTCACAGCGGGAAAAGATCTCCAGAAATCCAGAGGGAAAGAATGATCTCCCTGCAAAACGAAGCAGAACCACCTACACAGGGAGCTACTAGAGCCGGGTCAAGCAGGAGAGAAAGATGCAAGGAAGCTTTGTAGGGGCTGGGGGACGATGGGGTTGCACACCATGCACTCCGTACACAGCACAGAGAGGTACTAGAGCCGGGCCAAGTAGGAGAGATGTGAGAAAGCTTTGGGGGGTTTGGTTGGGGTTGCATACCATGCACTTCGTACACAGCACACACACCTGAACTGTGCATCCTTGAACCCTGCACTCTGTACATGCCACACTCCTGAAGTCTGCATTCTGTACATAGCGCAAGCCTGAAGTCTGCACTCTGTACATGCCACACTCCTGAAGTCTGCATTCTGTACATAGCACAAGCCTGAAGTCTGCACTCTGTACAAAACACACTCCTGAACCCTACACTCTGTACATAGCGCACCCCAGATACAACCAGTTTTTTAAGGTGTCCATACTGCTCATGTGATCCCTGATGAAATTAAGTTTGATACCCCTGGTTTAGGGCAAACTTCTTGTGTTCTAGGCATTCATTCCTGGGTGCACACTGCTCTAAACATACATATGACTAGGTGCACCATCCAGCCACAGCAACTGTCAGTTTTTCATAAAGGTTTACAGGTTGGATCCAGTGGGGCTGGATGGCGTACCCGTGTCCTCTGTGCGCAGCTAAATGCCCGAGTCTCAAGCACCGGGGCTGAATGCCCATTGTGCATGGGGCCTTAAGATGCAGCTCTTTACCCAATTGTTTGAGCTGCAAAAGGACAATAGAGATTAGACTTGTGGAATGCCACAGCACAAAGTGTATGGTCCATGTAGATAGACAAGTTATGAGCTACATGGAATGTGAACTAACTACTGTATATGCTCCAGGGAAGGTGACATAACTACAATGGTCAGAGAAACAAGAAGATGGAAACACTGTAGCCATGTTACATTTAGAAGCACCTTACGTTACATAGTGACTTAGAAGGGGAGTGATCAGAGTTAATGATTTGTCTTTGGAATATGCAGTAGCTACATTGCATGGTACAGACAGTGTGGATCCATCTGCTATAGGAAATGAGAACTACAAACATTGTATGGTGAATGAAGAGAGTGAATTAGGTGCATGTGATGATGGAGGATTAGTGATGATGGAGGATTAGTGATGATGGAGGATGTGAGATCAGAAATCTAGTGGGGCCTGCTCATTACAGAGACACAATGTTATTTATCATGGCTTTGTGTATTTACAGTATATTTTTTTATTTTTACACAATCAGGTGACAAAGTGGTGGTGCATTCCTGAAGCAGTTAAATGCTGGCAATTCCACATCAAAGTTGAGCTTTTTGTGAATGAAGAGCCAACACAGCATAAAGCCAGGACAATACAGAGTTGAGCGTAAAAAAAGAACGATCAATGAATATGGTCCTCAGATGTACAACACGTCTTGATCAAACTCGCCCGTCAGACATGCTCCAGCAGGGATCTTTTCTAATGACCGTGTGGAAGGATCCCCCTGGTCTAGCATGTTACTTTGTTTCTTCTGTAGAGAATAAAAAGCTATGAAGTAGTAGTACAGAGTGTAAAAATAACACCAAGCCTCGTCCTTTTTTCGCATGTACAAAATAATGGTCATTCTTCTGAAAGTGATCACCATCTAGGATCACAGAAATTCTTCAAAACCGTCCAAAATTCTCCCTTCACAATGAGTGCACACTTGGATAGTAGTATTAATATCTCAGGCTAATTAAATAATCATATCACTACACTGTATAACAACGGATGTTATTACATTGCACTTGTGGATCCACTAGGTTATGTGGCATTAGTCAAAGTGGAACACACCCTGCTTATCAGTAGGTAGAACTCAGACCTTGCTAACCTTCAGCCAAATCAGATTTGTAAAAATAAAACAAAGACAGTGCAGCGCAAGCAATAAATGAACATAAAGTCCATATAACATGAATGGGGAACCACAAAGCCCAGGGATCATATTTGTGACTCTAAGTGCAGGTCCTGACAGTACCAGTGACTATTAACCACATCCCACCCGGCCACTGCATATATACGGCCGGGTGGGCACTTCCTCCTTCTGAGTGGACGTTCAGGAACGTCCCTCAGAAGGAGGGGGATCGTGCACGTGCCCGTGCCCGCGGTGTGATCCTGATGCGCTTGTCACCCGGACAGGGCGCATCTCCGATCGGCAGGAGGACTCTGTGATTGGCCCTCCTGATCACATGCGGCCGTGTCCAATCACAGCCGTCATGTGATGTAAATAGAGAGCCAGTTGCTATTTACCAATTTGCAGGTAAAAACAAAGAACAATTAACCATTTGCAGCATTTTTCCTTTTCCTATACTTTTGCAATGTGCCAGACAATTTTACCACTGGAAGAAATAATTACCCAGCACAGCCTCATTCCTCCTTGCATGTCATAGCCCTTTTCTCTTCTGAAGGTGTCTACTTTTGTTTTATTTATTTATTTATTTTCTTTATTGATTTTCTTCAACATTATAAATAACAGTGAACATGCATATGCTTTGATAATTTACATCCCTTGTATTAACAAGATAATAATAATAACACGCATTTATATAATGAACACCTTTGTCTACTTAAAGTGGATGTAAACCTGGTTCATGAAATCTGACCTGGGCACATATATCTGTAATGTTTACTTATCTCTCTCCAAAGCACTAAGTCCTGTATTTTTCTGCTGCTCCGTTCTAATACCAGCATGATAACAACATCTGACAAGTTCTGACACAGAAGATAAAAGCAGCTGAAAATTTGTGTCGGGTGGGTGCTATAAAAAGATTAGAGTGCTGGTCTATTCGCAGCACAGCTCTGCAAGTATCTTTCTTTCTCTGCCTATGTGGAGAGGGGGAGTGTGCCTTTCCTCCAATCAGCTGTCACACAGTGTATGCCCAGACTCTACACCCACTGCTGAAAGAGGAAGTAAACATTCTAAACACAATGCTCACGTTCTAAAGAATATAGCAAGCTGAAGACAGCAGATATACAAGTAAAACTTATGTAGGGAGATTTGTTTCATCTCTGTGTATCATCTGAGGCTGTTAACTTCACTGGGTGTATGTGAGGGTTTACATCCACATTAATCTTCGTGCTTGGCCAGTGACTCTGTCCCTCTTTGTGCCTCTGCCAGGGCAGACACAGCTTGAAGTCTCAGGGCTTTTGGACATCTACACAAGGGAGGCTTTTACAGGTAAATAACATTTAAGATTTTTGTGGAAATAAATGGTCTAGCGACAGGGTCTCTTTCAACCTGGGGCTGACTCTGGATTATTACGGACTGGTCTCCACTAATTTTCTGCAACCTAACCTGTTCCACCATGTGTCTGTACATAATTTTCTGTTGTCTAACTGGTTTCCATTCCTGACATGCCCTTGGGCTTTTTGGATTTTTGCTTTACAGTTGCTGACTTCAGCTTAACTCTGATTCTGCCTAAAGTTCTGGTGTCCCACTATCCACCAGTTATTAGCCCCGGCTTGCTAATGGACCCTACTCCTATATAAGATTTGGTACGTCGCTGTCTGCTTTCTAACAAACTTAGCCTGTTCCATGGCTAAATCCTGGTGTCTGATCTTGGCCCTTTCCCGGGACCCACAGCCGCTACACACAGCCGGCCACTGAGGTGAATTAGAAGATGCGGCTGTAGACGGTTGTGTGCCGGGGGTTGTATAAAAGCACCCACACACACGGCTCTGCTCTGTTCTGTTTGAACACACAATGGGGTTAATTTACTAAAAAAGACAAATAGACTGTACAGATGTGTTGATGCCTAAATATATATTACCATGTAACCCTACATATATCTTATCAGATTACTGCATTTTTGTTTGAATGTTTAGATATATGCTTTAATGGGGTTGGAAGTATATGTACAGTAGAACCTTGGACTGCGAGCATAATTCGTTCCGGAAACATGGTTGTAATCCAAAGCACTTGTATATCAAAGCAAATTTCCCCGTAAGAAATAATGGAAACGCAGATGATTTGTTCCACAACCATTTATTCTTGGGCCTTCAGTTTAAAGTCCCAGGGCCGTCCCTACCATGGGACACAATGGGCCCATGGTCCCAGGCGGCATTTGCAGAGGGGCGGCAGCCGGCAGTGACAAGTGGGCAGCGTGAAGGGATACAGCCGCGGAGTCGCCATAGCGACCTGGCCCCTGCTCCGGGGGGGGGGGGGGGGCGGTGTGTGCTCCCTCTCACATTAGATCCAATGTTAATGTGTCTCTGTATGGGCGGCGGCATCACCTCGGATACCAGTATGTGACAGGCAGACCACTCCCCTCCCCTTCACACAGGTGAGATGGGGCTTCTGAGTGGAGGAGGCGGGTCATGTACCGCGTGGAATGACAGGCAGTACTGCGGTGAACATTCTGCCTTCCTGCTGCACAGACCCGCCTTCTCCGCACTGCCTCCGAACTCCGTGTCCTCCCTGTTTCTGCGCCTCTGGCTCAGAAACAGATTGGTCCCACCCCCTCCTCCCTTGTCTCCTCCCCTCACCTCTCCATTCAAGTCAGACGCCGCTTGTGTCTTTTCACCTCCCTCTTCGCTTACAACCGCCTCTCCTACCACCTGTCCTCAGTCATGACGGGGCCCGCTGGACGATACACATGCTCTCTAGCTGGAGCCAAAGAAGTGTGACTTGGTAAGAGTGGAGCGGGGGCGGGCGGAAGCGGGAATGTTAGAACATTCTGCAGTGCGGGACACAGGGCTGGATGGTCTTCTACACACTGAGGGAAACTGAAACTGCTCCCGACTCCCCCTGTACTGGGAACATCCTATAGTTGGGGTTGCGACAGGAGCCAGCATGGGGGAGGGGTGAGTCCTGGACATGCTGGGTCTTGTAGTGTACAGGCAGTAGGAGGACGCCTGTGTTCATTCAGAGACCTAAAACCAAAGCCCCCAACAGGGCTAATGAAAAATATGATTAAAAAAAACACTGACATCGTCCACTGCTCTACTGACACCGTCCACTGCCCCACTGACACCGTCCACTGCCCCACTGACACCGTCCACTGCCCCACTGACACCGTCCACTGCCCCACTGACACCGTCCACTGCACCACTGACACCGTCCACTGCCCCACTGACACCGTCCACTGCCCCACTGACACCGTCCACTGCACCACTGACACCGTCCACTGCACCACTGACACCGTCCACTGCACCACTGACACCGTCCACTGCACCACTGACACCGTCCACTGCACCACTGACACCGTCCACTGCACCACTGACACCGTCCACTGCCCCACTGACACCGTCCACTGCCCCACTGACACCGTCCACTGCACCACTGACACCGTCCACTGCACCACTGACACCGTCCACTGCACCACTGACACCGTCCACTGCACCACTGACACCGTCCACTGCCCCACTGACACCGTCCACTGCACCACTGACACCGTCCACTGACACCGTCCACTGCCCCACTGACACCGTCCACTGCCCCACTGACACCGTCCACTGCACCACTGACACCGTCCACTGCCCCACTGACACCGTCCACTGCACCACTGACACCGTCCACTGCCCCACTGACACCGTCCACTGCCCCACTGACACCGTCCACTGCACCACTGACACCGTCCACTGCACCACTCTGCGTTTTTTTTTTTTTTGCGCTATAAACAAGAAAAAAACAAAAAGTATTTTTAACTTTTGCGATAATAAATATCCCCCAAAAAACTGTCATCAGTTTAGGCCAATATGTATTCTGCTTCATATTCTTGGTTAAAAAAAAATTAAAAAATTGCAATAAGCGTATATTGATTGGTTTGCCCAATAGCGTCTACAAAATAGGGAATAGATTTATGGCATTTTTAATAAGATTTTCTGATAAATTTAATTTCAGTTGTCATGATATAAAATAATGAATGTGGGGGTCTTTTGGTGGGCGTGATTATTATTATTTTTTTTTTGGGGGGGGGGCAGCATTTCATTCTTGGGCCCAGGCAGCACAATGTCTTGGGCCGGCCCTGTATAGTCCATATAAAAAGATTATAGCAATGTGACCAGGTTGTGTAACCATAAAATGTCCATCCACAAATGGCAGCCTCCACAAGGGGATTAGAAGCAATATCCATCAGGAGCTACAGAGTATAAAAGAGAAGAGAGACACCTCTAAGGCCTCGTATACACGACCGAGTTTCTCGGCAAGAACCAGCAAGAAACTTGCTGGCAGAGATGTCTTGCCGAGAAATTCGTTCGTGTGTATGGTTTCTCGTCGAGAAACCCGACAAGTAACCTCGACGCGAAAATAGAGAACCTGCTCTCTATTTTCTCGTCGGCATGTTTCTCGACGAGAAAAGTGAGTGTGTGTACACTTACCTGTCCTCCCGGAAGCCCGCGCATGTTCGAAATGAATTTGACGCATGCGCGGTAGCTTCCTAGGCATACGTAGGGTATACCAAGATGGCGGCGACGGCATCGAATGTGACGAGCGCATGCTCGTCGTAGTCGATGACGTCACCGCGTACGCTCCATTCAAAGAACCGCGGGTTCTTTGAATCGAGCGCGTGTACACTCGGCCGGGACAATTTTCTTGTCCAAGAATCTCGTTGAAAAAAACTACATGTTTTTTTCGACGAGAATCTCGGCCGTGTGTACGAGGCCTAAGTGTAGCAATATGTTGCTAAATGTTGTCATTAAATATAACCATATTGCTACACTTAGAGGCACCTCTCTTCTCTTTTATACTCAGTTGTGACAGGACACTACTTGTATATCAAGACATCGCTTGTATATCAAGTCAAAATTTATTTCAAAGTTTTGCTTGTCTTGCAAAACGCTCTCAAACCAAGGTTTTACTGTTTATGTAAAATACAAGTAGCAAGTGAACTGTTTGATGGCGTATTTTGCACCACAATTTATTGTACATATTTTTTCTTCTTTCTCTGTGTATGGATGGTTGTAAACATACAAAAACTATTGTTTAAAAAAAATAAAAAAAGACAAATAGACTGTGCACTTTGCAAGCGCAGTTGCTCCAGAGCTTAGTAAATGAGGTGAAGCTTCAATTTACAAAGAATACCCAATACATGCAAGGGAAATTTAAAAAACAGCATTTTTGCTTGCACATGATTGGGTGGTGGAAGTTAACAGAGCTATCTCTCATTTACTAAGCTTTAGAGCAACTGCATGTGCAGACAGCAACCGCACGTGCAAAGTGCACAGTCTATTTGCCTTTAGTAAATGAACCCCACTATGTGCATTTGGAGCATACGTCTGTGCATGTGCTTTACGTAACTCGCAGTAAACAACTGAATCTTCTAAGTCATCACAATGTGTGTATGTGGAGGCTGCAGGTCCCGGGAAAGTAATTGCGCAGGCCCTACAGGCTGTATGGCCATGTGCCTGAAGCCTCATACAGAAATAATTGTTTTTCACAGACCATTTCTGATTGATCAGATAGATCATATTTTCTGTATGTGTTTCATCATTCAATATTTTAATCAATAATAAATCATTTGTTTTAGATTGCTCATCACTAGATCAATCAAAGATACACGTATGGCCATCTTTAGTCTGTGCTGCTGAACTCTTCTAGCATCCTGCTGGCTGTACCATTGCTGTGCCCGTTACTGCCATCTCCACTTTCCATGGATTTTTCACAGTTGATCCTGTAAATTATTGTCCCGATAAGCATCTCTCTCTGGTAGTGGTGCCCCCATATCACCTTGGCATTACCTCTTAGGGGAGCTTGGTCTGCAAAGGCAAAGAGGCCACTCTTGTCATCTTAATCTACTCCAAAAGGTAAGTGACACTAGTCTATACATTTTCCAACTCAGGTCAACCGTTCTAGCAAACACCCACATCATTAGACTGCTATTCCAAGCCTAACTGTTGTCAGTTGTTCAGTTGCCCCAAAATCTCTATCTTAGCAATCAAACACATGCTTAATTCAATAAAAATGGTTCGTGGACAATTTGGATGCAAAGCTGAGCAAATATTTTATGTCGGTACTTTTACTACATTAGCATTAGGCTGTTCAAGCAACAATTGGTCTTACAATGATTGATAAGCTCCAACATTTGATGCGCTGTCCAGTGCTGATCTTCCGTTCAGACTGGTTCGCCAATACATACTGTACATAGTATACCCTCGCCCGCCAACTCGTCTGTCCCATCCTGGCCGACTACAGAGGTGCTTTGGATCTCACACTAGGTCTTTCCACAAGAGAAAGAGGTTTCCTTTATAGTAAAATCTGCCTATGAACCCCCCCGTTTGGGATGAATACTATTTTATTACAACAATTATACTATAATATTATGTACAGAACTGTTTTTCACTAACCAGCATATACGTTCCTTGTGACCTTCTCTGCCCCTCTGTACCATATTTATGATTTATTCCCTATTCCTGTTCTCTCCTGTATTAATGAACAAACATTGCACCTGAAATCCTCAAATCATATTCTTGAGAACTGCTCTTTGTTGCTTTTACAAGTTAGTACAGGTTAACAAGAACTGGAGTGACAAGCGTCAGATTACAGGATTTCTTAATTATAATCTAATGGCATTGTAGATCATGTTTTTTTCTTTTTATAGTTTGACTGCACTATGGGTAATAACCCACAAGGAATAACATCAGTAAACATTCAAATTCTACAGAATACAAACTCTGATGGGGAATGCGTTACCTATTTGTAGAATATTACAAAAGACAAGGGTGTTACTCCCTATCGCAACATTCTAGTTAAGCCAGGATCAAGAGCTACTTTACATACCAAGGCCTCATGCCACGGGAGTAAAAGGGGCGCACATCATGAAGTTCTAGCTTTATGCACCTGAGCATACAGTTGCCCAGAGAAATGAATGGCTGCACAGCTATATGCTGGTACCTGTGTATAGCTTACACACTTTCCACATTCAGAGAATTTGTCCATATGCTATATGCGGCTTTACATGAGTACCTCCATATACTCATGTACAACTGTGCACAGCCATTCATGTCTATGGATGGCTGTAAAAAGCACTCTGCCTCCTGGGCACATTATGCAAGCCCATTGTGCCTGTGTGTATGAGGCCTTACATTTTCAGAGGAGAAATTAAAAAACTGGCATCATGGACTGTTGTCAGACATGGTAAAGTAGAAACTCATTGACACTATGGGGGTGGGGGGGTATTTACTAAGACTGAAGCACTCAAAATCTGGTGCAGCTGTTCATGGTAGCCAATCAGCTTCTAACTTCAGCTTGTTCAATTAAGCTTTGATAATAAAACCTGGAACCTGATTGGTTTCTATGCAGAGCTGCACCAGAGTTTGCACGCTCTAGTTTTAATAAAATCAACCCCAGTGTTTTCATAATAAAACAAGCAATGGTTTCTGCTTGCTGTTCTGGCTTAATTCCCCCTTCCCAGTTTCATATACTGTTTGTGCTGAAGACCGCGCTGGACTGACTAGGATCAGTAATTGGTCGTTGGTGGGTGATTGTGTGGGTGAGTAAGGGGATGTCCCTCCAATAGGTTGTGCCCAATGATGGATACTGGCGGTGAACCCTCTTAGGGCCTGGGCTGTTGCCTTTACAGTATGGCCTTGAGATCCGCATGTAGACTAGTAATAATAGGAAAGAAGGCGCATCCAATGTCCAAAAAAATGCAGGTTTGATGGTAAATTAAGAGGCATTTATTGAGAATAGCGACATGTATATTAAGCCAACGCGTTTCAGTAGAAAATGGCTCTCCCTTCTTCAGGGCTGATGCTGCAGGCTATTAAATGGGAATGATTCCCACGCCGGTTATATATTTGCAAAGTTTCGGAGGTAAAACTGACAAATGACAGCTGAGGTTCCAGGGGCAGCTTCATATACTAGACCCTTTATTTTTCTCCCATGCCACTTCATTCAGCTGGAGCTGCCCTGTATAAGCTAGGAGTTATTGGAGTCTAAAGAAGGACAGAGTACACAGGCATGGTGTAGTAAGAACAAGTTAAACTTGTGTTATTGCACAAACAAAAATGGTGAATAAGTCGAGCATGTAAACATTCCTCAGTAGGGGCGATGGAAACACCATCTATGGTCATCGGTGGGTGATCTCTGGGTTTCCGAAGTTGGAAGAAGCTGTGCCGATAACCATCATTTCATCAAGGGCACTGCCCACCTGGTGGTTGATGGAAGTAAGGCTCTTCCTACATAAATCATAGTGTGCAAGGCAGGGGTGCATTTTGGGGATTCAGCTCTTTACCGCCCTTTTAAGAGTTGCTCAGGTTGTAGCTTACACAGGGCTATAGACTCTCCACAAGGTTGGTGCTTGGCCCAGTCACATTCTTTTTTTCTATACATGGATGTACTGGGTATTTTCTTTGCTCTGGGCAGCTGCACTGAGTGGTGGGGGAGCAAATGAAAAAAAGCGAGTCTGTGCAGCTAGGGAGGGGGGCACAAAGCATATCAGTTGCTTATATGCCTCTGTCAATGGGCTTTGGGCATGTGTTGATGGCAAGAGTTTGAGATGCTTCTAGGATGATTTAGAATTCATTGACAGGTGCATTTAACCTGCAGCTGACCTCCTTCTGACCTGCATATAGTGGGTTAAAATATTTTAAGTACAGTATTTCTTAATTTTTTCTGTTGAAAGTATAAAAGTTATGTACTACTACTTACTGCCTATGGTACATCACTGTGCTTATTGGGTCAATGTGATATATCTTGAGGGTCAAATTTTAAAAGGAACTACAAGCTCGAATTAAATGTTGTTTTAAATTATCCAGCAGCATCAGTATCCATTATCTAAAATATAACTGAGGACAGGAAACAAATAAATCTATTACAAATAAAACCATTAAATCAGCAAATGAATACCACTACTCTGTATAAATTGGTTAAAATACTAAGGCCCCTTTCACACTGGGGCGTTTTTCATGCGGTTTAGCGATAATAATAGCGCTGTTATACCGCATGAAAAAATCCTGCCCTGTGCCTTCAATGTAAAGCCCGAAGGCTTTCACACTGAAGTGGTGCGCTAGCAGGACCGCTCCAAAAGTCCTGCTAGCCGCTTCTTTACAGCGGTAAAGGAGCGGTGTGTTCACCGCTCCTTTACCGCGTTCTCCCATTGAAATCAATGGGACAGCGCGGTAATACCGCCCGCAAACCGCAGCAATAGCCGCGGTTTGCGGGCGGTATTAACCCTTTTTCGGCCGCTAGCGGGGGTTAAATTAACCCCCCTAGTGACCGCATACCACGGTAAGAACGACGGTATAGCAGCGCTGAAAATCGCGCTGCTATACCGCCACCGCTCCTGCCCGCCCCAGTGTGAAAGGGGCCTAAGACAATTAACAAGAGAGAAACCTCTGTGTCCCATATAGTATTTACACACCCATATGATGGTTAGTGTCATCTTTGTACTTTGTCATTATAGTCTCTGTTGTGAAGACACTCCTTTGTATAGCTAGCATGATAAGGCTGGAATTTTTCGAGGCAAACAAAGACAAAGACAAACCACAAAATAAACTACTGATGGAATGGCAAGTTCCAAAAGGGCCAATATGTATGACATGAAAACTGGCATTGAGCACCAAAACTTTTGAATGTACTATACTCTATATCTCCACTTTTGTATGTACTATACTATATTATATCTCTATATACTATATCTCTACCTTTGTATGTGTTATACTATATCTCCACTTTTGTATGTACTATACTATATCTCTATATACTATGGTGTCATTTACGAAAGGCAAATCCACTTTGCACTGGAAGTGCAGTCGCTGTAAATCTGTCGTTTGTAGTTTGCACTTGTAGTGCAAAGTGGATTTGCCTTTAGTAAATATCCATCAAAAAACACTAGGGATGAAAAAAAATAAAAAGAAGAAGAGTTCTTATCTCAGGTCTTTCACCATCTAGGTCTCAATTTGCCATGTTTAGGCATTCTTCAGGTGAATTTTGTGAGGTGCTGGATTCATGATTAGTTTAATTTTTTTAGCGTGAGGATAAATCAATGCTGTATATTGCTGTGACGCGGGTTAGCCAGCTCAGTAACCCAAAGGGGCCTCAAAGGTGCCTTGGGTAAAAATAGAAGGGTGTAAGGAAAACAAGAGCGTGACTTTAAAAGGTTTATTGCCTCGTACACACGACCGTTTTTTCAGACGGGAAAACTGCGATGAGAGCTTTTGGCTGGGAATCCCGGCTGTGTGTATGCTGCATCGCAGTTTTTCCGACGGAAAAACTGGCAGACAAAAAAAAAAAAAAAAAAAAAAAGAAGGAGGAGAGCAGGATCTCTATTTTCCCGTCAGGAAAAAATCCTGGCGGGAAAACCGCTCTTCTGTGTGATTTTCCGAGGGGGGAAAAAAAAAACACATGCTTGGAAACAATGCGACGCATGCTCAGAAGCATAGAACTTCATTTTGTCGGCTCGTCGTAGTCTTTTACATCACCGCGTTTTATGGCAGTCAAAAGTTCACCGGACTCACTACCGGTGGACTCTGTGTCCTGTGATCATGTCATTGAGCTGCAGAACGGGGTGATGCCTGTGTAAACAAGCATTTCCCTGTTCTGCCTAGTGACAGGACACTAATCGTCTGCTCCCTGTTATTGGGAGCAGTGATCAATTTCGTGTCACAGGCAGCCCAGCCCCCACACCGTTAGAATCACTCCCTAGGACACAATTAACCCCTTCCTCGCCCCCCTAGTGGGTAACCCCTTCCCTGCCAGTGTCATTTACACAGTAATCAGTGCATTTTTATAGCACTGATCGCTGTATAAATGACAATGGTCGCAAAATAGCGTCAAAAGTGTCTGATGTGTTCGCCATAATGTCGCAGTCACAATAAAAATCGCTGATCGCCGCCATTACTAATAAAAAAAATAATAATAAAAATGCCATAAAAATATCCCCTATTTTGTAGACGCTATAACTTTTGCGCAAACCAATCAATATCGGCTTATTTAGATTTTTTCAAAAATCCGACCGTCCCAAACGCCGTGACGTAAAACACTCCGACAAGCCGAGAAAAATTAAGTTCAATGCTTCTGAGCATGCGTCGACTTGATTCTGAGCATGCGTGGGTTTTTTGTCCGATGGAGTTCCACACAGACGATCGGAATTTGCCATTGTTTTTTTTCCCCATCGGATACATTTAAAACATGTTCTATTTTTAAACACCGATGGAAAAAAGAGCGATGGGGCCCATACACGATCGGTTTGTCCGATGAGAAAAGTCCATCAGTAAAACCGATCGTGTGTACACGGCATAACTGTATGCTCCCATGGTAGTCTCTGCTACTATACACATTACACGGACAATCCTTACACAGCATTTGCTAAGCACGTGTATGCTGTATGGTTCTGTAAACGCAACAGCTGGCTGCAGAAATAACAATTGCAATCAATTAACGAGAGAACTTCAATCTGTGAGATGAATGAGCTCATTCTTTGCTTCAGCCAAAAGACCGTACTATGTGGCATGATGCATAATCACGTGGCACATTACCAGCCGAAATCTGGGCAAACCGCTAATTACACAGGTGAAGTAAATAAAAGTGAGCGATTTTTACCTGCCAAAAGGATTTGTGTTTGTTTATCCAGTCCTGAGAAATACACAACGTGTAATCGCGGCAAAATACGCACTACATGCTTTTTTTGCAGCTTCTCCGTTAGAGTCTATTGAACCAAAAAAAGCACTGTTTTGTGTATAAAAAAGCCCCTGAAAAAAAACACAGATGTGAACGTGTCCCATAGGAAAACACGTTAAATGAACTGCAGTGCGTTTCTCCAAAAAGCACAAAAAAAACGCATAAGTAGGAACCAGGGCTTACGCTCCCCCAAGAAGCTGCTTTCCAAAAGTGCTCCATCATCCAGAGTGACGGCACTCTAAGGTTGGGTTCACATGTATGCGAATCGGATGCGCTTTAAACAGCATCCAATTCGCATGACATGTGAATGTGACCGGCTCTCAATGTCCGGGGCGGCCACGGTGCGGTTCGATAAAAGGGTCCTGTGCGTTTTTGGGTCTGATTCAGATGCTAATTCAGGCAAAACCCGGCTCAACTTACCGACCAGCCGGCTAACCAACCGCATGTATTTGCAAATGTGTGCAAACTGAACCTCTGTTTTTAAACACATACTGTAAAGCTGGCCACACATTATACAATTATTATTCAATTTCCTTTAGATTTACCTTCAATTTGTATGCAACTGATTACATACAAATTGAAAGTGTTTAGGTCGGACCTCATATTACCATATATACTCGAGTATAAGCCGACCCAAATATAAGCCGAGGCACCTAATTTTACCACAAAAAACTGGGAAAACGTATGGACTCGAGTATAAGCCTAGGGTGTCCATCTGCATGCCTCACTGTGCCTCACTTTGTCTCACTGTGTCCATCCATGCCTCACTGTGCCTCACTTTGTCTCACTGTGCCCATCCATGCCTCACTGTGCCCATCCATGCCTCACTGTGCCCATGCCTCACTGTGCCCATGCCTCACTGTGCCCATGCCTCACTGTGCCCATGCCTCACTGTGCCCATGCCTCACTGTGCCCATCCATGCCTCACTGTGCCTCACTGTGCCCATCCATGCCTCACTGTGTCCATCCATGCCTCACTGTGCCCATGCCTCACTGTGCCCATGCCTCACTGTGCCCATGCCTCACTGTGCCCATCCATGCCTCACTGTGTCCATCCATGCCTCACTGTGCCCATCCATGCCTCACTGTGCCCATGCCTCACTGTGCCCATCCATGCCTCACTGTGTCCATGCCTCACTGTGCCCATCCATGCCTCACTGTGCCCATCCATGCCTCACTGTGCCCATGCCTCACTGTGCCCATGCCTCACTGTGTCCATGACTAGACTGACGTTTAACATGGGAGTCTACGGAAGGGCTGCCCGGCTTTGAAAAATCGGTGCTCCCCGGCCGTAGGTCCCTCGGACAACAACCTTTGCACACTTAGAGGAAGAGTGGGGCTATATGTGTGCCAAGTTTTGGGTCCAGGGGACCTAGGGCCGGCCGGTACCGGGTCCTCATAGTCCGGGAGATCAGGCACAAAAAGGTGACTCGAGTATAAGCCGAGGGGGGCATTTTCAGCACAAAAAATGTGCTGAAAAACTCGGCTTATACTCGAGCATATACGGTATATGGTTTTGGTAAATCTAAAAGGAAAATTGTGCAAGAAAAAATTGTATAATGTACGGCCAGCCTTAAGCCTCGTACGCACGATCGGATTTTCTGACGGGAATTGTGTGATGACAGGCTGTTGGCGGAAAACCCGACCGTTTGTACACTCCATCGGACAATTGTTGTTGAATTTTCTGCTGACGAATGTTGGATGGCAGGCTTTAAATTTTTTTACGAACAAAGGTCTGTTGTCAGATTTTCCAATGGTGTGTACACAAGTCCTTCGGATAAAAGTCCAAAGTACAAACACGCATGCTCAGAAGCAATGCTCACCATAACACAACATTAGCAGAAGGTGCCCAAAGGGTGGCGCTAAAGAGATGAAAAACCACGTAGTTTCGTGTTTGTTGGCTGACAATTGTGTGCCGTTTGTATGTAATACAAGTTCCTGGCCAACGCCCTTCAGATAAAAGTCAGAGGCTTTGTCTGCGGAAAATCCGATTGTGTGTACCAGGCTTTAGATAGGATAATTCGGTTGGTAAGCGAATGCAGCCACCACATCTAAGGATTGGTAAGCTTCAATATATGCCATTTTTGGTTTGGGGTTTAATATCACTTCATGCTAGGGTTGCCACGTCATCCCTTTAACTACTTAAAGACCGCTCACTGCAGATAAACTACAACAAGGCGGCTTTATTGCGTGAAACGACATACCTGTGAGTCATTTTGTGTAGTAGACAGTGGGGGCGCTGATTGGCCAGAGGAGGAGCCAGTTAGCGGGTCCGGTTGACCCGATGTCTGCCGGGACCCACCAATTGTTCCCCAGAGAGGCAGAACGGCAATCTGCCTATGTAAACAAGGCAGATCACCATAGACAGGGGAGAACACAGTGATCTTGTGTTCCTGCTAAGCACCCAGTCCCAGTCCATCCCCCGCACAGTTAGAAAGCACCTCCTAGGGACACACTTAACCCTTTGATCGCCCCTGGTGTTAACCCCTTCCCTGCCAGTGTCATTAGTACAGTAAAGCCTCATACACACAATTGGATTTTCCACAGACAAAGCGTAGGACTTTTGTCCGAAGGGCGTTGGCCAGGAACTTGTCCAAACGACGCGGTTTTTCAGCTCTTTAGCACCACCCTTTGGACACCTTCTGCTAATGTTGTGTTTGGTGAGCATTGCTTCCGAGCATGCGTCTTTGTACTTTGGACTTTTGTCCGACGGACTTGTGTACACAAGCTCGGAAAATCTGACAACAGACAATTGTCCACGGAAAATTTTAAAGCCTGCCTTCCAACATTTGTCGGTGGAAAATCCGACAACCATTGTCCGATATAGCGTACAAACGGTCCGATTTTCCGCCAACAGCCTGCCATCACACAATTCCCTTCGGAAAATCTGATCGTGTGTATGAGGCTTAACAGTGCATATTTTTAGCACTCATCACTGTTCTAGTGTCACCGATTCCAAAAACGATTTGTTTGCCACAATGTCGCAGTCTCACAAAAAATAAATAAAAAAATAAAAATCGCTGATCACCCCCATTACTAGTAAAAAGAAATATATAGGCCATAAAAATATCCCATAGTTTGTAGACGCTATAACTTTTGCGCAAGCCAATCAATATATGCTTATTGCGATTTTTTTACCAGAAATATGTAGCAGAACACATATTGGCCTAAAATTGATGAAGAAATTGGATTTTTTTTAATTGGATGTTTTATAGCAGAAAGTAAATATTGTTTTTATTTTTTTTAATTTTTTTAAATTTGTCGCTCTTTTTTTGTTTATAGAGCAAAAAAAAAAAACCCACAGAGGTGATCAAATACCACCAAAAAAAAAAAGCTCTATTTGTGGGACAAAAAGGACACCAATTTTATTTGGGTACAGTGTCGCACGACCGTGTAATTGTCAGTTAAAGTAGCGCAGTGCCGTATCGCAAAAAATGGCCTGATCATTAAGGGGGTAAAACCTTCCGGGGCTGAAGTGGTTAAAACCGAATACATATTAATTACACAGGTTCTGTGGCTAATAAAGGTGGTAATTAAACTCACTTGGTGCCTTATCGGCATTGAAGCGGAGATCCACACAAAAATGGAACCTCCACTTTTCGGAACCCTCCCCCCCTCCGGTGTCACATTTGGCACCTTTCAGGGGGGTGCAGATACCTGTATAATACAGGTATTTGCACCCACTTCCGGGCATAGACCCCCGTGGGGGCTACGCCACCTCCCCCCCCACGCTGTCTTCTGGGAGAAACACGGGTCCCAGAAGACAGGAGGGACCATTTCGATTGCGCAAGGCTTAAAGTGGAGCTCCACCCTAAATAGCAACTTTTGCTATTTGGATTCCTCCCCCCCTCCGGTGTCCCAATTGACACCTTTCAGGGGGGAGGGGGGTGAAGATACCGGTCTAAGACAGGTATTTTCACCCACATCCGGGAGTCCTCTCTCCGGGAATCTGCGGGAGTGACGTCACTTCCCGTAGTGTTCTGGGAGACACTCGGCTCCCAGAACACAGGGGCACCAATCAGAACGGCGCAGCGCGACTCGCGCATGCGCCGTAGGGAACCAGGCATGAAGCCGCAGGGCTTCACTTCCTGGTTCCCTCAGCGAGGATGGTGGAGGGAGCAGCAGAGCGACGAGCGATTGCTCGTCCTCTGCTGCGGACGTCGCTGGACTCCAGGACAGGTAAGTGTCCAAATATTAAAAGCCAGCAGCTGCTGTAGCTGTAGCTGCTGGCTTTTAATATTTTTTTTTCCGGCGGAGCTCCGCTTTAATTTCCTGATTCCCTTACCAAAGATGGCGGTGGCAGCACCCGAGAGCCGAGGCACGGATCAGCTTCCGGTGCCGACATCGTGGGCGCGCTGGACAGGTAAGTGTCCATATTTTAAAAGTCAGCAGCTGCAGTATTTGTAGCTGCTGACTTAAAAAATAAATAAAAATTTGGCGGACCTCCGCCTTAAATTGGCCCCAGATCCTGTGTAATTCATATGTGTTCGGGTTTAGCCCTGGTTCACATTGATGCGATTTAGCATGCGATTTGACACTTGCTGTCAATGGCAGTGTCCAAATCGGTGCAACGCTGCATTTGTGGCACCGCAACGATTCTCAAAAGTAGTTCCTGTACTACTTTTGGCAATTTCCATTGACATCTGTGCAGAAACTCACACAGATGTCTGAAATCGGCCCCCGAAGTCGGGACTGACATGCAGGAATTAAATCGCACGAGTTCAGCTGAACTCGCACAATTTCATTCCCACTGTCAGTGTGAACCTGGGCTTAAAGGGATGAGGTGGCAACCTGACTTTATGCAGCCGTCATTAAGTGCTGGTTCACACTGGTGCAATGCGGGAAGCCTGTGAATCCACTGCGGGTTCCCGCATCGCGCGGCAGTGCAAACTGCTGGGATTGTCAATACATTGATAACGACACCCCTATTTCAGCTCGTATATCGCACTGCGAACTGACAGTTTGGACATGAATCTGATCGCATAGGTGTTCACACCCATGCGATCCGATTCTGGTGCGGACCAAAAAAGGGGTCCCGTGCGAGTTTGGTTCGAATGCAATGCGCTATCAGCCAGACTATCTATATGGCTGAAATCGCATGCGATTTGCACTGTGGTGCTGTGCGAATCACATGCAATCTCGCACCACGCACTGGTGTGACCCGGCACTCAAAGTCTTATAAAAACCCAAGCACTACAAGGCATCATTTAAACTTTTTGTTGGTATGGATAAAAAATACTTGGGTTGTGTCATGTTTTTACTGCCCCCCCCCCCAAAAAAAAACGACTCCTTTTTAAGCTGTCCAGGCAGAAGATGGGGCAGTACACCCAGAACAAAAATGATCTCTACTGTTGCGCTTGGTGGGCAGTATTGCGCACGGAAAGTTACCTACTTACCTGAATGGGACCGCGCCGCGGCCGCCCCACACCCACGTGCAATGAATGTGGTTGCAGCACAGCTGTGCAGGTTTTTAGGGATTGAAACACACAGTGAGGAGGCAACATAACTCCTCCCCACTGCCTGTCAAATACACTCTAAAAGGTGACCCACTGTGAATGGCTCTTCAGTGGGCTGATGCTAAGGAGCTTACAAGCCCCAAAAGAAAAAAAAAAATCGGATTAATTAATTTTTCCTTGTAAAAATGATTTATTTGCTTTTTATGTACCACTGTGACATCTTAGGGCTCCTTCACATGATCTTCATTGGCTGCGTTGGATCAGCATAGATCAACACAGGCCTAATGAATGTCAGCTAGAAAACAATTGCGTTGTGTGTGCCCTGACCCAGAACGGTAGGATGTCTTCTGTACAGAACGTGACACACCTGAAGAAAGTCTATTGCCAATATAAATAAAGCACACAGGCTGAGCTCACACCACAATGAAGCAATACCTCAGGAATGTAAGGGCGCCTAATGAGAAAATCCCATTATGAAAAAGTGCAAAACTTCACTTACAAATAACACATTTCTGTTGGCTGACAAATCGCAGGAGCGATAAAATCAAAAGGGTACATTGCCTTCAGATGTCGCCCGAAATTCATTAGCGGGAACACAGATCCAGCAGAGTTACCAGTGGGTGGCTGGTACTTGATTAACCACTTCAGCTCCGGAAGATGTGACCCCCCTCATGACCGAGGCATTTTTTACTATTCGGCACTGCGCTACTTTTACTGGTAATTTCACGGTCATGCAACATTGTACCCATATAACATTTATATATTGATTGGTTCGTGTAAACGCTATAGCGTCTACAAAACTATGGGATATATACTGGAATTTTTTATATACTACTAATGGCGGCGATCAGCGATTAATAGTGGGGCTGCGATGGTGTGTCGACCACTCTGACACTAACGGACACTGGGGGGGAACTGACTAACTACCACTGACATCACCAGTGACCCCAATACAGTGATAATATTATACACTGTCACTGTATTAATGACACTGGCTGGGAAGGGGTTAACATCTAGGGAAATCAAGGGGTTAAATGTGTGCCGCTTTTTACCAATGATCTCCCAGTTTCTCATCCTTGCTTTGCAGGGATGAGAAACTGAGAGATCGCTCCCTGTGTACAGGGCTCTGTGTTGTTTACCAACACAAGAGCTCTGCCGTTGATTGCACACAGCTGATTATCAGATCCTGCTGTGTCCTGTCAGAATACCGCTACCCATCAGAAAATGGGAAGTGACGTTGTAAACAGAAAATGCTTTACTGTGCATGTGCCATGCATTCCAACATGGCCGCTATGCGTTCCAATAGGTCTTCTAATCTGACAGAACAGGAAGCCAGCAGTGGACATCTTCTTACACCCAAGCAAGCAGGTGTTTCGTCAGATTAGGCGACCCGTCAGAATTGTTAACGGAAGTGACGTTTCGTCGCCGCCATCTTGCTACACCCCGCAATCCTCCACAGTAACGATACACCGAGAAGGGGGCAAGTGGGCATCTTGTTACACCCACCAGAGTTGTGCATTTCAGTTATTTTTAACAGGAGACAGAGCATTTATGGTGAAGTATAATATTTAGAAATCCCTCGGACTGTTTACATGTGGAATTATGAAATCAGAGGTGTTCTGTCACATTAGCAAACCTGTGAGATCAGCAGGTTGACCGCTGCTTTTAAAATTCAACATCTAAACAGTCTGTCAGATTTCGAAATACTCTATTTCACCTTATGAGCTGTTTACTGTTAAAAATAACAGTAAAATGCAAAACTCTGGTGGGTGGAACAAGATGTCCGCCCCCCTTCTCGGTGTATCGTTACTGTGAAGGAGTGCGGGGTGTAGCAAGATGGTGGCGACAGAACATCACTTCCAATTCTGATGGGTCACCCTATCTGACAGAACACAGGCAGAACGGCCATCTTGGTACACCCCGCACTGCTCAGCGGCAAACGGATTATATCCTGAAATAGACTATTTCACTCTGTCGCAGTGAAGTGGTCCATTTCAGTATAAAATCAGTTTGCTGCTGAGCAGTGCGGGGAGTACCAAGATGGCCGTTGCCACCTTCTGCCTGCTTGCAAGGAGATGTCCACTGCTGGCTTTGTGTTCTGTCACATTAGGAAACCTATTGAAAACGCATAGCGGCCATGCTGGAATGCATAGCGCATGCAAGATTAGCACTTTTGTTCGCAACGTCACTTCTGTTGCATTTTCTGAACACCGGCTGCTATGTTCCCAAGCTCCTGTGAGTGCAGGACAGCCTGGGAACCACGGGAGGAGGGTGGGCCTCCTGTGGGAGAGGGGGGAGGCACCGCTCTGTGAAAATGGTCGGCAGCTATGGAGCTGCTGCATCACTTTCACTTTGAAGCTCGGAGACGGCTGAACAAAACCCACACAGGCCGGTGGCTGCTACTGCTTGTGATTAAGGATTCACTCTTTGGACGTACAAAGTACATCCAAAGAACTCAGTTGGTTAATGGCACCCCCACGCATCTAAAAACACACGCGTTTGCTGATCCGAGAATCGCTGGGAAAAAGCACCATGCGATTTCCCAGGCCGCTGCAATTTGAAAACGGTGCAGGAAATTTGCCAGCGCAAACCCGGTCCCCAGACCCGCGACAGTGTGAACCAGGCCTTAAAGCAGGGGTGCCCAACCTTTTGAAGAGCAAGGGCCACTTAAGCGACTGGGTAACTGGTCGCGGGCCACAATGAGCGGAGTGGGTGGATGGCAGCCCACTCTACTTTTTTTTCTGCGGATCAGATTGGAGGTAGGCTTTTGTAAATGGACACAAGTCCATTTACATCTGCTACTCCTTAGAGGTGAATAGGAGGGTCCAATTGGGTCGGACTGACCGCGTGAAAGGGGCCTATGGCTGAATGCAGGTAACCCGCAGGTGAAAGCAGCCCAGTAACCACTGCAGAACAGATATGCCCATATATACACACTGTGATTTTAGTAATAAACCTACCTTTAATAACAGTCTTCTATTCAATCCCAGAGCAGGAGGTCGTGGGCCACATCAGAGGGCTCCGCGGGCCACTAGTTGGGCACCCCTGCCTTAAAGCCTACCTGTCAGCAGTGTTAATTTTGACATAAAATTTTGATTTAGTTTTAGACACAGTCTTTTCACTAAAATGCCATTTTAGTTTTAGTCGTATTTTAGTCTTATTTTCGTCAACTAAATGAACACTGCCTGCCAGCAATGTTTTGTAAAAAGGAATTTTGTTCTGCCTTTAAACTTTTCTAGAAGAAGACTATGCTATGTAATTCTCACATGGAACAAATTAAAATCTTCTAGAACAAGCGTGTACTGTACAGGTCTCGTGTGCAACATAGCACTTAATGTAAAGAATACTGATTAAAAGTAAATGTTTGTAAAATGATGTAATTGGCCTTAGGGGTAATTGCTCTCAAAAGGTATTAAATCGATTACATAAAATAAACAATATCATTGGAAACAGATTTAAGGGTTAGAAGAAAACAATGTGCTGTCACTATGATTTATTAAAGCTCATTGATGGTATTAAAGTGTACCTGTCTTCTACAAACTAAAACCTTCCGTTCGATTTAAAGCACCAAACATCTTTTTACTCAGCAGAGATGATCTATGACACTAACATGAAATAATGCTTCTCGAAAGCGATGTTCTGCGTTGTATTGTTTGTTTGCAGCTGGAAAACGTGGATCTCTGGGGTTAAACATCGCAGGCACCCAAAGTCGCACTGTTTATCATTAAAGAACAGTCAGAAGGTCGTATAAAGCTTTATTTTTCAAAAGTTTTTGATGTTTTATCCAAACTCAACTTAGACTGAGAAGTCTGTAACCATAAGGCGCCTAGGAGTATGTTAAGATTCCAAGTTTTACTTTGGCTGATATGGCCGCCCCCACAAGCAGCAACAACACAGCGCCAAGGCCTATTATACAGTTTTCTGGCCGCAGAAGTTCTTAAAGAGACAGTGTCACCTTACCTACTCCAGGCAAAGTGACAGTAAAGTCCTGAACTTCCTTGACACTTCTTCTGTCAGCTGCCAGTGAGGTCCCAGTGATGGCCAGCATTGGACACCAAGGGGAATGGTGATATCATTCTTTCAGTCCTCGGACTGTTCTAGCCTGGTGATTGGCTGTTAGACCCAAGCATTGTCAAGGGGTGGACGTCACATGTTCCCCCACACCTGGAATGGACCAGGTATGGCAGCCGGTTGTAACAAAAGCAGGAGAAGGGAGAAGGTACTGGTAAGGTAAGAATTGGGCCCCATGCTACATGACGGTTTCAATCAGAATCATTTTTTCAGGTGGATCTGAACAGAAGCTTAAAGAGTAACTCCACTTTTGTTGAGAACAAAAAAACCTTACTCTTGGTGATCTATGTACATTGCAGGGATTTTAAGCCCCTCCCACCGCCACCTCCCGACCCTTTTAGAACTTCTAAGTGCCAGGAGGCGGAGACGGGCATTTGGGTCAAGTGATAGCTGCGATTGGCTGTCACAACGGTCATATGATCGGAAAGCTCACGATCGCAAGTATGCATCAGGAGCTTTCAAGTCCCCGCTGGTGAATGTGCTGGGAGTGCACCCTCTGTGTTTACATAAGGCCACATATATGCATGGGGCCAGCAGGAAGAGATTAACAAACTTTGTTGCTGTCAGGTAGGGATGAGCTTCGAGTTCGAGTCGAACTCATGTTCGACTCGAACATTGCCTGTTCGCCCGTTCGCCGAACAGCGAACAAATTGGGGTGTTCGCGGCAAATTCGAAAAATCTATGGGAGAAATCTAAAGTGTTAATTATAAAGGCTTATATGCAAGTTATTGTCCTAAAAAGTGTTTGGGGACCTGGGTCCTGCCCCAGGGGACATGTATCAATGCAAAAAGAAGTTTTAAAAACGGCCGTTTTTTTGGGAGCAGTGATTTTAATAATGCTTAAAATGAAAAAATAAAAGTGAAATATTCCTTTAAATTTCGTACCTGGGGGGTGTGTATGATATGCATGTGAAGTGGCGCATGTTTCCCGTGCTTAGAACTGTCCCTGCAAAAAATTTCATTTTTGAAAGAAAAAAAGTCATTTAAAACTGACTCGCGGCTATTAATGAATTGTCGGCTCCCGGCAATACATACAAAAGTCATTGATAAAAAAAAAAAAAAAAAGCGTGGGGGTTCCCCAGAATTCAATTACCAGGCCCTTCAGGTCTGGAATGGATATTAAGGGGAACCCCGCCGCAAATTTAAAAAAAAATTGACGTGGGGTTCCCCCAAATATCCATTCCAGGCCCTTCAGATCTGGCATGGATTTTAAGGGGAACTCCACCCCAAATAAAAAAAAAAAAATGGAGTCCCCCTAAAAATCCATACCAGACCCCTTATCCGAGCACGTAACCTGGCCGGCCGCAGGGGAAAAGGGGGGGACGAGAGAGCGGCCCTCCCTCCCTCCTGAACCGTACCAAGCCACATGCCCTCAACATGGGGAGGATTGTCCCCATGTTGATGGGGACAAGGGCCTCATCCCCACAACCCTTGCCCGGTGGTTGTGGGGGGTCTGCGGGCGGGGGGCTTATCGGAATCTGGAAGACCCCTTTAACAAAGGGGACCCCCAGATCCCGCCCCCCCCTATGTGAATTGGTAAGGGGTACGTTGTACCCCTACCATTTCACGAAGAAAGCGTAAAAAAATGTTTAAAAAAAAACCACACAAACACCTTGAAAAAGTCCTTTATTAAAAAAAAAAAAAAAAAAAACATTCCAGCGGTGAAATCCAGTGTCCCGCGGCGATCCCGATGTCCAGCGCTGTCCTTCATTGGTTGTGCCTGAGCGGACCTGATGGGGAACTCCCTCTCAGTATTTTAAATGTATAGACCCGCCCCTTCTAAAGTTCCCCATCAGGTCCGCTCCCTCGGTATGTCGGACCCGCCTACGTCATTGGCTTGAGCGGGGAACTTCCTTCACTGTGTAATTTAAATTTACATAGTGAAGGAAGTTCCCCGCTCAAGCCAATGACGTAGGCGGGTCTGACATACCGAGGGGGCGGACCTGATGGGGAACTGCTCTCACTTTGGTAATACATGTATAGACCCGCCCCTTCTCATGTTCCGCATCTTGTCCGCTGAGCGGACCTGATGGGGAACTTTAGAAGGGGTGGGTCTATACATTTAAAATACTGAGAGGGAGTTCCCCATCAGGTCCGCTCAGGCACAACCAATGAAGGACAGCGCTGGACATCGGGATCGCCGCGGGACACTGGATTTCACCGCTGGAATGTTTTTTTTTTTTTAAATAAAGGACTTTTTCAAGGTGTTTGTGTGTTTTTTTAAACATTTTTTTACGCTTTCTTCGTGAAATGGTAGGGGTACAATGTACCCCTTACCAATTCACATAGGGGGGGGCCGGGATCTGGGGGTCCCCTTTGTTAAAGGGGTCTTCCAGATTCCGATAAGCCCCCCGCCTGCAGACCCCCACAACCACCGGGCAAGGGTTGTGGGGATGAGGCCCTTGTCCCCATCAACATGGGGACATCCTCCCCATGTTGAGGGCATGTGGCCTGGTACGGTTCAGGAGGGAGGGGGGGCCGCTCTCTCGTCCCCCCCCTTTTCCCCTGCGGCCGGCCAGGTTGCGTGCTCGGATAAGGGGTCTGGTATGGATTTTTAGGGGGACTCCACGCCATTTTTTTTTAAATTTGGGGTGGAGTTCCCCTTAAAATCCATGCCAGATCTGAAGGGCCTGGAATGGATATTTGGGGGAACCCCACGTCAATTTTTTTTTAAATTTGCGGCAGGGTTCCCCTTAATATCCATTCCAGACCTGAAGGGCCTGGTAATTGAATTCTGGGGAACACCCACGCTTTTTTTTTTTTTTTTTATCAATGACTTTTGTATGTATTGCCGGGAGCCGACAATTCATTAATAGCCGCGAGTCAGTTTTAAATGCATTTTTTTCTTTCAAAAATGACATTTTTTGCAGGGACAGTTCTAAGCACGGGAAACATGCGCCACTTCACATGCATATCATACACACCCCCCAGGTACGAAATTTAAAGGAATATTTCACTTTTATTTTTTCATTTTAAGCATTATTAAAATCACTGCTCCCGAAAAAACGGCCGTTTTTAAAACTTCTTTTTGCATTGATACATGTCCCCTGGGGCAGGACCCGGGTCCCCAAACACTTTTTAGGACAATAACTTGCATATTAGCCTTTATAATTAACACTTTAGATTTCGAACGTTCGAGTCCATTGTATTTAATAGGGTTCTAAAGTTTACACGAACATTTTGTCTGTTCGCAGGTTCTGGTGCGAATCGAACAGGGGGGTGTTCGGCTCATCCCTGCTGTCAGGGCTGCCTCCTGCTACTTAACGAGCAGCCCTTTTCTTTCATTGCTCAGAAGCTGCTTAGCTGTCAGTTAATTACCAGCCTACAGCCAGCCCCTTTTTGCTATTTAAACAGCTTAGCTCATTTCCCCCTTGCGTGGTCTATGATCTCCAAGTGCATCCCTTCCCGTGTTCCTGTGTATGACTCGGCCTAGCTGACATCCCTTTGATTCCTGATTTTTGCCCCTCACTACGCTGACTTCTGGTTTCCTGACCCGGCTCGTCTGATTACCCGTTCTATCATCCAACCCTGGCGTTTGTTTTTGGCTATGTTCCTGAACGGTGTTATTTTTGCCATTTCATTAAAAGGTGTGATTTTAGCTGCACTTTCTATCTCCGTCTGGTTTATGGTTCCTGACAGTTGCAGAATCCTGCCTTTTGTTATTCTGAAGAAAAAGCTGTTTGCTTGTCTGTCCATGTGCAAAATGAATGGGGGGTGACTTTTTAATTATCAAGCAGCTGCTGCACTGGCAGGGTTCTAATGATGAAAATGGCAGGGTCTGCATCCCTCTATACAAGATTTCCCTTTGGTAGTATCTCACCAAAATTTTTATTTTTGCTGCAGGGGATGCAAAAAATCTGAATTGTATCTTAGTGCAGACATCTCTGTACAGAACGCCTCCAGCTTACCATACTACATTGCATTTTACTGAAAATGACAGCACTGCAGATTGAAAAGGGAAGGTAATGTAGCGAGGTGTCACTTTGCAGTGTTAAAGACTATTGTTATTTTGAGAAATAATCCCAGCTCCCTCCGGAGTCTCTAAGATATTGCAGCAACCGTTGTTTAACCATATGGAACAATGCATTGTGCAACTTATGGTACAGGGAGAAAGGGACTCCATTGCTATGGGTATTAAATAGACTATGGTACCCACAGTGCAGCTGTACTCCCAAAGTGCATTGCATCCCCGCACAGCTGTCTGGGGGAGGCTACTTAAAGCTGGGGAGGAGCTACGCTCGCTCTCTCTGGACTTCGCCTTCTATCAAGCAGGAAGTCTGTGTGAGGCCTGCTGCTGGAGCATCTAGGCCTAAAGCCTGGGCCTACAGCTTTTGCGGAGGATCACCCAGCTTAAAGAGGGATCCCTTCTTCATGTGACCAGCTCTCGCTTCCCAGAGACCGGAGTCATCCAACAACCGACATCTGGTGCGGCTGTGAGAGGAACAGAAGACTGCAAGTTGCGGAGAGGCCGGTGTTCGAGGCACCGACAGCGGGACGTTTCAGTGAGAGGGCACCTGCCCGGAATCCATTAACTGTTTTGTGTAGGCCTGTGACTTTAAGGCCCACCATTATTAGTAGTGCGCCTCACGCCAGGACATAGCACAACTCACGGGGACCGCATGGTAAAAAGTTTGGCGTTTGGACCGCCGGAGAGTTTCACCTTCTTGAACATTGTGGAAGTTTAGTTGTTTCTTATAATAACCCTGTGGATTACAAATGTTATTTGCACCAACGTTTGCTAGTGAAGACTCCCTGTTACTAAAGGAATTGTACGATGAACTTAGTCAGGCCTGACTAGAACTGTTAGTGACGGGACACGGGCACAATATTGCCCATTAGGGGGAGCTCGTGAGCATAGGTCTTTTACTTATATAAGCAGTGTGCATTTAAACTGTGTTGCATTGTTGCCATATATATATCCCATTGACTCTGCAGGGCCCTGCATAAGTCAACTGCATTTTCTGTTTAACTGTGTTACCTTTTGCCATTAAGTAAACTTGATCCCTGATTAAGCAGAATACTGTGTGGAGTGGCTGGGTTTAGTGTGGGAAAATCGTAAGGTAGGTAGCCAAGGTTTGTATACTTTCAGGAATTTATTGATCATCATAGTGGTCAAACAGTCCTTCTCAGATGCAAAGGAGACAGTGGGCTTCTTCCAGGCCTTGGCTATGGTACGCTTAGCTGCATGGAACAAATAGGTGGCCAGTTTCTGTTGATCAGAAAATAGAACAGGGATAGGACAGTGCACAATAAGGCCAACTTTGCATGGATAAATGGAATAAGTTGTGCAGCAGACCGAAAGTCCTAGACCAAAATTTGGTTAGGTGCGGGCAAGTCCATCAAGTATGGAGGATATCTCCGCATAGGCCACAGTCCCTACGATCATTGAGCGTTTTCATTCCCATCATTAAATGCCACCAATCCTTTGATTCCTGTGCAAAACATAAAGAAAAACCTATGTGGATTGGGACTACAGGCATTCCAACTACTAAAACTGTATAAATACAAATTTATAATCGCATTACATAAAAAAAATCATGAAAACATCTTTAATTTCTGTTAAAACAACTGGTGATCATAGCATAAGCTTGGGTACAACTCTCTCATATTCCGACATGTTCTCAAGGTACTCTCTTCAAGGGAACAGAGAAGGTACAAAAGCTGAAAAACAGGTAAAAAAAAAAAAAAAAAAAAAAAAATCATCACAACTAATCCTCTGTTTAATAAAAGTTTTATACAATTTAGTAGTTTGAATGTCTGTAAAGTCCCAATCCAGATAGTTTTTTGTTTTGTACCCTCTACCAGCAAGTCAGATTACAGCAGTAAGTAAAAAAAAAAAAAAAAAAAAAAAAAAAAAGGAATGCAGAGACTTGGAGAACACTAGAAGATACTTTTTCAGGGGCTAAGAATACTGTACATACTTAAATAGAACTTTTTTTGTGTGTCACTTTAAACTACTTCTGCTTAGTGGGTATCTCTAATCTCCTAACAACTAAGGATGTTATAACAAGCGAAGATCTGTGTTTGACAACAGTACAATATGCATTAATCAACAGCGAAAGCAGAGTATAAAACGCACGCAAGTATTGACTTTCATTCCAAAAAAAACAAAACTTAAAGCAGAGTTCCGTCTTGGAAAAATAAATAAAATAAAAAAGTCAGCAGCTTCAAATACTGCAGCTGCTGACTTTTAATATAAGGACACATACCTGTCCAGGGAGCCTGCGATGTCCTCACCCGAAGCCAACCCATCCCATCGGCTCTGGGTGCAGGCGCCGACATACTTACTAAGGGAAACAGAAAGTGAAGCCTTTGCGACTCCACAGCCGAATTCATACTGCACATGCACGATCTGAATGGTCCCTGCTTTCTTCTGGGACCTGTGTGTCTCCCAGAAGACAGCGACGGGAAGAGGGGCCGGACATTGCATAATTCGCCGCACAAAGTGCGCCGATCTATGCCCGGGAGTGGGAGCAGATACCTGGAATTGACAGGTATCTGCTCCCCCCTCCCCCCTGAAAGGTGGCAAATGTGGCACTGGAGGGGGAGGAGGAATCATTTCAACGGAAGTTCCATTTCTAGGTGGAACTCCGCTTTAATTGAAGCATGTTCTTTACTTCACAGTCCAACGCTTAATAGTTAGGCCCCATGCACACAGGGCGTTTTTGCAGCTGCTAACAGCAGCTTTAGACGTTTTTTTTTTACAGCTTCAAAACGCCCATCCATGTTATTCTATTGTGTCATGCACACTAGAGCTTTTATGAGCTCCAAGTGGCATAGGCGTTTTCCAGCTGAAAAAAAACCCAATTCCAGTGCGTTCTGGAGCTCCAGGTTCGAGCTGCAAAAACGCCTGACGCTATTAAACGCGCATAAACGCGCAAAAAACGCCGCAAAAACGCAGCGATTTGCGTTTTTGAGGTCCGGGATTTTTTTTTTTTTTTTTAAAGGTCAAAAAATGTTTACAAAACATGGACAGGCGTTTTTAAGCTCTAAAAAAAGCGGCTGTAAAAACGCCCTGTGTGCATGGGGCCTAAAGCTAGCCATGCACGCACATATGGAGCGCTGGTCACTTTTTAATCTCTGATATGGGGGGCCCTGTCTGTATTAGATTTGACCATTCCCAGTTATAGTTTGTTATAATTCTGGGACACACCACTCAAGTTATGCAGCTGACTGGAACTGTGACAGATTTAACCGGGACAGGGACTTTTGGAAGGGACTGCAGGGTAGACTCTTGCCTACAGACTATGGGCACTGGTGTTTGAGGGGGCTATATTCTTTGGGAGGTGTGTGTGATTGGGGGACTTTGAGTGGTTTTGCTTCAGATTTGGGTCCATGTCTCCCCGAAACGCACAGACTTTGGGAACCTAGGACCTGGATACAGATTTGGCGCCTCTGTGCCCAAACCAGCAATGACTGCTTCAACCCCCCCCCCCAGACTCGGAGACTCACAGCAGAAGATTATAATCAGTTCAAACAACCTGATGCTGGTGTCTCCTGCTGCTTTGTGTAAATCGGTTTATTAAGGTGTCTTTCGCTCATTGTATAACCCCCCCATTGTGTGCCTCCTGGGTGTGAGTTCCCATTATTGATTGTGTCAACTATTGTTTATGTCTGTCTGCTAATCCTCTTGGGGATGTGACTAGTATTGTGTCCACTTTACCTCGTTACCAAACTATTGTGGGATGTTTATTAGATGTACTTTTATTACTGTTTGCATTGTTTAGAGATAATGTAACCAATCTCTTGTCTCTTGCACCTAAGCTAGTGTCATCTAGTTCTTCGGTGCAATATTCAGCTATAATTCCTGATTGCAGAGTGGAGGAAGCTGCATCTTGATGGAGGCACCCAGGCTGGGTGACAGGTGGTCTGTCATATTTGATGGCAAGCAGTGGGATCTGCTTTCTCCCTCCGAAGAAGTTACAAACTACCACTGGGACCCAGTGTCGGGTGATATTGAAGAAGTGTTCCAGGAGCTGGTCGCCATGGAAGTGGAGTTCAAGTGGCGAATGCAAGAGACGTTCTCCCAGTATGGAGACCCAGGTTCTTCCCTGTATGTACTGGAATTGAGACGCGATCCGCCGGGAGCTCTGGATGGAGGCTCTCCAAGTGGAGGAAGACTTATGAAAAGATCCTCCCTACGTCCATGGATCTGTACTGGCTGCAGTTGGATTTGCGTATACCATTCCTAGGAAAACATCCATGGGAGGAATAGGCAACGGTGCTGGATGGGCTAGTTTAGACGGAAATGGTGCTGGACGATGGATATGGGGCGCTGCAATTAAAGGCTACCCAAGTGTGTCTGTGGCTGCAGAACAGCAATCCCATAGAAGGCTATGACTACGGTGGCCCGGGATTGATATTTGAGACGCTTCAGGAGGTCTCACATTTCGGTAGTGCAGTGGTGTGGAGACGGGGAGCTTATCTAAGATTTTAGGGAGTTGGAACTTCCCAGTGAGCTTGGATTGAGAAGTGACTTGGAATTTATAGTTACACAAGAATGGGAGTTGGAACAAGAAAATAAAAAACTGTTTGACGAAGCTTAACAGTATGCCCAGCACCCTTGGATGTTATGGATTATGAGTTACCCGCCGAAACTCTGGCACTGGGCACAAGTGCCGCCATTCTGTGCCCCAGAATTTTCAGCAATTCCAGAGACTGGGGATTTAATAGACTTTTCTGCTAAGGAGGAACAACCCAGTGTGCCTCCAGCAGAACAGCTGGCATCAAGGCAGAGCGCTGCAGACTTCTGCCTACAACAATCAATGGCCCTGGAGGATTTGTGTGAGGCCACTGAATTTTCATTTTGTTTCCCAGCGGAAGAGCTGGCATCAGAAAAGAGCACCACTGACCTCTATCCAGTACCCACAGCACTTCCATAACTCCAGAAAGCCAGGGCAGGCAGTCCTTCTCCCCAGCAACAGACTGATGCAGAGAAGCCCGAACTTCCCGCTGAAGCGTTGGCAACCGGACAGAGGGTCCAAGACCTCTACCCCCCACCTGCAGCAGTTCTGGGGGCCCAGGGTGATATTATATGTAAGTTTACAACCAAGTCCGTTCCAGTTTGCGCCTAAGCTAATACCGTCTAGTTCTTGGGTGCAATATTCAGCTAGAATACCTGGTTCCAGAGTGGAGGAAGCTGTACGCTAGGTGGTCCGTCACAGGCACGATCATGCCAGGTCTGCATACAATATACAAATGGCTGTTTGCTCTTTAAAAACGTACATAGGCTACATCACACATTTTAATGGGAAAGTCTCAAGCTGGTCATACAATGCTCCAATTCCGGCCAGTTAAACAGAAATTTGAGCTGTGTGTGGCCCTGTTGGCTTTTGATGAAGGCTCAGGGAGGAAAATACAGTGACTGCATCCAATCAGATCCGGTAACTGTTCAGGTTTTCAGCAGCCGTGGGTCTCGTTGGCTGCAGAAAACAATAGATGGCAGATGGGGATTCCTTCATCCACATTGTTTAGGGTAGATGGTGGAACCTATTAGATTTCTGTTGTTCAGCCCTGCGTATATGCTAGCTTTAGGCTGGCTGTAGTCATTAAAGTAAAACAACCTCCTGCACTTGAATGTGGTACTTAGAGCTCAGTAAGTTATCCACTCTTCTGTCCTATAGTCTGGTGCTGTGATGCCTGCCACCCTCTTAAGACTGTGGGTGTCCCTTTACCCTATGACACTATGCATTTGTGAGTATATTACTTTTATTTATTAATAAGGTAATGTGCTAGGCTGGTGCACCCTTTGTCTATTGTTTTATAGTTCTGTAGTCATTAGAGGGTAGTTGGACATCCAGACAAAGATCCAAGTACTCAAAAGTTCATGAATGAATCAACATGAACTTTTGGAAAACCTGCTCAGGCATGTTTATGTTATGAAGGCAAAAAGGGGAGCTACGCCAGATATCTCCTCTACTGACTTGCCTTTGCGGGAAAACAAAAGCAATCGTTCCAGCATGGTTTACAATTTCCCATGGAAACTGTTGGCTGTAAAGCAAAGATCTCAATAAAGCCAAGTTTACACTTTAGCAGCCCTTGCCACCCCAATGAAAAACAACCTGCGGGGGATTGCTTTTCAGAAGCGTGTGACAAGTGGCGAGGAGACAATATGTAACCTCCCTACCAGACCTGGGCATGTTGCATTTTCTCAATGAATACAAGGCATTTTCTGATTGGACAAGGTGGAGATTGTGACATCACCACCCCACCTCTTCCAATCATAGAATGTTTTGCAATCATTGAGAAAATGCAAAGTGTTCTCTGAATTCCAATAAAAAAAAAAAATCATCCAAGAGGAGCTGGGACATTGATGTGAGTTCTTACGAAGTAGTGAGAGGACAAAAGAATTCTGAGAGCTCACTTGCTCAGGTTAGGCTGACCCAGCAGGTCACCAGAAAAAAATATGCTCTCATAAATAAGAATCTTGATTGATCACACAGATACTGCTGGCCAGTAACTCTCCTGATCCAGCAATTAGCTTCCCTACACAGATTCACACAAGAAAGCTCTATTTTGAGTCCATTTAATGGACTATCTTAAAGTGTTCATAAACCCAGGACCCTGCATTCACGATATCTGGTCTCCCACAGGACATGAAAAATGCAATTATTTTAGTAAATATAAACTGCTAAATACCTTTTCTCATCAGCAGTTAGAGCATTCTTGTGACTTCTATCAGTGTAATTAAAGCTTGTGGGAGGAGTTTTCATTCTACTCTGAGGGTCCTATAAGGCTGCTTGACCCCTGACCTTCTGTCTGGACAGTGCTGATTGGCCCTGTACCAATCACACGCACCCTCCCAAAAAAAAAAAGGACTCTCTAGCATTACACACCAAGACCATGTGCAGAGTGCCTCCAAATCTCTGTACTATCAGGAGATGGATTGGGGACAGTGAAAGAAGGGGAGGATCAGAGAAGACAGGATCAAACAGCCTTTTTACACATTGCAGAGGATTAACCCCTTAGGTTCCACAGTGCGTATAACAAGCATGCTTTACTGCATATACAGACTGATATTCGTGGATTTAGTAATAGCTCCAGTCTCTCCCCCCCAAACAATTAGAAGTCAGCAGCTACAAATACTGTAGTTATTATTATATAGGATTTATATAGCGCCAACAGTTTGCACAGCGCTTTACAATATAGAGGGGGACAGCACAATTACAGGTTAATTGGCTTCTGTCCAAAAAATTGGCCCTAGTATATGAATGTGAGTTGGGGACCCTGGATTGTGGGCTCCTTGAGGGTAGGGACCGACGTGAGCGTGCGATGTATGTGTCGAGCGCTGCGTAAATTGACGGCGCTATATGGGTACCTTAAATAAATAATAATATAACAGATGAGCATCTTAATGAGATACATTGTACAGGGATAGGGAGAATTGTAGACACGCACCCACACTCACTCAGGTTGAACTGGATGGACTGGTGTCTTTATTCAACCTTACTAACTATGTAACTATGTAATACAGTGGGAACAGGAGGGCCCTGCTCGTGGAGCTTACATTCTAAAACGGGAGGGGGGAGGTGATACATAAGGTAATGGCTACGGGGGATGGTCTGATGGGGGTGGCTCAGGTACAGTTCTTAGATGGGTGTGGGATAGGCTTCCCTGAAAAAATTAGTTTTCAGAGATCTCCTAAAATGGACAGGGTAGGGGCTGACTGGACATACCGGGCAGGGAGTTCCAGAGGATGAGAGGCTCTAGAGAAGTTCTGGAGGCAAGCATGGAAGGAGGTAACAAGGGAGCTAGAGAGCAGGGGGTCCTGGGAGGAGTGGAGAGGACGATTTTGGGCGATATCTGCAGGCGAGGTTGGTGATGTAGCTGGGGGCGATGTTGTGGATGGTCTTGTATGTTGTGGTTAGTATTTTATACGGTGGGGTAGCGGAAGACCGTGAAGGGATTGGCAGAGAGGAGCAGCAGTCACGGATCGGTTAGTGAGGTGTCTAGCAGCAGCATTCATAATAGACTGAAGGGGGTATAGCCTGTGTATGGGTAGGCCATTGAGGAGAGTTACAGTAGTCGAGGTGGGAAATAACCAAGGAGTGAATAAAATTGTTTTGCGGTGTCGTTAGTCAGGAAGGGGAAAATTCTGGAGATGTTAAGGACGTAAATCAGCAAGATTATTCCAGTGATTGGATGTGGGGGCTGAAGGAGAGATCAGAGTCTAGGATTACACTCAGCACCCTGGCATGGTTGTGCCGTTGATCTTAATGGTAAAAGACATGGGAAGGGGGATCGGGGAAGGAGGAAATATTACAAGCTCAGTTTTAGAAAGATTAAGTTTGAGAAAGTGATAAGACATCCATACTGATATGTCATTCAGTAAGTTTGTGATCCGTGAGGAGATCGAGGGGGTGAGTTTGGGAGTGGAGAGATAGATCTGGGTGTCGTCAGCATAGAGGTAGTATTGGAAGCCATGGGAGGATATCAACTGGCCCAACGAAGAGGTATAGAGAGAGAATAGGAGAGGCCCAAGGACGGAGCCTTGGGGTACCTCAACAGAAAAAGAGGAAGACGAGTGGAGGAGATGGTGTTATATGTGACACTGAAAGTGCGCTGAGATAGGTAGGAGGAGAACCAGGATAAACGCATAATCATGGAGGCCAAGGGAGTGGAGTTTGTTGAGGAGGAGCGGGTGGTCAACTGTGTGGAAGGCAGCAGAGAGGTCCAAGAGTAGGAGTTTGGAGTACTGGCTGTTGGTTTTAGCAGTTAGTAGGTCGTTGGTGAGTTCTAGTAGGGCAGTTTCACTGGAATGTTGTGGGTGGAAGCTGGACTGTAGGGGATTGTGAAGGTTGTTGTCAGTGAGGTAGCAACTCATGCGGTCATGGACAAGGTGTTCGAGGCAAACGGGAGACGGGTCTTAGGTTATTCAAACATGTGGGGTCCAGTGAGGGTTTTTTAAGGTTTTTTAATTGGGGTAACCAGTGCATATTTGAGCAGGGAGGGAAAGGTGCCATAGGAGATGGAGAGGTTGAAGATGTGGGTTAGAGAGTGAAGGATAGAGCGGCAAGGTGGTCGCAGTAATTGTGAGGGGACAGGTGGTGGGGTGGGCCATGGAGAGGAATTTGGCAACTTCCTCAGTGATAACAGGGCTGAGGGAGGAAAGTATTGAGTGCGGTGTTGGACCTGATGTGTTGTTCTTCAATGGGCTTCGGGTCCAGGCACTGGCATCCTAAGAGAATCCAGCAGTGAAGCCTTGCAGGTTCACGGGCGGTTTTCTACTGCGCATGCGTGAGCAATGCTATGCTTTGTGAATGGTCCTGCAGTCTCCTGGGACCTGTGATGTGTCCCAGAAAGCTACGGTGGAAGGAGGAGGGGGGCTGGAACTGGGAGCAGGTACCGGTCAAAACCAGGTACCCCCTATTGTCACTGATTCGTTGTGTGACCCCTACGTCATATTTTTCATACAGATTTTTATATAATCTCTTCTGATGCGCTACGTACAGGGCACCTACGATCCCCTGAACTGAAATAAGGATGAAGGTTGCTTTAACTCTTTTTTTTTTTTTTTTTTACAGGATTGCTATCACAAAAGGTCTCATGGTGGTCCTCATACACATACTTTCAACCCTTTTATATGTAACCTAGTCATGCTTTTGTTCTGACACACACAATGCCTATTGCTGGTGTATCTTACCACTGTTTGTAATGTTTAAGACAATTTCTGTTTTTTTTGTTTCTTTATTGAATAAAATAAGATTGAATTAAAACGAGGTTCCCCCCCCCCCCCCAAAAAGAAAAGGAAAAGTGGCAATTGTTAAAGAGGTGGGTGGGGGATATTTACTGCAGTATAAACAAAAAAATTCATTTGGACTCCTATCCTTTGGCCTGGTATTCCTTCTATTAGTGCAAGTGTTCCGTAAATGGCACCCATGCCAAGCAGGCAACCTTCTGTATTCACTAAGCAGCAGGGCAGCTGTTTGGCATGGGACCCGGATGCTAGCAGTGATTATAGCAGCAGTGCCCGCTATAGTGATTTTCAGATTCCGCTGTAGTGGAATTATACAAACATGTCCATACTTAAATTTCAGCTTTAACCAGAAAAAAAAAGACGGAGGCGCCTGGTCTGAGATCCAGCTGATTTGGCAGGCCACGTTCTCATATCCATGCATACCAGTAGACGTCCATGCGGACTGATTGCAAGGAAAACAGCAACTAAAAAAAAAATACAGATTCTCTTTAAGGTCAGGTTGTAGAATGAATGTGTGTGGGCAGCTTTATAAAGACCTCCTGTAAATATGAGTCCAAATAAAGGGACGTTTGTGAAGCAAGAAGGAGAAAGTGATCCAAATGGGAATCACTTAAAAATTAGAGTGCTGCGCATGCTATGAGGACAGCGCCTGGGGAATGTCTGCGCTGGATCTGCACGCTGGGCTGCAATGGAAAACTGCTGTTAAATACACCCTGATCCGTTCACAACAGAAACAAATGTATTTCTTTTGGATGGAGGTCTTCTATAATACAAAGCATTTTTTTATTTTTAGCTTAAAGCTATTTGTGGTTAGGCGGATAAATTAAATATTTTGTGATTTTACCGAAAATGGTTAAAGGCCCCTCTATGTATGTATAGTGATAGATGTCGGCTGCTTGCAATTCACACAAGTATATAAAAACGTGGAAGCAACAATCTCAGCATTTATGTACACTGCCCCCTTCTGGTGAATCTGAGTTTGCAGACATTCAGATCAACAAAATCCATTATGCCTGAACTAATGGTATATTAGTCTGCTGAGTACTGTAATCCACAAGCAGAAAGCTGCAGAAACAGACATCGCTAGATAACAAGAAGTGAAGCTCTGACAACTCGGATCTTACACAGGGCTTTCTTCCTAAGGCTAGGTTCACACATGTGCAGTTGGTGTGGCTCACATTTTATATTGTAAAGCGCTGAGTAAACTGTTGGCGCCATATTAATCCTGTATTATAATATTATTATTATTAATAATAATAATTTGCACGGGCACAGCAGCACATAAATCAGATCCCGATACCTTGTCCATGCATATAAACTATCAGGTGCTAAAGGGGTGTCACCACATGTTAAAGCGGAGCTCCGCCGGAAAAAAATATATTAAAAGCCAACAGCTACAGCAGCTGCTGGCTTTTAATATTTGGACACTTACCTGTCCTGGAGTCCAGCGACGTCCGCAGCAGAGGACGAGCGATCGCTCGTCACTCTGCTGCTCCCTCCGCCATCCTTGCTGAGGGAACCAGGAAGTGAAGCCCTGCGGCTTCATGCCTGGTTCCCTACGGCGCATGCGCGAGTCGCGCTGCGCCATTCTGATTGGTCCTCCTGTGTTCTGGGAGCCGAGTGTCTCCCAGAACACTACGGGAAGTCTGGGGGAAGTGACGTCACTCCCGCAGATTCCCGGAGAGAGGACTCCCGGATGTGGGTGAAAATACCTGTCTTAGACAGATATCTTCACCCCCCTTCCCCCTGAAAGGGGTCAATTGTGACACCGGAGGGGGGGAGGGTTCCGAATAGCAGAAGTGAAAAATTAGGGTGGAGCTCCACTTTAACACTAAAAATACTGCATGAACCATTTGCACACGGCTATACCCATTCTAGCAAACTCTGCTACAGTGGACACCATGCCAACCTGGGGCAAACAGACTTTGTAGGCAGTTGGCTAGCTTAACCACTTCAGCCCTGGAAGGTTTTACCCCCTTAATGACCAGGCCATTTTTTTGCGATACAGGACTGTGTTATTTTAACTGACAATTACGCAGACGTGCAAAGCTGTACCCAAAATTTATGTATTTTTTCCCACAAATAGAGCTTTCTTTTGGCGATATTTGATCACCTCTGCGGTTTTTGTTTTTTGCGCCATTAACAAAAAAAGACCATTTTGAAAAAAGAAAATAATGTTTTTTACTTTCTGCTATAGTACATATCCCAAAAAAAAAAAAAAAAATCTGATTTCTTCATCAATTTAGGCCAATATGTATTCTTCTACATATTTTGGTAAAAAAAGTCCCAATAAGTGTATATTGATTGGTTTGCGCAAAAGCTATAGCGTCTATAAACTACGTCAATCAGCGATTTTTAGGGGGATTGCGGCAGACAAATCTGACACTAAGTGACACTTTTTGGGGGATCAGTGACACCAATACAGTGATCAGTGCTACAAAAAAAAAATGCACTGTTAGTGCCGGTTCACACAGGGGTGGCTTCAAAGTCGCCCGACTCTGAAGCCACCCTGTACAGTGCGACTTCAGCGCAGCTTGCAAAGCGACTTCTGTATAGAAGGCAATGCAACCCGCTCTGAAGTCGCCCCAAAGTAGTACAGGAACCTTTTTTGAAATCAGAGCGACTTGAGTCGCTCCTATTAAAACGGTTCCATTGTACCAAATGGATTGCGACTTGTCAGGCGGTTAAGTCGTCTGACAGGTTGCCCCTCTGTGAGCCGGCAGGGAAGCAGTTTACATTAGGTGCGATCAGAGGGTTAAGTGTGTTTCCTGGAGTGTTTTCTAACTGTGTGGGGGATGAATTGACAGGGAAGAACACAGAGATCCGTGTTCCTGCTTACAAGGAACAGAAGATCACTGTGTACTTCCCTGTCAGAACGAGGGTCTGCCTTGTTCTTATAGTAACAATTTTCCTTTGGGATTATTAAAGTATTCTGTAGATCCCCATTCTGCCTATCTGTGAAGCAATCATAGGTGCCCGCCAGACATTGGGACCACCGGACCTGCTGATTATCACCCCCACCACACACGCGCCCACAGTATCTAGTTTCGCTAGAAAGGGTATAGCACTGCGCAGAGGGTTCAAGCAGTATTTTTAAATATGTAGTCACACAGAAATAAAAAAGGTGCTTTTGCATTTTGCGTTTTCCTGCACCCAAAAACACGCTGCGTTTTCAGAAGTGTGGGCGTGCCATTAAGAATAGTGCCACTTGTGCGCCTGCTGAAATGCAGCAGTACGTTTTGCCTGTGTCCGCGTATATGTGAACCTAGCCTCAGTCTGGCTGCTGTGCTCTGAATGGGTAAAGGAAAGGGTCACTTTAAGAATATATTAGACTACATGAAAGCTTTAGGAATTCCCATAGTAAAACCTAAATATATGACTCTTTCTTTCGGTAATAGGAATTACAACCCTTGAGCTGTAAACTGTTTCCATGCAACTCTTTGTATTACTGACTATGTTTAATCTTATCACACCATGAGAATAGTAAACCTTTGCTCTGCACTGGTAAATATTTAACCCAGTAACTGAACAATTCTCTGTGTAAGGGAGAATAAATATTGTATAGCGTTTAGACAAAATAGGATTTTTGTACTCACCGTAAAATCCGTTTCTCTGATGTCCATGGACTGACACAGCCTCTTAAACACTTTACCCGTGGGTTATGTTCCTGCTTGCAGGAGAAGACCTAGGCAGAATGTGAGATGTTATACATACATTCTAAAAAGCTAGAGCTGAACAGCCCCGCCCAGGGGGGGCGGTCCCTCCGGACATAACCCTCCCACTGCAGTCAGCAGACCTCGTTCGTAACAAACCAGTACAAACCTTGAAAAGAAGGGTGGGTGCTGTGTCAGTCCATGGACATCAGAGAAACGGATTTTACGGGGAGTACAAAAATCCTATTTTCTCTTATCATCCATGGACTGATACAGCCTCTTAAACCCTTTACCCGTGGGATGTCCCAAAAGCAGTGTCAAGAGGGATTGGAGCAGTATAAATGGAAAACCAAAAACTTCACTCCAAACAAGGCAGAGCTCCTCAACGGAGGAGATGCAACTTTAAACAGCGTCTTGCAACACCTTGCGGCCGAAGGAAGTATCCGAAGATGCAGCCACATCAACCTTATAGAACTTAGAAAAGGTATGAACGGACGACCGGGTCGCCACCTTGTACACTTGTGCAACCGACGTTTGAGGTCGGAAAGCCCAGGAAGCACCAATTGCCCTGGTGGAATGCGCCGTAACCGGAAAGGGAAGCGCCCGCCCCTTGAGGGCATAGGCCTGTATGACGGTCTGTCTGATCCACCTAGAAATGGTGGCAGATGACACCGCTTGGCCCTGTTTTGGACCAGAGACAGACACAAACAGTGAGTCACACTTCCGAATGGAAGCAGTAGCAGACAGGTACACCCGTAAGGCTCGTACCACATCCAACGTGTGAAGCGCAAACTCTCTGGGATGTGATGGGTGAGGACACAAGGACGGGAGGACAATGTCCTCATTAAGGTGAAAGGCCAAGACCACCTTTGGCAAAAAAGAAGGTCGTGGACGCAACACCGCCTTATCCTTATGGATGACTAAATAAGGCGACTTGCAGGACAAGGCCGCCAACTCAGACACCCGTCTAACAGAAGTAATGGCCACTAAGAAGGCCACCTTCTGAGACAAAGTCAAGAGGGGAATATCCCTAATATTTTCAAAGGGAGGTTCCTGGAGAACCGAGAGTACCAATTCCAATCCCAAGGAGGGAGAGGAGGCTTGACAGGAGGGAGCACTAGGCGAACCCCCTGCACAAAAGGTGCTAACCAAGGAATGACCTGCTAGCGGTCGGTGAAAGAAGACGGCCAAGGCCGAAATCTGACCCTTAAATGGTACTCAACGCAAGCTTTTCGGTCACGCCATGCTGCAAGAACCGTAGGATTCTGGGGACAGAATACGTCCGTGGGTGCCAGTCCAGCTCTTCGCACATGGCGATGTAAGCCTTCCAGGTATGGTGATAGATCTTTCTGGAGGAAGACTTCCGTGCCCTTAACATGGTCGAAATGACTGAATCTGAGAGACCTCGGTCTCTCGGCACCTGGCTTTCAATAGCCATGCCGTTAAAGCCAGAGACTGTAAAGCAGGATGAAATATAGGACCTTGAGACAGGATGTCCTCCCTCATTGGCAACCGCCAAGGAACGTCCGCGACGAGACGTACCAGATCGGCGTACCAATGACGCCGAGGCCAATCTAGATCACCGGAATTCCCTCGGTCGCCACGCTGCGCAGCAGGCGAGGAAGCAGCTGCAGCGGAGGATAAACATATATCAGGTGATAATGACCTCATGGGGCAACCAACGCATCTGCCCAGGGGTCCCGGACCTGGCCACAAACCTTGACACCTTGCGATTGAGTCGAGAGGCCATCAGGTCCACATCCGGCGTGTCCAAAGTGGCGTCACACACATATCAAGCCCTGCACCATTTGGTGGGCCAGAGCAATAGTGTCTGGAGGAAGATTATGCTCCTGCACAGTCTGGTGCAAAAATTTTGCCCATTCCGTGAGTGTGAGACACAAGGGTCGCTGCTACAACAGGGCGTAAGGCAGATCCCAACAAGGCAAACATGGCTCTGCTCACCACTTCTGACCTCCTGTTAAATACAGGAGTCCCCTCCATCGGGAGAGTGGTGGCCTTGTTCAAACGGGCGACTGGGGGGGGGGGTCGACCACTGGGGGAGTAGCCCACTTCTTAAGTAGGGCTTCTTCAAAGGGGTATCTGATAGACAAACGCTGCGGGACCATAAAAGTCTTCTGCGGCTTTTCCCAAACCTGGTCAATGAACTGGTCAAAGAAAGGTGCATATGGAAAAAAACTTTAGAAGGCTTGGTCTTAAAAGAACCAAAAAAGGAGACTGCCTCCGCCTGAGGTTCCGCAGCCGCAGCATTCAGCTTGAGAGTGTCCGTCACAGCATCAATGAGTTCACTAACATGCGCCCTGTCATTTACTGACTCAGAACTGGAGTCTTCCTCACAAGGAATGTCCTGTTCAAAACCATCAAAAGCTAGGATCTTGAGCAGCAGCAGCTAGGTCCATATCTGAATCAGAGCACTCCCCTTGTGGAGATAATGTGGGGAGAGGGCGCTTTTTTGCTCCCTTGCTCTCGCACACCACTTCCATCCTGGTAAGATATGTTTCCAGGACTGCCAACAACTGGTCCATAGGGACCGCAGGTGCTGGAACACTGCCTGTTGCCTCTGACATGCATGGGGAAGCTGGTGACACAGACTCCATAATTGCCCCTCTCTGAGACTCCTCAGAAAAAAAGTCCACCCACAGGCTGTGCTGAATAAGGAGGGGGATGCCCAGGGGACTCACCAACCCGGACCAGGACCGCTCGGTTCCACTGCCTGTGCCGCGCTGTACCAGCGCGAGTGAGCTGAGAGGAGAGTGTGAGGAGATTTGCGCTGTTCCCAGCAGCGATAGAGGCCAAACAAGTGCAGAAAACGCATGCGGCTTCAAGAAAATGGCAGCCGCAATGTGCTCAGACGATCCACGGCAAGATGGTCGCCATGCAAAACCAATGTGAATACACAAACAGGCCCCAGAATTCTCAGAAAACAACCCCAGTTTTTGGGACAACAAACAGATTCAAGTAGAACCCCTGAAACCTTTCCTGTGCCGGTACCGGCACAATCACTAAATCACTTCGGACTCTATCAAATCCTGTACAGCCCCCAAGAGGGCCGCCCGACGGGCAGGATGGAGAATGAAACAAGAAAAATTCCAAAAAAGGAATAAAAATATTTCAGGAGACTGGCTCCTGAGAGAGCCACGTCTTCTCCTTCTGCTAGGCAGAAAAAAAACTGAGGTCTGCTGACTGCAGTGGGAGGGTTATGTCCGGAGGGACAGCCCCCCTGGGCAGGGCTGTTCAGCTCTGGCTTTTTAGAATGTATGTATTGTGACAGCAGGAAGGTAAAGTCACCTGGTTGCATCCAGGGGGGTAGATATATTTCGCCCAGATTCAGGCTTTACGCCGACTTATACAACTAGGTGGAGAGTTGTATAAGCCCAGCTGAGGCTAGTGGGCTCATGGATGACTCATACCTCTAGGGAGAGTGTGGGGCGTCGTGCAGACAGGGAGTTGATGAGACCAGCTGAAGCTTGTCAGCTCATTTAGGCCTCTATAAGAACTCCCAGCTTCATTAGGTGTTTGCTCATGCCTGGACCCAGACCTGTGTGGACTGTCTAGGGAGAGTGAACCCCTGTGCGGTGAGACAAAGCCTGTGTGGCTATTTGCTTGGACATTTAAAACCAGGGACTTAGGGACTAGGACAGCACTAGGCTGATCCCAGTTGTTAGTTAGGAAACCTGTATGTTTAGTCAGAGGTCAAGTTGACCAGGATTTATTTTGTTTAAGTTTCTTTTGCTTTGCTGTGTTTTGTCACTGTAAATAGAAAATAAACCGCACCTTTTTGATTTTGAAAACCACAACCTCCGTTTGCTGGGCCTGTTTTTGTGTGGGGAGCCCATCTCGGGGGTCACACACACCCGCTGCCGAGCTAACCCCCTCACAGTTGGTGGAGAACCAGTGGAAGTTTTTTTTTAAGCCAGCATGGAGGAGATACTGAAGCAGCTGGCTCTAGCAAATGCCAATCAACAGCAGACAAATGCAGGTTTGCAAAAGAGCCTTGCAGCTCAACAACAGAACTTCGCAGCCCAGCAGCAAGCTCATCAACAGAGCCTTGCAGCCCAGCAGCAAGCTCACCAACAGAGTCTGGAAGCTCAGCAACAAGCCCAGCAGCAATCTGAGGCCCGCTTCATAGACCTGTTACAGAAGCAAGAGCAGAGACTACAAGAAATGGAAGCAGTAATGCAGCAACGTCCGCAGACCAGTGAGGAAAGCCGTCCCACTAATACCGCGTCCTTTGGGGTGAGTCGTTTATTGACAAAAATGACTGGAGAGGATGATCCAGAGGTATTTTTGACCACATTTGAAAGGACTGCTGAAAGAGAAAAGTGGCCTGAGGAGCAGTGGGCTGGACTGGTGGCTCCTCTGTTAACTGGTGAATCGCAGAAGGCTTACTATGACCTAGAGCCTGACCAAGCAAAAGACTATGTGATGCTAAAAGCTGAAATATTGGCAAGGCTGGGTGTCACCCAGGCTGTCCGGGCTCAGCGTGTGCATAACTGGACTTTCCAGCTTGGAAAACCCCCCAGGTCTCAAATGTATGATCTCATTCACCTGAGCAGAAAGTGGCTACAGCCAGAGACTTTGTCCGCACCAAAGATTGTGGAACGTGTTGTAATGGATCGGTTTTTGAGAGCTCTTCCTACTGCCATCCAAAAGTGGGTAAGCCATGGAGACCCAGAGATGGCCGATGGTCTTGTGGATCGTGTGGAGAAATACTTGGCTACAGAGAACCTGACGGCCTCTTCCAGAGACACTCAGACTTTCCACCCTAAGACCAGACCATCCCCAGGGGCGGATAAGAGGATTCCAAGGGGTGAGGGTGGAGAGAGTGAGAGGGTGGGAGCTCTACCCCAAGTTTGGCGAGAACAGCCTGGGAAATCAGCGGCTCAAGAGGCCGCAAGAAGGATCGTTTGCTACCGCTGCCGGCAAGCGGGACATATTGCAGCCAATTGCCCGGTTGTGGAGGAACCCATGCAGTGTGACTTTCTGACGGGCAGACGTCAGTCGCTGTGTGCGACAGTCGCATGCACTGCCATTCGAGGAACTGAGAAACATTTATGCAAAATGTGTGTTAATGGTAGAAATGTTGTGGTATTGCTGGATTCAGGTAGCCTTGTGACCCTGATAAAGGCTGAGTTAGTTAAAACAGAGGTCTCTGGGAATAGCAAGGTAGCTGTTATTTGTGTGCATGGGGGCACCAGTACATATTAGTTATAATGGACTATGCCACCCGTTATCCAGAAGCGATCCCTCTCCGAAATACCTCGGCCAAAACCATAGCCAAAGAGCTATCTCTTGTGTTTAGCCGGGTGGGTATTTGTAAAGAACTGCTTACGGACCAAGGTACACCCTTTATGTCCCGGGTTATGAAGGAGCTGTGTAAATTGTTCAAAGTGACGCAATTACGTACATCTGTGTATCACCCCCAAACCGATGGGCTGGTTGAAAGGTTCAACAAAACCCTAAAACAAATGTTGAAGAAAGTGGTGGATAGAGATGGAAAGGATTGGGACTGTCTACTTCCTTATCTGATGTTTGCTATTAGGGAGGTGCCCCAATCCTCTACGGGATTCTCCCCCTTTGAGTTACTGTATGGGAGACACCCAAGAGGGCTGTTGGATATTGCCAAGGAAACTTGGGAAAGTGAGAGTTCTCCCCACAGGAGTGTGATTGAGCATGTCGCCCTGATGCAAGACCGAATTGCACAGGTAATGCCCATCGTGAAGGAACATTTGGCCCAAGCGCAGTTAGCACAGCAGAGAGTGTACAACCGTGGAGCCAAGACCCGTACCTTTTCCCCGGGGGATAGGATACTGGTACTTGTCCCTACGGTTGAAAGTAAATTCCTTGCCAAATGGCAAGGCCCCTACGAGATAATGGAAAAAGTGAGCGAAGTGAATTACAAGGTCAGACAACCAGGAAGGCGAAAGCCCGAACAGATCTATCACGTTAATCTGTTGAAAGCCTGGAGGGATAGAGAGTCCCTAGTCGCAGACACTTGGTCACCAGCTCAAACTGGTTGCGTGATTCCTGAGGTTGGAATAGCAGCCACCTTGTCACAACCCCAACAACAGGAGGTTAAGGAGTTTGTGCTTCGCAACAAGGAGGTATTCTCTGAGCTGCCGGGACAAACATCTGGGGTAGAGCATGACATCATTACCCCGCCCGGTGAAAGGGTGAAGTTAAAACCCTATCGGATCCCAGAGGCCCGACGGGAGGCAATACGGGAGGAAGTACAGAAAATGCTGAACTTAGGGGTGATAGAGGAGTCCCAAAGTGATTGGTCTAGTCCCATTGTGTTGGTGCCTAAACCGGATGGGAGCTGGCGATTTTGTAACGATTTTCGTCAGTTGAACAAAGTTACAAAATTTGACACCTACCCCATGCCACGTATAGATGAGTTGATCGACCGGCTGGGAACAGCCCGATACATGACGACTCTTGACCTCACAAAAGGGTATTGGCAAATCCCCCTGGCCAAGTCGGCCAAAGAGAAAACCGCATTTGTAACCCCAGACGGGGCGTTCCAATATAAAAGAATGCCGTTCGGGTTACAGAATGCGCCGGCCACATTCCAGCGGAAAATGGACCAGATGCTGAGGCCCCATCGGAAGTATGCTGCGGCTTACCTGGATGACGTAATTGTCCATAGCACAGATTGGGCCTCACATCTGCCAAAAGTGCAAGCAGTCCTGGACTCTGTTCGGGAAGCGGGGTTTACGGCTAACCCCAAGAAGTGTACCATTGGGCAGGAGGAGGCCAAATATCTTGGGTACACCATTGGGAGGGGAGTAATAAAACCCCAACTCAACAAAGTCGAGGCCATCCAGAGTTGGCCACGTCCCAACAGCAAGAAGCAGGTACGAGCCTTTCTGGGAATCGCTGGGTATTATCGGCGATTCATTCCCCACTTTGCTTCTAAGGCTGTGCCCCTAACCAACCTGACGAAGGGGAAAGGGTCGGTCATGATTAAATGGACCCCCGAGGCTGAGGCAGCATTCCAATTCTTGAAACAAGCCTTATGTAGCCAGCCAGTGTTGTACTCACCCGACTTCTCTAAAGACTTTGTCGTACAAAGTGATGCGTCAGATGTGGGGTTAGGAGCAGTATTGTCCCAGGTCTGGAACGGGGAAGAGCACCCAGTCATTTACCTCAGCAGGAAGTTGAAGTCCCATGAGGTAAATTACGCCACCGTTGAAAAGGAGTGTTTAGCGGTGAAGTGGGCTCTAGATTCCCTTCGGTACTACCTGCTAGGTAGGCACTTTGACATGGTTACGGATCACGCTCCGTTAAAGTGGATGGCTCAAAACAAGGAAACAAATAGAAGAGTGAATAGGTGGTTCCTGGCCCTCCAGGAATTCAACTTCACAGTAAAGCATCGCCCTGGCGTTCAAATGGGGAATGTGGATGCTTTGTCTCGAGTACATGAATGCCTGATTGCTGGTGTTCCAACCCCGAGGTTAAAACAAGAGGGGGGGGTATGTGACAGCAGGAAGGTAAAGTCACCTGGTTGCATCCAGGGGGGTAGATATATTTTGCCCAGATTCAGGCTTTACGCCGACTTATACAACTAGGTGGAGAGTTGTATAAGCCCAGCTGAGGCTAGTGGGCTCATGGATGACTCATACCTCTAGGGAGAGTGTGGGGCGTCGCGCAGACAGGGAGTTGATGAGACCAGCTGAAGCTTGTCAGCTCATTTAGGCCTCTATAAGAACTCCCAGCTTCATTAGGTGTTTGCTCATGCCTGGACCCAGACCTGTGTGGACTGTCTAGGGAGAGTGAACCCCTGTGCGGTGAGACAAAGCCTGTGTGGCTATTTGCTTGGACATTTAAAACCAGGGACTTAGGGACTAGGACAGCACTAGGCTGATCCCAGTTGTTAGTTAGGAAACCTGTATGTTTAGTCAGAGGTCAAGTTGACCAGGATTTATTTTGTTTATGTTTCTTTTGCTTTGCTGTGTTTTGTCACTGTAAATAGAAAATAAACCGCACCTTTTTGATTTTGAAAACCACAACCTCCGTTTGCTGGGCCTGTTTTTGTGTGGGGAGCCCATCTCGGGGGTCACACACACCCGCTGCCGAGCTAACCCCCTCACAGTATGTATAACATCTCACATTCTGCCTAGGTCTTCTCCTGCAAGCAGGGACATAACCCACAGGTAAAGTGTTTAAGAGGCTGTGTCAGTCCATGGACGATAAGAGAAATATAATTTAGGTGGGCAGCAGCGTGGCTTCGTAGTTAGCACTTCTGCCTTGCAGCACTGGGGCCATTGGTTCTAATCTAAACCACAACACTACCTGCATGGAGTTTGCATGTTCTCCCTGTGTAGGTTTCCTCCCACCGGCCAAAGACATGCTGATTGGTAGTTGGCTCCTGTCTAAATATAAGGTAGGGACCTTAGATTGTAAGCTCCTTGGGCACAAGGACTGATGTAAATGTACAAAGGTCTTCAGGAACCGAGCACTGCATTGTGCACCGTAGGCAGGCTATACATACATTTGGGGGGCTCTTTGTTATTAAACTCTCATATAAACATGCATCAAGATACTCCTTCGAGTTTTATTTTACCCACCATTGGCGTTGCTAGATCTAGGCACATGCCACAGGTATAGAGAGACCACTAAGAGAGCAAATCATTCTGAATGTCAGTCGCCAGCTAGAGGGATAACATTACTCTACAGAGACCAGTGTAGGACCTTCGCAACTTCTAGAAGGTAAGTAAAAACTAAAGCTCCTACTGACCATTAACAAAATTGGAACAATGACTATTGACCACCAATCAGGCTGGCACACTGAATATTTATATTAGGGAGGCATACTGACCAAGGAAGTGAACACACTGACCACAAATAAAGATGGCACACTGAAGACCTATGTAAGGGGTACATGGACCATCATTTAAGGGAGCACATTGTTTTAACATAAGGGGACACTTACTTCTGACCACTGCACTGTCCAATTACTGTACATAGTCCCCACCCCTGCTCTAAAGTGTATGTGCTTCCACAGTCCTGACTGCTGCACTGTATTTGATACAAAGCCCTGACCACTGCACTCCCATTGTTGTAGATTACATAAAATACACTACATAGTCTTGACCCCTGTCATCTGCATGCTATGTTGTCCGTTACACTCTATACACTATGTTGTCCGTTACACAGTCCCGACTGCTACACTCTATGCCAGGGGTAGGCAACCTTTCAGGTTTTTTTCATTTTATTTATAAATTCACAATCAAGGCCTCACTAAAAATAGTAAGGACGACATGAGAAAAACGTAGAAAAAAAATCTAAAAAAACAAAATGTCACTGTAAAAATATAAAATGTAGCCTACCTTAAAAGTTAGCTTTGATGAGAAACGCATTACATTTTTTCATATTTGGAGAGTAATTGGTCTTCACTACAAGTCTGATACAGAAATCCATCATGAAGGCAGAACAACTGGTACTGCAGGCTGACTTGTTCACTAGTTTCACGCCCCATTGTAGAGCAGTCTACAGAGGTCAGTAGTATGTAGTGCAGTGTACAGAGGTCAGCAGAATGTAGTGCAGTGTACAGAGGTCAGCAGTATGTAGTGCAGTGTACAGAGGTCAGCAGTATGTAGTGCAGTGTACAGAGGTCAGCAGTATGTAGTGCAGTGTACAAAGGTCAGCAGAATGTAGTGCAGTGTACAGAGGTCAGCAGAATGTAGTGCAGTGTACAAAGGTCAGCAGAATGTAGTGCAGTGTACAAAGGTCAGCAGAATGTAGTGCAGTGTACAAAGGTCAGCAGAATGTAGTGCAGTGTACAAAGGTCAGCAGAATGTAGTGCAGTGTACAAAGGTCAGCAGAATGTAGTGCAGTGTACAGAGGTCAGCAGAATGTAGTGCAGTGTACAGAGGTCAGCAGAATGTAGTGTAGTGTACAGAGGTCAGCAGAATGTAGTGCAGTGTACAGAGGTCAGCAGAATGTAGTGCAGTGTACAGAGGTCAGCAGAATGTAGTGCAGTGTACAGAGGTCAGCAGTATGTAGTGCAGTGTACAGAGGTCAGCAGAATGTAGTGCAGTGTACAGAGGTCAGCAGAATGTAGTGCAGTGTACAGAGGTCAGCAGAATGTAGGGCAGTGTACAGAGGTCAGCAGAATGTAGTGCAGTGTACAGAGGTCAGCAGAATGTAGTGCAGTGTACAGAGGTCAGCAGAATGTAGTGCAGTGTACAGAGGTCAGCAGAATGTAGTGCAGTGTACAGAGGTCAGCAGAATGTAGTGCAGTGTACAGAGGTCAGCAGAATGTAGTGCAGTGTACAGAGGTCAGCAGAATGTAGTGCAGTGTACAGAGGTCAGCAGAATGTAGTGCAGTGTACAGAGGTCAGCAGAATGTAGTGCAGTGTACAGAGGTCAGCAGTATGTAGGGCAGTGTACAGAGGTCAGCAGTATGTAGGGCAGTGTACAGAGGTCAGCCGTATGTAGGGCAGTGTACAGAGGTCAGCAGAATGTAGTGCAGTGTACAGAGGTCAGCAGAATGTAGTGCAGTGTACAGAGGTCAGCAGAATGTAGTGCAGTGTACAGAGGTCAGCAGAATGTAGTGCAGTGTACAGAGGTCAGCAGAATGTAGTGCAGTGTACAGAGGTCAGCAGAATGTAGTGCAGTGTACAGAGGTCAGCAGAATGTAGTGCAGTGTACAGAGGTCAGCAGAATGTAGTGCAGTGTACAGAGGTCAGCAGAATGTAGTGCAGTGTACAGAGGTCAGCAGAATGTAGTGCAGTGTACAGAGGTCAGCAGTATGTAGTGCAGTGTACAAAGGTCAGCAGAATGTAGTGCAGTGTACAGAGGTCAGCAGAATGTAGTGCAGTGTACAGAGGTCAGCAGAATGTAGTGCAGTGTACAGAGGTCAGCAGAATGTAGGGCAGTGTACAGGGGTCAGTAGTATGTAGAGAAGTGTACAGAGGTAATTCATATGTAGGGCAGTGTACAGAGGTCAGTAGTAGGTAGGGCAGTTTTTCAGAGGTCAGTAGTAGGTAGGGCAGTTTTTCAGGGTTCAGTAGTAGGTAGGGCAGGGTACAGAGGTCAGTAGTAAGGATGTACCAATACTGGTATTGGTGCCGATACCAAGCATTTGTGCGAGTATCAGTACCAAAATGCTCCCGATACGGAAACCGATACTTTGTGGTGCGATTTGCGTCAAACAAAATTAATGGGCACAAATCTCACTGCAAAGAATTGCATGTAATTTGAACAGGAATGCAGTGCGATTCCTGTCCGAATCGCATACAAATTCCCCCACCGCATGCATGTGTGTATGTGTATAGAAGGGGGATTATAGTGCCATCTAGTGGGCAGTTTAAAAAAGATGTTAGAACTCACAGTAGATACCTGGCCACATGCAAACAATCTACATAGGTGTCCAGGTCCACGGGAGGGTGTCAGTAGGACAGTGTACAGGAGTCAGTAGGGAAGTAGATGGGGTCAGTAGGTCGGTGGACTGTGTCAGTAAGGCAGTAAATGGTCAGTTAGTAGGGCAGAGGATGGGGGCAGTAGAGCAGTGGACAGTGTCAGTAGCAGTGTACAGTGTCAATAGGGCAAAGGATGGGGGAAGTAGGGAGGTGGATGGTGTCAGTAAGTAGAACAGTGGATGGTGTCAGTTAGTAGGGCAGTGGATGTGTCCATGTGATGTGTGTACAGTTGGTCACAGCACGGCAGAAACTTACCTCAAATGCACAGCAGAGCAGGGAGTGGCCAGCAACACACTATTTCCCGTTTTACTAAAGTGCTGATCTCCACTGGCCCTCTTCTCTCATCCATCCCATATGATGTCAGAGAAGGGCCAGCCGCAACATTGCAGCATACCAGGTTGTTCCTTACTTGTGCCACTCTGCATATGTGGGAGGAGCAGTCAGGGGTTGGCAAGAAAGGGACGCGATCTACCTGTCATCTGCCTGCGATCAATGTGTAGATTGCAAATCAACAGGTTGCCGACCCCCACTCTTTACACTATGTTGTATGTTACACAATCCTTAACTGCTACACCCTATACACAATGTTGACGTTACACAGTCCTGATCACTAAACTTTGTATGCTATGTTGAATGTTATAGTCTTCACTGTTGCACTATATATGCTACATAGTACTGACTAATGCACTCTATATGCTATATTGTATACTGCATATTCTTTATCAAGGTGTTTATTTTCTCAACAGGTTTTGGCTGCCAAGTAGTCCCCAACATTTTCTTTTTTAAGGTAGAATCAAAGTGTTGACTCAAAATTCTGTGTGCAAAAAAGTGTTGTGCAATTGAACAGTTAAATTATTTTAAATGATCCATTGTCCTGAGGTTTATGTGTGTCTATAAGTCTGTCACTTGTGCATAGTAGTTAAAGCATATTATGTGGGCACAAGGACTGCTGCATATGTGTGCAGTACATTAAAGTAGAAGTTCACGCAAAACCTAACTAACTAACTAACTAACTAACTATCTCTAAACCTACTCACAGTCACATTCTAAAACTTCTATCTATCCCCGTAGGGGAAGGGAAAAAAATAAAAAAATCACTATACATACCTTTTCTGAAGCTGATCCGGTCCGGTCTCCAGCGGCAGGTGCTGTGTGCAGGGGAAAACCCACAATGGCTGGGAAATGCCTGGGAAGTGACATCACCCACTGTTCTACTGTTGTACTATGGGGCTTCAGTTGTCGGCTGCCTCTCCTACACACATTAAAGCCGCCACTGACAGCATAGGACCGGACCGAAGCGGCTGCTAAAAAGGTATGTATAGCGATTTCTTCTTTACAGGGCTAGATAGATTTGTTTTACAATGGCTGTAAGCAGGTTTAGGGTTATTTTGGGTGAACGTCTACTTTAAGTAGGCTTAGACTTAAAATTATTCCGCTAAATGCCACTACCACTGTTAGGTGTAATCTGGCCACGCCCACCATCTGCCACAATGCGCTACGCAGACTTTATTTCCTGGGTGTGCCCTGGGTCTTTCACATTCCTAGCAACACCCCCACCACTGTGCATTGGCAAACTTTATTTTTATATGAACTCAAAGAACAATAAAGTCTAACACTATAGCTGGAAGACTGGAGGATAAACATATTAAAGTCCAGGAATCTAGATTGGCCTCATCCTGCTAAGTGTGGTCAATGTCACTGTTCCATTGTCTCTTATTTACTCTATTTTTATAATTATGTAATGATTTATGCTTGTTTGTGTAACGAACATGTCCTTATTTTTATTGCGTTATACTGGTCTTTTGGAGACATTGAGCTAAATTTACAAGCTTTAATGTGCCATAATGATCTTTATTTTCTGCCATTTACTTTTTAGCTCACTGTTGGAAATAATGATCATCATGGAAATTAATCGTTCTAGTTTAGTGCATGGAGTCTAATGTTATTTTCTTCAGTAGCTTAATAAAATTAACTTTATTGAACAATTGTTTAAATGTGATCTGTCATGTTTCCATAGTACAGTAGAGGAATAACGTTTTCTAGCAGCAAATCAGATAGAATAGATCCCTTGTAAGGTCAGCTGGGCTGGGTGTAAAGGAAGAGAGGAGAACTGTCCGTCATTATATATATATATATATATATATATATATATATATATATATATATATATACACATACACACACACACACACACACACACACTATCTCACAAAAGTGAGTACACCCCTCACAATTTTGTAAATATTTTATTATATCTTTTCATGTGACAACACTGGAGAAATTACACTTTGCTACAATGTAAAGTAGTGAGTGTACCGCTTGTATAACAGTGTAAATTTGCTGTCCCCTCAAAATAACTAAAACACACAGCCATTAATGTCTAAACCGCTGGCAACAAAAAAGGGATTTTTATAACAGCTTACCTGTAAAATCCTTTTCTTGGAGTACATCACGGGACACAGAGCGACTTAGTCATTACTAATGGGTTATATAGTTTACCTTCAGGTGCTGGCACTGGCAACTTCCAAACCGGAAGTACCCTCCCCTATATAAGCCCCTCCCATCCGGGAGCACCTCAGTTTTGTAGCAAAGCAATAAGTGTCCCAAAAAGAGGGGTGGGAGCTCTGTGTCCCGTGATGTACTCCAAGAAAAGGATTTTACAGGTAAGCCGTTATAAAAATCCCTTTTTCTTTTTCGTACATCACGGGACACAGAGCGACTTAGTCATTACTAATGGGACGTCCCAAAGCAATGCCAAATGAGGGGAGGGATACACTATACATAAGCTGGGCGCCATCAGGCATGAGGCTCTTTTGCGGCCTGCAACACACTGCGCCCAAAGGCGACATCCTCCTGACTTCTGACGTCTACCTGGTAGAATCTAGTAAACGTGTGTACTGAAGACCATGTTGTGGCCTTACAGACTTGAGCCAGGGAGGCTTGGTGATGCACTGCCCATGAAGTTCCAACTGCTCTCGTGGAGTGCGCCCTAACTTTGAACGGAGGCGGTCTCCTTCTCAAGCCATAGGCTTGTATTATGACCTGTCGAATTCACTTGGCTAAAGTAGATTTTTGATGCTGCCTGACCCTTTCTGGGGCCTTCCGGCAGAACAAACAAAGTATCCGTTCTGCGAATCTGAGCAGTGGCTTTAAGATAAGCTTTAACTGCTCTTACTACATCCAAAGAATGCAATAACTTTTCCTCTACCGAACTAGGTTTGGGGAAAAAGGAAGGAAGAACCACATCTTGGTTCAAATGGAACCTCAATACCACCTTAGGAAGAAGGCTGGATGAGGACGTAATACTACTCTGTCCTTATGGACAACCAGATATGGCTCCTTACAGGACAAGGCGGCTAATTCCGATACTCTTTTAGCCGAACAAATGGCTACTAAGAAAATCAATTTCCTGGTGAGAAGAACCAAGGAAATGTGCTGTAATGGTTCAAATGGTTGTTTCTGTAGAACCGACAGAACCAGGTTTAAGTCCCATGGACATATGGGAATACTAACCGGACGGCTAATACGCATCACTCCTTGTATGAAAGCTTTGACTAATGAATGCAAAGCCAAGGGCCTTTGAAAAAATATTGACAAGGCTGTCTGACCCTTGATAGTACTCAAGGCAAGCTTCCTATGTACAGCCCACTGTAGGAAGTCCAGAATCCTACCTATTACGTACTTACGTGGATGCCATTTCTTGGCCTCACACCACGTGATGTACGCCTTCTAAATCCTATAATAGATCTGCCTGGATACCGGCTTCCTGGCATTGATCATGGTAGATACCACAGGATTAGAGAGCCCTCTCTTTTTTAGAATGTGGGCTTCAATAGCCAGGCCGTCAAACCTAGGGCTGGTAAGGAAGGGTAGTATATCGGTCCTTGCGAAAGCAGGTCCGGACGATGTGGGAGGGTCCAAGGACTTCCCACTGACATTTTTACAATCTCCGCGTACCATGCCCTTCGGGGCCACGCTGGAGCCACCAGAATCACTGGTTTCTTTTCTACCCTGATTCTGCGGATTAATCGCGGTGGGAATGCATATATCAGCTTGAACTGATCCCAAGGGAACACTAGGGCATCCGAACCGCAAGCTAGGGGATCCTTTGTGCGAGACACAAATCTGTCCACCTTTGCGTTGAATCTGGATGCTAGCAGATCTACATCCGGTGTTCCCCACCGCTGGCATATTGCCTGGAAAACCTCGGGGTGAAGAGACAATTCCCCCGGGCATAATTGCTGGCGACTTAAAAAGTCCGCTCTCCAATTTTCCACTCCTGGGATGAAAACCGCGGATATGGCTGTGACATATCTTTCTGCCCATTCCAGGATGCAATTCGCTTCCCTCTGGGCTGCACGACTCCTGGTGCCACCCTGGTGATTGATATATGCCACTGCTGTGGCATTGTCTGATTGAATTCTGACAGGTGACCCTTGGAGTTTGGATGTCCATGCTACTAGGGCATACCGGGCTGCTCGTATCTCTAAGAGATTGGTGGGCAGGGCCTTCTCTGCTTCTGACCACTTGCCCTGGAGAGACCATTGCTCCAGTACTGCCCCCCAGCCTATGAGGCTGGCATCTGTAGTGACCACCTTCCAAGAAACCGGACTGAAGGGTTTCCCTTTTTCCAGATTCTGGGGCACCAACCACCAATGGAGGCTCTTGCGAATGGAAGGGGACAGGGACATTCGTAAGTCTAAAGCCTGAACTGTTTTTGTTCCAGGCTGACAGTATGGCCCTCTGCAAGTTCCTTGAATGGAATTGACCGTAGGGTACTGCTTCGAATGAAGCCACCATTTTTCCCAGCAGCCTCATACACAGGCGTATGGATGGTTTTCTTTTTTGTACCCACTAAGTGGGTCAAATCTTTCAAAGACGACACCTTCTCTGGAGGTAAGAAAATGTTTCTCTGATTTGAATCCAGTCTTAGCCCCCAAGTATTCCAGACTTTTGACTGGTTTTAGGGCTGACTTGTCTCGGTTGATAATGCAACCGTGAGATTCCAGATACTTGATTATCTTGTGAACGACCACTTCTAGTTTTTTTCACTGAGTGGTCTATCAGCAACAAGTCGTCTAGATATGCCATTATCATTACACCTTGTGTTCCTAGTTTGGCCAATCGTAGGGCCAGAATTTTTGTGAACACTCGTGGTGCTGTGGCCAGACCGAAAGGTAAGGCTCTGAACTGAAAATGGCGCCCTTCTACTGCAAAGCGTAGAAATTTCTGGTGGGCCGGACAGATGGGAATATGCAAATAAGCATCCCTTATGTCGATCGAGGCTAACCATTCCTGCCCTTGTAGGGCGGTGGCCACCGATCGGATCGACTCCATCCGAAAAAGTCCTGATATGTAGGAACTTGTTTAGCCCTTTTATATTTAATATGGGCCTCACGTCCCCATTTGGTTTGGGGACTGTGACAAGGTTCGAGTAAAACCCGAACCCGCTTTCTTCCAAGGGAACCTTCATGATTACCCTTGGAGCAATAGTTGTTCTAGTGCCAGAAGGAGGGATCCACTCTTCTGGGGATCGCTTGGCACGTTTGACCTTATAAAATGGGCAGGAGGAATGTCTTTTAACTCCAGCCTGTATCCCAGACTTACTGCGGAGATCACCCATCTGTCTCTGATGGTGTCCCGCCAGGTCTCTGTGAACAACTGAAGTCTTCCCCTCACCCGATTGAGTGGGGGCAACCCTTCATGACTTGGGGGGAGGTTTTGTACCTCTCTTGACCCAGGGTTTCTTGTTACCCTGTGATTGTCCCTGATTTCTGCCCCCTGGATTTGACCGCGGAGGCCGTCGGAACTGTTTCACAGCCGATGTGCCAGGGACTGGAGAAGTAGGCCTCTTAAAAGAAGGACTTCTACCCTTGTTCTTAACCGGCAAGAGTGTACTTTTACCGGCAGAAGTTTTCTGGATATATTTGTCCAGATCATCTCCAGATAAGCGTTCTCCATGAAATGGGAAGCTAATCAGCAATTTCTTACAGGGAGCTTCAGCAGACCAGTTTTTGAGCCATAGAAGCCTACGCATATGCCTACAGACAGCGTAAAGCGGGATGCCTGTTGGATTGTATCCTTTATGGCGTCCACCGCAACACAAGGCTCTAGGTAGGTCAGCTAGGGCAAGAGCCTGCTGATCTGGTAAGTCCCTTAAGACTTGTTTCAACTGATCTTTCATTGCTTGGCAGACTCCAATCGCTGCTACTGCAGGTTGTGTCACCATGCTTGCTGTAGAGAAAGCAGATTTTAGTAACGACTCCAATTTTTTATCTATTGGGTCTTTGAACATTGGAACATTATCTACTGGACATGTCAGTGATTTATTTACACAAGAGATGGCTGTGTCCACTGTAGGGACCCTCCATTTTTTTATGAACTTATCCTCCATGGGATAGATCACTGGAAATCTCTTGGGGGGAGTAAATATTTTATCAGGATGCTCCCAATCCTGGTAAATAAGCCCTTCCAATAAAGGGTGAATTGGGAAGGAACAGACAGCCTGGGGAGCTTTCAGCGACCCCAGCGAGGAAACCGTAGTGGTTGATGGTTCCGCCAGAGGCATTTTAAATGCTGATCGGACCATGTTAGTCAGAGACTGAACCCATAATCTTTCAGCCTGAGATGCTGAGAAAGGTTCTTCCACTGTTGATTCCTCTATAACTGAATCAACCTCATCCTGATCCCCTTCAGGTAGGTCGATCTCTGTGTGGGGCTGTTCCTCCACTAACAGGCACTCTGAAGGAGGAGACGGAGATCGGACGCGCTTTCCCTGTGACAGGGAAGCAGCGATCAATGCTGTTAATCTCTCTTCCAATCCTCCCAGAGTTGAGGATAAAACCTCCTCTGTTATATATACAGGAGCAGGTGGACTGGGGACAGCCGCAGCACCAGGCACTCCTGCGGGGTTCCTACGGCTACTGACCTCTGAATTTTCAGGGGAGATTGGTGCAGTACAAGCATGCCCAATATCCTCAGAGCCCGATGGAGACCCCTTTGGCTTCCTGGAAGACTTATTTCCGGAGCGTCTGGACGACATATCCTTTAAGCACAAAGCTGAGGTATTCCCGTCGTCATACACCAATTTTGCTGGTAATAGTCTAACACAGTTGCTGCTATATACCAGCTGGTGTCCACTAAAGTGCCTTTCTATGGGGATGCCTGCATCAACCGCCTCTGTGTGCCACCGTTTTGTTGCTAGCTCTGTTTGCATCCAGCTGACACTTGTACTGTGTCTTTTATACATGCTGGGACGCCTGCACATGCGCAGAAGCGCCGCGCATCGAGCGTCATCCACCCGCCCCGCCCCTTTTTTTTCATAGGAGGCGCGTGCACGCGCCCGCGCGCGCGCCCGTGCGCCATTGGCGCCCTTTTTTGAAACCAAGCAGGGACTAGGAGCCAGGGCCCTTTTTGCCGGAGGGCCTGTGCGGTGGATGAGCGCAGCAACAGGGCAGAGGAACTGGATTCCCACAGAGAAACTTACCAACTGCCTGGATCTTTTGACTTGAGAACACCAAAGATCCACATGACAAGAAAAATGGACCACAGCTGCCTCTAGTGGTTTAAACACAGGTACCGCGGTCCTCTTTTTTTTTTTTTTTTCTTGACTACTATTAAAATTTTACATTTTCCAGTAGTTATAGGCATACACAGATATTAGCGGGAATACCGTTAGGTAACAGACAGAAAGACAAATTAGGCTTGGGGGTCCCCCAATAGAACCAAGTTCCTGGGGGCCTCCACTTACCTGTTCCCCGCCGCAGGACTCTGTTTGGTCCACAGAAGCCCAAACTTCACCTATCACGGCAGGCATTGTAATTAAACCTTCAGGGACCGGGTTCCCAAGGATTCCACTCCCCTGGACCTGTATAGCACCCTGCACAGACAACATCTTGGTCGTGGGTATGACCAGAGCTCTGGATCCCAGGGTCCAGCCCTCCTAAGAGAGGCATTACAGGCAAAACCTTGCTCTTCTGTTGCAAGGCCCGGGTACCGACCGTTTAGCTATGAAGCTTTTTTGGTGGGATCCGGAACAGCTTACTAAGGCCCGTAAAAGAACCTGTACGCAAGCCCAGGAAAACACGTTACTCTTTGGCCAACACCTTAGACACTGGCAAAAAACTGAGGTGCTCCCGGATGGGAGGGGCTTATATAGGGGAGGGTACTTCCGGTTTGGAAGTTGCCAGTGCCAGCACCTGAAGGTAAACTATATAACCCATTAGTAATGACTAAGTCGCTCTGTGTCCCGTGATGTACGAAAAAGAAAGTGAGTACAACACTAAGTGAAAATGTCAATATTTTGTGTGGTCACCATTATTTTCCAGCACTGCCTTAACCCTCTTGGGCATAAAGTTCACCAGAGCTTCACAGGTTGCCACTGGTGTCCTCTTCCACGCCTCCATGACGACATCACGGAGTTGGTGGATGTTAGAGACCAAGGATGAGCTCAGGTATGTTCACAATCCGCATGTGCAAAGCCCACCAGGAAGTCGGCACTGCACAGCGCTAATCACGGGCAGTGAGACATTTTACCGATCCGTGGCTGCAGAGATCGAGAAATGTCTCACTGCCTGCGATTAGTGTGGTGCAGTGCCAACTTCCTGGTGGGCTCTGCACATGCGGGTTGCGAACACAGCTGAGCTCATCCTTATTACAGACCATGCGCTCCTCCGCCTTCCATTTGAGGATGCCCCACAGATGCTCAATAGGGTTTAGATCTGGAGACATGCTTGGCCAGTTTATCACCTTTACCCTCAGCTTCTTTAGCAAGGCAGTGGTCATCTTGGAGGTGTGTTTGGGGTTGTTATGTTGGAATATTGCCCTGCGGCCCAGTCTCCTAAGGGAGGGGCTCATGCTCTGCTTCAGTATGTCACAGTACACATGTTGGCATTCATAGTTCCCTCAATGAACTGTAGCTCCCCAGAGCACTCACGCAGCCCCAGACCATGACACTCCCACCACCATGCTTGACTGTAGGCAAGACACACTTGTCTTTGTACTCCTCACCTGGCTGCCGCCACACACGCTTAACATAATCTAAACCAAATAAGTTTATCTTGGTCTCATCAGACCACAGAACATGGTTCCAGTAACCCATGACCTTAAGGGTATGTATAAGGTAAATTGTTATTTAAAAAGTAAATAACAAACATGTTATACTTACATCCACTGTGCAGCTCATTTTGCACAGAGTGGCCCCGAACCTGGTCTTCTGGGGTCCCTCTGCGGCTGTCTCGGCTCCCCCCCGCAAGAACTCATCACCTTCATGCGAGCGAGCTTGCATGGTGATGAGTTCATGCGGGCGCGCTCCCGTGATACAGCCGGCGGCCATGGCCGCTCACTGTATCACTAGGCCCCGCCCCCCCAGCGCGCCGCGTCATTGGATGTGATTGACAGCAGCGCGAGCCAATGGCTGCGCTGCTTTCAATCAACCAATGAATGAGCCGAGAAGCAAGCGTGTTCACGGCGCGGGACTTTCGAGGGGACAGGTAAGTAAACGGGGGGGGGGCTCGCTAATCCACAGATGTTTTTTCACCTTAATGCATAGAAGGTGAAAAAAACTTTTACCTTTACAACCCCTTTAGTCTGTGTGTCTTCAGCAAATTGTTTGCGGGCTTTCTTGTGCATCATCTTTAAAAGAGGCTTCCTTCTGGGACGACAGCCATGCAGACCAATTTGATGCAGCGTGCCGCGTATGGTCTGAGCACTGACAGGCTGACCCCCCCACCCCTTTAACCTCTGCAGCAATGCTGGCAGCACTCATATGTCTATTTCCCAAAGACAACTTCTGGATATGATGCTGAGCACGTGCACTCAACTTCTTTGGTCGACCATGGCGAGGCTTGTTCTGAGTGGAACCTGTCCTGCTAAACCGCTCTATGGTCTTATCCACCATGCTGCAGCTCAGTTTCAGGGTCTTGGCAATCTTCTTATAGCCTAGGCCTTCTTTTTTTCAGATTCCCAGAGAGTTCTTTGCCATGAGGTGCCATGTTGAACTTCCAGTGACCAGTAAGAGAGTGAGAGCGAGAACACCAAATTTAACACACCTGCTCCCGATTCACACCTGAGACCTTGTAACACTAACAACGCGTCACATGACACCGGGGAGGGAAAATGGCTAATTGGGCCCAATTTGGACATTTTTACTTAGGGGTGTACTCACTCTTGCCAGTGGTTTAGACATTAATGGCTGTGTGTCGAGTTATTTTGAGGGGACAGCTAATTTACACTGTTATACAATCTGTACACTCACTACTTCACATTGTAACAAAGTGTAATTTCTTCAGTGTTGTCACATGAAAAGATAGCATAATTTTCTTTTTTTTTTACAAAAATGTGAGGGGTGTACTCACCTTTGTGAGATATATATATATATATATATATATATATATATATATATATATATATATACACACACACACACACACACACAATATTTTGAAGGGTTACCCTGAAATTTATTTAATATTTTTTTATTGCCTAAAAGAGCCTCATGCACAAAGGGGCTTTGATTTTTTCCTCTGAATGCCAGAACAGCTGCTTAAAAAAAAAAAGAAATGCCTGAAGCCGCACATTGCACACGCATTTAGGGTCATCAAGCCTCTGAGTGTTAATGGGTTCCATTGGCCATTATATGAATCTATTCTGAAAATGAAACAAAAATATAATCTTTGTGCTAAAATTGTCCAGTCCAAAGTGATAACACACTGACCACAGAATCCTTTAATGCGAATGCTTAGTGTGAATCAATCTGGTCAGCACCATACTTCTTGCAGCTCAGTGATCAATGGGAATTGATAGCTGTGAAAACAAAAGGAAATACGAGCGCACAGGCTCATGGTGCAATAACGATTTTTTATTGGTTATACAGTGGAACCCTGGATTACGAGCATAATCCGTTCAAAGCACTCGCATATCAAAGCAAGTTTCCCCATAGAAGTCAATGGAAAGGAAGATAATTTGTTCCACATTGACTTTTATGGCATGCAATACCGTATGTGGCCAGAGGTGAGGAGGCGCCGGAGAGACTCAGAGACCGTTCGGCTACACTTGAAAACCCTCAGAAAGGCTCAGAAACAGAGTACTTCCGAGTATTTCCAAACAGTTACGAAAGGCTCCGAACATCACCGGCGCCCCTGCACCTCTGGCCAAATGCGGTACTGCACATCGCAGAGGCTTGAATCCTGCTCGTTTTGCGAGACAACACTCGCAAACCGAGTCAGGATTAAAAAAAATAAAAAATTGCTCGTATTGCGAAACGCTCGGTAACCGTGCTACTCGCAATTCGAGGTTCCACTGAAAAAGGATAAAATCGATACTCACAAGTGAAGGTGAATAAACAGCATCAAACAGTTCCTCCAATAGAGAGCCTTAAAAAGGGGCACATCCGTGCTTCAGAATAGATGAGAAGACCGCTGGATGGATGGATGGATGGATGGGCTGGCTCCACAGACACAGGCTCATCAAGCAGCTGCCGACAGGCCGCGAGTGAGCCACTCACTGACTGAAGAGACGGCCGGTCAGGAGAGGGCTGTGGGGCACCTACAATACTTGTCCCAGGGAGAGCTCTAATGGATCCTCCATCAGAGCTCTCCCTGGGACAAGTGTTGTAGGCCAAAATGCTAAAACAGTTAATGTTTTTCTTATTTTCTGTTATAAATTGCAAATAAGTAATTTTTCTTCTTCACTGATGGGCACTGATGAGGCTTGCACTGATGTTTCAGTGCCCCGATTATCAGTGTAAACTGTGTGCTGACAGCTTTGCCAGTTATTGGCTTTCTCTTCCTCACACAGACTGCGTGTGCGGAAAGGACTGCCATTAACAGGCAAGTCTGTTTACATGTGATCAGCTGTGATTAGACACAGTTGATCACACAGTAGAGGGCAGCTGTGATTGGCCCTTTACCACAATCTGTGTCACAGAACATGCCCGATGCACACCCCAAGGGGCACTGAGGAGGACATCAATGGACCCACAACGGAGGCACATAAGCGAGTGTCAATCATAAGCTTTGTCTGTGGCATACTTTCTTCTTGGAGTCTTGACAAATTGGACATTGGGATAGCTGACTAGGAATTGCTAGTGTCAGGATATTGGGTTAGACACCAGTCCCCCCCCCAACACTGGGGTTCTACGTACAAGTACCTGTTCCTGCAGTTTGGCTTTTCATCCTGTCCCTCTGGCTCTCCAAACCAGTCTGAGGAACAATCTATGCTATTTTCGGCTTCTGTATTGACCGCATCCTCCGTATATGTTTCAATTTGTATTGTTTTAATATATTTCAAAACTCCTGAGGAAACGATTAAAATCGCGCAACATGTTGAGTTAAGAATTGAGCAACTCACGACACACCGCCTTATCAATAACTGCCTTATCACTATCTACTACTGTACTGTAGGAGGTGGCCTTGTGTCATTCAGCTCAGTACATTATCCTTTCTATTGGTTGTGTGAGGGGGTTAGCTCGGCAGCGGGTGTGTGTGACCCCCGGGATGGGCTCCCCACACAAAAACAGGCCCAGCAAACGGAGGTTGTGGTTTTCAAAATCAAAAAGGTGCGGTTTATTTTCTATTTACAGTGACAAAACACAGCAAAGCAAAAGAAACATAAATAAAATAAATCCTGGTCAACTTGACCTCTGAGTAAACATACAGGTTTCCTAACTAACAACTGGGATCAGCCTAGTGCTGTCCTAGTCCCTAAGTCCCTGGTTTTAAATGTCCAAGCAAATAGCCACACAGGCTTTGTCTCACCGCACAGGGGTTCACTCTCCCTAGACAGTCCACACAGGTCTGGTTCCAGGCATGAGCTAACATCTAATGAAGCTGGGAGTTCTTATAGAGGCCTAAATGAGCTGACAAGCTTCAGCTGGTCTCATCAACTCCCTGTCTGCACGACGCCCCACACTCTCCCTAGAGGTATGAGTCATCCATGAGCCCACTAGCCTCAGCTGGGCTTATACAACTCTCCACCTAGTTGTATAAGTCGGCGTAAAGCCTGAATCTGGGCGAAATATATCTACCCCCCTGGATGCAACCAGGTGACTTTACCTTCCTGCTGTCACATACCCCCCCCTCTTGTTTTAACCTCGGGGTTGGAACACCAGCAATCAGGCATTCATGTACTCGAGACAAAGCATCCACATTCCCCATTTGAACGCCAGGGCGATGCTTTACTGTGAAGTTGAATTCCTGGAGGGCCAGGAACCACCTATTCACTCTTCTATTTGTTTCCTTGTTTTGAGCCATCCACTTTAACGGAGCGTGATCCGTAACCATGTCAAAGTGCCTACCTAGCAGGTAGTACCGAAGGGAAACTAGAGCCCACTTCACCGCTAAACACTCCTTTTCAACGGTGGCGTAATTTACCTCATGGGACTTCAACTTCCTGCTGAGGTAAATGACTGGGTGCTCTTCCCCGTTCCAGACCTGGGACAATACTGCTCCTAACCCCACATCTGACGCATCACTTTGTACGACAAAGTCTTTAGAGAAGTCGGGTGAGTACAACACTGGCTGGCTACATAAGGCTTGTTTCAAGAATTGGAATGCTGCCTCAGCCTCGGGGGTCCATTTAATCATGACCGACCCTTTCCCCTTCGTCAGGTTGGTTAGGGGCACAGCCTTAGAAGCAAAGTGGGGAATGAATCGCCGATAATACCCAGCGATTCCCAGAAAGGCTCGTACCTGCTTCTTGCTGTTGGGACGTGGCCAACTCTGGATGGCCTCGACTTTGTTGAGTTGGGGTTTTATTACTCCCCTCCCAATGGTGTACCCAAGATATTTGGCCTCCTCCTGCCCAATGGTACACTTCTTGGGGTTAGCCGTAAACCCCGCTTCCCGAACAGAGTCCAGGACTGCTTGCACTTTTGGCAGATGTGAGGCCCAATCTGTGCTATGGACAATTACGTCATCCAGGTAAGCCGCAGCATACTTCCGATGGGGCCTCAGCATCTGGTCCATTTTCCGCTGGAATGTGGCCGGCGCATTCTGTAACCCGAACGGCATTCTTTTATATTGGAACGCCCCGTCTGGGGTTACAAATGCGGTTTTCTCTTTGGCCGACTTGGCCAGGGGGATTTGCCAATACCCTTTTGTGAGGTCAAGAGTCGTCATGTATCGGGCTGTTCCCAGCCGGTCGATCAACTCATCTATACGTGGCATGGGGTAGGTGTCAAATTTTGTAACTTTGTTCAACTGACGAAAATCGTTACAAAATCGCCAGCTCCCATCCGGTTTAGGCACCAACACAATGGGACTAGACCAATCACTTTGGGACTCCTCTATCACCCCTAAGTTCAGCATTTTCTGTACTTCCTCCCGTATTGCCTCCCGTCGGGCCTCTGGGATCCGATAGGGTTTTAACTTCACCCTTTCACCGGGCGGGGTAATGATGTCATGCTCTACCCCAGATGTTTGTCCCGGCAGCTCAGAGAATACCTCCTTGTTGCGAAGCACAAACTCCTTAACCTCCTGTTGTTGGGGTTGTGACAAGGTGGCTGCTATTCCAACCTCAGGAATCACGCAACCAGTTTGAGCTGGTGACCAAGTGTCTGCGACTAGGGACTCTCTATCCCTCCAGGCTTTCAACAGATTAACGTGATAGATCTGTTCGGGCTTTCGCCTTCCTGGTTGTCTGACCTTGTAATTCACTTCGCTCACTTTTTCCATTATCTCATAGGGGCCTTGCCATTTGGCAAGGAATTTACTTTCAACCGTAGGGACAAGTACCAGTATCCTATCCCCCGGGGAAAAGGTACGGGTCTTGGCTCCACGGTTGTACACTCTCTGCTGTGCTAACTGCGCTTGGGCCAAATGTTCCTTCACGATGGGCATTACCTGTGCAATTCGGTCTTGCATCAGGGCGACATGCTCAATCACTCCTGTGGGGAGAACTCTCACTTTCCCAAGTTTCCTTGGCAATATCCAACAGCCCTCTTGGGTGTCTCCCATACAGTAACTCAAAGGGGGAGAATCCCGTAGAGGATTGGGGCACCTCCCTAATAGCAAACATCAGATAAGGAAGTAGACAGTCCCAATCCTTTCCATCTCTATCCACCACTTTCTTCAACATTTGTTTTAGGGTTTTGTTGAATCTTTCAACCAGCCCATCGGTTTGGGGGTGATACACAGACGTACGCAATTGCGTCACTTTGAACAATTTACACAGCTCCTTCATAACCCAGGACATAAAGGGTGTACCTTGGTCCGTAAGCAGTTCTTTACAAATACCCACCCGGCTAAACACAAGAGATAGCTCTTTGGCTATGGTTTTGGCCGAGGTATTTCGGAGAGGGATCGCTTCTGGATAACGGGTGGCATAGTCCATTATAACTAATATGTACTGGTGCCCCCTAGCGGACTTGATTATAGGCCCTACCAAATCCATGGCGATCCTCTCAAACGGGACCTCAATGATGGGTAGAGGGACCAGCGGGCTACGGAAATGTGGCATCGGGGCCGACCTCTGACACACAGGGCAGGAGGAACAATAATTTTCTATGTCCTTCATCACCCCCGGCCAATAGAATCTCTGTAATACCCTCTCTCGGGTTTTCTCTGTCTCCAGATGACCTCCAAGAATGTGCCCATGGGCCAACTCCAACACCAACTTCCTGTAAGGTTTGGGCACCACAAGCTGCTCAACGGTTTCTTCTGCCCTTTTTGCCACCCGATACAGTAGGTCCTTCTCTACGCTGAAGTATGGGTAAGTGCAGGTATTATCTGGGTTCACTAACTCGCCATCTATTTTCACTACGTTTTCCCGTGCCTTTATTAGGGCGGGGTCTTTCAACTGTTCTGTGGCAAAGTTTTCCCTGTGAACCTCAAGATCAGAAAACTCCACAGACGGTAGGTTTTCGTCTGAGGAGGTGGGCTCCTCTCCAGTTTCTTGAGTCTCCCCTGCCAATACTGATAAGGGAAATTCCGGAGAGTCCTCACCACTCTCAGGGGAGTTCTGGCTATCACATTCCTGGTACACAGGGGCACCAGTGGGGGGCTCAGGATCATCCCACAGTTCCCAGAACTTCGGAAAATCCCTTCCCACAATGCGGTAACTGAGATACTAAGCCCACTGGATGAGAGAGGGTACCTTTGGGGGTCTCGAAACACACTGTAGTCACTGGATACTCTCGGGTGTCCCCATGCACACAAATAACAGCTACCTTGCTATTCCCAAAGACCTCTGTTTTAACTAACTCAGCCTTTATCAGGGTCACAAGGCTACCTGAATCCAGCAATACCACAACATTTCTACCATTAACACACATTTTGCATAAATGTTTCTCAGTTCCTCGAATGGCAGTGCATGCGACTGTCGCACACAGCGACTGACGTCTGCCCGTCAGAAAGTCACACTGCATGGGTTCCTCCACAACCGGGCAATTGGCTGCAATATGTCCCGCTTGCCGGCAGCGGTAGCAAACGATCCTTCTTGCCGCCTCTTGAGCCGCTGATTTCCCAGGCTGTTCTCGCCAAACTTGGGGTAGAGCTCTCACTCTCTCCACCCTCACCCCTTGGAATCCTCTTATCCGCCCCTGGGGATGGTCTGGTCTTAGGGTGGAAAGTCCGAGTGTCTCTGGAAGAGGCCGTCAGGTTCTCTGTAGCCAAGTATTTCTCCACACGATCCACAAGACCATCGGCCGTCTCTGGGTCTCCATGGCTTACCCACTTTTGGATGGCAGTAGGAAGAGCTCTCAAAAACCGATCCATTACAACACGTTCCACAATCTTTGGTGCGGACAAAGTCTCTGGCTGTAGCCACTTTCTGCTCAGGTGAATGAGATCATACATTTGAGACCTGGGGGGTTTTCCAAGCTGGAAAGTCCAGTTATGCACACGCTGAGCCCGGACAGCCTGGGTGACACCCAGCCTTGCCAAAATTTCAGCTTTTAGCATCACATAGTCTTTTGCTTGGTTAGGCTCTAGGTCATAGTAAGCTTTCTGCGATTCACCAGTTAACAGAGGAGCCACCAGTCCAGCCCACTGCTCCTCAGGCCACTTTTCTCTTTCAGCGGTCCTTTCAAATGTGGTCAAAAATACCTCTGGATCATCCTCTCCAGTCATTTTTGTCAATAAACGACTCACCCCAAAGGACGCGGTATTAGTGGGACGGCTTTCCTCACTGGTCTGCGGACGTTGCTGCATTACTGCTTCCATTTGTTGTAGTCTCTGCTCTTGCTTCTGTAACAGGTCTATGAAGCGGGCCTCAGATTGCTGCTGGGCTTGTTGCTGAGCTTCCAGACTCTGTTGGTGAGCTTGCTGCTGGGCTGCAAGGCTCCTTTGCAAACCTGCATTTGTCTGCTGTTGATTGGCATTTGCTAGAGCCAGCTGTTTCAGTATCTCCTCCATGCTGGCTTAAAAAAAACTGCCACTGGTTCTCCACCAACTGTGAGGGGGTTAGCTCGGCAGCGGGTGTGTGTGACCCCCGGGATGGGCTCCCCACACAAAAACAGGCCCAGCAAACGGAGGTTGTGGTTTTCAAAATCAAAAAGGTGCGGTTTATTTTCTATTTACAGTGACAAAACACAGCAAAGCAAAAGAAACATAAATAAAATAAATCCTGGTCAACTTGACCTCTGACTAAACATACAGGTTTCCTAACTAACAACTGGGATCAGCCTAGGGCTGTCCTAGTCCCTAAGTCCCTGGTTTTAAATGTCCAAGCAAATAGCCACACAGGCTTTGTCTCACCGCACAGGGGTTCACTCTCCCTAGACAGTCCACACAGGTCTGGTTCCAGGCATGAGCTAACATCTAATGAAGCTGGGAGTTCTTATAGAGGCCTAAATGAGCTGACAAGCTTCAGCTGGTCTCATCAACTCCCTGTCTGCACGATGCCCCACACTCTCCCTAGAGGTATGAGTCATCCATGAGCCCACTAGCCTCAGCTGGGCTTATACAACTCTCCACCTAGTTGTATAAGTCGGCGTAAAGCCTGAATCTGGGCGAAATATATCTACCCCCCTGGATGCAACCAGGTGACTTTACCTTCCTGCTGTCACAGTTGTTATGAATAGTTGTGCTATGCTATTCATTTCAAATTTGTGTATTTTTTACTGTATTGTCAACTTTTAATAAAACTTAAGAATTTTTATCTAGTTGTGTTGTGCCCATAAATTCCATCAGCTTAACCACTTCAATACCAGGCACTTATACACCTTCCTGCCCAAGCCAATTTTGAGCTTTCAGCGCTGTCGCAATTTGAATGACAATTGCGCGGTCATGCAACACTGTACCCAAACAATTTTTTTATCATTTTGTTCCCACAAATAGAGCTCTCTTTCGGTGGTATTTGAGCGCCTCTGCGATTTTTATTTTTTGCACAACAAATAAAAAAAAGAGCGGAAATTTGGAAAAAAACAAAGTTTCTTTGTTTCTGTTAATTTTTTTTTGTAAATAAGTACCTTTTCTACTTCAAAGACGGGCACTGATAAGTCGGCACTAACGGGCACTGATAAGGCGACACTGATAGGCGGCACTGATAGGTGGACACTTATGGGCACGGATGGGCACTGATAGGTGGCACTGATGGGTGGCATTGCTGGGCATCACATGCCATGATGGTGCCAGTCAGTGCCCATTTGTGGGCACTGATTGGCATATGTTGTGTGTATTTGTGCATGTGGATGGCCATGGGGGACTTACCTGGCCATCCACATGCTTGGGGCTTCCCTGGTGGTCCTGGGGGGCTTTCCTGGTGGTCCAGTGTGGGTATCTGAGGGGGGTCTGCGCTGATAAACAATCAGCACGAACCCCCCCTGTCAGGAGAGCCGCCGATCGGCTCTCCTCTACTCGCATCTGTCAGACGCGAGTGAGGAAGAGCCGATCAACGGCTCTTCCTGTTTACATCGTGATCAGCCGTGATTGGACACGGCTGATCACGTGGTAAAAAGCCTCCGCCAGAGGCTCTTTACCGAGATCAGTGTAGCGGTGTGTCAGACTGACACACCGCTCCACCGATCGCCGCGGCTGTTATCCTGCAGGACGTCAATAGACGTCCAGTGTGGATAACAGAACCACTTCCCGGACGTCAATCTCCTATTGACTGGGCGGGAGGTGGTTAACCAACCATTCCAATCTACAACCCCATCTGGACGCCCACAAACTCCTGGACCTGCTACAATCAGGCTTCTGCCCAGGTCACAGGACAGAAACGGCTCTGCTCAAAATATGGGATGACACCCTCGGAGCAGCAGATGATGGAGAATCGTGTCTCCTGGTACGGCTGGACCTCAGTGCAGCATTCGACACAGTAGACCACAACACCCTGCTCACTCAACTCAAAGAAGTAGCCGGAGTTACAGACTCTGCTCTACCCTGGTTCACATCCTTTCTAGAAAATCGATCCCAGACAGTGAAACTAGGAGCCTTCACTTCAGAAACACGGACCATTAAATGCGCAGTCCCTCAAGAATCACTCCTTTTGCCCGTGCTCTTCAACATCTACCTCCGCCCACTCTTCAAAATCATCAGCAAAACAGGACCTGCGCTACCACTCCTACGCTGATGACACTCAACTTTACTTTCGTATCACCAACAAAAAAGACCAATATCATGAACTAGAAAAATGCCTCACTCTGATCGATAACTGGATGACGGAAAGCTCCCTCAAACTCAATGGATCCAAAACAGAACTCCTTCTCCTTCACACAAATCAAAAGTCTAACTCTAGGACTACATGGACACCACCCGCCATTTTTGGACAAACCATCACCCCAAGCAACAAAGTCAAAAGCCCCGGAGTCATCTTTGACTCAGACATGACTATGGATGCACAAATAGGATCAGTAGTCAGCGGATCTCACTATCTTCTCCTCCTACTGCGCAGACTCCTCTCCTTCATCCCGGAAGAGGACACAGCAGTGGTGGTTGGAACAATCATCAATTCCCGACTCGACTACGCAAACTCCCTCTATTTAGGACTACCTAAATACCAGATTTTGCGTCTACACGTCGTCCAGAACACGGCAGCCAGACTGGTAACGGGGAAAAAACCCTGGGAATCAATCGCTGAGGACCCTCCATTGGTTAGCCGTAAAGGATCGGTCACATTCAAGACCCTCTGCCTCACTCACAAGCAAACGCCCCTCAATACTTATGCGATAAAATAAAACACTACACCACCAACCATGCCCTCCACTCAACTAACTAAAACCTCCTCCAAAACCTCAAATCCAGCTACAAATCTAAGGGAGAACGAAGATTTGCAGTCCAGGGACCACGGCCCTGGAACGCGATACCCAAGAACATACGCATGGAAGAAAAGCATCAAGCTTTCAGGAAAAAAAACTAAAGACCTACCTCTTCTGAAGGATCAGGACGACACTGGATGCAAAAAGCGCCTTGAGGCGATTTAGTTTGCATTTGTTAGCGCTATATGAGTTACTCACTCACTCAGGGAGTGGGGGGCAAAGCCCCGTTGTCTGTGTCTATGAATGCAGCCAGTGAGGCTCGAGAGTGAGCCTGCACAAGTACTCCCCCCGCAGGGTTTTTTTTTTTATACCACGAACCTTTAATATCACTTTAAGCCCGATCTGCTTGAGGCCTAACACTTTAAAGGGTGAGCAGTCTTGCTCAGAAAGTATGCCTGCATAAAAAAAAATTGGACATCATTTTACAGTTAGCACCCCTTCAAATATCCTATATAAAAATTGGCCATACCCAATGGCTGAAACATGCATGCTATTAGGCATGTTATCCACTTGACAGAACTTTTGGTTATCAATAGATTGTTTGGTCAATGATCACTGCAATGCAGTGCAGCTCCAGTGATACTGTGTCTTAGAGCTCCCTGTCCGGCTACTGACATCTTCGGGTGGCCGGCTTCCAGGTCTCACTGTCATTGGCCAGGCGGGGGGTAACTTCACTCCTGCTCATGCGTGGGAGTTCACTCAGATTCGGCATTGCGTGTCTGGCTCACTGTACAAGAGCGGTCTCTTCAGCAATAAAAGTCCTGCCTGTCCACCGAGTTTATTTATATTTAGTTTTTTTAGTTATTTTATCTGCGAGGTAGAAATTGCTCCTTGCTCAAGGAACCCCCAGCAACCTCTGGACTTGAGGAGCCTTGGTTGAAAAAGGCTGCTCCAGTGATAAGGCAGACTATGTTCTCAGTGGTGTCAAAGATTTTGCATTAGTTGATAGGCAGAACTCTTAAGCCTCGTACACACGACCGAGTTTCTTGTCAAAAAACGACAAGAAAACTCCTGAGAGAGCTTTCTTGCCGAGAAAAACGTTCGTGTGTATGGTTTCTCGTCGAGAAAACTGCCGGGAATCTCGACGAGGAAAAAAATAGAGAACCTGCTCTCTATTTTCTCGTCAGGATTCTCGTTTTTCTCGTCGGGTTTCTCGTCGGCCTGTTTTGCGACGAGAAAACCGGTCGTGTGTATGCTTTTCCGAGTCTTAAAAAATTGCGCATGCTCAGAATCAAGTATGAGACGGGAGCGCTTCTTCTGGTAAAACTAGCGTTCGTAATGGAGATAGCACATTCGTCACGCTAAAACGAACTGAAAGCACAAAGACTGAAAAGCGCGAATCGTCTCTTCCCAAACTTTTACTTCACACACGGTAACACAAGATCAGCAAAAGCAGCCCAAGAGGTGGCGCCATTGAAATCGAACTTACCCTTTATACTGCCGTTGTACGTGCTGGACGTGACCGCGCAGAACAACGACGGGTTTTTTACAACGAGAAACTCGGTCGTAAAAAACCCGTCTTTGAAATCTAAAATATATTTCAGTAGTATTGCCTGTTTTCAGTGAATGAAAAGGCTGCATTCTCACTGATGTCACTGGTAGCTACTGAATGAAAAGGCTGCATTCTCACTGATGTCACTGGTAGCTACTGAATGAAAAGGCTGCATTCTCACTGATGTCACTGGTAGCTACTGAATGAAAAGGCTGCATTTTCAGTGATGTCACTGGAAGCTACTGAATGAAAAGGCTGCATTTTCACTGACAGCTACTGAATGAAAGGGCTGCATTCTCAGTGATGTCACTGGACTACATTTTTGTGTGTTTTGACCACATGTACATCTTCTTTTTACTTGTATTTCCTATTTAAAAGAGAACTGATCACATATGTACTTATGCAAGAATGAGAATAATTGTGTGCGATTTACGCATGCAAATTGCTTTACTATGGGTGAGCCTACTTTAACATATATTATATGTATATTTGCTATTTTATTTTACTTCACATACTTTGTGTACTCACAGTAGGCAATCCATAAGGTACCTGAGCACACATAACCCCCAAGGTCCAGTTTGGTTGACTAACCGAATCACTCAGTGCCATGCCCTGGCCGGCTTCAAGAGGAGGGCTTTAGCATGGTACACATTCATGGGTTTCCTAACCATACCTGGGCACAGAACTCTCACGGGGTAACCGAAGCAGGGATCGCTATGGCGATGCCTGGCACAGTATGAGCACAGGCCAGTGGGGAGTGGGGACAATCAAACTTGGCCATGGAAGAAGGCAACTGTGCCTAGTGCGAGTTTGCCTTGGGACTTAAGCTTTCTTAAAGGGTTAGTAATTTTTTTTTTTTTTTTTAAATAACAAACATGTCATACTTACCTCCACTGTGCAGCTTGTTTTGCAGAGTGGCCCCGATCCTCGTCTTCTGGGGTCCCTCGGCAGCTGTCTCAGGCTCCTCCCCGCAAGAGCTAACCCCCTTCTGGGAAGCGCTCTCCCAAGGGGGTTAGCTTGTGGGCGCGCTCCCGTGTGATACAGTGGCGGCCATAGCCGCCAAGTGTATCACTCGGCCCTGCCCCCCGCGTCATTGATTTGATTGACAGCAGCGGGAGCCAATGGCTGCGCTGCTATCAATCATCTAATGAAGAGCCGAGAACAGCCGAGAAGACCGGGCCGAGAAGCCAGCGCGTTCACGACGTGGGACTTTTGAGGGCTCAGGTAAGTAAACGGGGGGGCTGGTAAGCATCAGATGTTTTTTCACCTCAATGCATAGGATGCATTAAGGTGGAAAAAAAAAACGGGAAGCTTTACAACCCCTTTAAGGCAAACCAGAGAGGTTTTTCTTGCCGGCACCTGATCTCACATTCTGTAGGCTCAGCAGCTGATCATTGTTTGAGGTCAAGCACACAGGCAGCAATGATCAGGCTTTAGGTGATCTCTGACCTCCTTACACAGGCTGGAGTGGTAGAATCAGGCAAAGTATTTAAAGCAAAGAAAAGAGGCAAATATATCTCTTTCATAGTTAAGCCTCCACAGTTATAATACGTTAAGCCTGATTATGCAGATTCTTGTATAAGCCTAATCATGGCAGGTTCCCATGAATCATTTCTTGTGAAAAGCGATATGGGAGGCGTTTTCCTGTGAACAGGCACCTTTCTGCGGATATACCTCTCTGATTTGTATGTATGTAGTAAGGCAATACTCCACAATACGGACCCTATCTAGAAATTTCCAATCACCCTGCATTAGGGGGACTCTGGCAAAAACACATCTCTCTACTATTGTCCCTCCATGCAATGATACTGGATGTAATGGTGGCAATACCACCCCCCCCCATTACTTTTAAAAGTGGGTGTAAACCCTCACATATACCCAGTGATGCGACTGGCCTCAGGTGATACACAGAGATGACATAAATCCCCCTACATAAGTTCTACCTTTTTTGTTTATCTCCAGTCTTCTCTACATCTGTTCAAGGTCCAACATTTATAAAGCTTGCCTGAGTCGTCAGAAGAAAAAGGGGGCGAGATTGTAAGTTACACTCTGTAGAGCTCAGTAAGGAGAGCTCTGAGAGCTGATTGGAGGGAAGAAACACCACCACCACACAGGAACAGAGCTGAGTCTGTCAATCACAGGCTGTGTGCTGGAGCTCCCTCCTCTGTCACCTTTTTTTCTCTTGGTGTCAGGAAAACTTGTCAGAAGGGACTCATGCTGATAACAGAGGAAGGAAGCAGTAGACAGAAATTACACTTAGGGGTTAAATACACTTTGCACTACAAGTGCACTCGTAGATCTAAGGGGAACATGCAAGGAAAATAGAAAAACAGCATTTTAGCTTGCACATGATAAAATCAGCAGAGCGTCCCTTTAGATCTTAAACGACTGCACTTCCAAGTGCACTTGTAGTGCAAAGTGGATTTGACTTTAGTAAATCAACCCCTTAGTGCACTTAATTGAGACAAAGAACACACTATAGAGCAGGCATGTCCAAAGTCCGGCCCACGGGCCAATTGAGGCCCACGTTTCGAAAGGCCCACCTGGTAATTTGGACATCTATATATCTTATGTGGCCCCCAAAAGATATATATATTCTGGCTGCCTCAGAGGGGACAGGAAGGGGGCGGAACGAGTGCCGTACATACAGGAGTATTTCCCGTTCACGCAGTGGCCTCTGTAATAGGAAGTCCTGTCTCCTGCACTGCCATTGGACGACTGTTCCAACCATCAAAGTAGGCGAGACTTTGTATTAAAGAGGCCACCAAAAAAAACTGGAGTTTTTCCTGTATGTAATCTGTTGGCGCTCGCCCTACCCCCCTCCCCTACCTGTCCCCTCTGAGGCTGCAGATGGGCGTGAATCAGGCTGCACTGATGGCAATGGTAAGTCTGCATTCATGAGAATGGTTGGGCTGCTGCATTCATGGCAGTGCAGATGGGCACTGACCCTTATTTTGCTTCGCAGTTCTTTATTTAAAGTGGAAGTAAACCCATTGATTTAACAGTTTAAAAAAACTGTTAAATTCCCGACATGCCGGGAATGCTAACTGCCACATTGGTTGTGCTCTCAACCAAACTGTTAAACCATCCAATGGCTGGTGTCATAACTGGTCACATGTGCAGCATCATGGCAGTTGAAGATTAAAACAAAGGTCAAGATGGCAGCTTCCTTGGCTGAAAACGATAGGAGGGTTTACTTCCACTTTAAAGTTTTTTTTTTTTTTTTCCTGAAACTTCCCATTAAATACGGTATATCCAAATGACACACCCAAGCTCATCTCTTCACCACACAGCCACAAAGGCAGGAGAATTCTTGTTGGGCAGTGTATTAGTGCTTGGACAAAACACACAAATTTTCATGGTTAAAAGAATGTCAGGCAAATTGGTCGGCTCTCGCGCATGTTCACTTCATCAAATCTGGCAGTCTTTGAAAAAAGTTTGGACACCCCTGCTATAGAGGGATAAGTTTTGTTCATATTTCATGTCTGAGGTTTACAACCACTTTAAAGTGGTTGTAAACCCACTTTGACAACTTGCACCTACAGGTAAGCCTAGATTAAGGCTTACCTGTAGGTGCATGAAATATCTCCTTAACCTAAACGCTCTGGCCAATCACAGTGCCGGAGCGGTGATACCAGGAAGAAGCTCCGAGGGGACATGATGGTGGCGGCAGAGGGGAACGAGGAGGACTTTGATTTCAGGTAAGTGCCACATAATGAGCTAGTATGCATAGCATATTAGCTCATTATGCCTTTTTCTTGCAGGGTTTTTTTTTTTTCCCCCCAGGTAAAGTGTCAGAGGGTTTACTTCATCTTTAAGAAGCACTAAGCTCATTACATTTCATCTTTAACTAGTGACCAGGAGTGACTCTAGAAATGGCCCTGCTATGTAAACATTGTGATACTGTATATGGGAACACTAACTGACTGATATCTAAAGATGAAAAAATAACCTTTTTTTGCCAGATAATGGCTTTTGTTTCCCTGGTATGACCGTTTACAGCATAAACATGCACTTTCTACCAAGAAGTGCAGGTTTATAGAAAAAAAAAAAACAAAACACGTTGGTTGGTCCACAACCTATGTCTATAAGCCCTGGTTCACACTGGTGCGATTTGACATGCGATTTGACATGTCAAATCTGCAAAATTTGTGGGCAATGGCACCGTCCTAGTCGGTGTGACGCCGCATCTGCGGCACTGCACCGATTTCAAAAAGTAGTTTCTGTACTACTTTTTGTGATTTCAGCCACGATTTACATTGACATCTGTGTCAGATGTCTCTGTAATCGAGCTGAAATCGGGACTGACAGGCAGGAGTGAAATCGTGCGAGTTCAGCTGAACTCACATGGCTTCACTCCCGCAGCCCAGTGTGAACCTGGGCTAAAGCTCAGTTCACACTTGTGTGATGCGGGAATCCTACGAATCCAGTGCGGGTTCCCGCATCGCACCCGATTCGCACGGCAGTTCACACTGCCATATGCGAACTGCTGTGAGTGTCAATTCAATGTTAAGGACACCCCCATATCGCACTGCGAACGGACAGTTTGGACATGAATTGGATCCAATTCTGGTGCGGACCAAAAAAAGGATCCTGTGCCAGTTTGGTTTGAATGCGATGCGATATAAGCCATACTATCTGTATGGCTGAAATCGCATTGCATGCGATTTGCACTGCAGTGCGAATCACATGCAATCTCGTACCACGCACAAGTGTGAACCGGCACTGAGAGCTATACTGTACTTCTCCAGTGTAACTAAAGGGATAAGCACAGCGACCCAGCTCAGAGCTCGAGCGAGATCAATGAGCCATGCATGGCCCATGTCAAACGAGCAACTATGTAACAGAGGTTCAGAGCAGCTACAAATTTCTCCAATTATCTTCTCTTGTAAATTTGACATTTTTAGCTGCTACAGGGGTTGCTGCTGTAGCTGATTACAATGTTTCTAGTTGCAACTGCAAATAGCTGGTGTGCCAGTATTACTAGCAGCTGCATTAGGTAACATAAGTAGCTACTAAAAGTGAAATAGGAAAGTATGTAGCTAGCTCCAAAAAAAGTAAATTGTTCAGTAAACAGATATATTATTACTGGAACATCCAGTGGATCTTTTACTGACTGCAATTCACTTTCTCCTACAAATGCCAAGAAGAAAAACTGTACAGAATCAGACCTTATCACTAAGGCCCCATGCACACGAGACGCCGGTGCAAACTCTGCTGAACACACGTTTTTAAAGGCTAAAACTGGCGTTTAAAAACGCCAGTTTTGCCACGATTTTAGCGGCGTTTTACCACGTTTGCGTCTATAGGCGTTTAGTTAAGAAACATCATAAGACCCTCCATAAGCTCAAAAAACAGTATTATTTAACCATTTCAGCCATTTTGGGAGACCAGCAGCTGAGAGAGCAGCAGTGTACTTATATTTAGCGTATCACTTGCCACATCATCTGCCACAAGCTGTGGATTGTCCACTTGCCACGTCACCTGGCCACAAGTTGTGGATTGTCCACTTGCCACGTCACCTGGCCACGTCACCTGCCACAAGTTATGCATTGTCCACTTGCCACGTCACCTGCCACATCACCTGGCCACGTCACCTGCCACAATTTGTGGATTGTCCACCTGCCACGTCACCTGGCCACGTCACCTGCCACAAGTTGTGGATTGTCCAATTGCCACGTCACCTGGCCACGTCAAATGCCACGTCAACTGGCCACGTCACCTGCCACAATTTGTGGATTGTCCACCTGCCATGTCACCTGACACAAGTTGTGGATTGTCCACTTTCCACGTCACCTGCCACATCACCTGGCCACGTCACATGCCACAATTTGTGCATTGTCCACCTGCCACGTCACCTGGCAACATCACCTGCCACAAGTTGTGGATTGTCCACTTGCCACGTTACCTGTCACAAGTTGTGGATTGTCTACAGTGCAATGCAAGCAATTAAATTTTTTAAAATTTATTTTTTAATGGTTTTTCATCATTTGCCATCACTTTTGAGATTTCTAATGTAAAAAAATAGGTCACCTTTAAAAACGCAAACGCGGCAAAACGACGGTACCGCGTTTAGCGGCGTTTCGTCTGAAACGTGGAAAACTTTTGCGTCTGAACCCATTTTTTTGCTTCTGGAAAAACGAGGTTAAACGCAACTGCTTGTAAACGCAAAAAAACGAGACTGTGTGCATGGACACATAGGATAACATTGAATGGGTTCAGGGGCAGTTGAAAAAAGCGTCCAACTGCCTCTGAACGCGCGTTCAACAGCAAATAACAGCGTCTCGTGTGCATGGGGCCTTAGGAGTAATGCATGTTGTCCGTGTGTCTCGGGGCACAATCAGTGGTTGGCCAGTTAGTCGCACAACAGGAATGTCCAGTAGAGGAAGTCAAGGGGCATCCTCTATTGATCAAGTGACTAGTTTGAGAACAAAATGTTGATTCCCACATGCATTGAAATGGTAACTGACCGAGCAGGTGACGTTCAGAAGCATGTGGCACCTTTCACACAGACTTTCTGATAGGTTCTCCTATCAGTTCTTCAGGTAGACCTCATCAGAAGCTCCATGCAGCCCTATGGACAGGTGGATGTAAACAGACCTGTGTCCATTTACACCCACCTACCTCTAAAGCCCTGTACACACGATCGGATTTCCTATGGATTTTAAACCAATGGATTTTTCCATCGGAAATCCGATGAAGCTGACTTCCATCAGTCTTGTCTACACACCATCAGTCAAAAAACCGACCGTTCCAAACGCGGTGATGTAAAACTCTCCGACGAGCCAAGAAAAATTAAGTTCTATGCTTCTGAGCATGCGTCGACTTGATTCTGAGCATGCGTGGGTTTTTTATCCGATGGAGTTCGCCACAGACGATAGAAAAAAACAAAAAAAAAAACAATAGCAAATTACTATCGGATAAATTTAAAACAGGTTCTATTTTTTAACACCGATGGAAAAAAGACCGATGGGGCCCATACACGATCAGTTTGTCCGATGAAAAAAGTCCATCGGACGGTTTTCATCGGTAAAACCTATCGTGTGTACAGGTTAAGTCTGTCAAAATTTAGGCTTATACTTGCATGGTTAGTCTCGTATCGCTCCCTCATCCTTTCTATATTAGTTAAAGTATAACTCTGTGGCGGCCCATGCATTGTGGGCACACGGGCGCCGCACCCCCTGTCCCTGCTGCTGTCTCCCTATCCATGTGCCCGGCCCCTTTCAGGACGCATGGACTCCTATGGTAAGGTGACCAGATTTTTTAAATAAAATCCGGGGACATATTTTTTTTTTTTTTACTAGTAATGGCGGCAATCAGCGACTCTCTGCCCATCGCCGCCTGCCTCATAGTCTGTCAAGTCTTACTCTCTGGGCCCCGGCTACTACTGGGTGGGGAGCAGAGGAAGAATACTCCGCCAGGGAAGGCAAGGAGATAAGCAGGCAGGCGGCTGGCCGGGACTTGAGCCAAGGCAGAAGAACATGCGAGCGGAGCTGAATGGGCACCCGAAACTGAAGAAATATTCCCTCCGCTCCGACCAGCACATGATGATCAGAAAGGGGCACAGATAATGGAAAACAATGCACCCCCCTAAACTAGTAGGAGTGGTGGTGTGTAATTCAGAATGTATTTATTTTTTATTCTGCACTGACTGTCCTCAATCTGGGGACTGTCCCCTGAAACCGGGGATGTCTGGTCACCCTATCCTATGGTGAGGGCGGGAGGGGGTGTATTTTTTTGAAGCACCCGATTAGAGCCAGAGGCTCTAATATGCTTCAAAAAAGGGTGGGCTCGGGGGCGCAGAGAGTGCGCCCTAATCCCACCCAATTGTGTGACCATAACGAATGATTATTCGCTATTATTTGCTATTTTCACACCGCAGTGCCTCCCCGCCGGCAATCAGGAGGCAGGTCAGTGAGACCCGTTTCCTGATTGGCCAAAGTGCCAGGCGTCCCTATTGGATGCCCAGCGCTTTGGCGGAAGTGGGACAGAGCAGAGGAAGCTGACTGGAGAGGAGACGCCGGAGAAGAGACACCGGACCTGCACGGGGATCTTTGCTGCTGCGACCCACCTGTACTGAGTGGAGTGTCCCGAGACCCTCCGGTGAGGGGGGGGGGTTCGGGTGCTGTTAGTGTGTCAGTGATGATCTATATACTGTCTGTGGTGCTGATCTATATACCTCATCTGTCGTGTTGATCTGCATACCATATCTGTGATGCTGAGGTGTTTACCGTATCTGTGGTGCTGATCTGTATACTTCTAACACTATGGGTGGAAGAAAGTGGAATACAGGGGGTGGAGTGGGTGGATTCTATAAGGGGTGGGGCTTATGGGAAGTGGGAGGGGTCAAAAAGGAAGGGCCGGGTCTGCCCCCCCCCATCCTAAAAACTTTCCCAGCCGCTAATTGTATAACTAAAGGCTTTTTTTTCCCCCGTTTTGGATAGAGTGGAGATGGATTAGAACGCCTGTCAGTTTTTATTGCCATCTGTGCCCCCAGTAAGGATATTCACCCTCTCTATTTGTCCTGTTTACCATTATCACTGAAAGTGAACGTAAAAGAAAATCCCAAATTTTGGATTGTACCTTGAAAAGTAATAGATGGAAAATCATCCAAAGGGGACCCTAGTTCTGGTGGTCCCCAAGAGATTCCTTTAATTTGCAGGGATTTCCTCTCACTTCCTGTTTGGCTACTGGACAGGAAGTGAAGGGAAATCTCCAAAATGAGACACAGATGGCACAAAAAAAAAAAAATCTGACAAGGGTTATAACCCTCCTTTACTCTATTCAAAAATGGAAAAAAAAAATTGCCTATAGTTCTACTTTAACATAATTGTGGGGCAGGGGCATTTTTTTTTTGTTTTGTTTTTTGTGTTTTTTTTTTTTACTGTCTTCAGTCTTTTCTTAACTGTGTTCAATGCTCTGCTCTCTTATGAGCACTCTCTTGAACTACCAATATACGTCTATGTTTTCTTCCTTTTGGTCTTGCCAGCAACATTATCTGCAAAGAGGGCTGCACACCGATGACGTCAATCCTTTAATACAAGTGTATTCAAGACATGTTCGCTGAATGTTGCCGCCTGTAGCCACGCCCCCACAGATGCATTTTGCCCTGATGTCACCCAATTAGGGCGTATGTTGCTTTACAATTACGTGATAGTTTAAATTCTCATTTGATATGTGCAAAAGAGAGACCACACAAAATACTTAGAAGTATAACATTTATTAAAAGTAATGACTGATAAAGAAAATAGGACAAGAATACTTAAAGGGGTTGTAAAGGTATACGTTTTTTCAGCCTTAATGCATTCTATGCATTAAGGTGAAAAAACATCTGTGCATTAGCTGCCCCCCCCGAGCCCCTGTTTACTTACCTGACCCCTCGAAAGTCCCACGCCGTGAACGAGCAGGCTTCTCTGCCGGCTTCTTGGCTCATTCATTGGTTGATTGAAAGCAGCGCAGCTATTGGCTTGCGCTGCTGTCAATCACATCCAATGACGCGGCGCACCGGGGGGCAGGGCCGAGTGATACAGCCGGCGGCTATAGTCGCTCACTGTATCACAGGAGCGCGCCCACAATAACTCACCACCATGCTCGCTCACATATAGGTGGTTAGTTATTGGGGGGAGGAGCCAAGACAGCCGCCGAGGGACCCCAGAAGACGTGGATCTGGGCCACTCTGTGCAAAACGAGCTGCACAGTGGAAGTATAACATGTTTGTTATTTTTTTTATTTATTTATGTTTACAACCCCTTTAACAAAAGATGCTGTTTTGCCATGGAGTCTCCCCCATAAAGGCGTGGCCAGGTAATCAGATCAGACGCATGCATGTTGCATGATGCAGCTCTGGATAGGAGACTAAATGTTCTAAGTGATAACTGTAGTATTTAGACTTGTGTGTAAGGAATAGACCACCCCCAAGCCAACTTCCTTTGCAATATGACCCCTCAAGGACTTGGTCAGTTTACAATTTATGCATTTCTTTGGTAAAAGTAAGCAAAAAAACTTTGTCCATGTATGGCCCCTTAACCAAGAGCTGGAGGCTTAGAATTCATTAGTGAGCCACAATATGCGCAAACAATAATAAGGAAATATAAAATATACAATTACCCCATTAGCAAAACACATCAGAGGGGGCGTGGCTACAGGTGGAGGACATCATCAGTGTGCGCCCTGCTTTGTAAGAGTGTTACAGTGCACTGGAGAAGGCCGGGCTGCTCTGGCAAACTTCAACCAGCTCCTGTGTTCCAGAGATTTGCCTTTCCCACCTCGTGTCTCCCTAATGACCCATTAGGCCAATAGGGAGGCATGGGAGACGGTGGGGCTGAGATCTTAACCACCAGAGCTGGGTAGAATTTGCAGCACAAGTACACTGACTTTTAGGCCCAAGGAATGCTGTATAAAACCCCATAAACATGGTCAGACTTTTTGACAACAAACTTCTAAATTCCCAGGTTTTCAAAAAAATCCAACCGTGTATATGCTCCATCGGACAAATTTTTCGGTTTTCATCGGACAAATATTCGCTCTGCAAACGAACATACTTTTCGGCAACAAAAGTCCTATGGTGCAAAATCCTATCGTGTGTACAGAAGTCCTTCGGACTTTAGTCCAAAGTACAAACACACATGCTCAGATCCAATGTTAAAATCAACCAACAATAGCAGAAGTTGACCAAAGGGTGGCGGTAAAGAGCAGAAAAAATACGTGATTTTGCATACCAAGTTCACAGCCAACGCCCTTCAAACAAAAATCCACGGAAAAAGTTTGTTTGAAGTCCGATCGTGTGTGGCTTTAGTCTACACAGGCAGCAACCTCTAGGATAGGATAGACAGTAAAGTAATTCATCAGTGGTTCCCATACACATGACATAGGATGATGCTGCCCAATCCATATCTATGGACACTCTGACTTCTGTAGCGCTTGCAGAACTAACTTTTTGTTTTAAAGGGAAAACCTTTGGATCTTTCTGCCCAACTGTTATGGTTTTCTTCTCAATATAAGATAACAATAATCTCCCCTCCCTCCATTCACCAAGAGCAGAAACTACACATGTCCAATAGTGATGAGCCGAACACCCCCGGGTTCGGTTCGCACCAGAACCCACAAACGGACCGAAAGTTTGCACGAACTTTAGAACCCTATTAAATACAATGGATGCGAACGTTCGAAATCTAAAGTGCTAATTATAACGACTATTATGCATGTTATTGTCCTAAAAAGGGTTTGGGAACCCGGGTTCTGCACCAGGGGACATGTATCAATGCAAAAAGAAGTTTTAAAAACGGCCGTTTTTCTGGAGCAGTCATTTTAATGATGCATAAAGTGAAAAAAAAAAAAGTCAAATATTCCTTTAAATATCGTACCTGGGGGGTGTCTAAAGTATGCCTGTGAAGTGCCACGTGTTTCCCGTGTTTAGAACTGTCCCTGCACAAAATTACATTTCTAAAGGAAAAAAAGCCATTTAAAACTGCTTGCGGCTTTAATGTAATGTCTGGTCCCGGTAATATGGATGAAAATCTTTAAGAAAAATGGCATAGCTACCCCATCACCTCCCCCCCTACCCCAGCCCATTACCAGCCCCTTTGGGTCTTGTATGGATATTAAGGGGAACCCCGCACACAAAATAAAAAAGGCCCTATATACTCTGAACAGCCGTATACAGGCGGTGCATACAAGACAGGGACTGTAGGTTTGTTCTTATGTAGAATCTGTTTGTAATTTTGAACAGGTACATTGTTTAAGTGTAGCTCCAGGCAAAAAATCTATTTTTAAGCTTTTTGGAAAACATAGGGAAGGGTTATCACCCCTGTAACATTTGTTTTGCTGTCTGTGCCCCTGTTCAGAACATTTCACCTCACTTTCCGTCCCAATGACAAATGTTTTTTTAATTTTTTTTTTTTTATTATTGAAACAAGAATTGGTGATAAAGAATCAGTGGAGAGGAGACACTTTTTTCCCCATATTAACTCTTACAGGAGAGAATTTGCCTTCCTAGGGGTAGATTTCCTCTCACTTCCTGTTGTATCCTTCCGTTTGCAAGGAGTCGTCGTTTGTAAGTTGGATGTTTGAAAGTAGGGGCCTGCCGTATATACTCAGCTGAAATTTGCCCCTTACATGTTGGTGTTGCCACAACACTGTGAGCCCTCACAGTTACTCTTGGTGGGCGCATGAATGGGCCCTGCTGTGAATTTTTAGATCAAGAATTGTAATTGCATGCCCCTGTTGAACAGGGGCTGAAAAACTGGGCCTTTGGTGGTGGTGGTGTTGACACAACACTGTAAGGCCTCACAGTTAGTCTTGGTGGGCGCAGGAATGGGCCCTGCTGTGAATTATTAGATCAAGAATTGTAATTACATGCCCCTGTTAAACAGGGGCAGAAAAATTGAGCCTTAGGCACTGGTGCCACAACACTGCAACCCCTCACAGATACTGTACTTGGAGCACAGCAATGAGCCCTGTTGCAAAGTATTGCATCAAAAATTGTAATTACACGCCCCTGTTAAACAGGGGCTGAAAAATTGGGCCTTAGCCACTGGTGCTGGTGCCACGACACTGCAACCACTCCCAGATACTCTAGTTGGAGTGCAGGAATGAGCCCTGCTGCAAAGCATTGCATAAAAAAATTGTAATAACACACCCCTGTTAAACAGGGGCTGAAAAATTGGGCCTTAGCCACTGGTGGCGGCACCCAGAAACAAAAATGTTCTTCCAAGCTATCATCGTCAATCGGATCATTGAGGAGGAGGAGGATAGTCAGTCAACATAACAGGACAGTCTCTCAGCATCAGCATCAGTCTTGAAGGGATGTGACATTTGAAAATAAATTAGTCTGTTATATCAGCTTCAGGTGTTTGGTAGCTGGTGGTGATCCAAGACTGGTTCATCTTTATGAAGGTCAGTCGATCAACAGAGTCGATGGACAGGCGCACCCTGTGATCCGTGACAAATCCTCCAGCAGCACTGAATGTGCGTTCTGAAAGAACGCTGGATGCAGGACAGGCCAGTAGCTCAATTGCATACTGTGCAAGCTCTGGCCAGTGATCCATCCTCAAGACCCAGTAAGCCAGAGGATTTTTGGTGGGGAAGGTGTCCAAGTCTGACCTTGCCCCTAGGTATTCCTGGACCATGTATATCAGACGCTGGCGATGGTTGCTGGAACCGATCATACCTTGGGGCTGCGGACTAAAGAATTGTCTGAACGCTTCGGTCAGACGGCCACCTTCCCCACCGCTCCTTCTTTGACTGACCGAAGCCTCAGCAACTCGTTGTCCAGGACCAGGAGTTTGTAACCTCCCAGTCTCTGGGAACGCGTTGCACAGACCTTTCTGCAAGGTCTCCCGGAGTTGTCTCATCCTCTGCTCCCTCTGCGACGGTAAGATAAGGTCCGCAACCTTACCCTTGTACCGTGGATCAAGGAGAGTGGCCAGCCAGTAATAGTCCCTCTCCTTGATCCGAAGAATACGAGGATCCTTCCACAGACTTTGCAGGATCAGGGAGGCCATGCAGCGTAGGTTAGCTGAGGCATTCAGTCCGGAGTCCTCTGGGTCACTAAGGACGACATGATCCGCAGCCACCTCCTCCCAGCCACGTACAAGTCCACTGGTTTCTTGGGACTGTAAATCATCCCTAAAAGACTGCTGCTGATGATGCTGAGTGCCAGGCTCCACCTCCATGCTGACACAATCCTCCTCCTCCTCCTCCTCCTCCTCTTCTTCCTGTGCGATGGGTGGGACAGAAGGAACACTGTCTGGGTAAAGGAGGCCTTGAGAGGCAAGAAAGTCCTCCTCTTCCTGCCTCTGTTCTGCCTCAAGTGCCCTGTCCATTATTCCACGCAGCGTATGTTCCAACAGGTGGACAAGAGGTACAGTGTCACTGATGCATGCACTGTCACTGCTCACCATCCTCGTGGCCTCCTCAAATGGTGCCAGGACAGTGCATGCATCCCTGATCATGCCCCACTGGCGTGGTGAAAAAAACCCGAGCTCCCCTGACCCTGTCCTGGTGCTGTAGTCGCACAGGTACTCATTGATGGCCCTCTGCTGCGTGTGCAGCCGCTGCAGCATGGCCAATGTTGAGTTCCACCTGGTGGGCATGTCACATATAAGGCGGTCATTGGGCAGGTTCAACTCCTCTTGCAGCTCAGCCAGGCGAGCACTGGCATTATAAGATCTGCGGAAATGCACACAGACTTTCCTGGCCTGCCTCAGGACATCCTGTAAGCCCGGGTACCTGCCCAAGAAACGCTGCACCACCAGGTTAAGGACGTGAGCCACACAGGGCACATGGGTCAGTTGTCCCTGTCGGAGAGCGGAGAGGAGGTTGGTGCCATTGTTGCAAACTACCATTCCTGGCTTAAGCTGGCGTGGCGTCAACCACCTCTCGGCCTGCCCCTGCAGAGCAGACAGAACCTCTGCTCCAGAGTGGTTCCTGTCCCCCAAACACACCAGCACAAGCACGGCATGGCATCTTTTTGCCTGCGTACTTGCGTAGCCCCTTGAACGCCAACGGAGCACCGCTGGTTCCGAGGACAAAGCACAGGAAGAGGCCACGGAGGAAGAAGAAGAAGAGGAGGGGGTGGAGGACAGAGGTGTGTCACAACCAGTAGTAGCATTTTGGAGGCGTGGCGGTGGGACAACCTCCAACACTACTGCACCTTGTCCTGCATCCTTCCCAGCTGCCAAAAGAGTGACCCAATGGGCCGTGAAAGAAAGGTAACGTCCCTGTCCATGCCTGCTGGACCATGAGTCAGCGGTAATATGCACCTTACCGCTGTCCGCCCTGTCCAGCGAGGCCAAGACGTTGTCTTCCACATGCCGGTAGAGAGCCGGAATTGCCTTCCGTGAGAAAAAGTGGCGTTTAGGAACCTGCCACTGAGGAACCGCACATTGCACAAACTCACGGAAGGGGGCCGAGTCTACCAACTGAAAAGGCAGCAGTTGTAGCGCTAGCAATTTAGCCAAGCTAGCATTCAACCGCTGGGCATGTGGATGGCTGGGAGTGAACTTCTTTCGACGGTCCAGCAGCTGGGGCAGGGAAATTTGCCTGCTAGAATCGGACGTTGGTGTACTGCTAGCAGAGTGCCCGCAAGTACTTGGCTGTGACACACCTAATTCTACACCTTCATTCCTCTCAGAGCAGGTTTCAGAGAGGACTGAAGGTATAGTGGGGTTGAAGATCCCAGCTGATGCGGTGCAAGAAGAGGTCAGCTTTGTTCTTTGGTGTGGGTCTTTAAGGTAGGCTTGCCAACGAGCTGCATGGCAGGTCAACATATGTCTGGTCAAGCATGTGGTGCCCAAGCGGGTGATGTTTTGGCCACACGATATACGCTTGAGACATATGTTGCAAACAGCAGCTGTGCGATCTGATGCACTCGACTCAAAAAAGGCCCACACCAAAGAACTTTTTGAATAACGGGCAGAGGCAGCGCCCTGCACAGGCGGAGCTCTGCGGTGTGATTCCGTCGGTGGGCTGCCCTTACGCTGGCCCCCCGAGGGCATCCTGCCTCGTTGGAGATGTGCCTCCTCCTCATCCTCCTCTCTCCTATTAGGCACCCACGTGGAGTCAGTGACCTCATCATCCCCTCCCTCCTCATCACTGGAGCCAATCTGGCAGTATGCTGCAGCTGCTGGAACATGACTGCCAGATTGGTGTCCTTCTTGAGCATCCCCTCTCTCTGCTCTCACGCTACTGCCTTCCTTTAGCTGGGTATCATCATCAGACCCTTCGAAACGCTGGGCATCCTCCTGGAGCATGTACCCAACACTGTGCTCAAACAGTTCGGGGGACTCCTCAGGAGGACATGGTTGGTCTAGGGAAGGAGTGACTGATGATGACATTGATACCAGGGAAGAGGACGCTTTGGCAGCTGCTTTGCCAGTACCCTGAGCCTGGGAGAGAGAGGATGAGGAGGATGAGGAGGGCTTGGTCATCCACTCTACCAAGTCTTCGGCATGATGCGGCTCAACACGTCCAGCTGCCGAAAAGAAGGACAAGCGTGTCCCATGGCCACGTGCTGATGGCGATGCACCGCGTCCACGACCAGCACTGTTGTCTCTAGACACAGAGCCTGCTTGCCCTCTTTTTTTGGCTCCTGACTGTCTGCCTCTCCTTGTTTGCCTTCCAGACATTCTAATGGCCTGCAGGGAAATGGGAAAAGCAGCAATACAGGCTAAGTTAAGGTGTAATATGGTCAGGAGGCACACTCCGCCCGCTGTAAGTGCCGCAAAATCCTGTTGGTGTAACACACCAGGAAAAAGCAGCAATACGGGCTAACTTCAGGTGTATAATGTGCAGGAGGCTTAGCAACAATGACACTGACACTGTCCCCTGCCTATCCTTCTCTCTCCCTGCACACAAGGTTTATCAAAGAATATGACACTGACACTCTCCCTGCCTATCCTTCTCTGTCCCTACACACAAGGTTTAGCAAAGAATAGATATGACACTGTCCCTGCCTATCCTTCACTTTCCCTGCTCCGGAACACACTACACAAGGCTGCCGCGCTGGCGGCCTTTTATAGTGTGGGGCGTGTACTAAACCCCCTCAGCTATAATTGGCCACAGGCATCCTGCCTGTGGCCAATCATTGCTCTCCTCGCTGCCGGCGCTGTGATTGGCCAAGCATGCAGGGTCACAGTGCATGCTTGGCGAATCACAGCGCCGGGATTACACTGCGATGGCGCAGTGTATTGTGGGCCGTTCGCGTCACTCGAATTTGGCGCGAACGGCCCAAATCGTTTGTTGTTCGCCGAACGCGCGAACAGCCGATGTTCGAGTCGAACCTATGTTCGACTCGAACACCGAGCTCATCCCTAATGTCCAACTGTCATCTGATATCTATGGGTAGCTTCATTCCTAACAACTAGCAAACTGGGCTGTTGGATTTTTCTCTAAGGTCACAGGTCCTTTGATGACCTCTCTCAAATTATCAGAGGGGCCATGTGTCCATGTCCCTATTTACCTTGTAGATTCTGGTGATCTGAACTTCTGACTGCAGTTTTACAGGAATTTAGTAATATAAATCCACAGATGACGCTGCAGGTAAGAAACCAGCTGATAGTCACTAATGTATAAGAACTAGATTGGTTTGTGATTAGTACTACCTATTAAGAGCAATACTTATAATGAACGGAATTACTACTATCTGTAATTACCATCTTGTCTGTGCCGTGAGAATTGTACAGCGTTTGCTGTATCCAAAGCCAAAGCTTTTATTTTAGTTTTGGATACAGTGATGTGTGGTTGGAACCCCTGTCAGGTTTTTATTGCCGTCTATTTCTCCAAGTGACCACTGTCCCTAGGACTGAAAGTGAGGGAGAAACCAAAATTTGGGAGTTGCCCCCTGAATAGGAAAAAAGAGGGGACTTTGAATTGGGACACTAAAGCTGGCATTACCCATAGGCTGAACTAAAAAAAAAACAAAAAAAAAAAAAAAACACACCACTCACTAAAAACGGATGTATTTCCCATTGTAGCTATTTTGACAGCTGGACCCGCCCACTATTAAAATACCTGAACAGTGGCTGCATCCGATTGGATGCAGTTGCTCTTCAGCCGACAATTTTCCACCAGTCTACTTTGATTTTTTTTTTTAATCACTTGACCTCTGGAAGATTTACCCCCAGTCATGACCAGGCCATTTTTTGCGATACGGCATTGCGTGGTCATGCAACGCTGTACACAAACAAAATTTATATCATTTTTTTCACACAAATAGGAGCTTTTTGGTGGTATTTGATCACCGCTGGGCTTTTTTATTTTTTGCACTATAAATGGGAAAAAATAAAATTTATATTTATATATATATATATATATATATATATATATATATATATATATACACACACACACACACACACATTTTTATTTTTACTTACTGCTATAAAACATGTCCAATAAAAAAATATAATTTCTTCATAAAGTTAGGCCAAGATGTATCTGCTATATACTGTATTTTTGTTAAGAAAAATCCCAATAAGCTTATATTGATTGGTTTGCGTGAACATTATAGTGTCCACGAACGATGGGATATATACTGGAAATGTTTTTTTTTTGTTTTTTTTTATACTAGTAATGGGGCAATCAGTGACTTTTAGCAAGGCTAAGATATTGCGGCAAACAATCTGACACTTTGTGGGGACCAGTGACAGTAATACAGTGATCAGTGCTAAAAATACACGGTCACTGTACTAATGACTGACTGGGAAGGGGTTAAACATCTAGGGTGGAGCAAAGGGTTAAATGTGTGCCTAACCAGTGTTTTTACCAAGGAATGTGATGGATTTTATCCCCTGCTTCGCAGGGAAACAAAATCCAGCACATCCCCGCAGACAGGACAGAGCTCTGTTGGGTCATTCTCCTCTCTATTTAGGCACAGCACAAGCCAAACAGCGGGTGCCGGCCAATCAGTCTGCCACCCCGCGCTGATTGACTCGTGCTGGGTCTAATTTACAGCACAGCCGGATCGCCAGGAGCGCATGCCCCCTACCCAGAAGTGCTGGATCACTTACTAGGTACGTGATGCAGTGCAGGAGAGCCACTCTGCCGCTGTATAACTCGGTTAGGCCCCTTTCACACTGAGGCGTTTTTCTGGCGTTTTAGCGCTAAAAACAGCGCTGTAAAAATGCCTGAAATTAATCCTGCCCCAGCATTCTCAATGTGAAAGCCCTGAGGGATTTCACACTGAGGCGTTGTGCTGGCTGTGCGTTGGAAAAAATCCTGCAAACAGCTTTTTTGGAGCATCTTTGGGGCGCATAAAATAGCGTTGTAAAAACGCCTATCCCCATTGAAATGAATGAGTGCCGCGGTAAAAAACACAGTAAAAACACATAGGCGTTAGCGCTAACGCCTAGGCGTTTTTACCGCATTAGCGCTTACGCGGTAAAATCGCATAGGCGTTAGCGCTATTTTTAACGCTAGAGCGGTAAAATCGCGATAAAATCGGTTGGCATGTGGTTAATTGAGGGATGTCAGATGGGAGATTGCTGACAGGGCCACCCACGGAGCGAATTTTGTACAGTGTATGGCGGTGTAATCCTCAGGAATAGAAGTCTTCTGTAGGTAAAACTGCTCCTATACTGTACATGTATTTCCCATTTACTAGCCTGCAGTTCAAGTGATTGTAAACCATCACCCTGTAAAACAACTCATTCAGTTTAAAAATAGAAATGAAAGGCAAACATTTGTGTATAGATATAAAAACAACTAATTATATAAATACCGGTTTGCCCATTTTTTTTAATGAATGATCACATTCCCCCTGTTCTCTCAGCTGCCTAAGAGCTGGGGGAGGAGAAACCACAGCACTCAGATCTTCCCAGTGAAAGGCTGTGCAGGGCGGGTGTCAGGACAAGTCTGATCATTGGAGGAGAGCAGGCTAGGACCCCATACACACTATTAGATCTTCTGCAGATTTTTGTCTGTAGATTTACCAAAACCATGTAGTGCAAGGGTCTGCCTGATTACATACAAATTAAAACACTTAAAGTGGAGCTCCGCCGGAAAAAAAAATATTAAAAGCCAGCAGCTACAGCTACAGCAGCTGCTGGCTTTTAATATTTGGACACTTACCTGTCCTGGAGTCCAGCGACGTCCGCAGCAGAGGACGAGCGACCGCTCGTCGCTCTGCTGCTCCCTCCGCCATCCTCGCTGAGGGAACCAGGAAGTGAAGCCCTGCGGCTTCATGCCCGGTTCCCTATGGCGCATGCGCGAGTCGCGCTGCGCCGTTCTGATTCGTCCTCCTGTGTTCTGGGAGCCGAGTGTCTCCCAGAACACTACGGGAAGTTTGGGGGAAGTGACGTCACTCCCGCAGATTCCCGGAGAGAGGACTCCCGGATGTGGGTGAAAATACCCGTCTTAGACAGGTATCTTCACCCCCCCTCCCCCCTGAAAGGTGTCAATTGTGACACCGGAGGGGGGGAGGGTTCCGATTAACAAAAGTTGCTATTTAGGGTGGAGCTCCACTTTAAGGTTTGGCCTCCATATTATATGGTTTTGATAAATCTGAAGACAAAAATCTGCAGAAAATCGAATAGGGTGCACTGCTAGGAAATATGAACAAAGCATATCCCTCTATAGTGCGTCTATCCAGAGCACTAAGTGTCATTTCTGTCTGCTGCTTTGTTCCTCTGCCATCAGCATGAGTCACTTCTGATAAGTTTTCCCGACACCAAGAGAAAAAATGGTGACAGAGGAGGGACCTCCAGCTGATTGACAGCCTCAGTTCTGTTCCTGCATGAAGGGGGGTGTGTCCTTTCCCTTCAATCAGCTGTCACAGCTCTCCTCACTGAGCTCTGCAGAGTAACTTCAGATCTCCATCCCTTTTTTTCCCCGACAGCTCAAACAAGCTTCATACATTCTGGACTTTGAACAGATATAGAGAAGACTGCAGATAAACAGGTACAACGTATGTAGGAGGATTGGTTGCATCTATGTGTACCACCCGAGGCCAGTCACTTCACTGGGTATATGGAAGGCTTTACAACCACTTATTAAAGCCCTCCCTTCAGCCTCTGCACATATGTGTTACGTGGACAGCAACAGATTAATGAACACTTACCTCTATGAATCTGTGTTTTCATGTGCTACACCACTGATCATTGACATCAGTCCCAGTCCTCACATTCCTCTCACACATACACAGGAACCTACCAGCATGTCTTTGCAATGTGGGAGGAAGACCATACAAACTCCATGCAGTGTCCTGTTCGGGATCTGAACTGAGGACCCCAGCACTGCAAGGCAGGTAGGTGTGCCAACCACTGTGATGTCATATTGTGTGCATGACTTTTAGGGAAAATGAGATGGGCTGACTGTACACAGAGCTGAATGGGATGACAACAGAAATACCAATCTAGGTGATCAGGGGGGGGGGGGGGGGGGCTCATTGGAGGGGTCTCCTGGGGGAGGAGGGGGGGGGCACGATTCCGATCCTGCAATGACATCCTGAGCAGGCCTGAGTAATACAGGATCCCCATAGAACACCGATCTGTCCCCATCCCCTGTCAGTGGGGGGTGTACACATAGCCCTCCCCCATCATCTGTATGGAGGGTGCACGGTGCTCCCCATGCACATATCATGCACACCCATCACATGTCCTGGCCGAGAAGACAGGCTGTGACATCACAACAATGAGATGACATCATCAGATGACTGCAGAGAGATGGTTACCTGGTGACACTGGTGATGACAGTGGCCGGGTGTCTCCTGTCTGGGATGGACAGACGGTGCGGTCTGCGGACACAGGACCGGGAACTTGGGACTCAGCACAGCATGACGTCACGGACACCGCACTGCTGCCGACTCCATACCCCGCCGCTGGAGCGACCCCTGCCGGCCACACTCACACTTGTACGCAGAGGCCGAGGCTGCGGCTCCGTTACTAGGGAGCCATTGAGAAGCCGGCTCAGGGGCGGGACTAATGGAGGGCGCTCGGACTGGCCAGTGGCAGAGCGGAGTGTGTGACTGGCGTACTTAGCGACCAATAGGAATACAGAGAAGATAACAGAGGCTTGCGGCATGTGACAGGTGATAAGAGTCTACCAAAGCGGCTGGGAGGAGCTTGCGGACGCCTCAAGGCTGGCACGGCGGAGAGAGGCTGGCACAGAAGAGCGGTAGGCTGGGCACGGAGGCCGACATTACATGACACAACTCTCTGTACCACAAGCACTGAGGTAAGTGCGCCTCAGTCTATACAAGGCTCCCAGTTTGTCTGCAAGAGGTGACAGGTGTTAGTGAGCAGAAGCTGAATACAACGAAACCCTGGTTCCCGCCTACCTCTTCAATCTACCAATGAAAAGCTCCGATACGTGAAGGAGTCCGGCGGGCTACGCCCCCTTTCAGGAATAGCTAGCAAATTGGGAGCAGGTCAGGTTTGGGTAGGCGTGGTCTGGGAGTTGGTCAGGTTTGGGTAGGCGTGGTCCGGGAGCTGGTCAGTGTTGGGCGTGGTCTGGGAGCAGAGGGCAGTGCTTTGTGGGCGTGGTTTGAAACACGCTTTGTCAGGATTGGCAGAGTAGTGACAGTGCGGAGTGTGTATGTACACGTGTTGTGTCATTGTAGGTGATAGGGACAGTGTGCACTGCCTGCAGGAACAAGAGGCCTTGTAATATGCTGCAATCACCGATCAGCCATAACATTCTGACAGGTAAAGTCAATAACATTCATTATCTCATTACAATGGCACCTAGGAGCAGGTGGGATATATTGGGCAGTAAGGATGAGCTCCGGCGTGTTCGCATAGTACACGTGCACAGCCCACCAGGAAGTCTGCGCCGCACTGCGCTAATCACAGCCAGGGAGACATTTCCCGATCTCTGCAGCCGAGCATCGGGACAATGTCTCCCTGCCTGTGATTAGCGCAGCACGGTGCAGACTTCCTGGCGGTAGGGTGACCATGTGTCCCAGATTGCCCTTTTGCATTTTGCAGGTCTGTCCCAGCTCCCGGGCACCTTCATTCCAGGACAATACAGTGTCCCGGAATGAAGCTGACACAGCCACCCCCCCCCTCTATCTGTTTCCCTTAAAAGGGCCACCACATCGCCGCTTTACTCACTGACAACACTTGTCCTGGCCGGGAATGTCTGGAGAGGCACAATCCCCGCCCCCTGCTTGTGATTGGAGAAATCATAAGTCCCACCTCTTGTGTCTAATCACAGCAGGGCAGTGTAAAGCCAGCGTTGGAACAAGGTAAAAAACAGGTCTCGTCCAGTCAGGACAAGTGCGGTCAGTGAGTAAAGTGGCGATGCGGCTGCCTTTTTTGGGGGCGTGATCAGTTCTTCTGGGAAGAGCCCGCATCCGCTGCCCCAGCTGTGCTGTGATTCAATACAGCGCAAGCTGATTTTTGGGAAGGGGGTCCTTGAATGGCCGTTTGGGAATGTGGTCACCCTACCTGGCGGGCTCTGCACCTGTACTATGCGAACACGCCAGAGCTCATCCTTATTGGGCAGCAGGTGAACATGTTCCCTGAAGTTGTGTTGAAATCAGAAAAATTGGGCAATGGTAAGGATTTGAGTGACTTTGATAAGAGCCACATTGTAATGGGTAGATGACCGGATCGGAGCATCTCCAAAACTGCAGGTGTTGTGAGACGTTCCGGGGCTTCAGTGGTCAGAACCTACCGAGTCTGATCCAAGGAAGGAAAATGGGTGAGCCAACGACATGGTCATGGGTGTCCAGGACTCACTCATGCACACAGGAGGAAAGGTTGGCCTGTGTAGTCCGATCCAATAGAAGAGTTACTGGAGCTCAAATTTCTGAAAAAGCGAATGCTGGTTCCCATAGAAAGGTGTCAGAACACATAGAGCTTCACAGATTGTTGTATGGGGCTGAGTAGCCGCAGATCGGTCAGGGTGCCCATGCTGACCCGTGTCTACAGCCAAAAGTGCCTACAATGGGCACAATGGCGTTCCTAGGGTGGGCCAGAGGGGGCCCTGACCCCCCAACATTATGCTGTGCCCCACCATGTGCCCCCCGGGCTGTCGCTGGAGTAACACAGTCTCTCCTGAGAGGAAGAGCGTCCCCAGTCAGCTCCTGCGGGGGATTCCTCCCCCTCCCTCTACTCGCTGACACTGCATAATGCGAGCGCAACCACAGATCTGCTCCTTCCCCTGCATCCTCATTGGTACGGAGAAGAGCGAGTTGCAGGAAGGACTCCACAAGCACTGTGGGGGGGGGTGGGGCCACAAGCCTTCATCTCAGTTACTGAAAAAACAGACTGATTTCTCCCGTCCTTAGGACAGGAGAACCAGCCTGTAAATTCCGAGAGTGGTGACTGCAAGCTGAGCCGAGTGTCAGTCTATGACACTCTTTCACAGCCCAGCGAGTCCAGCCACCCCCCCCCCCCTCACTCTCCTCACATACGAGCAGGGAGAAATACAGCACCTCCTCCTCCTTCCAGTCCCGCCCACACTATCCCGGCGTGCTGTATCTGAAGAGAGGGGATGTGTGGGCGGGAAATATGAAAATCAGCCTGAGATTCTAGCCTGGACCGTGGATAAGTGTGTGCACTGCAGACTACAGTACACTGTAATCACTGAACTGCATTATCTCCATCCCTTCTCTCCCCCATCTGTCTCCCTCCCCCTCTCCTGTTCTTTCAAGACATTCACAATTTACTTTCACTTTCAGTTAGGCAGGTAATATACGGTGCAAATTTCTTTCCTGCCTCCACAGATTGCAGGAAAAAAACTTGATGATTCCCCCATCAACACAGACAGTGCTGACAGGGGAATATCCCTCCTGCCCAGCAATTGTATTCTCCCGACAAACAGTGATTATCACTAGTGGCTATAGCAACCACTAGTGATAATCATAAGAGAATCTGCTCATTAATGGTTCAAATCTCAGCCAGTTCCTGCTGAACCAGCTGAGATTTAAACTGTCTATGGCTGGTCTTAGCTCTTAGGCAGCCCATACATTGATCACTTTTTTTCATTCAACTATTAGGTTGAATGAAAAAAAAAGAAATTATCCAATTCCCCTATCTACACATTATAGGTGGATGGGGGAATGTTCCCAGTGTGGACCAGTGCTGGAACAACCAGAGTTGCTGTCCTGTCCCGGCTATTCACAGCACTGGTCTCTGCCTCCATGGTAGCGGCGGCAGCACATTGGAACCCAGTGCTGGTTACTTTATGGGGCTGATGTACAGGAGGGCCAGCACAATTTGTTGTTAGAGATGGGCTGGGCATGTTCAAAATTCCACATGCCAGAGCCTGCCAGGAAGCCCACACTGCACAACGCTAATCACAGGCAGTGAGACATTTTCCGGTCCGCAGCTGCACTGATCAGGAAATGTCTCACTGGCTGTGATTAGCACTGTGGAGTGTCGGCTTCCTGGCGGGATCGGGCATGTGGGATTTCAAACACACCCGAGCCCATCTCTATCTATTGGTTGTAGACAGTTGAGCTCCCTGCGGGTTGCTTAGCAGCAGTGGAGCTTCTCTGACATGCTGATCGTGATGCAATCCAGGTGATGCTTCTAGTCAAATCCTAGTGTCAAATATCAGTGATTTTATTGATCAAAGCCCACACTTTACAGGCATAGAGCCCACATGGCTGCTGAACATACGGTTGATTATATATATGTGGTTGTACTCTTGATGCTAATAAATACTGTGTTTATTAGATCTGACTGGGAGCATCACCTGGATCACATCCCAATCAGCATGTCAACAGAGAAGGTTATACAGCATTACTGCTGCTAGGTGACCAGCTGGGGGCTCGGCTCTCTATAACCAATAGTGCCAGCCTTCCCCTGCATGCACCCATAATGTCACCAGCACTAGGTGCTAATAGACTGCCACCGCTGCCAAGGAGACAGATGCCAGACCAGTGCTGTCAATAGCAGGGACAGGACAGCTGGGGAACCCCACAGTGGCAGAACACCAGGGCCCGGTGGCAAGACAACCTTTGCAACCCTGATAGTTCTCCCACTGCTTTGGACCCCTATATTTTCTTGGTGTGCTGGTGACATATATCTCTTGTTTTCTGCCACCCTGGGGGGCCCCAGTATAGTAGGAAGGGAGCTCACTGCAGAACATGTGAATGGGCCCGTTGTGGGATAGTAGTAAAGGGCCCCAGGATATATATATATATATATATATATATATATTGTGACAGCAGGAAGGTAAAGTCACCTGGTTGCATCCAGGGGGGTAGATATATTTCGCCCAGATTCAGGCTTTACGCCGATTTATACAACTAGGTGGAGAGTTGTATAAGGCTAGTGGGCTCATGGATGACTCATACCTCTAGGGAGAGGGCTGGGCGTCGTGCAGACAGGGAGTTGATGAGTCCAGCTGAACCTTGTCAGCTCATTTAGGCCTCTATAAGAAAGCCCAGATTCATTAGATGTTGGCTCATGCCTGGAAGCAGACCTGTGTGGACTGTCTAGGGAGAGTGAACCCCTGTGCGGTGAGAGAAAGCCTGTGTGGCTATATTTTGCTTGGACATTTAAAACCAGGGACTAGGACAGCACTAGGCTGATCCCAGTCGTTAGTTAGGAAACCTGTAAGTTTAGTCAGAGGTCAAGTTGACCAGGATTTATTTTGTTTATGTTTTTTTTGCCTTGCTGTGTTTTTGTCACTGTAAATAGAAAATAAACCGCACCTTTTTGATTTTGAAAACCACAACCTCCGTCTGCTGGGCCTGTTTTTGGGTGGGGAGCCCATCCCGGGGGTCACACATACCCGCTGCCGAGCTAGCCCCCTCACAGTTGGTGGAGAACCAGTGGCAGTTTTTTTTTAAGCCAGCATGGAGGAGATACTGAAACAGCTGGCTCTAGCAAATGCCAATCAACAGCAGACAAATGCAGGTTTGCAAAGGAGCCTTGCAGCCCAGCAGCAAGCTCATCAACAGAGCCTTGCAACTTTACAACAGAGTCTGGAGGCTCAGCAACAAGCCCAACAGCAATCTGAGGCCCGCTTCATAGACCTGTTGCAGAAGCAAGAGCAGAGACTACAACAACAGATGGAAGCAGTAATGCAGCAACGTCCGCAGACCAGTGAGGAAAGCCGTCCCACTAATACCGCGTCCTTTGGGGTGAGTCGTTTATTGACAAAAATGACTGGAGAGGATGATCCAGAGGTATTTTTGACCACATTTGAAAGGACCGCTGAAAGAGAAAAGTGGCCTGAGGAGCAGTGGGCTGGACTAGTGGCTCCTCTGTTAACTGGTGAATCGCAGAAAGCTTACTATGACCTAGAGCCTAACCAAGCAAAAGACTATGTGATGCTAAAAGCTGAAATATTGGCAAGGCTGGGTGTCACCCTGGCTGTCCGGGCTCAGCGTGTGCATAACTGGACTTTCCAGCTTGGAAAACCCCCCAGGTCTCAAATGTATGATCTCATTCACCTGAGCAGAAAGTGGCTACAGCCAGAGACTTTGTCCGCACCAAAGATTGTGGAACGTGTTGTAATGGATCGGTTTTTGAGAGCTCTTCCTACTGCCATCCAAAAGTGGGTAAGCCATGGAGACCCAGAGACGGCCGATGGTCTTGTGGATCGTGTGGAGAAATACTTGGCTACAGAGAACCTGACGGCCTCTTCCAGAGACACTCGGACTTTCCACCCCAAGACCAGACCATCCCCAGGGGCGGATAAGAGGATTCCAAGGGGTGAGGGTGGAGAGAGTGAGAGGGTGGGAGCTCTACCCCAAGTTTGGCGAGAACAGCCTGGGAAATCAGCGGCTCAAGAGGCCGCAAGAAGGATCGTTTGCTACCGCTGCCGGCAAGCGGGACATATTGCAGCAAATTGCCCGGTTTTGGAGGAACCCATGCAGTGTGACTTTCTGACGGGCAGACGTCAGTCGCTGTGTGCGACAGTCGCATGCACTGCCATTCGGGGAACTGAGAAACATTTATGCAAAATGTGTATTAATGGTAGAAATGTTGTGGTATTGCTGGATTCAGGTAGCCTTGTGACCCTGATAAAGGCTGAGTTAGTTAAAACAGAGGTCTCTGGGAATAGCAAGGTAGCCGTTATTTGTGTGCATGGGGACACCCGAGAGTATCCAGTGACTACAGTGTGTTTCGAGACCCCCAAAGGTACCCTCTCTCATCCAGTGGGCTTAGTATCTCAGTTACCGCATGACGCCATTGTGGGAAGGGATTTTCCGAAGTTCTGGGAACTGTGGGATGATCCTGAGCCCCCCACTGGTGCCCCTATGTACCAGGAATGTGATAGCCAGAACTCCCCTGAGAGTGGTGAGGACTCTCCGGAATTTCCCTTGTCAGTATTGGCAGGGGAGACTCAAGAAACTGGAGAGGAGCCCACCTCCTCAGACGAAAACCTACCGTCTGTGGAGTTTTCTGATCTTGAGGTTCACAGGGAAAACTTTGCCACAGAACAGTTGAAAGACCCCGCCCTAATAAAGGCACGGGAAAACGTAGTGAAAATAGATGGCGAGTTAGTGAACCCAGATAATACCGGCACTTACCCATACTTCAGCGTAGAGAAGGACCTACTGTATCGGGTGGCAAAAAGGGCAGAAGAAACCGTTGAGCAGCTTGTGGTGCCCAAACCTTACAGGAAGTTGGTGTTGGAGTTGGCCCATGGGCACATTCTTGGAGGTCATCTGGGGACAGAGAAAACCCGAGAGAGGGTATTACAGAGATTCTATTGGCCTGGGGTGATGAAGGACATAGAAAATTATTGTTCCTCCTGCCCTGTGTGTCAGAGGTCGGCCCCGATGCCACATTTCCGTAGCCCGCTGGTCCCTCTACCCATCATTGAGGTCCCGTTTGAGAGAATCGCAATGGATTTGGTAGGTCCTATAATCAAGTCCGCTAGGGGGCACCAGTACATATTGGTTATAATGGACTATGCCACCCGTTATCCAGAAGCGATCCCTCTCAGAAATACCTCGGCCAAAACCATAGCCAAAGAGCTATCTCTTGTTTTTAGCCGGGTGGGTATTTGTAAAGAACTGCTTACGGACCAAGGTACACCCTTTATGTCCCGGGTTATGAAAGAGCTGTGTAAATTGTTCAAAGTGACGCAATTGCGTACATCTGTGTATCACCCCCAAACCGATGGGCTGGTTGAAAGATTCAACAAAACCCTAAAACAAATGTTGAAGAAAGTGGTGGATAGAGATGGAAGGGATTGGGACTGTCTACTTCCTTATTTGATGTTTGCTATTAGGGAGGTGCCCCAATCCTCTACGGGATTCTCCCCCTTTGAGTTACTGTATGGGAGACACCCAAGAGGGCTGTTGGATATTGCCAAGGAAACTTGGGAAAGTGAGAGTTCTCCCCACAGGAGTGTGATTGAGCATGTCGCCCTGATGCAAGATCGAATTGCACAGGTAATGCCCATCGTGAAGGAACATTTGGCCCAAGCGCAGTTGGCACAGCAGAGAGTGTACAACCGTGGAGCCAAGACCCGTACCTTTTCCCCGGGGGATAGGATATTGGTACTTGTCCCTACGGTTGAAAGTAAATTCCTTGCCAAATGGCAAGGCCCCTACGAGATAATGGAAAAAGTGAGCGAAGTGAATTACAAGGTCAAACAACCAGGAAGGCGAAAGCCCGAACAGATCTATCACGTTAATCTGTTGAAAGCCTGGAGGGATAGAGAGTCCCTAGTCGCAGACACTTGGTCACCAGCTCAAACTGGTTGCGTGATTCCTGAGGTTGGAATCGCAGCCACCTTGTCACAACCCCAACAACAGGAGGTTAAGGAGTTTGTGCTTCGCAACAAGGAGGTATTCTCTGAGCTGCCGGGACAAACATCTGGGGTAGAGCATGACATTATTACCCCGCCCGGTGAAAGGGTGAAGTTAAAACCCTATCGGATCCCAGAGGCCCGACGGGAGGCAATACGGGAGGAAGTACAGAAAATGCTGAACTTAGGGGTGATAGAGGAGTCCCAAAGTGATTGGTCTAGTCCCATTGTGTTGGTGCCTAAACCGGATGGGAGCTGGCGATTTTGTAACGATTTTCGTCAGTTGAACAAAGTTACAAAATTTGACACCTACCCCATGCCACGTATAGATGAGTTGATCGACCGGCTGGGAACAGCCCGATACATGACGACTCTTGACCTCACAAAAGGGTATTGGCAAATCCCCCTGGCCAAGTCGGCCAAAGAGAAAACCGCATTTGTAACCCCAGACGGGGCGTTCCAATATAAAAGAATGCCGTTCGGGTTACAGAATGCGCCGGCCACATTCCAGCGGAAAATGGACCAGATGCTGAGGCCCCATCGGAAGTATGCTGCGGCTTACCTGGATGACATAATTGTCCATAGCACAGATTGGGCCTCACATCTGCCAAAAGTGCAAGCAGTCCTGGACTCTGTTCGGGAAGCAGGGTTTACGGCTAACCCCAAGAAGTGTACCATTGGGCAGGAGGAGGCCAAATATCTTGGGTACACCATTGGGAGGGGAGTAATAAAACCCCAACTCAACAAAGTCGAGGCCATCCAGAGTTGGCCACGTCCCAACAGCAAGAAGCAGGTACGAGCCTTTCTGGGAATCGCTGGGTATTATCGGCGATTCATTCCCCACTTTGCTTCTAAGGCTGTGCCCCTAACCAACCTGACGAAGGGGAAAGGGTCGGTCATGATTAAATGGACCCCCGAGGCTGAGGCAGCATTCCAGTTCTTGAAACAAGCCTTATGTAGCCAGCCAGTGTTGTACTCACCCGACTTCTCTAGAGACTTTGTCGTACAAAGTGATGCGTCAGATGTGGGGTTAGGAGCAGTATTGTCCCAGGTCTGGAACGGGGAAGAGCACCCAGTCATTTACCTCAGCAGGAAGTTGAAGTCCCATGAGGTAAATTACGCCACCGTTGAAAAGGAGTGTTTAGCGGTGAAGTGGGCTCTAGATTCCCTTCGGTACTACCTGCTAGGTAGGCACTTTGACATGGTTACGGATCACGCTCCGTTAAAGTGGATGGCTCAAAACAAGGAAACAAATAGAAGAGTGAATAGGTGGTTCCTGGCCCTCCAGGAATTCAACTTCACAGTAAAGCATCGCCCTGGCGTTCAAATGGGGAATGTGGATGCTTTGTCTCGAGTACATGAATGCCTGATTGCTGGTGTTCCAACCCCGAGGTTAAAACAAGAGGGGGGGGGTATGTGACAGCAGGAAGGTAAAGTCACCTGGTTGCATCCAGGGGGGTAGATATATTTCGCCCAGATTCAGGCTTTACGCCGATTTATACAACTAGGTGGAGAGTTGTATAAGGCTAGTGGGCTCATGGATGACTCATACCTCTAGGGAGAGGGCTGGGCGTCGTGCAGACAGGGAGTTGATGAGTCCAGCTGAACCTTGTCAGCTCATTTAGGCCTCTATAAGAAAGCCCAGATTCATTAGATGTTGGCTCATGCCTGGAAGCAGACCTGTGTGGACTGTCTAGGGAGAGTGAACCCCTGTGCGGTGAGAGAAAGCCTGTGTGGCTATATTTTGCTTGGACATTTAAAACCAGGGACTAGGACAGCACTAGGCTGATCCCAGTCGTTAGTTAGGAAACCTGTAAGTTTAGTCAGAGGTCAAGTTGACCAGGATTTATTTTGTTTATGTTTTTTTTGCCTTGCTGTGTTTTTGTCACTGTAAATAGAAAATAAACCGCACCTTTTTGATTTTGAAAACCACAACCTCCGTCTGCTGGGCCTGTTTTTGGGTGGGGAGCCCATCCCGGGGGTCACACATACCCGCTGCCGAGCTAGCCCCCTCACAATATATATATATATATATATATATATATATATAATTGCATTTTATAGTTGGGCCCCCCTACTTTTGTTCCTGTCCCCCCATGTGCCCCCCCTAAATATGAAAGCTGGAGATGCCACTGAATGGGCATGTGAGCATCAGAACTGGACCTCAGAGCAATGGAAGAAGGTGGCCTGGTCTGATGAATCACATTTTCTTTTAGGCCCCATGCACACGAGACGCCGGTGCAAATTTTGCTGAACGCATGTTTTTAAAGGCTGAAACCGGCGTTTAGAAACACCCGTTTTGCCGCGATTGCAGCCGCGTTTTACCGCGTTTGCGTCTATAAGCGTTTCGTTAAACATCATAAGACCCTCCCTAAGCTCAAAACAGTATTATTTAACCATTTCAGCCATTTTGTGAGACCAGAGTGAGTAGCAGCAGCTGAGAGAGCAGCAGTGTACTTGTATTTAGCTTGTCACTTGCCATGTCACCTGCCACAAGCTGTGGATTGTCCACTGGCCATGTCACCTGGCCACGTCACCTGCCACAAGTTGTGAATTGTCCACTTGTCACGTCACCTGCCACAGGTTGTGAATTGTCCACTTGTCACGTCACCTGCCACAAGTTGTGAATTGTCCATTTGCCACGTCACCTGCCACGTCACCTGCCACTAGTTGTGGATTGTCCACTTGCCACGTCACCTGCCACAAGTTGTGGATTGTCCACTTGCAAGCAATTACAGTTATTTTTTTATATTTTTTCATCGTTTTTCATCATTTGCCATAATTTTTGAGATTTCTAATGTACAAAAATTGGTTGCATTTTGCATCTGAAACGTGGAAATTTTTGCGTCTGAACCCATTTTTTTGCTTTCAGAAAAACGAGGTTAAACGCAACTGCATATAAACGGCAATAAATGAGACAGTGTACATGGTCACATAGGACATAGGATAACATTGAATGAGTTAAGGGGCAGTTGAAAAAAGTGTCCAACTGCCTCTGAACACGAGTTTAACCACTTAAGACCCGGACCAATATGCAGCATAAGGACCAGGCCCCTTTTTTTGCGATTCGGCACTGCCTCGCTTTAACTGACAATTGCGCGGTCGTGCGACGTGGCTCCCAAACAAAATTTGGCGTCCTTTTTTCCACAAATAGAGCTTTCTTTTTGGTGGTATTTGATCACCTCTGCAGTTTTTATTTTTTGCGCTATAAACAAAAATAGAGCGACAATTTTGAAAAAAATGCAATATTTTTTACTTTTTCTATAATAAATATCCCCCAAAAATATATAAAAAATATTTTTTTTTCCTCAGTTTAGGTCGATATGTATTCTTCTACATATTTTTGGTAAAAAAAATCGCAATAAGCGTTTATTGATTGGTTTGCGCAAAAGTTATAGCGTTCACAATTTTTTTTTTTTACTAGTAATGGCTGCGACATTATGGCAGACACATCGGACACTTTTGACACTATTTTGGGACCATTGTCATTTTTACAGCGACCAGTGCTATAAAAATGCACTGGTTACTGTAAAAATGACACTGGCAGTGAATGGGTTAACCAGGAGGGGCGCTGTATGGGGTTAAGTGTGCCCTGATTTGTGTTTCTTACTGTGGGGGGCGTGGCTTAGCGTGTGATGTCACTGATCGTCGTTCCCTATTACAGGGAACAGACGATCAGTGACAGGCTCACTAGGAAGCACGGGGAGAGGTTTGTTTACACTTACCTCTCCCCGTTCTTCCTCTCTGTGACCTGATTGCGGGACACCAGCGGCGATCGGTCCGCTGTTCCCGTGGGGACGGTCACGGAGAAGAGGACCGGGTCGCGAGCCCACGGCTGGGCTCTTAAAGGGGACGTACATGTACGCCCATGTGCCCAGCCGTGCCATTCTGCCGACGTACATGGGTGTGCGGCGGTCCTCAAGCAGTTAACAGCGTCCCGTGTGCATGGGGCCTAACAGCATCTGGATGGCCGAGTGGCATAATGTTATGGCTGATCAGTGTGTTTGTATGTATATACAGTGTGGATTTTTTTTATATATATGTAGTGGCCTCACCCCATCTCCTTTTTCTAGGGGTATGTCACACGACAGGGTGAGATGCGCTACGGCCCATGTCCTCCCCATGGCCGTGGGCGAGGTGAAGGCCAGTATCAGTATCTTCCTCGGGCCAATGTGCTTTAGTTATGAAACTCAGTCCTGCTATGCTGGCACCCTCCTTTGCTCCCATTAACCAGAGTCCACACACCGATCACAGTCCAACTCTTGCTTTATTGTAAGCTACACAATAAACGGTGCTTCTGTAGCCAACTGGTTGGAACATTTTCTTAACAGCCTGATACGGTGGGATGAGCAGGTCGAGGCACTATCCTAATTTCAATCTAAACCACTGTGATTTCACCAGCGGTTATCATAGCCTTGATTAGCACAGAACATGGAACTTGTGAGTCTCTACCAGCAACTCAAGAGAACGTATTTTAGGAGTACCTTCGCTGCGCTGTGGCCCCTATCAGGGGAAGATGTCCCTCTCAGGGAGTTACCGGAGGCCCATCCGTCACCGGGTTGATGCTGCTCCGGACTCTCCGGACGGGTGACCTCCCCGGCCTCCTCACCTCAGATGCGGGTCCCGTCCACCTCGGGGACCCTCGGATCACTTCACCCTTGCGGGACCCAGTCGAAGTTACTGGGCCCCAGGCCTACAATCTAGTACCTCACCCCAGGCTGAAGGTGCCTGGGATGGACTCCAACTCCATTCCGGCCAAGCCTAGGGCGCCTGGGCCAGAACTCCAAACCGCCAGCACCCAGGCCTAAGGTGCCTGGGTGCGTGAAGAGAAGATCCTCGAAGACCTTGTGGCGAGGGCGTCTCCCCCTTTTATCCCCTCCCATCGACACCACGGCAGGTTCCCCGCCCTCGCCGTACCGTCTCCGGAAAGGGACAAAAAGGGTAGCACTGTGGTAGTGATTCTACCTTGAGCCTGCGGGTACACCGCCACCCGCAGGCCAAGGAGAATAATACACCACCCAATCCTCCACAAATACAAAGGGGTCCAAAACCTCTCACAATTACACACCTGGGTCATACTACCACCCAGGTATACCCCAACTAAATTTAAAGACCCCGCTACATACTCCCCCCTGTGATTTGACGCTGGTCCCCAGCGTCTGGTGCAAACCCATGTCTCCCATGGAGTGGTGACACAAGCCTGGCCCCAGAGGCTATCCCTAAAAAAATTAAACCCTGTTTGTGCCAAGACCTGCTCAAGGGGAAGGGGAATATAACAAAAAAAACTTTTTCATAAAACCATCTGAACATTCACATATATACAATCCCTCCCGTCACTGTCTAAGAACCACCCCATACTCAGTAGTCTTGACGGACGAATCTCCTGCATGAGGGAAATAAAAAAAACAGAAAAACATCCTAACATTGTGTGTTGACTTGAAACGAATGAGTCTATCAGCCGAGAAACCCATTCGCTTCAATGGCAAAGTAATGCAAGTGTAGAATTCCAACAACCGTTGCGCAACACTGCCACCTGGTGACAGTGCCGCGGTAATGACACTTGGTGAAGTCTTCCTTCTTCCTGCGTCCCTACACTGATTCTACCCCCAAAAAGTCTCTGTCCTTGATGTCTGGAAGAAGAGAGAACGAACAACAAAAACTGCTCTTATTCCTCCAAAGAGTAGAAAAACAAACCCAAATAAAAAACCAGGGTACAGTTCAAATGTTCCAGCAAGGACATTTCCAGAAACTGCAGGGAAAACAAGTGAGTCTCTTCTCACAGATAGAACTTCGGGTCAGGCAAGAACAAAGACTTTAGGTGCTTATCGAAAACCTCAATCGAATAGTTTGGGTGCGTGAAGAGAAGATCCTCGAAGACCTCGTGGCGAGGGCGTCTCCCCCTTTTATCCCCTCCCATCGACACCACGGCAGGTTCCCCGCCCTCGCCGTACCGTCTCCGGAAAGGGACAAAAAGGGTAGCACTGTGGTAGTGATTCTACCTTGAGCCTGCGGGTACACCGCCACCCACAGGCCAAGGAGAATAATACACCACCCAATCCTCCACGAATACAAAGGGGTCCAAAACCTCTCACAATTACACACCTGGGTCATACTACCACCCAGGTGTACCCCAACTAAATTTAAAGACCCCGCTACATATATATATATAATGGCATCCCAGTCTTAGTCCGTAGGGTTCAATTTTGAGTTGACCCACCCTTTGGGGTTCAGGAACTTGACTGGCCTGCAGAGTCCTGACCTCAACCCTATAGAACACCTTTGGGATAGATTATAGCGAGACTGCAAGCCAGGCCTTCTCGTCCAACATCAGCGCCTGATCTCACAAATGCGCTTTTGGAAGAATGGTCAAACATTGCCATAGACACACTCCTAAACCTTGCGGACAGCCTTCCCAGAAGAGTTGAAGCTGTTATAGCTGCAAAGGGTGGGCCAGCTCCATATTGAACCCTACGGACTAAGACTGGGGTGCCATTAAAGTTCATGTGTGTGTAAAGGCAGGCGTCCCAATACTTTTGGTTATATAGTGTGAGTGTGTGTGTGTATATACACATTATCTCACAAAAGTGAGTACACGCCTCACATTTTTGTAAATATTTTATTACAGTGGAACCTCGGATTACGAGCATAATCCGTTCCAGGAGAATGCTCGTAATCCAAAGTACTTGCATATCAAAGTGAGTTTCCCCATTGAAGTCAATGGAAACTAAAATAATTTGTTCCGCATTGACTTCAATAGCATGCAATACCACATGCGGCCAGAGGCGGGGGGCGCCGGAGAGCCTCGGAAATGGGCGAAAAGGCCAAAGGAAACCTGGGAAATACTTTGTTCCCGAGCTGTCCTTGCGCCTTTCCGTGCATTTCCGAACGGCGCCGATCGGCGACGTTCGGCTCTGCTCGGCTACAGCGCCCCCCCCACCTCAGGCCAAACGTGGTACTGCACATCAATTTTGCGAGACAACACTCGCAAACCGAGTTACGATTTTTAAAAATACAGTGCTCGTATTGCAAAACGCTCGTTAACCGCGTTACTCACAATCCGAGGTTCCACTGTATATCTTTTCATGTGACAACACTGAAGAAATTACACTTTGCTACAATGTAAAGTAGTGAGTGTACAGCTTGTATAACAGTGTACATTTGCTGTCCCCTCAAAATAACTCAACACAGCCATTAATGTCTAAACCACTGGCAACAAAAGTGAGTACACCCCTAAGTGAAAATTTCCAATATGGGCCCAATTAGCCATTTTCCCTCCCAGTGTCATGTGACTCGTTAGAGTTACAAGGTCTCAGGTGTGAATGGAGAGCAGGTGTGTTAAATTTGGTGTTATCACTCTCACTCTCTCATACTGGTCACTGGAAGTTCAACATGGCACCTCATGGCAAAGAACTCTCCAAGGATCTGAAAATATGGCCTAGGCCAGTGGCGGCTGGTGCTCAAAATTTTTGGGGGGGCGCAAACAAACTGAAAAATTCAGAAAAAAACCTCAATTGCAGCCTCACTGTGCCCATCAAACGCTGCCACTGTGCCCATCAAACGCTGCCACTGTGACCCCCCCCTGGCTGCTTGCTGTCTGCCCGGCACTTACCCTGTCTCGGTGCGGCAGCGGGTGACGGCGGAAAAACTGTGTCCTCCATGCGTGTCCTCTCATCCCGTCCTCTCCTCCTGATAGGTGTCCAATCACAGCACCTGTCGTTTCAGCCAGATGGGGAACAGACCCGGGCACCTGGTTGGCGGAGAGGCGTTTCAGTGTTAGGAAAGCAAATATTAATTCGGTCGTCTAACCTACCTGGGTGGACTGCGAGTGCCAAGCATGGCGCTCGCAGTTCACCTATTTTGAAGCATATTAGAGCATATGGCTCTAATCAGGTGCTTCAAAAACACCCCCTGCCACTGTAATTCCGGTGCCCGAAAAGGGGCCGGACGCCTGAAGAGGGGGTGGCTGTGGCGGCCATGGATAGATTCATGCTATGCATGAATCTATCCATTGGTGAGAGAGGGGGTGGCACCCGTGCGCCCTTATGGACACACCGCCACTGGCTTAAGCTATAAGAAGATTGCCAAGACCCTGAAACTGAGCTGCAGCACAGTGGTTTAACAGAACAGGCCTCGCCATGGTCCACCAAAGAAGTTGAGTGCACATGCTCAGCGTCATATCCAGAGGTTGTCTTTGGGAAATAGACGTATGAGTGCTGCCAGCATTGCTGCAGAGATTGAAGGGGTGGTGGGGGGTCAGCCTGTCAGCGCTCAGACCATACGCCGCACACTGCATCAATTTGGTCTGCATGGCTGTCATCCCAGAAGGAAGCCTCTTCTAAAGATTATGCACAAGAAAGTCCGCAAACAGTTTGCTGAAGACAAGCAGACTAAGGACATGGATTACTGGGACCATGTCCTGTCGTCTGATGAGACCAAGATAAACTTATTTGGTTCAAATGGTGTCAAGCGTGTGTGGCGGCAACCAGGTGAGGAGTACAAAGACAAGTGTGTCTTGCCTACAGTCAAGCATGGTGGTGGGAGTGTCATGGTCTGGGGCTGCATGAGTGCTGCCGGCACTGGGGAGCTACAGTTCATTGAGGGAACCATAAATGCCAACATGTACTGTGACATACTGAAGCAGAGCATGATAACCTTACCTTCGGAGACTGGGCCGTAGGGCAGTATTCCAACATGATACCGACCCCAAACACACCTCCAAGACGACCACTGCCTTGCTAAAGAAGGTAAAGGTGATGGACTGGCCAAGCATGTCTCCAGACCTAAACCCTATTGAGCATCTGTGGGGCATCCTCAAACAGAAGGTGGAGGAGCGCAAGGTCTCTAACATCCACCAGCTCCGTGATGTCATCATGGAGGAGTGGAAGAGGACTCGAGTGGCAACCTGTGAAGCTCTGGTGAACTCCATGCCCAGGAGGGTTAAGGCAGTACTGGAAAATGGTGACCACACAAAATATTGACAGTTTGGGCCCAATTTGGACATTTTCACTTAGGGGGACAGAAAATGTACACTGTTATATAAGCTGTACACTCACTACTTTACATTGTAACAAAGTGTAATTTCTTCAGTGTTGTCACATGAAAAGATATAATAAAATATTTACAAAAATGTGAGGGGTGTACTTACTTTTGTGAGATACTGTGTGTGTGTGTGTGTTTTTATATATATATATATATATATATATATATATATAAACATAGCTCCCAACTGTCCCTGATTTTGAGGGACTGTCTCTGATTTGGAACAAAATCCCTCTGTCTCTCATTATGGTCTGATCTATGTAGTTGTATATAAAATGCACTATATATCTATCAAAAAGTTTCTCAGTGCTAAAACTTTTATCCAATTTCTAAATTGATGCTTTTGTACATTTCAAAAGCCAGTATAAAGGAATAGTAGTGGTAAAAAAAAAGGCACTTGTGGGTTCAACTAATCATTCTGTGTATAATTCTCCTTTAACCACTTAAGGACTGCCGCACGCCCATGTACGTCGGCAGAATGGCACGGCTGGGCACAAGGGTGTACAGGTACGTCCCCTTTAAGAGCCCAGCCGTGGGTCGCGAGCGCGCCGCCGGTCCTCTTCTCCGTGACCGTCCCCGCGGGAACAGCGGACCCGATCGCCGCTGTTGTCCCGCGATCGGGTCACAGAGAGGAAGAACGGGGAGAGGTAAGTGTAAACAAACCTCTTCCCGTGCTTCCTTTTTTTTTTTTTTTTAAAGGTGTTTATTTTTAAAATTTTCAAAAGAAACCGTACAAAATAAATCAAAAACAGTACAGTCTGACATTTGAGCTTGTAGGTGCAACCGTCCACAAAGTTTAAATGAGGGCATAGGCAGACTGCAGTAACAGAAGTACCCCAAAAAACAAACAAACAGAAGAGCCAGTCACCCACACATACACACAAAACACAAAAAACATTCAACCTAAAGCACTGACGACCCCATAACAGCAGTATTGCACTAAAGGTCCGTACACCACATAACCACCGTGACACATACAGCGAGTGCCGCCCAGATTTAGGGATAGTAACCCATAATAGACCCCCAACCAAAAAATAAAAATTACTGAGAGAGCTGTGGGGAGAGGACCTCCCCCCAGAAGTCCTTTGAAACATCCAGCCATGGCTGTCAGACCTTATTAAACTTCTTAGAGCATGCCCTACTCTTGTAGATCAGTTTGAATCTGGGGAGGAGACCATGAATAACTCGAAAGAATGCGTGGGCCGAAAGAGGGCCCGCGTCCTTCCAATGTAGTAGAATGGTTTTACGTGCATAGAATAACAGTAGACGTAGCAAAGTCCTGGCATGAGTATGAGGCACATGGTCATTCAGCACCACCAACAACCCAACTTCCGGCGTGTGGGGTATCTGCAGGTGCAATTTGTTGGCAAAAAAGGCAAATAAATCCTTCCAGAAGGCGGAGAGTCCCGGACAAGTCCAAAACATATGAAAGAAATCAGCAGCAACCATGTTACATCTAACACATGCAATATCATGACCCAGCCCCATCTTAACCAGCCTAGCAGGCGTATAGTGTAAATGATGAATGAAATTAAACTGTATTAACAGATCAGCAGTGCTAATAATATCCTGAAAGCATATCTCTGTTACCTCTTCCCAATCCTCTTCAAAAAGCTCAGGCATATACAACAGCCATTTGCGGTGAGAATTCTGAAAGGGATGCGCTCACACCCCCTGGAGGCGGCCATAAAAGGACGTCACCAACTTGGCCATTTCTGGAAACGACAGGAGGTCCTCAATGGAAGATTCCGTGAGCTCTATGGTCAAGGACCCAAATTGTGTCCGCAGGGCGTGCCTCAATAGGAGATATTTGAAGAAAAATTTGTTGTCAAGACCATAGTTAAGCCTGAGTGTCTAAAATGACATCAGATTATTCCCCTCAACTATGTGAGAGAGATGTGTTACCCCAAAACGGGCCTACCATACCGAATCCTGGTGGCCAAAGAGCTCGGGAAGGTTCGGGTTCCGCCACAGAGGAGTCTGCGGTGAAACCCCAGGTGAGGATTGAGACAGCGTTTTCCCCCCCTCCCTCCAGGCCATAAAACCCACCTCCACAGAGGAGAGTCTAGAGCCCCCAACCTTCTTAGATCTATGTAATTCATCCCGCAATGAAGTAGGAGATTCGAATAAGGAGAGCAGGAAAGCAGTGGCAGGAGTCTGGGGGTCAGAGTGCATCAAGTCATGGACAAAGGTGAGCTGGGAGGCGAGAAAATAGTGCCGCAGGTTCGGGCAAGCCAGGCCACCCACAGCCTTGGCTGCCTGGAGGGAGGACCTGGCTATACGGGGTTAGCAACCGTTCCAAATAAAACCAAAGAGGGCGGAGTCAAGTTTTGCAAAAAAAAAAATTGGAGAGAAAAACCGGGGGAAGCTCGGAAACAATAAAGGAATTTTGGCAAAAAAATAATTTTAAAGATATTTATACGACCAATTTAATTAAGGGGCAATGATGACCAGGTACGGAATTTGACCGTCATTTGTTGAACTATTGGGGTGACATTGAGTTCCTCATACCTAGAGAGGTCAGCATGTATCTGTATACCCAGATATTTAAAAATACGTTAGTTGGACATGTGACCTCTGTAAATATTCAGCTGGAAACGGGGGGGCCGATAACAAAGGCCTGAGATTTCTCCCGGCCCACCCAAAGTCCCGAGACTGCACCAAACTCCTCGACCACCTGTAACAACTTATCAATGGAACTCTCCCTGCCATCCAAATATACCAGGGCATCATCTGCGTAGAGAGAAATCTGCTCTATCAACAGGCCTGACCGGATGCCCCCAATCTCGGATGTCTGCCGCACTGCCAGAGCCAGTGGGTCAATGGCCAGCGCGAACGGAAGTGGCGAGAGAGGGCACCCCTGTCTGGTGCCCCTCCACAGAGAGAATGGATGATAGATATCCTTATTTGTGCAGACCCTAGCCCTCGGGTCTGCATATAGCAATCGGGCCCACTTGAGAAAACATGGTCCAATCCCAATCCTAGCCATAGCTTTCCAAAGGAAGGGCCAGTGTCAAAAACTTTTAGTATATGTAAGGAGAGGACCAAGCCACTACATTTTGCGTGTGCTGCCTTGTGAATGTGCAGGAACAGTCTACGAATGTTGTCAAATGTACTCCTGCCAGGCATGAATCTGGATTGATCCGGGGGTATGAGGGATAGAATGACAGTCTGAGGGCGAGTATCTTCGCTAGAATTTTGGCGTCACTGTTCAGGCGAGAGATCGGCCTATAGGATGTGCATTGCAACTTATCCTTACCAGGCTTGGGTATTACCACGATAAGGGCTTCATTCATAGAATCAGAGTTTTCCAAGTTTAAGGGAGTCATGAAATGTCTTGAGGAGCCTGGGAGCCAACACCTCTACGTGGGCCTGATACCACTGCGAGGGGAGGCCATCCAAGCCCAGAGTCTTATTGGAAGGCAATTGGCCAATGGCCGCAGTGACCAGTTCTAGGGTAATGGGCTTATCTAAGAGAGATTGCTGGGAGCTACTGAGTGCCGGGAGGTCAAGGGATTCAAAAAAGCCTAGAAAGTCAGGTTCTGAAGGGGTGTCTGTACCCCTGTACAACGTGCAATAGAAGTCTGCAAAAGTCTGGTTGATAACTAGAGCGTCAGAGGTGGTCGAGCCGTCCGGGAGTTGGATGGAGGCAATTAAGGTAACTTGGAAGTCAGTGTGGGCAAGATAAGCGAGGAGCCTACCATCATTCTTCCCCCCCCCCCCATGCTCATGAATACGAGCAGAGAGGTATAGCTGCTGTTTCTTTATCAGAACTATCATGTGAAGTTGTAGCGCCCTATCAGCATACCCCGAGTCTCAGAGGAGGGAGCACCCATGTGGTGAGCGCGAGCCTCCTCAAGAGCCTTTTGGAGGGCTTCCTGCGTCGCCCGCCCCTTGGATCTATAACTCTTAATCCGGGAGATATAGGAGCCCCTAACAACCGCCTTAAAGTGGAGCTCCACCCTAATTTTTTACTTTACGCTACTCGGATTCCTCCCCCCCTCTGGTGTCACAATTGACACCTTTCAGGGGGGAGGGGGGTGAAGATACCTGTCTAAGACAGGTATTTTCACCCACATCCGGGAGTCCTCTCTCCGGGAATCTGCGGGAGTGACGTCACTTCCCGTAGTGTTCTGGGAGACACTCGGCTCCCAGAACACAGGAGCACCAATCAGAACGGCGCAGCGCGACTCGCGCATGCGCCGTAGGGAACCGGGCATGAAGCCGCAGGGCTTCACTTCCTGGTTCCCTCAGCGAGGATGGCGGAGGGAGCAGCAGAGCGACGAGCGGTCGCTCGTCCTCTGCTGCGGACGTCGCTGGACTCCAGGACAGGTAAGTGTCCAAATATTAAAAGCCAGCAGCTGCTGTAGCTGTAGCTGCTGGCTTTTAATATTTTTTTTCCGGCGGAGCTCCGCTTTAAAGGCATCCCAGACAGGGCCTCAGGTAGCAGAGTCTCCATTGAGGAACCAGTAGACAGCCATGTCAGTCAGAATGGCCTCAGATCTCTGGCGTAGAAATCCAGAGAGGACTGAGACGCCTGGTCCGAAACGAGGGCCGGTGACCCAAACTCACCTGTACCATAGAGTGGTCAGACTCTGTCCGGGACAGGTACGCCATGGACTGGACACAGGGCAGAAAGTCCCCCGTGACCAGGGCATAGTCAAGTCTGGAAAGGGCAGAATAGGATCTAGACTGGCAGGAGTAAACTCTAGCAGTGGGATATTTCCAACGCCACAGATCCACATATCCATAAGTAGTGCACCACTCACGAAACAACTTGGACTCAGGCTGAAACCTTTACAGTCTTTCTAAATCAGGTTTTAACACTGAATTAAAATCCCCAAGGATAAGCATAGGCCAGGGAGGCAAAGTGGACACTGAGTTCAGAAAATATTGCAGCCGTGACCGGAGGAGGGAGATACACCGCGACCAGAATCAGGGCGGTCTCATGGATGGGCACATGTAGGATGACATACTGCCCCTTAGGGTCAAGGATAACTTGGTGACATATGAAAGGTAACCCCTTACGGATAAGGACTGCCACCCCCCGGGCATAGTTAGAGTAAGTGGATTGTAAGTGATGAGCCACCCAGTGTTTCTTGAGGGCCATCACCTTGGACCCCATGAGGTGAGTTTCCTGGAGGCACAGGACATGTGGTGTAATATGCCTCAGTGCCTCAAAAACAGACGCTCTTTTAAGTTTGGAGTTCAGTCTGCGGACATTCCACGAACAAACAGTTACCTCAGCCATGGGATTGGCAGTAAAATCACTGGGTCAAGGAGGGAAGGGAGAGAGAAGAGGTAGCCGGGAAGCACCCCACCACCGGTCACAGGAACAAAGAAGGGTCGCAGTGCTGCACACACAAACATCCACACACTCACCATACTTACAAAAATACAACTAAATACAACAGGAAAAAAGGCACCCAAAAAGGGCAACAGTACCCCTGCCCTGCTCCAAAAAAGAGGAGAGGGCCTATACCCCAAACTTGAACCATGCGAGTGGCGCATGGCCTGTAACAGAGAGCAAGAAAAATGTCAAAGAAAAAACTAAATAGTCAGCGTTCAATGACAATGTTCCAAAAGAAGGGGGGGGGGTAAAAAAACAAACAAAGCAGCTAGGCCAAGGCCAGGGGGACCAAGGGCCAGGTACTCTCCCGCAGGAGATTGGTCTGATCACCCACAGTCAGCAGCAACAGATCAACAAAATAAAGACCCAAAGGTGAACAATTGTGTGGGAAAACGATCATGAAAACGGGTGGCAAGGAAACATCATTTCCAGCAGGGTCAGCATCAGGCAGGAGGTTTAGGAGGACGAGGCAGCGATTCCCACCAGGACAGGGCATCATGTGGGGACTGGAAAAAACGGGCTTTACCCTGGTAGGTGACCCGGAGTGTAGCAGGGAACAGCATGGAGTATTGAATATCTTGCTCCCGGAGCTTCTGCTTGATACGCTGATAGCTGGCTCTACGGTTGCGGACCGTCGCAGAGTAGTCTGGGAAGAGGGACACCACTGCGTTGTTAATCCGGAGACTGCCCTTCCTCCTGGCGGCCCCCAAAATGGAGTCCCGGTCTCTGTAATTAAGAAGACGGATCACCATCGTACGGGGGGGCGACCCTTTAGGAAGGGGGTGTACAGGCACCCGGTGGGCCCTTTCAATCACAAAGCAGGGGGAAAGTTGTTCACGGCCAAATTCTTGTTCAAGCCAGCTCTCCAGGAAGGCGACAGGGTCAGAGCCCTCCACCCGCTCCGGCAACTCCACCAGGCGCGGGTTATTTCTGCGTAAACGGTTCTCGAGGTCATCGACCTTATCTTCCAGGGTGGCAATCTTCCCCAAATATGTGTTAAGTTTGGGCAGGATGGGAGCAACCGTGTCCTCCAAGTCACTAATGCGTTGCTCAGTTTCAGTGACCCAACCCTGCAAGTTGTGCATGTCCTGTCGCATTATAGCAAAGTCTATTTTCAGCCCATTCACCTTCCCCACAAGGTCTGCATGGTTTACCTTAATAATGGTCAGAACCTCCGCCAGAGTGGGCTCCTTACCGCCTTTTGCGGCCATCGAGCCCGGGGTTGCTTGCAATGGGACGGCTGCGGGGTCCAGATTCTCCAGTGAGGGTGGCGGGGACACCTCCTGGCTGTCCCCAAAGAGGCCCGGAGTGGAGGCTGGTGATGTACTAGGCCCGAGGAAGGTACTGCGGCGGCCATCTTGGCCAGAGCGGGTGGTGATGTTCATCCTCGGCTGGGCTTGTTTCTTCACACGCCGCTTTCCCATCCACCAAAATGCCCTCCAGGGATGCAGGAGACACACCCGGAGGGATTAGGCATTAAAATAATTGTGTTCCGGCAATGTGCGATCAGGATGGAGCAGGAATGTATAGGGAGAGACCGGAGCTGCTCAGGAACACGTCTGTTCACATCCCGCGCTAGACCACGCCCCCCCTCCCCGTGCTTCCTAGTGTGAGTGTCGCTTATCGTCTGTTCCCTGTCATAGGGAACGGCAATCGGTGACATCACACGCTAAGCCACGCCCCCCACAGTCAGAAACACACATCAGGGCACACTTAACCCCTACAGCGCCCCCTCCTGATTAACCCCTTCACTGCCAGTGTCATTTTTACAGTAACCAGTGCATTTTTATAGCACTGTTCGCTGTAAAAATGACAATGGTCCCAAAATAGTGTCAAAAGTGTCCGATGTGTCCGCCATAATGTCACAGTCACGAAAAAAATCGCTGATCGCCGCCATTACTAGTAAAACATTTTTTTTATAAAAATGCCATGAAACTATCACCTATTTTGTAGACGCATTGCGATTTATTTTATTTTTTTTTAATCAAAAATATGTAGAAGAATACGTATCAGCCTAAACTGAGGGAATTTTTTTATTTTTTGGGGATATTTTATTATAGCAAAAAATATTGAATTTTTTTCAAAATTGTCGCTCTATTTTTGTTTATAGCGCAAAAACTAAAAACCACAAAGGTGATCAAATACCACCAAAAGAAAGCTCTATTTGTGGGAAAAAAAGGACGCCAATTTTGTTTGGGAGCCACGTCGCGCGACCGCGCAATTGTCAGTTAAAGCGACGCAGTGCCAAATCGCAAAAAGTGGCCAGGTCTTTAAGCTGCATAATGGTCCGGGTCTTAAGTGGTTAAGGGAGTGCGGCAGTGGGTGTGTTCTATGCCTGCATGCTTGTGCTAATAGATATCCCTTGTTTCCATCGCAAAAAGTAGGGAGGTATGATATGACAAGTATTTCCAAGGACAGGAGCAGATATAAAAGAGTTGTTTGTGGAAATATTTCAGAACTGTAGACAGAGCAGATCTCCGAAAGATCACAGCTGGGTCTGTCCCCATGCCAGTGGCTTAAAGCGGTAGTAAACCGCTGAAGAAAAAATAAATAAAAATAAAAAACCTGCAAGACAAAGGCATAATGTGTCTTCTTGAAATAAGTTGCGCAATAAAATTAAATTGAAGCAACAAAATTAATAATGTGCTGAAAGATAAATCAATAACATTCATATAGTCCATACATATAAAATGATGAATTCCAAAAAGAGACAGTCAGTGGTATTGGAAGTGCATCAAACACTGCTGCGCCAATCACCAGGGAGACTTCACAAATGTGTGTGTATATGTGTAAAATATATATATATATATATATATATATATATATATATATATATATATATATATATATATATATATATATATATAGTCCGTTTAAAAAGAAATCACAATCGGATATCAAAGTATTGAGTACTTAAAATTCTGTAATATTTAGAAGAAGACCAATATAATTGAATTCAGAAGTCCTTTTAAACAGGAATCAGTGACATCAAACGAAGAAACACCCAAGAATAGTGCTAACTATCAGACAGAAAAGGTATCCTCCACCTCCAAAAGAGCTGCCGCTTACCAGTAGGATAGATCCCAAAAAGAGGTCTATAATTTCAGATGGCTTATACCCCAGCCCGGGTCTCTGTATAGCTCAATCAGATATCCCCGCTCCTTGAATGGGTATGTCCTCAGTCTGTCTCACGGTATTATGATATGCTCATGGCAAGATGAAAAAGAAAAGCAAACATAGCGTAACCCAGCATAAAGATTTATTAAAACATTAAAAGAAATGCACTTGCAGTGTATGAAGATAAAAATCGCGTGTGAATAATGTGTAGCCGGCCGGCTCTCACAGCCCGTTCCTTCTGGGACCTTGCGTTATTGTTGTGGTGATGTCAGCACACCGCTCCTCCCTACGCCATTTCGTCACAAATTACGACGTCCAGGGGCACCTGGCATAATGCATCGCATACTAGCACATTATGAAATATTTACCTTAGAACGAAACTCCTGTAGCCCGAACCCAGTCAGCACTCAGGGGGCTGACATGTTGCCTCGACGTTTCTTCCGGGTTCGTGGGCTCTGGCGCTGTGAGTGGCCAGAGCCGCGATGAGTCCTCCGTTCCAGCAAGTTCCGGCACGATACGATGGACCTTCGCCGAGTATGCGCCGCTGACATCAGCAGCTGCATGCAGGGTGAATATCCCTACGGGAAAACTGCGAGGAGAGCTTTTGGTCAGGAATCCCAGCTGTGTGTATGCTCCCTCGCAGTTTTTCCGATGGGAAAACTGCCGGACAAAAAGAGAACCTGCTCTCCTTTTTTTTCCCGCCGGCTGACTTTTTCCCGGCAGTTTTTGGCAGTTTTCCTATGGGGAAAAACTGTGATGGAGCATACACACGGTCGGGATTCCCGACCAAAGCTCTCATTGGAGTTTTCCCGACGGGAAAACCGGCCGTGTGTACGGGGGAAAAGTTACCGAACAGGTTCTCGGCTTTCCCCTCGAGTTTTCCGACTGAACTTTTCCCTTCGGAAATCCCACACGTGTGTACTAGGCATAAGCCTAGGGACTGGAGAAAGGATCAATAAACTACGAGTGCAGTAATGGTGTCCATTGAGATCTATGAGTCTCTCTACCAATGGGACTCATCGCCTGTTAATTCACAGATCCTGTTGCCGCGTACACACGATCATTATTCACGGCGGTTAAAAAACCGCCGTGAATAATGACAGGAAAAACGAGGGAACCGCTTGGTTCCCTACACACGGTCGTTTTTCCCGTCATTTTTTCTCTTGTGGGCTCCGCGGCAGTGTCTCCCTATGGGAAAACTGCCGCGGAAAAAAATGCTGGAAAAAACTATGAGAAAATTTAGAACATGTTCTAATTTTTCTCGTCGTTTTTTATGCCGTTTTTCTCAACGAGAAAAACGACATAAAGCCCACAGACGATCGTTTTTCTCGGCGAAAAAAAAAATGCCGTTTTTCTCGTCGAGAAAAGCGGTCGTGTGTACGCGGCATGAGAATGAATGATGTGACAGAGCCACATAAAACCATGCCAAATGAAAAAATACACAGGATACTCCAGAGAGGAGAATCCCCAAGTTAGTAATAGGGGATGGTGTGGGGATGCAGAATGTACCCATGTTTCATGTTACAATCTGAATAGAATTATAACATGAAGGATGGTCAGAAAGGTAGGCTTAAGCCCCATACACACGGTCGGACTTCCATCTGACTTTTCCGTGTTTTTTTGTCCGAACGGAGTTGGTCGGGAACACCCATAGCATACACACGCTCTGACTTTTCTGCAAACTTTCCCAAAACTTTTTGCAACATCACGTGGTTTTTCTGCTCTTTTCTGCTCTTTACCGCCACTCTTTGGTCAACTTCTGCTATTGTTGGTTGATTTTAACATTAGTTGTTTTGTCCATCGGACAAAAGTCCGATGGTTTTCTGTACACACGGTCGGACTTTGCTTCATCGGACTTTTGTTGGGAAAAAGTTTGTCCGTTTTGCAGACCCAACTTTTGTCCGATGAAAACAAGAAAAAAGCAAAAAAAGTTTGTCCGATGGAGCGTACACACGGTCGGGTTGTTGGTCCAACTTGCTCAACATGAAGTTTGTTGGCCAAAAGTCCGACCGTGTGTACGGGGCTTTAGCCTTTTAACTTCCCATACATGGTACAATCATTATACAATCTCCTTTAAAATTACCAAAACTAAAAAGTTAAGTGTACAGAGGGAACAATCTCTCTGTATCTAATCCCTGGGCTGCACATATACAAGGGGTGTGTATACACATGGCTGTGGGAATTGCAGGGAATGCCTTGGCCACTTATAATTTCTAGTCCACAGTAACAGCTTCCTGGTGGAATAGCTCAGGTGGGTTCAAACTAGGATTAGAACATGCCTGAGCTCATCCCTGGTGGTGTTCTCACCTGGAGCTTCCTTGCAATATGACAGCATGGAGTGCCTTGACCACTTATGATTGGTGGTCCACAGTAACCACTTAAAGTGGTTGTAAACCCACTTTTTAAACAAAGCCCTACAGGTAAGCCTAGATTAAGGCTTACCTGTAGGTGCATGAAATATCTCCTTAACCTACACGGTTAAGGAGATATTTGTATGTAAATGCGGCGTCGCTGACGTCACCCCATTCACAAATTCGGCTAGGTCGCAACATTCGACGACGTAGCCGAATTCGACAGCTCACGCGCGCATGCGCGGAGTCACGTCTTCGCCGCTCCGGCCAATCACAGCGCCGGAGCGGCGCTGGATTGGCTGCAGCAGCGATACCCGGAAGTAACATTCCGGCTATCGCCGCAGCGATGGATGCGGCTAGAGGAGGGACACGGACGACTTCGGGGGCCCCGATCGAAGGTAAGTGGTACATAATGAGCTAGTATGCTAGTCATACTAGCTCATTATAGCTTTGTCTTGCAGGTTAGTAAAAAAAAAAAAAAAAAAGATAAAGGGTTTACAACCACTTTAAAGCGGAGCTCCAGTCGTTTTTGTGTTTATTTAAAGTTATCAGCTACAAAAAGTGTAGCTGCTGATGCTGACTTTTAATAAACACACTCACCTGTCCCAGGATCCAGCGATGTGGTCACCTGAACCAGCGCTTCTCTGCCTCTCCTCTCCCCAGCATTTCAACTGTGGGCACTTATCTTGCGACCTCACAGCCAGATAAATGCTGCGCCTGCTGAAGAGTCGGGCAGTTTTTTTGGGACCTGTGACTTGTCCCAGAAGACTGCAGGGAGGGAGGGGGAGAGGAGAACTAGGCGATCTGAGCAGAAGTGGGAGCGGGTACCTGTCAAAACTAGGTTCCTGCCCCCCCCCCAAAAAAAAAATGACATGCCAAATGTGGCAGGGGAGGGGGGGAGAAGTGCTTAAAGTGGATATAAACCCACTCTCATAATTTATAAATTACTTCCATAGTGGTTATCTATAAGGATATAACTGCCTCCTGCATGTATCTTTGCCTGTCAAATATCTCCCGTTTAGCCGTTTGGAGCCCTACAATTCTCCGGATTCTGTGGGCAGGTCTGTTGCCCAGAGCTCGTGGGTGGAGTCATGATGTCAGTAAACTCCCTGCCCACCTCTACACTCCCCTTGAGAACTGTTTAATTGACAATTCTGCTCACTTTGGAGAGAGTTTCTGTACCTGTACATGATTTTGTGCACTGGGTCTGGGGCACACACCACTGGCGACCCGCTCCCGCTGTAATTGGAGCCAATCAGCGGGTCCTCGTAATCGTTCTCAGGATGTAAACAAGGAAGATCGCCGTTCTGTGAGAGGGGAAGATGGAGATCTTGTGTTTCTGCGAAGCAGGAACACGGATCTCTGTCTTCCCCAGGGTGGATAAATATCAATGATTTAAAAAAGGAAAAAAAAATCAATCAATCCGATTTATTTATTTTATTTTTTATTTTTTTTTATCAAATTTATTTTAATAAAATGTTTTTCTAAAGATAGTTTTTGATTTAAGATGCCACTTAAGGATCACCTTATGTACATATACGTCGGCACTTTAAAGATGGATATCTCGGTAACAGCAGCAGCTGCTGCCACAACCGAGATATCCATCTTTTCTGTGAGCGGTCCTGTAAACGATAATGGTGGTCTCTGCGGCGGATTCGCCGCAAAATCACCGTTATCGGCGGCAGGAGAGGGCCCCTCCCGCCGCTCTCCTGCGCCCTCCGGAGCCGTCGGTAGTGGCGGAGGCGATCGGGTCCTTGTCCCTCTGTGGTATGGACACGAGTGAGGGGAAGATGGCCCCCACCCATCTCCATACCATAGCAGGGCGGAAGCGACGTCAAAACATCAGCTCTGCCCATACAACTTAAAGGGACATTTTTTGTTGTCATTTTTTCAAATGACAATTTTTTTTTTTTTTTAATTGCATTTTAGTCTAAATATGAGATCTGAGGTCTTTTTGACCCCAGATCTCATATTTAAGAGAACCTGTCATGCTTTTTTCTATTACAAGGGATGTTTACATTCCTTCTAATAGGAATAAAAGTGACTCATTTATTTATTTTTTAAAAACAGTGTAAAAATAAATAAAATCAAGTAAAATAAATAAGAAAACAAAAAAAACATTTTTTAAAGCGCCCGTCCCGACGAGCTTGCGCGCAGAAGTGAACGCATACGTGAGTAGCGCCCGCATATGAAAACGGTTTTCAAACCACACAAGTGAGGTATCACCGCAATAGTTAGAGTGAGAGCAATAATTCTAGCCCTAGACCTCCTCTGTAACTCAAAAGATGCAACCTATAGAATTTTTTAAACGTCGCCTATGGAGATTTTTAAGGGTAAAATTTTGACGCCATTCCACGAGCGGGCGCAATATTGAAGCGTGACATGTTGGGTATCAATTTACTCGGCGTTGTATTATCTTTCACAATATAAAAAAAATTGGGCTAAATTTACTGTTGTCTTATTTTTAAATTAAAAAAAGTGAATTTTTTCCAAAAAAAGTGCGCTTGTAAGACCGCTGTGCAAATACGGTGTGACAAAAAGTATTGCAATGACCGCCATTTTATTCTCTAGGGTGTTAAAAAAAACAATATATTATGTTTGGGGGTTCTAAGTAATTTTCTAGCAAAAAAAAACTGTTTTAAACTTGTAAACACAGAGTCTGAAAAACAGGCAAGGTCCTTAAGTGTTTAATAATTGAGTTTATTCAGCATGAAATGGAGCTTAGTTATGTAGCATGAGGCTGTATATTCTGCAATATTTACATTTTTGGTAAACTAATTTAATGAATCCAAGCTCTGCAAGCTGAGATAACATGCACTGCATTGATGCACTCACACAGTAACCATGAGATAAAACAAAGTTCAGGAATATTCCTTTATCCCATTGTTTTGCAAATCTATGTACATTGCAAACTGTATGATTGAATCGGTTCTGATATCGCTGTTGTACTAACCTGACAGCTTATTATTCTAAATAGGAAACTTTCATTTTGTTTGGAAATACTAAAGATTCTAACTACTAGCAAGAATGAGTCCTTACATTTAAAGAGCACCTGTCCTTTCAGATCCCTCATCCACTCACCTGCTGCCGCCACGTCCCTCACCTTGTTGTGTCACTGCCGCATCACCAGCTGTCCCATTAAAGTGAATGAGACTGTCGGTGAGTCAACAGCGGGTCAGAGGAGGATCCACTGCGGGTCAGAGGTGACAGTTGCTCTTTCAAAATTATGATTTAAATCAAGTTGATTTAAGTCAAGCCTTTTTACTAGTGATTTAAATCGACTTGATTTAAATCAAATCCACCCTGGTCTTCCCCCATTTAAAGCACCTCCCACACTCCCTAGGAGCACATTCAATCGCCCCTGATGTTAACCCCTTCCCTGCCAGTGTCATTAGTACAGTGACAGAGCATATTTTTTTTTAGCACTGGTCCCCAAAAAGTGTCACTAAAGCCCTGTACACACGATCGGTTTAACCGATGAAAACCGTCCGATGGATTGTTTTCATCAGACAAACCGATCGTGAATGGGACCCATCGGTCTTTTTTCCATCGGTTTTAAAAAATAGAACATGTTTTACATTTTTCCGATGGATAAAAAAACGATCGAAAACTCAGATCATCTATGGGCAAGTCCATCGGATAAAAAACCCACGCATGTTCAGAATCAAGTCGACGCATGCTCAGAACCATTGAACTTCATTTTTCTCGGCTCATCGGAGTGTTTTACGTCACCGCGTTTGGAACGGTCGGTTTTTTGACTGATGGTGTGTAGGCAAGACTGATGGAAGTCAGCTTCATCGGATTTCCGATGGACAAAACCATCGGATTAGAATCCATAGGATATCCGATCGTGTGTACGAAGCTTTAGTGTCACATTTGTTTGCCACAATGTTGCAGTTCCAATAAAAATCACAACTCGCCGCCATTACTTGTAAAAAGCAATAAAAAAAAAAAACATTCTGTAAATATATCCCATAGTTTGGTTTACGCAAAAGTTATAGCATCTACAATCAATATATGCTTACTGGGATTTTTTTGGGTCAAAAACATGTAGCAGAATACATATTGGCCTAAATTGATGAATAATTTTTTTTTTTTTTATGTTTTATAGCATAAAGTATAATATATATATATATATACTTTATGCTATAAAACATAAAAACAACTACATTTATTCAATATATATATGTGTGTGTGTGTGTGTGTGTGTGTGTGTGTGTGTGTGTGTGTATATATATATATATATATATATAAAAATTTTATTTTTTTTAGAGCAAAAAATAAAAAAAGCAGAGGTGATCAAATACCACCAAAAGAAAGTTCTATTTGTGGGGAAAAACACAGCCTGTAAACACCCCTCCATGTTAGCCTATGTGTGCACACATAGGCATTTACAGGTGTTTAGAGGATAAAAAAAAACATTACTTGGGCTTGTCAGTAGAGGAGCGTTTAGGCAAAAAAAAAATGCCCAATGCTCCTAAACACGCCCAACACTAGGCGCGTTTAGCGTTTTGAGTGTTCATTAATTTCAATGGCTAGAATATGTCAATATTCTGGCTATTTAAATGAATGTCCAAACGCTTGATGCGCCTAAACATGTTTGCAAAATGTGGCTTTTCTCCTGCCAGGCATTCAGAAGATCTGCATAAAAAAGTGCTTTGTACACTGTAATGTTCAAGTAACAGTTACATGCGTACAGCAGTAATGCAGCTTGTTGGTTGCTAGGATGCAGGCAGCTATCGCTGCCTAGCAACCGCCTTTGCTAGGACGCAAGGGGCTATTTTGCCCTTCCCCTCCATTGGAGCAGGTGTCTTGTACTCCAATGGAGTATTTTTGCACTGCAAAACAATACAGTTCATATGCAGGACCTCAGATGCAGATTTTTTTATTTATTTTCATGGATCTGAGCACAGCTCAAGTTATAGTGAGCATTAGGCAGCTGTGTGTATGGACCCAGAGAAAACAATACAATTGTATTCAGATCCCGAAAACGTTTTCTGATAAAAATGCTGCGTGTTTTTGTGGCCACGTACAGGAGCCCTTCCCGTTCCGTCCCATGATTTGGCATAGCAATGTCTTATTGGCTCCACCGGTACATGTCACCAAACACTCTGTTAGGAAATTCCTGAATCTCAGTTGAAAAATCTACAGATAATTACACGGCAACAATTCAGCGTTCCTGTCATAACAAGCCATCAACGAGCTTTTCATGGATTAGCCGTCAATGTAATTCAGAGAGGGGTAGGTGTAGGAGTGGGATTGTTATTACACATCCTTTGATGTTCTGAAATCGGCTTCTATCTCTGATCTCGGTTGTGGACGGGTTGCTTTGTCGGGAATAAATATTGTTTGTTTTTAGGTGTGTCATCTGGTAGGTAAACGTCCATGTTTATTGATTCTTCTTATTTGTGTATAATACACTAAAATAAATATTTATCAAAGCAGGTTCTCAGCGTGAAATCCTAAATGATCTGCAACAGATATACTCCATGACATTCATTACTAATGTAGCAGAGCTGAGATCCGGCTCATGGAGCGAGTGTGTAAAGTGTGTGTACATGTATATAGAACCATACAGGAGAGAAGATAGCCTTGTGTGTCACCCTAAATATAAATGGGCTCACATATCCAGGGCCGGAACAAGGGGTGGGCAGGAGGGGCAGCTGCCCTGGGCACTGTGGTATCATTTGAGGGGGGGCGGGGCACCACAAGAAAATTGGCGGAGGGGATTTGTGTTAGAAGGGGGAATTTGGGGGGAGGCATAGGGTAAGTATTCTAGGAGGGGAAATTTGAGGGGAGATGCTAAGAGTGGGGATTTATGTAGGGAGGAGGGATAGGGGGGGTAAGGTTTGTGCTAGGAAGGGGGGATTTGGGTGGAATTTGTGCTGTGAGGGGGAGATTTGAAGTTGGGGGGAGAAGATGTGTACTAGGAGGGGAAATTGTAGAGGATTTGTGCTAGGAGTGAATTTTTTTGGGAGGGGGGGGGGCATTTGAGCTGGGGGATGAGGGGGCAAAGATTTATTCTGAGAGGGCGGATTTGTACTTGTGGGGGGAATTTATGCTTGGGGGTAAACATGCAGATTCGTTCTCAGTGTTTATGTGGGGGGATTTTTGCTGACACATAATGCTCATACATGTTGGGGGCGCAGTTTGGCATGTTCGGCCTGGGCTGTAGATGACCTTGTCCTGGCACTGCACATATTGCTAACTTTCTGAAATGATAAAGAGGGGTACTGTTTAGTACACAGTATGTGGACAAAGAACACGTCCCCGTCCTGATTACTCTCATCATAAGGCCTATTGCACACTGCTGCCTAAAAAATGCACCATTTGTAGGCATACAGGCATTTTTTATTTTTGTAAATGCAGACCAACAACTTTTAATGTTCCTTCTCCTCTCTTTTTTTTTTTTTTTTTTCTCATCTTTCCTTTTTTTTATTAGTAATTTTTTGGAGTTTTTCATAAGATCCCCCCCCCCCCCCCCCCCCCCATTTGCTGGACAGTACAGCAAACCTGGACCAGCCTCTCCCCTCGTGTTTTGGTGTTTCCAGTCATGCATAAAGTGCAGATCCTGCGTACTTGAGCACTTTTTTTGGACTATTTCGCACCCATATCCTACATGCAACTTTTACACTGGTGGTGGTTGTTGCACCGCTCATCTGACTTTGTACTGCCTTCGTAACTGTAGGCCTATCGGCCCATTCCCTTTTTTCTCCTTGTCTCTTATTGCCTCATTGGCTTTGATACCATTGTCTTTTGACGTTCGCTTGCAACTTTGCTTCTTTGAAAATTTCAATAAACCTTTTTGTAAAAGAAAAAAAATACAGAAATCTGTGTTGCCGGTCATTATTTTACGTATGTACGCACTTATAATGTCAATATGAATTACATTCTGAGAGCTTGAATTTTTTTTTTCCTGCTCGTTTGTGCATGAGTATAACTGGACACAACATAAATGCAAGGCCAGGAATACTGATACTCAAACATCTGTACAGTGTGCAAGTAACCTTAAAGCTGATCTTCAGTCTGCTTTTCAATTTGGATCTTTTTATAATGGTTTCCCCCTCCTAAAAAACCCTTAATACCTTTTTTTTTTTTTCCACTCTTCATCCTAAGGTATTCACCTAGACCAGGGATCTCCAAACTAAGGCCCTCCAGCTGTTACGAAACTACACGTCCCACATTCCCTCAAATTTCCCACTCGCCTACTCGCATTTTGCGAGTGGAAAATTAGGTCTGGCGAGGAGCTGGGCTGCCTGGGAGAGGAGGGGCGAGCACCGCCGGCGGGTGGGGTTGATCGGGAGACGTTCTCCCAGCGTGATGTGGAAGAGAGCATATAGGAAGAGGAAAGCCGCGGGATCGCAGAGCAGTAAAACACGCTGTAACAGCTGACATTGTCTCTGCTGTGCTTACTCTCACACAGCCCCACCTCCTTCTGACCCCGCGCTTGTAATAGACGGAAAGCGGGTCCAATGTTGGGATGTATTCTGTCTCGCAGGCGCGGGTCAGGAGGAGGCGGGGCTGTGTGAGAGTGATCAGAGCGGAGACAATGTCTGCTGTTACAGCGTGTTTTACTGCTCTGCGATCCCCCGGCTTTCCTCTTCCTATATACTCTCTTCCACAGAGGCGATCACGCTGGGAGAACGTGGCTCTAATCTTCCTCCAGTCAAGGCCTGGCAAGGCCCTGGCAAGCCCTGGCAAGGCTCCAATTTGGGGCACAGTGAAGCTGCAATTTGGGGCACAGTGAGGCTACAATTTGGGGCTCAATGACATTGCGGCTGCAATTTGGGGCACAGTGAGGCTGCAATGTGGGGCACAGGTCACGCTGAAATGGTGGGCAAAGGTCACGCTGCAATGATGGGCACAGGTGAGCCTGCATTGAGGGTAACTGATAAAGTTGTTGTTAATATTTATTTTTGTAATGTAATTCTGCATAAAACATTTAAGTGTCATTTCTTGAGTTAATTAATGAGGGCGTGATTAGGGGCGAGGCCGGGTAGGGGTTGGCTGGGGCAACTGGTGGCAAGTAACCCTTGAGGCCTGGCTAGTAGCTCAGGACTTAAAATTTTGAGTCCTGCCATAAGGCATTGTAAAACTCTGACATTCACAGACATGACTAGGCATGATGGGAATTGTAGTTCCTGAACAACTGGAGGGCCATCAGTTGGAGACCCGTGGCCGAGGAAAAATGACATATAATGAACTCCTGGGATAGTTTCATCACAGATTCGAGGAGTCTTTTGGCTTTTTTTCTTTATCATAAGGACAAAGCAGGGGGAGGGCTGGAGGCAGACTTGAGGGCGGAGAGCACCGGAGGAGGTTAGAGGCATGTGTCCCGTACTGCACATGAGTGGGTGTATAACCACACTGCACCACCTTCTATAACAAATTTTGCACATGTGCATGCGCGGTGCCAGCAGCTGCATTGTGCCTGCACAAGATTTGCCATTATAGAAGGCAGAGATGCAGCAGAAAGACCAGCAAATCAAAGGGTGCTGACCTCAGCTGGCCACAGTTAAAATGGCCACAGTGGTACAACACAGTAGTGAGTGCCCTTTCAGCCTACTTTTTGCATACGAAAAAGGCAGATTCTACTATTTTAAGGGGACAAATATCATAACTGATATTTTTCAATGCTGCTAGTAATTTTTCTGAAATGTATACAGTTTAACTGCAGTTCCCCTCTAAGATCTATGCTGCAGAAAATGATTGGCTAAACCACACAAGTGTGTTTTTTTTTTTTTTTTTTATCCTTTTGAATTGGCTTTTCAAATAAAAAAAACAGTAATATAGAGGCTGGATAAAAGAATGTAGTAGACATGTGCGCCGTCAATAAATTTGTTTCATTCCGTTCCATTTCATATTAGACGAAAATTCGTATTTCGCGTCCGAAATTCAATTTGGATTCGTCTCGTACGAAATACGAATTTTCATTAGATTTGTTAACCTTTCGTAACAATTACGAACATTCGTTATGATGAATTTAAAAAGCAAAAATACCTTTCTCAATATGGCAGTCATCGACTCAAGCTCATTATGAGAGGCTCCCATCATCCCTGACTTCCTGGGTTTTTAACTTCATCATTACGAAAAATCTTAATTATTATGACAATAATAAAACGATATTAACGAACATTCTTAGTTTGTCCAATTCAATTGCAACTAAGATTTGTTAATTTACACACTCACAAAAGTATTTTTCCTAACAAATTCATACAAGACCGTGTTGCAAAAATGAATACACCCCAATGAAAGTCTTAGGAGCAAAGCTAAGTTTTAGACAACAAAATTCGAATTAACAAGAATTCAACTACAAGTGAGTCTAATTCTTCATTAAACAGGTGTCCAGCAGACAGTTGATTATAAAAGGGCGTTGCGTAACAAAAAAAAAACCCTTCCCATGTCACAAGGCCTGAGAAAGAAAATAATTTTTTTATACAAGAAAGGTGAAGATCAGCAAAGCTTTACTTATCAGTCAGAATACTGTAGCAAAAGTGATACAAAAATTTAACAAAGTTAGAACTGCAACCATCTCGCAGAGATGTCCAGGCCATCCATGGAAGTTAGCACCTTGAGTGTCTTCTGATGAGAAGGGTTGAAGAAAATCGGCATGCAAGTCCACTGTAGTTGGCTAAAGAAGTAGAATCCAAACTGGGGAAATTGTTTCCCGTGATGCAATATGGAAAACACTGGAGAGGAATGGCATGCATGGGTGTTGTCCACGAAGGAAGCCTCTCCTAAAGCCTATGCACAAAAAAGCCCACCTAGAATTTGCTGAAAAAGAAGAAGACTACTGGGACTCTGTACTCTGGAGTGATGAGACCAAGATAAAAAAAATTTGGAACTGATGGCTTCACAACTGTATGGCGTCACAAACGTGAGGTGTACAAAGAAAAATGTATGGGGTCTACAGTGAAACATAGTTACATAGTAGGTGAGGTTGAAAAGACACAAGTTTAAGGTTAAACCTCTTTTCTTCTAATTTGTCTAAGTGGCCACATGTCTTGTTAAACTCCCTTCCATGAAAAAGTTTTATCCCTATTGTGGGATCACCAGTACAGTATTTTGTAAATTTAAATCATATCCCCTCTCCCCTCTCAAGCGTTCAGTGCTCACAACCTTTCCTCATAACTAATATCCTCCAGACCCTTTATTAGCTTTGTTGCCCTTCTTTGTACTCGCTCCATTTCCAGTACATCCTTCCTGAGGACTGGACAGCATACTCTAGGTGCGGCCGGACCAGAGTCTTGTAGAGCGGAGGAATTATTGTTTTATCTCTGGAGTTGATCCCCTTTTTAATGCATGCCAATATTCTGTTTGCTTTGTTAGCAGGCTCAGCAATGGCATGCAATGCCAAGCTGCTATCATCTACTAGGACCCCCAGGACCTTATCCATCCTTGATTCCCCCAGAGGTTCTCCCCCCCAGTGAGTAGATTGCATTCATATTATTGCCACCCAAATGCATTATTTTAATTTTTTTTACATTAAACCTCATTTGCCATATAGTTGTCCACCCCATTAATTTGTTCAGATCTTTTTGCAAGGTTTTCACATTCTGCAGAGAAGTTATTGCTCTGCTTAGCTTGGTGTCGTCCGCAAATACAGAGATTTAACTGTTTATCCCATCCTCCAGGTCGTTTTATGAGCAAATTAAATAGGATTGGTCCCAGCACAGAACCCTGGGGGACCCCACTACCCATCCCTGACCATTCCGAGTACTCCCCATTTATCACCACCCTCTGAACTCCCTTTTGTAGCCAGTTTTCAATCCATGTACTCGCCCTGTGGTCCACGCCAACGGACCTTATTTTGTACAGTAAACGTTTATGGGGAACTGTGTCAAATGCTTTTGCAAAATCCAGATACACCAGGTCTATGGGCCTTTTTTTATCTAAATGGCAACTCACCTCCTCATAGAAGGTTAATAGATGGGTTTGTCAAGAAGGATTCTTCATGAATATATGCTGATTACTGCTAATGATACCGTTCTCATTACTTAAATCTTGTATATAGTCCCTTATCATCCCCTCCAAGAGCTTGCATACTATTGATGTTAGGCTAACTGGTCTGTAATTCTGTAATGGTGGTGGCAGTGTCCTTCTGTGGGGCTGCCTGAGTGCTGCTGGTGTTGGGTAGCTGCATTTAATTGATAGTATCATGAATTCACTGATGTACTGCTCTATAATAAAAAGAGAAGATGCTACCATCACTCCGTGCCCTTGGTCGTTTTTCAACATGCCAATTATCCAAAATACACATCTACACATCTAAGGCCACTTTTACATTTCTGAAGAAGAACAGGGTGAAAGTGATTCAGTGGCCAAGTATGTCTCCTGATCTGAACCCAATCAAACGCCTATGGGGAATTCTGAAGAGACAAGTTGAGCATCACTCTCCATCCAGGCTCTAAAAGAGGTAGTTCTTGAAGAATGGAAAAAGATAGATATTGCAATATGTCACCAACTTGTTCATTCCATGCCTAGAAGACTTGGTGCTGTCCTTAAAAATCATGGAGGTCATACAAAATACTAGATGTAGTAGTTTTTGTTGTGGGGTGTAATAGATTCCTGCCTGTCTAACATCCACCCCGCTCTGCAGAGTGGGGTGGACGTTAGATGGAGGAATCTATTTCAGCACGGAAGAGATATTGTCAAGTGACCCATGGATAAGAATATTTTGTATTAATCATCTTTCAATAAAACTTTGATTGTGGAAAAAAAAAAAGAAGCCATACTGAGGCTTCGGGTAGCTTCACTCCTCAACCTATAAACATTGTAGACTACAACTTCTTTGTTGCATACAATTTCCTGTGATCACCCGACAAACAAAAAAACTTTCTCTATCGTTTCAATTATTTTACGATATGGGATGTTGTTGGTGGGCACCCATCGACACCACCGTTGGTAGTGCTTCATCTTTTTTGCATAGTAGAACATATTGCATGTAGACAAATTTATGACTGCAGATACTCTTGTCCAATACCCCTGACAAAGGTGCTTGAACCAGAAACGCGTCGGGTACCGGAGATATTACTTAAATACCGGAGAGTATTTTTATACTGCTTCATGCTTACTATGTAATCTGTCATGTTTTTTTGTCTATTTTTTTTTTCTTTTTTGATATGTCTTTTTAATGATCATCTCATGCTTGAATGATCGAACAATTTTATGTATAAACAAAAAATATATTTTCTAATTTACTCGTGTGGTTGTTGCCTATAAAGTCCCAATGAAGGGGGTCCTCCTTTTTTCTTTTTTTTTTCCTACACAATAGGGATGTGGCAACAACACACTGTTCTGACATGGTGAAATCCCATTTTGCTAAAAAAAAATATTCAGCGTTTTACTGTGTAGATAGTGTTTAAGCAGCCCTAAATAGGCATACAAAGATTTTCTAGAAGTAGGGTTACATAAATATCTGCAAGTCGAGAATAGCTACAGATTTGATAGATTTGTACTGTTACCATGTGTCTATTAATGTTATACTTTGTTTCTTTTTTTCCTGTTCTTGGAAAGTAATGAGAGATTCCTGTGTTTTCATCACCACCTAGTGGATAACTCTGAATTTTCCCCTTTCTTAAACTAGATGCATAAGGCCCCTTTCACACTGGGGCGTTTTTCATGCGGTTTAGCGCTAATAATAGCGCTATTATACCGCATGAAAAATTCCTGCCCTGTAGCCTTCAATGTGAAAGCCCGAAGGCTTTCACACTGAAGCGGTGCGCTAGCAGGACCGCTCCAAAAGTCCTGCTAGCCTCTTCTTTACAGCGGTAAAGGAGTGGTGTGTGCACCGCTCCTTTACCGCGGATGTCCATTGAAATCAATGGGACACCGCGGTATTAACCCTTTTTCGGCCGCTAGCGGGGGTTAAATTCACCCCCCTAGCGACCGCATACCGCGGTAAGAATGACGGTATAGCAGCGCTGCAAATCGCGCTGCTATACCGCCACCGCTCCTGCCCGCCCCAGTGTGAAAGGGGCCTAATAGCCCTATTTTATATATTCTGTGAATAACTATATGGTCCATGTAGTCAATCTTGTAAAACTATGGTGATGTGCTTACAGGTACTGTATAGGTTTTTTCCCCTGTATCAGTTATATTCGATATAGTTTTTATACTATTATCTTTTTGTCTAACCAGTTGTTTTCTATTTCAAGTATTTGCAAATCCTTTTTTTTTTACATATATAATAATATAACAAACATATCATACGTAGCTGCTCTGTGCATCTTGTCTGGGAAAGTTGCTGTGACAAGCTGGAGAACAGTTACCCTATGTTCTGTCTAATCTCATCCTCCACATTTTGAGTGCATTAGTAGCATCTGCCTTTCCCCATATATACAATATGTTTATTTTGAACTTTATCCATAACAACTTGATGAAAAATAATGTTCTTTAGCAAGGAACATACATTCTACATTAACCACTTGCCAACCATCTAACGTACATGGACTGTGGCAGGTCGGCTCTATTGCGTGAAATCACGTACCTGTACGTCATTTCGTGCAATAGCTACTAGGGGGCGCGTGTGTGCCGGCCAAGGATTGGACAGAGGGGGAGCCAATCGGACCCGATATCCGCCGGCCCTCCACGATCGTTCCCGAGAGACGCAGAATGGTGGTCTGCCTATGTAAACAAGGCAGATCACCAATTCTGACAGGAAAGAAGATAGACATCTTGTGTTCCTGCTAAGCAAGAACACGGATCTCTGTCTTTCCCCAGTCAGTCCAGCCCCCACACAGTTGGCAAGCACCCCCTAGTGACACATTTAACCCTTTTAATCACCCCTGATGTTAACCCCTTCCCTGCCAGTGTCATTAGTACAGTAACAGTGCATATTTTTAGCACTGATCATTGTAATAATGTTACTGGTCCCCAAAAAAGGTGTCAGGTATCCGATTTGTCTGCCGCAATCCGACTAAAAATTGCTGATTGCCGCCATTACTAGTAAAAAAAAAAAAAAAAAATGCCATAAAAATATCCCATAGTTTGTAGACGTAATAACTTTTGCGCAAACCAATCAATATCCGCTTATTGGGATTTTTTTTTACCAAAAATATGTAGAATACATATTGGCCTAAATTGATGAAGAAATTAGATATTTTTTATTTTTTTATTTATTGGATGTGTTTTATAGCAGAAAATAAAACAATTTTTTATTTTTTTCAAAACTGACTAATTTTAGCGGCGCTTTACCGCTGTAATAGCTGGGCTTAACCCCCGCTAGCGGCCGAATAAAGGGTTAAAAGCTCCCGCAAAGCGCCACTGCTGAAGCACTTTGCAGGCACTTTAGCAGCGGTGCCCATTGATCCCAATGGCAGGGGCGGTGTATACATCGCTCCCGCACCGCCCGAAACATGCTGCTTGCAGGATGTTTTCTAGCGTCCTGCAAGTGCACCGCTCCATGTGAAAGCACTCGGGCTCTCACACTGGGACTGCAGGGGAGGCATTTTTCTGGCACTTTACAGGTGCTATTTTTACCCCAAAAGCGCCTGAAAAATGCCCCAGTGTGAAAGGGGTCTTACTGTCATATTTGATTGTATCCTCAACCAAACTGTCAAACCATCAAATGGCTGCTGTCATAACTGATCACATGTGCTGCACCATGGAAGTTGCAGATTAAACAGAAGCAGCTTACTTAGCTGTAAAGGATAGGAGCATTTAATTTTCCTTCAAAGCTGTCAGCAGATCGGCCTCTACAAACTCGGCAGAGTTTTTTAGTTTTAAATAGTTATAATTGCAAAAGGGGCCAGCCTGAAGTAATCTAGCAGGACTAAATTTTCTGACTAAAGTTCGACTTTAACAATCTGGGCACAGGGATTAATCCACTTTTAGCCAAGATGTAAGAATAGTGAGATCCTCCAAAACTGACTGTATTGCTGTCTTTGTCCCAGGTGGGGAGTTTTCTCACCTCATTTATAATACAAAAATGTGTAGCGCTAAATAAAAAAATGGATACCTGCATACAAATTTGATAGTATGCAACCGTGATGTATGACCAAACTAGACAAAATTACATATACAAATCCAAATGAATACAAGTGATATGAGAAAAAAAGTTCAGTGTGGATGTTCTAGAGTGGTAATCTCACAATTGAAATGACACAAGTGGGATGAAAATTGACTGCCACCTCTGAATGATAAATTCAGTGATAAGTGACAAAAATAGTGAAAAAAGAAATAACAAAAATAAAAATTGTTCGGAATAAGTCACAATGTTGGTGATCCCAAAGAAAACTTGAGGGTGATCCCAAGGAAGGCTTGAGATAAACAAGTGCAAATGTGAAGTGACCGTCACCAAACAGTTGAAAGGAAGGCTTACCAGAAGATGTGGACCCTCAAGAACGTGTGTTCCAAGGGTCAACTAAGCATAGGTAAACCACCGTGATGAATGGGTCCTCAGCTGCAGTTCAAACAGGGCTTCCCGCACATCAATCCAATTTGGAAACAAAGAGGGAGTGGATTCCGATGGTAATGCTTACGGGTGAGACCCGATTAGGGCGAGTGGATGAAAGCAATCACGGTATAAAAATAGAAAAGAGAAGGGCACATAGCGTAATATGTTGACTTTAATGTAGGTAGAAACACTTACATTGAAAGGATAAATAGCGCTTGTCAAAGGATCAAATGGCAACAGTGGTCTCCCGACGCGTTTCGCAATAAATGGATCGTCTGGGAGTTTTCTCACCTCATTTATAGTCACCAGTGCAAGACGTAAGGGGAAAGTTCCCTAGAGCTCACCATACATGTCACAACCTGATTGTACAATCTTCCTTAGATCTACCAACACAATTGTAGTGTAATGATCGGTCTGATTGAATACAAACTGATTGGAAAGTTTAGGTAGATCCTTTTTTTATATTACATAGATTTTGTAGATCTAACATTGAATGTACAGAGATTGTATGGTCAGATTGTAACATGTTTGAGGGGATTTATGGGAATTTAGAAAAAAATTAAGACATTACCACAAATCTATGCAAAAAAAGCAATGTAGACTTAATGTGATGGTTCATGGGAATGCAACACAACAAAGAATAATATTTCAATCCTGAGATGGTGAAACAAGTCACTTGCAGCATACAGTATGTTTGGCATAATGTCCTCATTTACAGCACTGCTTTTTGTCATCTGTAGTTGTGTGCTAGATCTTATATACTAACCGTGTTCTCTAATCTATCATATTTTTTTTTTTTGTCCTTTCCAGGGACAAATCGTTTCAGTTTTGAGAATTACTTAACCGGGTTTAAGGACTATACAAGACCTCTTCTGTTTGGTCCGTCTGCATCATCCACAATCTACGTAACATTTCTGAGCACACTATACATATCTTATACTTTTCTACTGAATTTTCTGGTATACTGGCCATATAGGAGTGCCAAATCTCACCGAATTTCTACGTTGTCTAATTTGCAACTTTTATTTTCTCACAATGCGTGCCTTCATACAATTCACAAAAAGACACCCCTGGGTGACCAATGTGACAATTTACGGCTCTCTCTTTGCATCAGCTGATGCTGTCCAACAGAAACTCACTAAAGGTCCCAATGAAAAAATCGATTTTAAACAAACTGCTAAGGTTGGAATTGTGGGATTCTGCTTCCATGCCAATTTTAACTTTTTTTGGCTAAGATTTATCGAAAGAACATTTCCAGGATCCGCAGTTAAGAACGTCATAAGGAAGGTAGCCTGCGATCAGCTTCTGGCAGCTCCGGTCACAATCAGTGCTTTCTATACAGGTAAGTTCACTACTACAGAAGTGTGGGCACCATTTATCATGTGTAACGATGCTCCACAGTCATAACTCCTAAATCACCAAAAACGAATTAAAGCTGAACCTTGGCAAAAAAATTTTTTGGGACATTTGCACTGTAAAAATAAATCCACACTAATGAAGTGTGTCCAAAGTGTCTAGGCTGCATCATTATGTACAACTCTGACATTCATGCACCCCAGTGCTATCAAGATGCTGAGAGTTACAGCTGGAGTACTCAGATCAAAGCGGGTTGCTTGTATTCCAGCTCCTCCATTTAGTAAACATCTTGTATTCTTGTGATAGGAGGGGGGGGGGTGGTTGAACGTTGCAATCTCCCCTCCAATCACAGAGTGCCTTGCATTCATTGAAAAAAATAAAACAAGATGTTTACTAAATGGAGGAGCTGGAGTGCAAATGATCTGAGTACTCCAGCCAGAAATTCAAGGCTACATTCACACGGGATGCTGGGGCAGCCAGCAGATCTAAATGCTGCATGCACACAGTGTGTGTGAATAGTAGTAGCTGTCAGATTTGTACTCTTTATAAATCAATGATTGGCTTCGCCAACGCTGTTTGCATGTAACCACTCATCTGAGTGAGTAAATGTGAATAATTCCTATAACCAACTCTTGACACACAGTGTGTGTCCAAGGACAGCGTTTCTGCCAAGGTTCTGTCCGCACAGAAACTGGCTACCACAAATTGACCAGTGCAGCATTTAGCCACCTCCTGAAAGCGGTAAACCAACCACCCCCCTTTCCAGTGTGAATGTAGCCTAACTGGCAGTACTGGATATTTATCCCTGACTGCACTGTACGGAGGTGAGTTAGTCACGGCTGTACATAACGCTGCAGTCTAGACACATGGAACACGCTTCATTAGTGTGGAAATATTTTTACAGTGCACATGTCCAAAAAAATGTTTTTGGCCAGAGTTCAGCTTTATTATAATTATTATACAGGATTTCTATAGAGCCGACAGTTTACGCAGCTCTTTACAACATGAGGGCAGACGGTACAATTACAATACAATTTAATAAAGTAGGAAACCAGAGGGCCCTGCTCGTTAGAGCTTATAATCTAGAAGTGAGGGTCAAGAGATACAAGAGGTAATAACTGTGGAGGATGGACTGCTGGAGAAAATACATGTGCAGTTATTAGGTGGGGACCAGATGGGCTTCTCTGAAGAGATGAGTTTTCAGGGATCATCTGAAAGTATACAAAGTAGGAGATAGTCTGACAGATTTGGGTAGGGAGCTCCAAAGGATGGGACAGGCTCTGGAGAAGTCCTGGAGGCGAGCGTGGGATAAGGTGACAAGAGAGCTAGAAAACAGGAAGTCTTTGGAGGAATAAAGAGAACGATTTGGTTGGTATTTTGAGACTAGGTTACTGGTGTAGCTGGGAGCCGAGTTGTGGATGGCTTTGTAAGTTATTGTTAGTATCTTGAATTTTATTTGGGTGAGTGGAAGCCAAAGGAGGGATTGGCAGAGAGGAGTGGCAGACGCTAAGTGGTTTGTCAGGTGGATGAGCCTCGCAGCAGCATTCATGATGGACTGAAGGGTGGATAACCTATTTAAAGGTTAGCCGGTGGGGAGGGAGTTGCAGTAGTCGAGGCGAGAGATGATCAGGGAGTGAATTGGAAGCTTTTTTGTGTCATTGGTTAGGAAGGGGCGTATCTTGGAGATGTTGTGGTGGTTGAGGCAGAAAGCTATGGACAGTGATTGGATGTGGGGCTGAAAAGAGGGTTCAGAGTCTAGGACTACACCTAGGACCTTGGCATTGGGGGATGGGTTGATAGGTGAGCCATTGATTTTGACAGAGAAATCATTGGAAGAGGCACGAGGGGGAGGAAATATTATGAGCTTGGTTTTGGACAAGTTGAGTTTGAGGAAATGGTGTGACATTCAAACAGATATGTTTGTTAATAAGTTGGTGATGCATGAGGAGACTGATGGAGTGAGCTGAGGAGTAGGGAGATAGATTTGGGCGTCATCGGTGTAGAAGTGGTATTGAAAACCATGGGAGGCAATCAACTGACCCAGGAAGGAGGTGTAGATTGAGAATACGTGAGGTCCAAGAATGGAACCTTGGGGGACCACGACAGAGAAAGGGAGAGGTGCAGTGGGATAGGTAGGATGAGAACCAGCAAAGAGCACAGTTACAAAGACCAAAGGAGTGAAGATTTTTGAGGAGGGGGGGTGGTCCACTGTGTCAAAGGCAGAAGAGAGGTCCAGGAGTAGGAGTACAGAATAGTGTCTGTTGATTTTAGTTGTAGCTTTAGGCCTTATTTACATGGGTGCTGAGGCCCATACACTGTGACTTGGCCGTTTCTTTATGGGGAAGGAGCCACCAGGTGCTGCATATCAACAGCAACAGTATACTGTCAAATCTTCCTTGTGATATATACAAAATCATTAGGAAATTTACCAAACCAGAAGGTAAGGCCCACAGTGTATATAATCTGGGAAGATGCTTTGCAAATGGCTACCATGACAGCAGCATATGCGCTCAAGTATGAATGGAAATCCCACAGGAATCGGTGACGTTACTCACTTCTTCCAATGGCACCTCCTGATGCACTCCATCTAACAATAAATAAATCTCATTGCCCATTTCAGCTGAGATTCTGGCACTGAAGTCACAATCCCAGGTCGGCAGCGACTTTCCATGTGAGTTAACTGGATTCAGTGTTCTGGATTTTATGCTGTTATATTTGTTTGGTAATCAACCTAGTACACTACTGGAAACTGCTCTGGGCTCGTGGAGAACTTTATTTATTCCTAGCTGGGGAACATCAGGAGGTGACATTGGAAGTGAGTTACTGCACTGATTCTTGTGGGATTTCCATTCATACTTGGGCGCATTTGCTGCTGTAATGGTAGCCATTTGCGAAGCACCTGCACGATTACTGACGTTGCTGGTTCAAGTGCGTTTTCACGGATTATATACACTGGGACTTTCTGGTATGGTAAACTTCCTAATGATTTTGTATATATCACGAGGAAGATTTGATAGGATGCTGTTGATATGCAGCACCTGGTGGCTCCTTCCACATAAAGAAACGGCCGAGTCACAGTGTATGGGTGTCAGCACCCATGTAAATGAGGCCTAAAGCTAGGACCAAAGTAAAATATAGAACTTTTGTAGGTCATTTTTTTTTATTATTTTGTGTAGATTGAACATGTCATAAATAATGTGCTTAAAGCGGAGTTCCACCCACTTTTCTATCTCCAGGTCATCCGCTTCAGACCTGACCATACTTACTGCAATGGGCAATTTTTATTATTTATTTTTTTTCCCTGTGCTTACCTTTGTTTACAAGGCATTCTTTAGCACTTCCTGTCTCTCCCCTCCGTGGCGATGTACACAATATCCTGCTGCACACTGGCTCCTAGGAGATGTGTGTCATAATTCCCAGGAGTCAGTGGGCATCGCGACATCCCAAAGACGTTTCATGAGCCGCGGGGCATGAGATCAGGCGGTGCATGCTGGTTAGTCAGCAGCACCGTATCCCATGGGCTTCGCATGCCTACAAGCAGGATGGAACCGTGCAACACAAAGAAAACTAAGGTTAGTTTTAGAAAAAAAAATAAGAAATATAGCTGTGGTATTACGAACAATAGTGATTGCAACACTAGATTAAGATCATCATAAGAGATGGCTTTGGAAGAAAAAAAATTAAATATGTCGGTGCAACTCCGCTTTAAAGTTGGCGTTTATTCAGTTTGTCATAATGCTTGATTATTAAGACTTATTTCTTTTAGGTTTAAGTCTTCTGGATGGAGAGGAGGATATCTTTAAAAACCTAAAAGAGAAATTTTGGCCAACATACAAGGTAATACATACATGTGTTGTCTTCTACATGCTACATTTGTCAATGGTTATGGCTTTAAAAATACAAAGTGGGTGAGCAAATCTCAATACCCTGTACACACGATCGTTTTTTCCGATGAAAAAAGTCTGATGGAAAAAAAAAGTCAGATGGACCGAAAACCGATCGTGTGTGGGCCCCATCGGACTTTTTTTCCATCGGTGTCAAAAAAATAGAACATGTTTTACATTTTTCCGATGGAAAAAAAAACGATAGGAAATTCCGATCGTCTGTGTGGAACTCCAACGGAGAAAAAACCCACGCATGCTCAGAATCAAGTCGACGCATGCTCAGAAGCATTGAACTTAATTTTTCTCGGCTCGTCTGAGTGTTTTACGTCACCACGTTTGGGACGGTCGGAATTTTGTCTGATGGTGTGTATGCAAGACTGATGGAAGTCAGCTTCATCGGAATTCCGACGGAAAATTCCATCGGATTTTATTCCATCGGAAATCCGATCGTGTGTACAGGGCACAACAGGAAATCGATGAGACAGGGACTAAAGTATTGTGGTCACATTCTACTAGGACAACAAACATCAAATGCATTTTATATCCTGCAGAATTGAGTGACTGTTGGGGCATCTGTGGGGTACCCTTGACCCTAGTAAAGTTCCAGCTACACTTGTGAGAAAGCCTTGCTCTCTTGTAAAAAAAAAAGGTAGTACTGCTTAGATTCTCAACTGACTTCAGGTGCTCACTTATCTTGAGATCATTCATAGTTAGTCAGGTTGAAAAAAGACACAAGTCCATCTAGTTCAACCAAAAAAATAATAATACAATCCCATATACACAAACCTATACCTACAGTTGATCCAGGGGAAGGCAAAAAACCCCAGCAAAGCATGCTCCAGTTTGCTACTGCAGGGGGAAAAAATTCCTTCCTGATTCCCAGAGAGGCAAATGGATTTTCCCTTGATTAACTTTACCTATAAATGTTAGTACCCAGTTATATTCCTGACCATAATCTGTTTATTAACATTCCTCCGCCTTGTGCTGGGGAAAAGTCTCACTCCATTGAGAGCCAGCAGCTGACACTTTGTGTGGCTGCTGGCTTCCAATCCTTGCTTTCACTGAGAGCTTGAGTCCACACTCACAACCAATCAGAATGGTTACTGATCATGATATCACTATGTAAGCTATGACATAGTGGTCAAATGCAGACGGAGGCTTCTATTTACTTTTCAGTGAAGCCTTCAAAATTTCAAATGAACACTGACACCTTAAGGCCCCTTTCACACAATCGGAGTCCACCTGCTCAGCAGGGGATTTCTCCACTGATTCCCCCCCTGAGCAGGCCGATGACCGGTCCCTGTCTGCTCCGCTGATGCAGAGCGGACACAGGCACAGCCTGCTACCCTCTATGGGCTGTCCGATGGAAATGAACCACCTGTCTGTTTCCATCAGACTGCCATCCAATCCAGTCCACCAGAGAGATGGGGAATGTCTGTTTTTAGCTGACAGGATCAGATCGGATGTCAGCAGGTGTCAACGGACACATCACAGCGCACATGTCAATTGACACATGTGCGTTAACATCCGCGGCTCCATAAAGAGCAATGGATGGTCTGATCGGGTCTGCCTAAAAAAACTGACAGACGGACCTGATCAGTCCATCTGTGTGAAAGGGGCCTAAAGAAGTAATAAAGTCACATTCATTAATACATTAGGTATTAAGAAAAATAATTAATCACTGACTTAAATGCTAGTATTGTTAAATATTTTTTCTTACTTTGAAAATGTGTGCATACCCTCAGGCCATCCCTGTAGCTGCAGCTGCTTTTTTTTTTTTTTTTGTATTTCCAGCAAGTGAGTATTACATGAGTTTTCTGCTGATTGTAAAAGTGAAAGGACACATCCCCGGGCACGCTTTAAATGTTTCAGGGAAGGAGATGAGTGCTGTAGACATGAGCTATACAGTCTGCCCACCAGTTGCTTGATTTAAGCGGAATTCCACCCAAAAGGGAAATTCCACTTAAAGTCCCTGTCCCCTGCCACATTTGGCATGTCATATATCATTTTATTTTTTTAGGGGAGCGGTACCTAGTTTTGACAGGTATCCACTACCTAGGCCAGGGGTAGGCAACCTGGGGCCCTCCAGCTGTTGCAGAACTACAAGTCCCATCATGCCTCTGGGAGTAATTGTAACTGCCAGCCTTGCACTGCCTCATGGGAAATGTAGTTCCACAACAGCTGGAGGGCCCCAGGTTGCCTACCCCTGACCTAGGCGATTCAAGTGGAAGTTCTCCTCTCCCCCCCCCCCCCCTCCGCCGTCCTCGGGGTCGTGTTCTTTCACTTGGGCTCATCACTTACGGTACACTTACAATCTCTGCTCTCAGCGCATCCAAAAGGAGTGGCTACAATAGAAAACATTGAGGGAGCAGAATGCATTTGTGACCCAGGCATAAAGGAAATTACTGCAGATGAGGGTCACTGGAAGGTTTCCAAAAGTACATATTTTAATGTTAATTTTTAGGAAACCACTGAGAATTGAAGCTAGAAGTAAAAATATGTAATTTTGGTTTTTCGACATTCGTTATGCTTTAAATAGTAATCCATTATAGAAAAAAAATAGACCATTTTTCAATATATTAAAAGTGGATTTATTAAAAGTGTGTTTTTTTTAATATATGTACAAAGTAAATGGAAGTGTTGTACTGTATTTTATTTTCTGTACCCCCTTTGAAATATAAATATAAATAAAGAATATATAAAAAAAAAACAAAAAAAAAAAAACAGTGTAACAAAAGTGTTACATGTACAAATATTAGATACACAGAACAGTCACAATTTATTGCAACGGTAATTGATGCATGCTGACTGTAGCTAAATATGACCTGAGTATCTAGGAATCCGTGGGATCTGGTCCCTAAAGGGTTAACCAACAATGAATACAGTATACTCGGTCTTAGTGGCCTTCTAACATCTACCTGCTATGACAAGATTAAAGTCACATAAATGCTGGTTCTGCCTAGTGTGCCTAGATTGTGCTCCATAGACAATGAAGTTGAAAGAAAGAAATATGTACTGTAATTGTCACACAGGAAATTGTTAACAGGAAATGTTTGTTTTTCTCCCCTTTAGACGGGAGTATTTTGCTGGACCATCTTTCAGGTAAGATCTTAATTATCAGAAATAAATACACCCCCTCCACTTAAGACCTTGTAAGTGTGGAGCTTTGATCATGTGCACAATAGTGACGTATTTGAACTGAAGTACGAGGTGTGTCTAAAAAGTTTGGTGAATGGTATCCGCAAACAAGCAAAACAGACGATACAAAGAAATTACTTTTTTTGGCCTTCAAAATAATCGCCATCCTTCACAACACACTTTTGGCAACGTTCATAAACCTTCTGGAAACTGTGAGCAAAGGCCTCTTTAGGAATCGATGGCAGAACCGCTGTCGCAAGTTGTTGGATTGCTGCCACGTTCGCAAAACTTTTCCAGGGGACTCTTATTGGGTTGCGGGGAAAATGGTGCTGCTTGGATTCCGGATTGAACTGGTAGCACCAGGTCTCATCCCCTGTGACGATGGTTCACAGAAAGGATTGATCCTGGTCACACATGGTAATGAAATCTCCAGAGGTTTCCTTCCGTTTTGCTTTCTGTTCATCTGTCAGCTTGTGTGGCACAAACCGGGAACAGATCTTCTGCTTACCCAAATTTCCTGTGAACGATGGTGCGCACTGTGTCAGTCACTGATCTCGTGCCAGCATTTGTCACACCCGCTCGATCATGTCTGGGGTTCAGCTTGTCGACGACCAACCCGAACGTGGCTCATCCTCAGTCGTTTCCTTCCCGTTGCGAAAGCAGTTGAACCAGTCAAACACATTTTCTGCTCACAGCTTCCGTATTGTACATTTGCACTAACATTTCGTGTGCCTCTGACGCTGTTTTCCCCAATTTGTAGCAGAACTTCATGTAACTTGTTGCTCCATTGCACTGTGACCCTACCTCTCACACTGACTACATTTGACTGCGTGCAGCGGGTTTACCCTGATGATCACGTGTATTGCACACTAGGTGGCGTTTCTTTACGTGTCTCTGGTTATGTGCACCTGGCCCATGTTGCCTTTTGAGATATCAGACCAAACACCAAACTGTTTAGACGCACCTCATATAACTCATTGTACATGGGGGGCTTTGTGTCCTCCTATCTGGGGGTAGAGATATCACATCCTGCACAATGCATACATGTAGAGATTTCTAGATGTTTTTGTGATCAAAGAGGATTAAATCACTGGCCCAGTACACCCCAAGTACTGGGTACATGTGCGCCCCTCTACACCCTACAGCTCCACAAGTGACCCAATGTGCCTAATACTTAATTATATGGCAATTATTTGATTAAAAGTTTGTAAATTGTATAAAACAATGCATGCAAATATCTTGTTTAAATGTAAAATGTTAAGTCCAGCCTAACGCTAAAATCACTATATCTATAGACACCCACAATCTAACACTAACCTATCTAACCCTGTAAAGAAGAAATCGGTATAATATACCTTTTCTGAAGCTGTTCCGGTCTGATCCCACGCTGAGCTGTAAGCTGCAGCTTTGCTGTGGAGGTGGGTGCAGAGGAGGCAGTGACAATGGAAGCCCCATAGTAACTCTATGGGTGAAGTCACTTCCCATTAATTTTACAGCCGTTGTCAGCTGTGTCCTCTACAGAGCTTCCGCCGCTGGCGATCGGATCGGAGCCGATTCAAAAAAGGTATGTATACTGATTTCTTTTTTACAGGGCTAGATAGTTTAGTGTTAGATCGTAGATGTAGAGATTTTAGCATTATGCTGGACTTCCACTTTAACCTTTTTATTTAAAAAAAAGTTTGGCTGTTCTCTCACCTATACTTAAACTATGCCTTGTAAATTAAGGCCAAAGTAGTTTGAAAGATACCTTTTGTGATTTTTTTTTTTTTTGTCATACTTGCGTGTAAAATGCTTTTCTTTGAGTACGTCATGGGACACAGAGTCAGGCTAATATTCATTACCTGCTGGGTTATACATCATCATCAGGTGAATGGACACTGGTAGACAAAAGGTCTTTAGACAGGAAGTGATCCCCTATATAACCCCTCCCATACAGGAAGCACATCAGTTTTGTAGCAAGCCCTGAATCCTCAAACAAGAGGGGAGGGACCTCTGTGTCCCATGATGTACTCAAAGAAAAGGATTTTACCGGGAAGTAGGACGTAAAAATCCTATTTTCTTTTTTTATACATCATGGGACACAGAGTCAGGCTAATATTCATTACCTGCTGGGATGTCCCAGAGCAATAGCCTTGAGGGGAGGGAGACACCCTGCCAAACAATAGCCATCAGAACTTTATACGACAGCCCGCAGTACACTGCGGTCGAAAGCCGAATCCTCGGCTGCTCGAACATCCACTTGATAAAATTTTGTGAACGTATGCACTGAAGACCAGGTAGTGGCCTTACAAATCTGAGCCACAGCTACCTGATTGCAAAAAGCCCATGAGGTTCCTACACCCCTGGTAGAATGAGCTCTCGCCCTAAAGGGAGGAGCTTTACGTTTCAGACCATAGGCCTGAATGACCAATTGATGAACCCCATTGGCAATGGAAGCTTCTTGCCCCTTCTTGGGGCTTTTGGGTAAAACAAAAAAAAAAGTCTGAAGCCTCGTACATACGCATGGTTTTCTCGGCAAGAAAGCTGCTGGGAGAGCTTTTTGCTGTGAAAACCGTGCATGTGTATGCTTTCTCAGCGAGAAAACTGCCGGGAATCCCGACGAGAAAAAAAGAGAACCTGCTCTCTATTTTCTCGTCGGGATTTTCGGCAGAGTGTTTCCTGCCGAGAAAACTGTGAGTGTGTATGCTTACCTGTCCCCAGGTAAACCTGCGCATGCTGAAAAGACTTTGACGCATGCACGGTAGCATACAAGGGTAGTGTAGGGTGTAGCAAGATGGTGGCGACGGCATCAAATGTGACGAGCGCAGGCTTGTCATAGTCGATGACGTCACCGCGTTCTTGCCATTCAAAAGAACGGTGGTTCTGTGAAAACCTCTCTCGCAAGTCTAGAGAAATTTCCTTGATAGGTTCAAATGGTTGTTTCTGTAACACAGACAGCACCAAGTACAAGTCCCAAGGACACATTGCTTCCCCCCATTAGGTCACCTAACGTGTTGCCCCCTGCATAAAGGTTCGGACCAGTGAATGGGAGGTTTAAGGCCTTTGGAAGAATTCTGATAGGGTTGAAACTTGACCTCTGCTTGTACTCAAAGCCAAATTGATTTCCACAGCTGACTGTAGGAAAGAGAGAATTTTCCCAATCACGTATTTCCGAGGATGCTATTTTTTGGCTCCACACCAAGCAATATAAGTCTTCCAGACCTTATGATAGATCTTCCTAGTGACAGCTTTTCTAGCATTCACTAGGGTAGACACCACTGGTCCCGAGATGCCACGGTCCTTCAACACCCTGGCTTCAATAGCCATGCTGTAAAATTTAGAGACTGTAAATTGGGGTAGAAATATAGGACCTTTGAGACAGTAGATCGGGGCGCCAAGGAAGCGTCCATGGCCCGTCTATTGTCAGGCTCACAATCTCCGGGAACCAGGGCCTTCTGGGCCAGGCTGGTGCGACCATAATGAGTGGAACTCCCTCTCTCTGAATCCTGCACAACAAATGTGGAAGGAGAGGGACCGGAGGGAAAGCATAAACCAGGGAGTATTGGCTCCATGGAACTACCAGAGCATCTGCTCCGATTGCCAGAGGATCTCTTGTTCAGGACACAAACTGCTGTAGCTTGTTGTTGTTTAACCTGGATGCCAGTAGGTTGACCTCTGGCCATCCCCAACGTTGGCAAATTTCCTGGAACACCCCTGGGTGTAGGGACCATTCCCCCGAGCAGATCTGTTGGCGGCTAAGATAATCTGCCTTCCAGTTCTCTACTCCCGATAGAATCGGCACCTGTCCCTTTGCCCAGGCTAGTATGTGGTTCACCACCTTCAGAGCTGAACGACTCCTGGTACCGCCTTGGTGGTTTATATGGGCCACTGCAGTGGCACTGTCGAACTGAACCCTGATAGGGCAGTCCTGAAGCTCCACTGAGCGTAGGGCCAGTTGTACTGCCCGTAATTCCAGGACGTTGAGCTTTGAGCCCCTCTAGGGTCCCTCCCTAGCCTGAAAGACTGGCATCTGTAGTCAGTTCTCTTCAAGTTACCGGGAGAAGGGATTTTCCTTTTCGCAGGTTCTGATCCTGCAACCACCAGTTTAGGCTTAAACGTGCCCGAGGAGATAATCACATTAGATAATCCAGGGCTTGTCCTCTCCTGTTCCAAGCCAACAAGATGTCTTGTTGTAGAGGCCTGGAATGGGAATGGGACTGGGCATAGGGCACTGCCTCGAAAGGGGATACCACCCTCCCTAGAAGACTCATACAGAGCCGAATGGAGGGTTGGCTGGTGACCCTTATCTGACGCACCTGATTCTTCAAGGCACAGATCCCTGCGGGTGGCAAGAATACTCTTTCTTGGACCGTATCTAGGATCAGACCTAAATACTTTAGACCTTGAGCTGGTCTCAAGGTTAACCTTTCGGTATATATGATCCAGCCTAAGCTTTCCAAATACCACACTATACATGTTATGCTCTGTTCTAGAGCCTGTAGTGAATGATCTGTGAGCAGGAGGTCATCCAGATACCCGAGCACCAAGATCCCTTGGGCCCTTAAAAGACCCAGTACTGGTGCTAGGACATTTGTGAACACCTGGGGAGCTGTAGCAAGCCAGAAGGGTAGAGCCACAAACTGAAAATGACGTTTCTCTACTGCAAAGCACAGGAACCTCTGAGGCTGAAAGTTAGGTATGGGTAAATACGCGTCTTTTATATATCGATGGAGGCTAAAAAGTCTTCCTTGTGGAGGCTACAACTGAGTGGACAAACCCCATCTGAAAGGACTGGATTAGTAGATACTGGTTCAGGGATCTTAGGTCCAAAAATGGGCCCTGTGACCCTGTTTGGTTTTTAACCGTAAAACAGGTTCACTCCTTTGGATACAGGAACCTGTACAATCACTCCTTGATGTAGTGCCTGAAACAAGTCTCTTTTTGGAGGATCCGAGGGAACGCTGGATCTTAAAAACCTCTGTGGGGGAACCCTCCCGCAACTCCAGCTTGTAACCGTGGGATATAATTGAGGTGACCCACTCGTCCTGAATTATTGTTCTCCAAATGTCCGCAAAGTGCAGCAGCCTTCCTTCCATCCGATAGAGTGGGGGCGTCTCCTCAAAAGGAGGACTTGGTGCTGGATTTAGAAGAATTTTGGACCCAGGGCTTTTTCAGGCCCTGGCCTTGCTGCTTGCCCCTGGCTCTAGCGTCCTGTTGGCGGCGGAACTGCCTTGGCGCTGAGACATTTGAGGAAGCAGTCCCTGAGGTTTAAACGAGGGATGCCTGGTGCTTTTATTCACAGGAAGTAGAGAACTCTTTCCTCTGGAAATCCTTTTGGATATATTCGTCCAAATGATCACCAATAAATGTTCCCCCTTAAAGGGGAAACCTGACAATAACCTTTCATAAGGAAGCTTGGCTGACCAGTTCTTAAGCCACAAAGGTCTGTGCATATGTACAGACAAGAGAGCCAAATGAGAAACCTGCTGTATTGAATCCTTTTTAAGGCGTCAACAGCAAAACACAGCGCTCGAGGAATGTCTGTCTTACTTTCAGGCAGATCATCCTCCTGGTTAGGCCTATCAAGCCATCTGAACTGATCCTTTATGGACTGGCAAATACCAATTGCTGCAACAGCTGGCTGAATAGCTGAACTGGCCAAAGAAAAGAGAGCTTTTAATAATGACTCCAATTTCTTGTCAACAGGGTCTTTCAAGCCCTGTGCATTATCCACCGAACAAGTTAATTTCTTGTTTAAGGAAGAGACTGCTGCATCTACGGCTGGCATGCTCCAATTCTTAACGAACTTTTGATCCAATTCTTAACGAACTTTTGATATAAAAGGGAAAACCTCTTAAGAGGAACAAAATCCTGTCAGGATACTCCCAATCAGCATACACCGCCTGTTCCAGCAGGGGGTGTAGGCGGAAAGCCTGTGCAGCCTGAAGAGGGCTCAGGGATCCCAAGAGGACCAGGGGGGCTCAGTCACCTGCTTTTTTTAAAGGCAAAACTAACCATTTTGGTCAGGGTCAGGATGAAAGCCTCTGCAACTGAGAGGCAGACATCAACTGTATATCTTTTTGTCCAGATTGCTCAGAAGCAGACTCATCTGCCGGGCACTCCACTGAATCTGGAGCTTTTAGCTCTTCCTCATTCTCAACCCATTCCTGCTCCAAACTAGGAGGCTCCAGGGAGGGGAATCTGTCACGCTTTTTGCCACCCTGCGGGATGGAGGCAATCATGCCAGAAATTCTGTGCGCTAACCCGGCTAGAGGACAGTTCATCCTTAGTGATAAAGGGTGAAGCAGCAGCATTGACTGTAGGCACAATACCAGATAGGCGCAGCGGCTGAGATTGCCCAGAAGCCTCTGGTCCTTCAGGGGATACAACACTACAGATACGACCTAGGTTCATCAGGAACTACTAACGACATAGGTGTGCCTTTCCCTGTAGTGTTAGTCCCACTCATCTTTTTTGAAGACATTTAACAGTCACAAAAAGAGTACCTGGGTGTAGATTTAACACACCTCAGAAGGGAGACCCTTTTAATAGGGCTCACCAAGCCCCTATGCAACAATCCGGCTAAGCACCATAGCCTGCCAAGCAACACTTGGTGACTCACGTGACCCGGGTAAGGAGAAATGAACCGCTGCAAGTGCCTGTTCAGAGTCTGCTCTGTGTTGCACAGCTGTCTTCTGGAAGCACCGCATGCTTGACATATACAGCCTAAATAAGCTGGCTGTGCGCCGGAACGTTCTGTGCATGCGTGCGCATGTACATGTGTGGTCCCGGTGAATGGGCGTGGCTGTATTAACGTCTGACGCGAATCTTCGTGGGCCCAGATAAAGGCTACTGCGCCAGTGCGGCAAAGCAGTGTGTGCCATGGCTGCCAAACAACTGCTGTGCACAGCGGCACTTTTGCGAATGCACATGCGTCATGGCCGCCAAACAAACCGCAAAAGTGCTGCTGTGCACAGCAGTTAACGCACGTGCGCCCTGGAGAATCAAGGCGAAAATGGCTTACGTGCCCATCATACATGTAAAAAACAGCTAGACAGAAGCAAAAAAGGTACACTTTGCAAACACCCATAGCTAGCCCAAAACTCTCCCGTATGGTCACCGCACACAGGTGTCCAGCCTCTTGCTAGCTTGACTGATTGTTACAATCACTGGGACACCCCACACTAAGTAAATAAGGGGGTTTTACTTACCTTTCCAGGCGCAGGGCAGCTTAGAAACTAAGAGCCCAATCTTCACCCTTCATGGCGGATTCTTGTCACTTGGGACCTTCAAGGACTGGGTACCCTTGGACCTATACAGCACCCTGCAGGAAATGCCTTAGCGCTGTAGTGTCCAGGATTTCCACTTTGCAGGGTCAAGCGCAGGATCTTGAGTCTTCTTTGCGAGGCTCGGGTACCATTTATCTAAGCATATAGAGCCTGTGTCAAATGGATCCGATCGGTCAATCCCTTGATTCATTTAAAAACCGTTTGTGGGACTAGAGACCTGGAGCTCAGAAAGCTCAAACAACTGTGCCATCCACCTTGCAGACACTGGTAAAAAACTGATGCGCTTCCTGTATGGGAAGGGTTATATAGGGAATCGCTTCCTGTCTAAAGACCTTTTGGTCTACCAGTGTCCATTGACCTGATGATGAAGTATAACCCAGCAGGTAATAAATATTAGCCTCACTCTGTGTCCCATGATTTATGAAAAAGAAATACTGTACATGCTTACCTTGTGCTGTATTTTTATTTGCAGACCATAAATTTCAGCTTGATACCACCAATTGTCAGAACAGCCTACATTGGAGTTTGTGCATTTGTGTGGACCACATTTCTCTGTTATATCCGGAACAGAGACATTGACCAGGTGACAACCCGTGTCCTGCAATACATCCCACTCACGGGCAGTAAAACAACGGCACAGACAGAAAAGGAAGATGGAGGCAAATCTCCTAAATAAGGAAGAAAAAAACGTTTTTTTTAAAAAAAACTTGAGGTGCATTTTGGGAACAATATGTGTGCTATGTTCTGTTTACAATGAAAATGTAAACATTCACTGAATGTATGGTTTTTGGGGGGAAAAAAAAAGTTTTCAGTATTTACGTTATTGAACTGTTTGGATTACTCTTTTAAGGTTCGTGCCGGTCAAAATGTTAAGCTGAACTCTGGGATAAGCAATTATTGTCTAATTACAATAATCCTGTGTATTCTTACTTGAAACTTGCTGTACTTTGTGCATTTCTTCCAGATCTGTGCAGTAATCCTGTGCAAAACATTGCCTATGTGAAGGAGTTTTCTGTAATAAAGACCGGTCACTGCTGCTCTCTCTACTTGTGCAGGGTGACAGGTCTGGTCTCCGCCCCTTCTGTGGTGGGAGGAGCTGCTAGGCCCCTCCCACAGCTCTGCTCAGGCTATGTACAGCACAGTCATTAAGTTTTACAGGGTAATGCCTAGATTTCAAAAGGCAATTGGTGCACAAAAAAAAAAAAAAAAAAATCCTTTGTGGCTATTAGGAAATATATTTAAACGTTTTCAGGGCCAGAGTTCCGCTTTAAGCCCAGTTCCAGCCAAAGTGAAAGGTTGGAAACCTCTCTTAGGTTTCCAATGGTATCATTGTCCACATGGAAGAGATGCATCCTTCCCCAGTGTGGACACAAAAAATAAACAAAAAAAGTGTCCAACTCCTCCCTACTTTTTATTGCTGTCCATGTCCTTGTTGTGGAAATTTACCCTCACTTCCTGGCTGCCACCAGTATATAGAAAGAAATCCCCAAGCAGCAATGAAGACTGCAATAAAAAGTTGTTCTTGCACACTACAGCTTGAAAAAGCTCAGTACAGCATATATATATAATTATATTTTACAAATCTAAAATGCAGCCCATTGCGCAAACAAGCACTGCATATTCTTGAGTATAAAAAATAATATCTGCTTTCCCGGCGAGTATTTTGCGCTGGTAAAAGGAGCACAACCTACCTGCTCCATTCCTTTTTGTTGGTTGGATGCAAAAGCATAAAAAGCCAAACTTAGAACTCAAACTGAAATTTACACACAAAGGTTCCATCATATTAGCATCTGCCCTATGTTTTGGATATTGTGTCATGTATTAAATGTATACAATACTTATGGACGCACACAGCACTGCCCGGGAGCACAGACACATATTGGTGTCTCCTAAGCAGCTGGTGGACCTCCTCCTCTTCTAAAACAAAAAAAATAATAATGGCTTCAAAACGGTAATAAACCCCAAAAGAAGGATGTAATATAATGCAGCTTACGAATCCTTAAAGCGGAGTTCCACACAAAAAGTGTAGCTGCTGACTTAATAATCAGACACTCGCCTGTCCCACGGTCCAGCGATGCGGCTGTCCAAAGCCTCACTCCTCTCCCCGGCGCCAGCATTGTTACTGTGGGTGCCCGGCTGTGCGCTGTGATTGGCCAGGCAATATTCTGGGACCTGGGGCATGTCCCAGAAGATTGCAGGGAGGGAGGGGGGGAGGGTTATCTTCCTTCCGGGGCCGAGGCGCCAGGGAGGAAGTGGGAGCTGGGTGCCCGTAAAAACAGGGTACCCGCTCCTTCCCCAAAAAAATGACATGCCAAATGTGGCATGTCAGTGGGTCACCTACACTTAAAGCGGACGTTCCATTTTTGGGTGGAACTCCACTTTAAATGTGGTTGCTGCATTAGCTTTTAAACCTTTTTTTTTCAGTTTTTATTTTCATCTGGTGGTCCAGCCAGTAATTCACTTCATGTCTTAGGTTGTCTCCACTCCACTGGAGGTGCAGCCAAGACACCATTGGACAGCATTATCAGCTCGAGGTGAGAGTAATAATAAACTAGCAGGTTTAGATGGACTTCACTAACAAATTAAAGCCAGACTTCAGCTAACCCTTTATAAGCAGTTACAGCAAACATTTTTTTTTTGGAGCTGGCGGCTCTTTTGTTAATGGGCTGTTTGACTGTCTCCGGTGGCAACAGATGGTATGTGAGGGGCTGGAAACTCTTCTGGTACAAACGCGCTGTTTGCTGCTCTCCATTGGCAGCATTGTAGCTGGTGAGCGTGGCACAAGTGGTGGTGTGGATCCTATAAAGGTAGAAGTCACTGACACAAGTGGACACAGCTGATATTAGTGGACTTTTTCACTAATATTTTTATACTTATTTTTTATCATTTTTCACTTTGAATGTTTCTTTCATGTGATATAACTTTAATTTGAGAAAAATTATTTACACTTGGAACTGCACAATAGTTTAATGTCAATTTTTATTTTTACCTTTTTTGGGGTAAAGGTTTTACATAAATAAATAAAAGCTGGTCATTGTAAACACCCCTGTCAGTGGTAAATGGTTTGTCTCAACCCTTCACCTGCTACGTTTGCTGGACATCTTGGTCTGTTAAAGGAAGTTGAAAATACACAGACTTACTGGCAGATTCACCATGTGAAAATAAAGGGGGGGGGGGAATGAATGCAGGTACCGCATTTAAAGATTGGTAAGCTGCAATATCTTACATTTTTGTTTTTGGATTAATACAATTTTAATGTTGTGCAGGCTAAGAGATTGCACCTCAGATTTGCCTCTGAACCAGGAGAACACAGATGCAAAGTTGGAATTGGGGTCTCGGTGTTTAAGAGGCTGCTGGGGCCAGAACGTTATCCACACAAAGACAGATTGTGCTCCTGAAAGAAAACACCTTTGGAAGGCATGCATGCTGAACATGTTTTGATTACCTTTATAATGTGCCTCTAAAGATTAAAAACCATCAGGTACTTGCACAGGACACGTTATACTCCCCTCTCAGGTCGTCTGGTTCTTCAGTCCTCCCCGATGTTAAAATCCCCTGCAGCATTCACCAGTTTCTTCTGCCAACCTCCACTACAGGACACAGTAATGACACTGAAGTAAGTGGAGGAAACACTGAAAGCTGTGGGGGACTCTGAAAGGGGCTGGATTGCTCCTCTTCTTTTTTTTTTTTTTGTTTAATATCCTTTAATTGTAAATTTCCAAGGAAACGTACAAATTACAAAACAGTGCTCTCAGAGCAGATTGGTTCATACAATGGTAGCAAATAGAATACGAATTACATCAGCATATGCATGTAATGCAAAATGGTGCAGAGACACTCTGAGGTTGAAAAACTGCTATCAACAGCATGTTTATCCCTGAGAGAGCATTTTAAAAGAAAAAAGGTGAAGAAAAAAAAAAAGTGTGAGAAAAGGGAAAGATGAAGGAGACCCAATGTCCCGGCCAGCATAACACCATCACGCTACTTGTGGGAGATGTCATTCGCATATTGCACTGCTGAATTACAAGATAGATAGAATGCTGCTGTCTGATGTAAGATGTCTCCACCTGGATTGGCATAGTACTTGTAACCAATGCTCCATCTCTGGTCCTCTCCCTAGTCCTGATGCTTGTGGCACTTTGCATTTAGCAAAAATACTTAATATCAGAATTTATACCTGCTTTTGGCTATATCGGTGCAATATACTACCCCTACACTCAGTGACCTCATATTCTCTGTGTAATTAAGATCTCTGGAGCCACTACTGAGAGATACTGGTCCTTCATTTGCCCTGGCCCTTTTTGGGGTCTTCCCAGGATTAATTTTGAAAAAAATCTGGAACTGCATAACCTTTTGTACCTGAAGAAGACCTCTACTATTTCTGTTGAAAGACGTTGGATTTTCTTCTGTATAGGCAGTTGATCAATAGGTTATCCCTTGGTTTGTTTCAATGCTGTCATATATGCTATGTGTTTGTTTTTATTGATCCATTTTATCAGATTTTTCATAAATAAACTTTGTACTTTATATTATACCATTCACTGTTTCAGGTCCGTTAAAATCCCAACTCTTGAGGAACCCCTTTTTGTTCACTGCCCCTGTACTAGGGATGTGGGCAAGAAACAATACATCCAGTTAGCTGGCAAAATCTGTTTTCAACACCATCAAAGTTCCACATGTAGTAGAGAAATAATTGGGCAACATGACAAATCTATAATTTAGATTAGGAACCTGAAATTATATCAGAATATTCAACAGATATCTTGACCTCAAACCAACAGGCCCATATCTCAGTGTTGAGTAACTGACCCCTTAGCTATGTGCGTGATGATAATGATTGCTCTCAGATGGAGAAGCATTCACTGGGGCAGGCAGCAGGACAGGTAAGCATTTAAAATCTGCTTTTGCAGTCACAGCTTTTTGTCCAGTTTAATTTTTGTGAAAGGTTTACTTGAAGTAAAATTAAATGCTTTGTATTGACATCACATCTTTGCCTTTTTTTTTTGCGTTACAATTTTAAAAGCTACTCTGTTAATGTACCCATTACTTCAGTAGAAATTCAAAGTGGCTTTCCTTTTATTACTATGGTATGCCAGAGAACTGTATATGGTATACATTTATCACAGGATATTTCTTCCTCTTTGACCTTTGTGCATTTATCTGAAAGAATAATTTCACATCTCAGGTGTTTATATTGAATTCTTACACTTGAATTGTAGATTATTGCTTTTAGCCAGAAGTTGGGAGAAATCAAAAAGTACCCATATTTTACCTAATGACACTTTTGTTACATTCTGTGTGCAAGTTTGAAAACAGAATGAAATATTTTTTACTTGCAGGTATTAAATGAACCCCAAAAGTAATATAGATTATTTGAATACATAGACTTCAGAAGAATATTAGGAAATATCCATTGCTTTTCCACTTATAAGAATATTATGAACGATTCATTATTTTTAAAGTGAAGAATATTAGGAAATATACAGAGGATGTCCATACAGATGTCAAATGGGCATGAAAGATTATCTCAGTCCTATATTGCTGAGGCAGGATGGAAAATCCTATCACATGATATCTATGTTGTCATATTTGCAGAAACTGCAGCTTTAGTCATTCAAGAAATTCATCAGGGGGTTCCCAATCACTGAATTGCACAGATTTGCCCATATGTATGGCCAAATCCTTACAATTCATTCTTTTGCCACCTCGGATATTGTGCCTGTGTATGGAAGGGTTGCCTGTATTATTGCAGTGCAATCAATAGTAAAAATACAAAAAAACTTTTATATTAAAATATATTACCTTTATTAAGATTACTGTAACTTACATACAGTATATTTTACAATCATGTCAGTGTTTTGAAATCAAAGCTTTGTGTTACTCCTCAAGGTCTTATGAAAAGGGAAGATTTTATTCTAAAAGAGAGACAAGAGGCCGCTGTCAGGAGCCGGCTCTATGATAAGTTTCTGAACCTGGAAGACAAAGAAAGAATTCAGTGTATGCAGTACATAACGTCACATAAAACACAACATGGTTTAAAATGGGTGCCTGACATAAAAGTGTCCGTAGTGAGAACTGTTTGTACTGCCTCACATCACCAAATCACATTTTCTGTCATGAATAAGATTAGGGTCTGTGCTGATAGGCTTTAGATTTGTGAGATCATTCAGAACTAATTGACGCAGACGTAATACATATATGCGGCCCCACGTAAAAAAGGCCAGTGCAGTGAGGTCGCATATATGCGTTTCTCCAATTACGTGGCGCACTTCCAGCACAGAGACCAGGGTCTCGCAGAGAGCCCCGGGCCCCGTACTAACGATCGGGATCCGGATTCCGATGATAGCCTCTGATTGGCTACCCCAGTGATCAGTCACTGTGAAGCAAGCCTCTGTGTTTTTTTTTCTTTTAATGGAGAAGGATACAATGGGGTTGATTTACTAAAGTCAAATTTACTGTGCACTTTTGAAAGTGCAGTTGCTCCAGAGCTTAGTAAATGAGGGAGAGCTCTATTGGCTTCCATCATCCAATCATGTGCAAGCAAACATGCTGTTCTTTTATTATCCTTGTATGTGATTAGTTGTTCTTTGTAAAGTGAAGCTTTTTTTTTTTTTAATTGAAAAAAACCAACTTTATTAAGAAGTATATGCATGGTACATACATCAGTAAAATCCAGTATGGCCAAAGCAATAGTACATACATGAACATAATGAAACATCTGTGTGACATAAAAGATGAAGACACCGATGAGAGTGGAGCCGGCATACAACAAAGATGAGAAATCAACATGTCAAGTACACGTTTCCCCATCCGCCAACCATCTATCCCATACCCTCTCATACTTTAGGGGACACCCTCTATGCACATAAATCAGTTTTTTATATGGGAGAGCATCGTTAACCGCCTTTTTCCAGCACTGGACTGTGGGGGACAGAGCCTGCATCCAGTTTCGGGCCACTACTTTTCTCGCCAAGAATAGCGTCTCATGTAAGAAGGTACGCAGGGGTTTGTCAGCATCTAGTTCTGGCAACAGGCCAAGTAGGCACATCTTTGGGTCAAGGGTAGCAGGGGAGCCCATCTGGTCGTGTAGGAAGCGTATCACCTGTGTCCAGTATGTCTGGATAATGGGGCAGGACCAAATAAGGTGGTAAAAGGAGCCCGGGGTGTGGTCGCAGAGGCGGCATCCTGGATTGTACGTGGGTTTGAAACGTGCTATTCTCTGAGGGGTCAGGTACGTTCTGTGTATAATGTACAACTGTGTGAGGCGGTCCGATAGCTTGGGGGAGACTTTTTTCACGTCTTCCAAGATCTCATCCCAATCCTCATCCTCCACTAGTCCAACATCCACCTCCCATCTGGTCTTGGCCACGTAGGCCAATGCTGTGGCGCTAGGGAGACGAATGGCGGAGTACAGAGTGGAGATGAGTTTGGCGGGCTCATTCCCCGTGACTGTGTCCACTATAGAGGGGACTGCCATGGACGGGTTGGAGCCAGAGAACTGGGCCTGTATAGCGTGGCGGAGTTGCAGATACCTGAAGAAACGGCAATTGGGGAGGGAAAATTCATCTTTTAGCATTTGAAATGTTTTAAGGCCTGTGGTGGTCATGATCTGGTGTAAATATAAGATCCCATGGCGTGTCCACACCGCGGGGTCTGGGATGGACAATAATTCTGGCAAACATGTATTGAACCAGAGAGGGGTATGAGAGTGTACTTGCGGGGTTCCAATTTTTTGTAGTGCCATCCGCCATACCCTCCGGTGGTGAGCCAACATGTCAGCTTTGTGTTGGGAGGGGCGTCTCGTTGATGGGGTTCTAAGGACTGACTGAAGTGGGGTATGGGCTGGGTCGTCGGGATGCTCACAGAGAAGTGTCTGGTATCTTGGTAGCTCACGTTTGTCAAAGTAATAGAAGTGGGACAGTTGGGAGGCAAGATAATAGTCCTGGAAGTCTGGGAGAGCAGCTCCTCCCAATGTCACGGGGTTCTTCAGAATTTTCCAAGATAATTTGTGTCTGCCATGACCCCATATAAATGAATTTAGAATGGATTCAATTATTTTGAAACATTTTTGCGGTATATAGAGGGGAGCATGCCAGACCAAATACAGTATTTTTGGAAGGAGTATCATCTTAACCAGACTAATGCGACCCATAACACCCAGGGGTAGTCTGGCCCAGGTCTGTGTCTTGGTCTTGATCAGGGCATACAGGGGTTCAATGTTCAGTAGTTTGTAGTCCGAGAGCGATCTGGTGACCTGCACCCCAAGGTATTTGATCAGGGAGACCCTTGGAAGAGCCAGAGGAGGAGACGTGAATGAGGGGGGGAAATGGTCAATTGGGAGAATCTGGGACTTGGACCAATTAATACTCAGACCTGAGTGTCCACCCATACGTTCTATGGACTGGAGGGCTGCTACAAGAGAGGGACCCGAGTCCGCCAGATACAGGAGTGTATCATCGGCATACATCCCGATCTTTTCTTCCAGGTTCCCCATCCTGAGGCCTCGGATACAGGCATCTGCGCGGACCATAATGGCCAACGGTTCCACAGCCAATGCGTACAGCATGGGGGAAAGGGGGCAGCCTTGTCGGGTCCCTCTTTCCAGCGGGAACTGGTCGGAAAGCCAACCGTTCACAAATACTCTGGCCCTCGGGGATTGATAGAGGAGTTGGACCCAGCGAATGAAGCTGGGGCCAAATCCAAATCTTGAGAGGCACTCCCACAGGTAGTTCCACTCCACGGAGTCGAAGGCCTTGGCGGCATCCAGAGCCACCACAACCCTCGAACCAATTTCATCGTGGGACCCCTGAATATTCATGAATAGGCGACGAATGTTCATGGCAGTGTTTTTCCCTGGCATAAAGCCTGTTTGGTCAGGGTGGATCAATGACAGAATAACCTGATTAAGGCGGGAGGCTAGGATCTTTGCTAATATTTTAATGTCTACCTGTAATAAGGAAATAGGCCTATACGACTCCGGGTATTTAGGGTCCTTACCGGGTTTGGGAATTACGACAATTTGAGCCTCTCTCATGGAGGGGGGTAGAACTCCTGAATCAAATATGGATTTGTACAGGTCTTTAAGTTTAGGGATTAGAATTTCGGAATAGGTGGCATAGAATTCTAGAGGTAGACCATCAGATCCTGGTGCCTTAGATGAGGCCAAACAGGAGATAGCCTCGGTGATGTCCTCCTCGGTAATAGGGGCTTCTAAGATTTCAAGCTGGTCGTTGGTCAGTCTAGGGAATTGAACTCCCGCTAGGTAGTCCCTGGTATCTTGGGGAGTGTGGGTGACTCTGGATGTGTAGAGTGTACGGTAGAATCTCCCAAATTCCTCCGCCACCAGTTGTGGGTCGGTGATGTCGTTCCCCTGTGGGTCGGTCAAGGACACCACCACAGGGGGACGCAGATCCAAGTGGGCAAGATACGCGAGCAGTTTGCCCGATCTTTCTCCGTACTCAAACACCCTTTGTCTACAGAAAAAGATTCGTTGCTTAGCCTTCTCTATGTGCAATTGGGAGACCTGTCGCGCCTGAATCCTGAGGTTATTGGCCGTGCTGGGAGAGGGGTCTCGATGAAACGCCTCCTCCAGCACCTGTAGGTGGTCTGCCGCCTGCTGGACAATAAGTGTTGATGACCGTTTGAGCCTGTTGATACGCATAGAAAGCAGGGAACGAGCGTGGAGCTTAAACATTTCCCACACCACGTCATATGTGGTAGAGCCCCCGTTGGCCGTAAAGTAGTATTGCAATTCCGTGGGGATGTCTTCCTGTTCCCGCAGGGCAGTCAGCCAGAACGGGTTTAACCGCCAGGAAGGGGCAGGGGAAGCTTTCAGGAGCTGGATCGTGATCCAGTAGGGGGCGTGATCCGAGAGTACCCTCGGAGCAAAGCCTACATCCCCTAGTTTAGGCAGCAGGGACATTGAGACAAACACAAAATCAATTCGCGACATCGTGTTGTGACTAGCTGAGAAGCATGAGAAGACCTTGGTGTGTGGGTGTTTGTGGCGCCAAGTGTCGACAAGGGCGAAGTCTGTCATTATGCAGTGCAGTCTGGTATGGGCCAGTGGATCAAGGGGGGGGTTCAGCGCGCCCAGGCGGTCCAGAGCGGGGATTAGGGTCATATTGAAGTCCCCCATCCACACCGCCGGTACAGAGGGATATTGAGTCATAAAGGCAAGGCCCTCCTTAATTACAGCAGAGTTATACGGGGGGGGGGACATAGCAAGAGAGCAGCAGGATAGGAGACCCGCTAATGGTAGCGTGCACAAACACATATCTGCCCTGCTGGTCCGTGCGAAGTAGTACTAGATCAAATGATACCCGTTTGGCGATCAGGATCGATACTCCTCTGGAATAAGAGGTGTGGGTAGCATGGTAAGCCCACCCTATCCAGGGTTTTTTGAGGGAGGATTGCAGGTGGCCCGTGACATGGGTCTCGACTAATGTGATGATGTCAGCCCTCTGAGATTTGAGAAACGTCAGGACAGCTGTGCGTTTAATCTTGTTGCGTAGGCCCCTAACATTCCACGTAAGGAACTTCAGGGAACTCATGGTGGGCGTAGGGCGCGTATAATAAACCGCAGCCAGACCAGGACCAGCAGAGCAGAGAAGGACACATCAGATGGCATAAAACATAAAGAATACCAATATCGATAGTGCATGTATGACAATAACATAGTACCTTTAGCAGAGATAAACAATTGCAAACATAGTGGCAAATAAAGAATAACCACAACATTTCCCTTCCCTCCCAGTCCATTGCCACCCCAACTCGGCATGAACATAGTATCCCATAACCAGGTATCAACAGGGGACATCCAACGTGAACAAAACGTTGGAGGCAAGGGACTTAATTTCAATGGGACATAGATACCCGTGACAAAAAGAAAACTAAAAAATAGGACCAAACAGTCAGGTAGATGGGGGGGATGAAAAAGGTCCATAGGGATCCTAGGGGGGCGACTTCTTCTCTGAGAAGTGCATGGGGTGTAGGGGCCACAGACGTGCAGCACCATTTCAGCATTACAGGAGGGGGCCCCACCTGCCATCAGGGTGTTAGGTATAGTATTAGAGGAAGTTCAATCCATGTTCGGTAGACTGCTCTCCACAAGTATCTCCCACATGTGGGGAGGCCGGGGGATCAAAAGTCAGTTGGGTCGCCCGGAGACGGCGAGCTTGCTGCGAGATCCAAGGAAATATGAGGAGACAAAAAAAAAAGGGGGGGGGGGGTTTCAGATCCTTCCCCCTGTCCCGGTGAGGGGTACCTGCTAACAATATAGCCGCTGTGGGGCTAAACACCAGAATGAGGACAAAGAGCATAACCGGTACAGGGGGGAGTGGGGGAGAAATAAAAGTACTCACAGCTTGTAGGCAGTGCAGCGCGCTCAGTCTCGCCGATCTCTCTGATCAATCCAAGTGGATGCCAGCTCAGGGTCCTCAAAGAAGTGGGTTCGACCATCGCATTCCACACGAAGCTTTGCGGGGTACAGCATGGCGTATTTGAGGTGCAGGACGCGGAGGCGCCGTTTAACATCCTGGAATCTGGACCGCTGCCGTTGCACCTCATTGGAGAAGTCCGGGAAGACGGCCACATGTGTGTTGGTATAGGGGATGTTCCCTTTCTCTCTGGTCAGGCGGAGGATCTTATCGCGGTCCCTGAAGTTGAGAAACTTCGCTATCAGGGTACGTGGCGGGGCTCCTTGAGGAGGAGGACGGGCAGGGATTCGATGGGCTCTCTCCACCGCGAACATTACCGAAAATGCGTCTCTGCCAAAGGTTGTTGTCAGGAGGTTTTCAAGGAAGCTCGCCGGATCATTGCCCTCAGCAGATTCAGGAAGACCGATGAAACGGAGGTTACATCTCCGAAGGCGGTTTTCCATGTCGTCTTGTTTTGCGCTAATCTGTTGCAGCTGGCGGCGCACCTCATCCGTGGTATGTTGTAGAGGGTGTAAAATATCTTCCGCTCTGCTAATACGGCTCTCCGTCTCCGTCACGCGGTCCCTGAGGGTAGAGAGATCCTGGCGGATAAGGGACACGTCAATTTTGACCTCCTCGATTTTGGTGGTAAGCGTGCTCTGGCATAGGGCGATGGCATCCAGTAGCCTGTTAGTAGCCACCACAGAGTGTTCCGCGCCCAGGGACGCATCAGCGCCATCCTTGGCCTGTTGGTCCTCATCCAGCCTGCGGTATTTGGCCAATTTGTCAACGGCCTCTGAGTTTTTTTTTGGTGGGGACATGCTGCGGGGGTGATCAGGGGAGTCCCAGGTGTACCAAGATGGCCGCAGCTAAATAGGCCGAGCCCTCTGCGGCTCCTTTCCCACCGCCGTCCAAGGGTGATGTAGCGTGACCCGCAGGTAGTGGTCAGGCAATAGCACTGTCCTTTTGCTATATCCCAGGGAATCAAGGCTCAGGGGAATCAGGGGGGCCTATAATACTTGCCCAGGCCGCCTCCGGGTGTAGCAAGATGGCCGCCGCTCCAGGAGTCAGGCTGAGGCAGTGATCCTTCCCCACAGCAGGTGCAGAGTAATAAGGCACCACTGGAGGGGGATTAGGCAGTCCAGAGGCCGATCGAGGAGGCTATGAGCCACTGTGGGTAAAAAGGGATCCGTGAGGGTGTCCAGGAGCGCCGCTGGGGGTACCAAGATGGCCGCCGTACCAGGGACTAGGCCGAAGCCGCGGTCTTTCCTGAAGTATGCGGC